>CM053601.1:12888487-12907643 GCA_028646575.1 Pseudocheirus occidentalis
GTGTTGCTTTCTTTAGTCAGGTTGTTGACTCTCTTTTCATGATTTTCTTGCATCATTCTCATTTCTCTTCCCAATTTTTCCTCCACTTCTCTTATTTGTTTTTCAAAGTCCTTTTTCAGTTGATGTGTAGCTTTTAGGCATTTTTCAAGTGTCTTGGAAGCATTTGGTGTGGGAGTTCTGACTGTGTTGTCTTCTTCCTGTTCCATGCTTTGATCCTTTTTGTCTACAAAAAATTATTCTAGAGTTTTATTGCTGTTCTTATATTTCTTCCTTTTCCTCATGTTGGCCAGTCAATTAATTAGTTGGTTTTCTTTTTTTTTAGCTCTGTGAAACTCTGCTTCCAGGGGGGAAAGCTCTGTTACAAATTGCTGTGGTTTTCCCAGCTGCAAGAGCTATTAAGGGGGTGTTGCAGCGCCCCCCCCCCCAGCTTTGGCTTGCTGAAAGCACACCCCAGGACCACCACCCAAGACCATGATCCGGATCCAGGATGCTCAATGGAAGAGCGCTTGGTCCTGATCAATTGATTCCGCCCCCCTGTGGAGTCCGCAGACCAGGGGCTCTGAAGCAGTTCCTGCCCTTCCCCCACTGCTTCCTTGCCCTGGGGGCAGATTGGCTGAACTGCTTTTCCTCCCCAAATTAAGTTTCAACATTTTACTTTCACTGACCATCTCTGATCCTGGTTTGCTGGATGTGAAGTTCCCCTCAGGTGCAGTAGATCTCTGAAGTAGGCTCATTCTGTGGCTTGGGAGGCTCGGCTCCTCCTGACCACCCTGGGGCCTGGCCTGGCCGTGACTTTGATTTTGGGCTGGGCTGGTCTTGGCTCCTGGCCTGCTGGCCTGCAGGTTGGGCCCCTCCTGCCAAGCTGCCCTTCTCCCTGTTTTTCATGCCTTGGTAGATGTGGAGTTGCTGGAGGCTGTAGATCTTCTCTCCTGCAGACTGGCTGTGGCGAGGTCGCCTCCTTCCCACCGCCCCAGGCCTGGCTGCGGTCTTGGCTTCAGGCTGGGCCGGCCTCGGCTCCCGGCCCGCCATGATGAGCCCCTGCTGCTGAGCTGTCTTCAGCGAGAGATGTGTTTTCTGTATTTTTGTGAGTCTGAGAGTTCTAGACTTTGTCTGGGGTCATATTTTATGGGTGTGTAGGGTGGTTATGTGGGAGCTGCCAAAACTTGCTGCTTCTATGCTGCCATCTTGGCTCTCTATTGCTTGTTATTATTATCATTATTATGGTTGTTGTCGATGAGTTAGAAATTACAAAGAGGCCAATTGAAGCTTGACTTCATCAAAAGATTTTTAACAATTAGTGTGGTCCCAAAGTGGAATGGCTTACCTCCAAGAAGAGGTGGGATCCCTCTCTTTGGAGGTCTTCATGCAGACTGGGTGACCATTTCTCAGCTTTATTATAATGAGGATTACTTCATGTATGGATTAGATTAGATGGCTAACCATCTCCAACTCTCAAATTCAGTGATTTCCTTTACAATATGAGCTCCTTGAGGGCTTTGCCTTTCTTTATATTCATAGTGCTTAGCATAGTATCTGGGCATCTAGGTGGCACAGTGGACAGAGTACTGAGGTGGGAGTCAGGAAGACTCATCTTCCTGAGTCAAAATCTGACCTCAGGCATTTAACTGTGTGACCCTGGGCAAGTCACTCTCTTTCTTTAGTTTCCTCATCTATAAAATGAGCTGGAGAAGGAAATGGCAAACCATTCCAGTATTTCTGGCAAGAAAACCCTAAGTGGGGTCACCGAGAGCTGGACATGACTTGAACAGTAACAAAGCCTAGCACCTGCAACATGATAAACTCTTAGTCAACGTTTCAGAATAGTCCCTTTCCCTGATGAGCAGATATAGGTTCCTATGGCAGATACCAGAGTAGAAAGTTACAAATCCTGGTTGTAATTCACACTGGCCATGGGAATTTGGCAAATCATTAATTCATCTTTGAGCTTTTGTCACTTACCAAACCTCTACCACAAAAGCCACATTTAATAGATACTTTTTCCTTTAGGAGGCTTTGGGGAGGAAATCCTTTACATGCAATGGAAAATGTGACATCTAGAAACAGATTTACAGTAAGCATGTGGGCTGTCTAGTGGTGTTCCTTCAGAATATAAGTGGAGTTTGTGTGGAGCAGGACACAGAAGAATTTCTGTTCCCAAGGTATGGAAAGAGCTCCTATAAGAAGGAATTGACTGCTCAGGAATCTTTTTTCCCAGATTTGAGAATCTAGACAGCTCTGATCTTCCATTTCACCCTCTGTCAAATTCTGCTCCAGGACTTCCTGTGAAATTCTTGATCATCTGAAAAGCCTGAAGAATTTGGCATGTTCTTTACTAACCATGCTGCCCCCCAATAGTCATTAGCCTCCCTATCCTCCCTACCTCAAAACATTGGTAGTGAACCAAATCAGTTTTAATGGAGAAGGGCTCTATTAGCTACGTAACTGGCTTTTGCAAGGGATTGGAGAACAGTCCAAAGTGGCACTTCTGAACTGTTGGTTGGCCTGTCCCTGAGTTTATATTTCTCAAGTGAAACTTTGGTTGTGGGGAATAATCTGTTCATCTCTTGACATCTTCTTGAATTTGTTATTTTATGATTCTGTCTGGCATCAAATTATACTAAAGAGGGTCCTGCATGTAGAGTCAGAATACTAAGATTGGAATTCTGGTTGTGCCATTCACTAACTGTCTAAGCACAACAAAATCACTTGATCTCTCTGAAACCTCATTTTACTCATCTGTAGATTGGGGAGAATGATACTTGTGGCACCTACAAGGTGGTTGTGAAGAAAGCATTATTAACTGCAAAGTGCCAGGTAAGCCTGAGTTGTTGTACCATCTAAGCCACAGGCAGGACTCCCTATCAATCAATTGATCTACAAGCATTTTATTTGGTTTTTATTTTTTTTAACATTCAAAGGCAGCAAGTATTTAATAAATGCTTACTTTGTGCAGGGGGTATTGCCAGGAATTGGAGATCCAAAAATAAGAACAAACAAAAATAAAGCAACACCAAAAATAACTAAAAGAAAGAAAGAAAAATGCACAATTCTTTTAAAAGTTTTCAGCATCCTTGCTTTGTAAGATTTTGAGTCCCACATTTTTCTCCCTCCCTGCCCTTCCCCCTCCCCAAGACAGCAAGTGACCTGACATGGGTCTACATGAACAATCCTATTAAACGCGTCTCCTCATTGGCCGTGTTGTGAAAGAAGAATCAGAACAAAAGGGAGAAACCTTGAGAAAGAAAAAACAAAAAGGGTGAACATAGCCTGTTTCGATCTGCACTCAGACTCCCATAGTTCTTCCTCTGCATGTGGCTAGCATTTTCATTATGAGTCTTTTGGAATTCTTTGTATGACATTTCTCATCGTGTTGTCATTGTAAGCTCCATAAGGACATTGGTTTAGAAGAGTCAAGTCTATCAAAGTTGGTTATTGTACAACGTTACTGTTCACCATATTCAGTGTTCTCCTGGCTCTGCTCCACTCAGCATGATTTTGTGCAAATCTCTCCAGGTCCTTTTGAAATCCACCTGTCCGTCATTTCTCATAGTACAATAGTGTTCTATTACATTCATTCAACAAGTGTTTATTAAGCACCTACTGTATTCTAGGCCCTATTCAAGCCCTCCTCTCAAGGAGATTACATTCTATCCAGAGAGACAATAAGGACTTATATGGTATTTGGAGAATAAATATGAAAAGAACACAAGCAAATAAATACAAGGTAGTTAAATGAAAAGTTGTTTAGGAGTGAGGACAGTAGTAGTTGGGGGAATCAGAAAAAGCTTCATGGGATTACAAGGGGGACTTGCAATGCAGAGACATGAAGACAGAACATGGAGTGTCATGTTTGAAGAACAGAGTTGGCCAGTCTGATTGGATTGCAGAGTGAAGAAGGAAGAGTAATATCCAACAAAACTGGAAAGGCAGGTTGAGGTCAATCACAAAGGGCTTTAAAAGTTAATTTTGTTATTGTTTAGTGGTGTTCAACTCTTCATGACACCATGTGGAGTGTTCTTGGTAAAGACATGGGAGTGGCTAGCCATTTCCTCCTCCAGCTCATTTTAAAGATGAAGAAACTAAGGCAAACAGGGTTAGGTGACTTGCCCAGGGTCACACAGCTAGTAAATGTTTGATGCCAGATTTGACCCCATGCTGATGAGCCTTCCTGACTCCAGACCCAGTCTTCTATCCATGACACCACCTAGTTGCCCCATCTAGGTTTAAAAGTTAGACAGAGAAGTTAATATTTGATTCTAGAGGCAGTAGGGAACCATTAGAGTTGACCAAGTAGGGGAGTAACAGGCATTTTTAACATGATTTAAGGAAAATCACATTGGCAGCTTTTTAGAGAATGAATTGGAGTAGGGAGATATTTGAGGCAGGGAGACAAATTAAGAGATTATTGCAGTAATCTAGGCAAGAGGTAATGAGAGATTGAATCGAGGTGGTAGCTGTTTGAATAGAAAAAAGCCGTATGTGAGAGATGTTGGGGGAGGGGTAGAAATGTCAAGATTTGGCAAATTATTAGATCTGGTGAGATAAGGGAGAATGAGGATTCCAATTCAATAACCATTTATTAAATGCCTCTGATGTGTCAGGCACTGTGTTAAATGTTGGGGATGAAAAAAGAGACCAAAGACAGTCCCTGCCCTTATGGAGCTAACAGTCTGATGGGAGAAAAATGCCAAGGTTACAAATCTCAGAGGTAGGAATAATGGTGATGACTTTGATAGAAATAGGAAGTTTGTAAGGCAAGTGATGTAGTGAAAATAATATGCTATCTTCTCCCAAGTTAAATTGGTTTAATTTTTTCCCTGTAATATGTTGACACTATCCTTGATATTTAATTGGTTCCATGGGCTAAAACTTGGGTAATTGAGGTAGCTTCCTGGCTGCCTGGGTACAAAACATACAGACCATGAGGAGTAGAAGTTCCTCCCTCTGGCTTGTGACCACAGACCAGCAGTAGGAACCACATGGGGAAGCAATGTCCATCTGAACCAATGCTTTAACCCAGAGGAATATCCTTTCCTTGCTCTGAATGCCTTTCCCTTGTTATGGCTGAGTAAACTTCCTTTAGTTAACTGTTAGGTGGACTATGAGTATCTTATTTCATTCAGATTTTAGACCTAAATTACCAGGTAACCCGAATGAGTCAGGTCCAGTCCATGACAGGTAGATTTGTGAGAAAAGATAATGAGTTGTTTTGGACATATTGAGTTGGAGATATCTGCGATATCCAGTTTAAGATTTCCAATTGGCAATTAGTAATGCGGAATTGAAACTCAGGGGAGAATGAAGCTACATATATACATTTTTGAGTCACCTATGCATGTAGGCATAATTAAAACCATGGAATCCAAGAGAGAGAGGAAGAGAAAGAGAAAGAGAAAGAGAGAGAGACAGAGAGAGAGAGAGAGAGAGAGAGAGAGAGAGAATGAAACTGACTGAGGTTACATTCTGTTGCATGGAATCAAGGTCACATGTAGAGGGATTTACTTTGGCACTTAGGGATTGAAAGAATGGGTGAGAAAGTGGAAGATGATTTCAAGGAGGGTTCTATGAATAGAAATGAAGAAGAGGAGTGTTGTCAATTTTCTCATTGAAGTCATAGGTTCTTTTCCTCAACTGAGAGGAGAGGAAGAGATTTAATGAGAGAAGACAAAATTTGGAGACTGTTCTGTGGTGAATGAGATAGGAAACCAATTAGAGGGGAATAAAAGGACTGCCTTGCTGCAGTGAGGGCCAAGTTAAAGTTGGATAATGTGGATTTCCAGTGTCAGCAGGATTGTGTGATGTTTTCCAGCTTCATTCAGCAGCATGTGAGGAGGAGTGGAGGAGGCAGATGGTTGGAGTAATCCACAGCTGAGGTTTGGCAAATGATGAGCCACGATAGGACAAGGTGGTGAAAGATTTGAGAAGAGAGGACATTTGTCCTATAGCTCTCTTCCCTTTCACAGCCAGATTTAGAGAAAAAGCTGTTTCCACTCATGGCCTCCACTTCCTTTTCTCTCCTTCACTCCTCACCCTCTCACAGTCTGGCTTCCATCCCCATCACTGGACTGAAACTGCTTTCACCCAGATCACGAATGATTTCTTTATTTCTAAAACCGATGGCTTTTTTTTCTCAGTCCTCCTCTTTCTTGACAATATTGGCTGATTTCTCCTCCTGGTTACTTGTACCTCTCTGGGCTTTGTCACTTTGCTTTCTTGTTTCATCTCCTTCCTGTGTGAACTGTCCTTCACAGTCTCATTTGCTGGGTCAACATCCATATCCCAACCCCCAACTGTGGGTGTTTCCCAAGGTTCTGTTATCTCTCTTTCTCATTTTTCTCTACATTCTCTCTTGGTGATCTCATCCGTTGCACAGCAGAACTTTGCATAAGGGTAATTCTCTCAGGATATTTATCATCTCTCCTACTTTGCTCTAATATGTTAGTTCCTCTATCCCCTCTGCCTTTTCCATGGCTTTACATTCTACCTTAGCTCCTGAATCCTGGCAAATTCCAATTGTTTGGGAGAAGTAAATATGTCATAACAACAACAACAATAACAATAATACTAGCTATCATTTGTATAGTACTTTATGGTTTGCAAAGCTCTTTACATATAGTATCTCATTTGATGTGAAAATCATGTAAGGTAGGTGCAATTATTATCCTCATTTTATGGATAAGGAAACTGAGCTTTAAAGAATTCAAGTAACTTGCCCAGGATCATATACTTAGTAAGTATCTGAGGTAGGATTTGAATTCAGGTCTTCCTGACTCTAGGTCAAGCTCTCTATCCACTATGCTACTTAGCTGTTTAAAGCTGACATTTTCTCTGATGAAATTGTTTCTGTGATTTGTTCTTTGGTATACATTCTTTAGGATTATATTATTTAGTCTCAATATAAGTTTGAATCTTTTTAAAAATGATCTTTTTATTATAATTGTCATCTACTTCTCTTCAGGAAAGGATGTGTTTAATATTTCTCCTTTCCCTCATTTGTTTAAGAGGTTGTGGTTATTGTTTTTTCCCTAGCACATGGTAAGTTTTTGTAAATGTTCCTGGCAAAGCAGATAAATGTATACACTCTTTCTGATTCCTATGAAAGAAATCACCAAAGGTCTATCGTATCTTACTTGTCCAAAATTTTCTTCAGGTACTTAACTTATTTTGCCTCTGTCCTTTGGTTAGATGAAAAATGCACACTGAGATCTTTAAGTATTATAGTTTTTCTACCTGTTTCTCCCTATAGTTTGATGAGGTTTTCCTTTAAGTGTTTAGGTGCTAAAGAATTCCAGGCATAGGTATATAGTATGACTATTATCTCATTATCTATAGTGCCTTTAAGCATAATGTAATTTCCCTGTTTACCTATTTTAGCTCTGCACTTTTACTGTTGCCACTTTTGAGTTCAAGATTGTTAGCCCTGATTTTTTTTGGGGGGGGATTCACCTGAGTCATAATAAATTTAGCTTCAGCCCCTTATTTTTATCTCTATGTGAATTAGTGTTTCAGATGTGTTTCTTGTAAACAATAAACATATTGTTGGATTCTGTTTAATAATTCTATTACCTTCCTCTACTTTATTGTTGAGTTCATCCCATTCACATTCATGGTGCTTATTGCTATCTGTGCTTTGTACTTTGATCTTCCTTGCACTCCTCTTAACAAGGACAGAGAAGAAGGTGGGATTGGGATCAATTCTAGAAATCTCTTATTGGAGTATTCTGATCCTACTCCTTTGCCCTTCTTTACCCAGCCAGCACCCAGATCACTGGTTCTTATACTTTCTCTCTGTTTAATCTCCCCTAATAATTAGCCTTCCATAGCTGAAGCTTGTTTTTGCTACTGACTATTTCCCCTCTCTGTTAAAAATAATTATTATGAACTAAAAATTATTAACTTATACAGACTTCTCTGTATATAAAGTCAGAAAATGGGCATATGCAGGGTGAATGAAGTGGCTTGACTGAAGTCTGGGCCTAGATGTAGTAGCTCACTGAAGCAACCACAATTAAGATAGTAGGGCCCCAGGGCAGGAAGTGTACCTCTTGACTAAACAAATGGAAGTGTGATTTGGTTAGGTTGGAGATGGCCTTCCATCCCTACTTTATGGTTGGGTATTTCATTAATGGTCATCTTCTTTTCTCGATAACTTACTTCATCTTTAATGTAAGGACCAATATCCTACAAATGTGTTTCAATTAGTTATATCAGCTTCTTCTAAGGGAAACCCATTGGTCTATTAATTAAATGATCCACATAAAAGTTTGACCCTATCATCTGATCATAGAACCCTTTGAAAAAGCATGAAAGGAACAAGGGAGAGGATAGTGTCGAAATTTTATTCATGAAGGGATTTATAAGCAATCATGCATGTCCAGTTGCCACCTGACTCTGGGAATTAATGCCTGGGCTTGAAGTTCAGTTCATGAATGTTGCTTTTTGCTATGTTGACAATAGTAGGAATGAGGCTAATTCTCTAGAAGAAGCGTGTCAGCTATTCTAGGTTCATTGTACCCATCTGCTCCACCCCCTCCTTTTCTGTTCATCTTTTCCCCTCAGGTTAAAATGAAAGCTCAGGGAGACAAACCCTTTGAAATTCAGGGCTATGGAGCAGACAAATGCCACCTTCTCCCAGAAAGACATACAGCCCTGGAGAATGGGAAATTCTATTCTTGCCAAGGCTGAGTTGATCGGGATTGAGAACAACTGCTGAGTTAAGTCAACCTACAGTGTTCATCGGTGATTGCCCACAGATTATGTCCAAGCTGGCAGCAGAAGTGGGCCTATGAGATTTATTTATTAGCCTATTTAAGAGTCCTCTCCCTGTGTCTTTTGCCCTAATTGGACTGGCCCCTGTTCTGTCTTCTATTTGATGACAAAATGAGATCCTAGTGACAGAATCAGGTTATTTAGGAAGGCAGTCGGGTCTAGGGACTTTTTGGTAAGCAATAAACTGTCCTTTAATTGAAGCCATTGGTTAGCAGTTTATTAAGAAAACAATGAGAGCACATACTAGTTCATTACGACGTCCTCCAACAACTCTGACTTACTCAAATTGTTGGCGACATTTCTGAATTATTTTCCTGCTCAGAAAAGGGGGCTTGCTTCCTTGGAATCTTGACCCGTGTGCCAACTGCTGACATGACTACATTTGAACTGGTGCTAGGAGCTTTTTGCTATTTTCTTTTTGAGAGTCTAAGTTTTTATTTTTATCATTTCCACTAATTTGTCAAATGCTTAAGTGGAAAAAGATTTTCTTAGTCTTTTGTTTAGCAGTTACTTTTACTTCTTCCCCATCCTTCCCCAGGGAGGAAATAAGCTAATATAGTTGCTTTTGATTTTATTCTTTGCCAGACTAACATATGATCTCGTTAAGCTGTGGTATTTTTGCCCGAACTCACAGCTTGCCATTGCTCTTTGAGGTGGTCCACATAAACCCCTTTGACCTTAGTAGTAGGATGAAATCAATTAGTCAACAAGTCCTTACTATGTGTCAAGGCTGGGGGAGGGCGGTTGCAGCTAGGTGGTATACTGTATAGACTGCTGCTGGACCTGGAGTCAGGAAGACTCATCTTTCTGAGTTCAATCTGGCTGCAGACACTTAATAGCTGTGTGACCCTAGGCAAGTCACTTAACCCTATTTGCCTCAGTTCCTCATCTGTAAAATGAGCTGGAGAAGGAAATGGCAAACCACTGCAGTATCTCTGCCAAGAAAACCCCAAATAGTGTTGCAAAGACTCAGAACCAAACAAGCAGATAAATCAAAGCTTGCCCTCACATGCTGAAAACCCGAATCCGTGGTCTCTAGATCTTAGAAAGCTTATGATCACAATACATAAATATTATACCATGAACAAAGGGAGGGTCTGTGAAGCATGCTGAAGCCAGCTCATACAGGCAGGCTTCTGAGAGCTGATTATGAAATTTTCAGTCTGCATTTATATCTCAACAATTACCAAATGCTACAGATCAGGGCTTGATTTATTGTTTTGCTCATTATATCGACTTAAGAAAGTGTTAATAATGCAAATGCAACTTGAAAGTATGTTGTGGGCACATTGTTTTGGTGAGCCATTTGTTAAACATTTACCAGCCCCGTCCCTTGTCTCTAGGATTCCTCGGAGCTCCAAGATACTATGTTTCTTCATTCTCATGAATGTTCCAATTAGCATTTGTGGTAATGGTACTAAGAGTTATTGAAGTTTAGTAGATAGAGTTCTGGATTTTGGAGTCATACTCTGGGTTCAGATCCTGTTCATTGTACTTACTATATTGTGAGATAACCACCAACTTCCTCATAATTTTTTTTGCTTGCTTCTCGTGTATCTTTGGATAACACTTTAATTTTCCATAACTTTCCTAAGAGAAAAATACAATTGCTGATTTACTAGACCCTGAGTGCCTTACTCTCCAATGGGGGACCATCTCCAGTCCTCCTGATCAATATCTCGCCCCTGGACCCAGATGAGTCTGGAGGAGAATGTGAGCTTGGTGACTTTGCACAGCCCTCTATCATTTAAATTCAATTCACTTGCAAGTCACCAAATCAACTTCTTGATGTTATTGTACCCTTTGAAGGACAAACAACAACACTCCAATGATTGCATGCCGAGCCTATGTAGCATTAGGGCGACCTCTCCTATCCTGGGCTCACTTGTTTTATTTTTTAATGTTTTCAAAAATGTATTTCAATATAACTGGTTTCCTTTGTAATCTTAGGTATCCGATTGCATGCACTTAAAAACATTACTTTGGGAAGGGGTCTGTAAATTTCACCTAAGGGAGAATGACACAAAAAACATTAAGAGCCATTGGCTGGGGTCAACAAGTACTCAGTGTCCAGGATGCCAGTTCGAGTCTCTTAATGGACTGAATAGTTGTGGAAAGGGCTAGACTCACAAGTAGCGATTGTGAGGTCAGGAACACATGAATTCACTTACTAGCTGTGTAACCCTGGAGTTACATTTCTGAAATGAGAGGTGTTGGAAGTCATGGCCTTGAAGACCTGTTCCAGCTCTAAATCTCTGATTTTTCATAGGAGATATGCTAGGTTTATAACAAAGGACACCTTTCTTTAAGGCAAATGCTGTTAAATCCCTCATTGTGGAGCTAAATTTAAATAAATTTACTTCTGACACATTCACATAAATCCTTGACACATGGTCCCTCTTTGCCCTCAAGCACTGACCCACATCTACTCTCTTTGTAAACATGACTTCCTGTCTTTTCAGTTTTAAGTACGGTAAAATTTGAGGACTATTCCCCACTTTTCATTAGTTTTGAGGGAGTTTTATAAAGAATGTCATCATCCTTGCTCTAGCATCTTCACGACTCATTTAACCTTTAGGAAAGTCTTTTCAGATAGTCAATGTTAACTCCCACTTTAGGACCCCAGCTCTGTGTTTGAAAGGAATAGGGGGAATTCTTTGAAGGTAATGCTACCTCCTACATGATGTCTTTTCTGATTCCTGCAAGTGTATAGAGCCCACCTCCCCACCCCATTCCCTTGTACTTATTTTGTACATACTTACAGTATATACCTATGGTCTTCCCCTATAGAATGTAAACTCCTGAAGGCAGGGACTGTTTCCTTTTTGTCTGTGTATCACCAGCACCCAGCCTAGTCCCTGGTACATGTTTGGGAGATGGATAATAAATGGGTGTTGATGGATATTATTTTTGGAGCAGTGAATTTAAGGATTTAAATGGTGAAGTTTTTTTTTCCTATTTATTCATATGATGGAAGATTAGCTACTTTAGGAAGCCAAGCCTAGTAGCGGACATAGATACATATGTTCTCTTCTCAGACTTCTTTTCAGGGCTTTTCATAAGCTGTAGGATCGCTTTTCTGACTTCAAAAGCAGCTCAAACCTTGCCTTTCCTGTTCCCCTCTGTGCTAGCACTTTCCCTCTCCTTGTCTCCAATTCATCCTGTCTCTATAATGCCTATATCTAGTTGCTTGTATGGTTTCCCCCATTAGACTGTGAGCACCTGGAGGGCAGTGACTGATTTTTTTTTGCCTTTCTTTGTATTCCAAGCCCTTAGCATACTGGGTGCTTAATAAATGCTTTGGGGCAGCTAGGTGGTGGCAGTCTGGGGTCAGGAAAACCCGAGTTAAAATCTGGCTTCAGACCCTTACTACCTGTGTGACCCTGGGCAAATGAGTTGGAGAAGGAAATGGCCACTCCAGTATCTTTGCCAAGAAAACTTCAGATAGGGTCATGGAGAGTTGGACATACCCGAAATAACTGAATAACACTAAATTCTTACTGATTGCCACCATGATTCATCTCCCATGACTCAGTTATCAGCCTACTCTCCTACAACCAATCAGGTAGAGAATTACCCCTGTGACGATGGCAATGGGCACAGCTTTCTTGTGTTGGTGTTGTCTGAATATGTAGTTTTCTATATACAGGGTGTCTCAAATGCCTATTTAAGTTATTAAAGCCTCTCTTAATAGCTTATAAAGTCTGTTTTAAGATACTAAGGCTTAAACCCCCCACCTTAAAACCCTATGTTTTTACTACATTCTGCACTTTTGCTCATTGCCCTTGATAAAGTTGTGATCTTCCAATATGTCTCTTGTTCATCTTTTCTGTTGAAGTACATCCAAAATCCCTTGGTTGTCAGTAATAATGACAGCCCATAGAGCCGTTTTTCATGTTATACATCTGTTTTCTGTACCTCATAACCTCTCCTGCAAATTGAGTAGTCTTTGCCAAATGTTTTTTTTAAATTGATTTGCTTATTTACTTTCAGTTTACAAGATTCAGTTCCACAATCCCTTGAGTTTCAAATTTTCTCCCGTCCCTCTCCCCCCGCCCCACGATGGCATGCAATCAAGTATAGGATCTGCAATCCAAATGTTTTTTTTGTGGATAATATTGCAAGTAGTAGTTAAGAATTTTGGGGTGAGGAGAGGATCCTCCTTCTTCTGTGGTTATCATTCCATGCCTCCAATGAAATTAAAAATGAAGAACTGCATAAAGATGTGGAAGGTATAATTGATTTCTGTTGGCAATGCATTGAATTTCTTAGATCTCAGAATCCTGAACTGGGAGGAAGCTTAGAAATATCTTGTTTTGGGACCACAGGAGGGATCTTAGAGGCCATCAAATCCAATCCCTTCCTTTTATATAAGACCCAAAGCCCACAGAGGTTAAGTGACTTACCTAGGATCACACAGCTAATAAATATCTGAGTTGTTATTTGAACCCAGGCATTCTTGACTCCAAATCCAGCGACTTATCTGTCACACCATCTTATAGGTGAAGAGACTAATTGGCTCATTCTAGCCTACAAAATTAGCTAGTGCCAAAGCTGGGACCTTAGTCCATCGGTTGTATTACATCATTTACCATGTGAAAGATAGAAATTCCAAGTGAAGGTAGGCCTAGGGGTTTCTGGAGAGTTTTGCAGAAAGATGAGGAAAGTAGACTCAATATTTGACCATATATAAGTGAATTCCAGAGGTCTCTCTACCTTATGCTCACTCTGATTTGTTAGATCTGTGATTTTATCCATCTGAGTACCTCCTTCCCCATTGCTGATCATAACCTTTTCATGTCTTTTAATCAGGGACGATCTTTTGTCATGTCTTAGCATAAATCTTTCTTTGAGTATGCACCCTCTGGGTTCCTTCCTCTGTTTTTTATAAATATCTTGCAACAACAACAGAGTTTTTGTGTCCTCCATTGGCTGGCTTTCGTTTTTGTTCTATGACTCCCTTTTATGGGTTTTGTTGTTGATGCCTTTTACACTTACTTTGAGTTCAAGAAGTTGTTGCTAACCTTCTGCTGTCTATTTACACCCTTCACCTTTATGAGAATGCTTAGGATCAAAGTCAGGAAGATCTGAGTTTTTCATTTTTTTGCATGGGTGGTAGTGGTGGGTGGGTTATTAACTGTTGTTTCAAGTAGACTTTCATTTATAAATAGACTTGTATTTGTATCAATTCGCTTTTCTCTCTCCCCTTCCCTCTCCCAGACAGGGCATTGGCTGTTCTTAATTGCTTCCATCCTCACCTCTTCCCTCTGGGGACAGGTAGTACCCTAAGCAGGAGGGCAATGGCAGGCTTCAGAATTAAAAGCTATGGAGCTATAGCTTGATATAACCAGGCAAATGATCTAAAACTGGAGAGACACCCACTCGGCCTATTATGGAAAGTTCCTGATTGGGCTTTTTGTTCACCTGCCTAAATTCCATGAATAATATTCTCCTGACAATGGTTACAGTGTCCCTGACCCACCCTTAGTGGGGTACACATGCTGAGGTGTATTTCCAGCAGTTTACACACCAGTTGAACTTTCTTGATCTGCGTGTCCTTGTGACCAATGACACACACCACCAGAGTCAGAGTTATAGCCTGTGGTGATGAAATGAAGGAAAGATGACTCTTCTGCATCATAGTCATAGCCAGACTGCCTAGGAGAAGAGGAAGATAAATGGTATTAAAATCTGCAGGGAAGTCAAGAAGGGTTGAGTTGATGGCTTTGGGCTCATGGGCACTGCCTTTATATTGAGTGAATCCCAATTCAATCCAGTAATTTGACAAACCTTTGTATTCAGGGCTCACAAAGATAGAAAACTATACACTTCCTTCCTTCAAGGGAACAGGGGATGAAACATGTACACAAATAATTGCAATAAAAGTGAGAACATTATCAACTCCATAGATCAGGTCAAACATAGTGCTCTTTGAGAATCAAGGAGGGAGGTATTATTTTTAGCTGGGGATGATATGGAAGATGCCATGGAGCATTTAAGCATCTAAGGTGGATTTTGAGAGTTGAGAATGTATAGGCAGAAATGGGTTAGAAGGAAGGGAGCCTGTTCTAAGCATGAGAGATGCCATGCATATATTTATCGAAGTAGGAGAACATGCCAAAATCAGGGAACGTTAAGGAGACAAAAGTAGACAGAGGTTAAGTGACTTGCCCACTGTCACATGGTTAGTAAGTAAAAGTCTGAGGCCAAATCTGAACTTACATCCTCCTGATGCCAGGTGTACTGCACCATTATCACAATTATTTGTAAATTTAGAGCTATGATGGTCATCTAGCTCCACTTTCTCCTTTTCATTTGAGGAAAGGAGACCCAGAGCAGTCTTGCCTTATCAGAGATTACATAAGTAGTAAGCACTGGGGGTGGAATTTGAACTCAGGTTCTTTGACTGCAGCATCAACGCTCCACTGTGTTAACTTGGCTTTGTTGATAAGTTTTGTTTAAACCAAGCAGAAAAGCATGCACACAAAACATGCTTCCTGAAAACAGGTAAGCAAAAACCTTCTGAAGAGTGCTTTCGAAGGCTTGTTTCTAGAGCTGTTGACTTTTATCATTTACCATGTGTTAACAGAAAGTTAGGCTGTATGCTCCAAGGCTAATAACATGCTAGAATCATCTGTTTTCTTTAACTTGAGCTCTGTGGCCACTTAAAGTTGTCTCCATTCCCACGATTACAGTTAATATCTCAACCGTTCTTTGGACTCTGCTTTCTTTATCCTGTATCTCTTCAAATAAGTCTTCCCATATATCTAGGGATTCTTCTGCGTCATTCCTTGTGGAATAATAATATTCCCTTATGTTCGTGTGTTACAGTGTACCTGGGGATGCAGTTTGTTTCTACCTTTTTGCTGATAGAAATAGCACTCCTTTGAACAGAGGCAGTTTGAGTGTGATGAATAGAGTGCTGGGCTTAAGTTGAGATGATCTGCAGACTCACATGCATGTATTAGCTGTATGGCTCAGTTTCCTCATCTGTAAAATGTAGTTGTTGGGCTTGATGGCTAAAGTTCTCTAGCTCTAAATTTAGGATATATCCTTAGAATATTTCTGTACAAATAGTTTTTTTCTTTCAGTTCATAACCTCCTTGTGGTATAAACCTAGTCTAGAGATTAATAAATCAAAGAATTTGAATTTGATCCTTTAGTAGATAATTTCCTATTGCTTTCCTAAATTCCTAGTACTCCACAACTGTACCAGCAGCAAATGAGCTTGTCATGTCCCTGTTTTTCCAACACAGAGAAGAGGACCCTCTAGCATTCTCTTCCCAGATAATATTAGATGTCTGCTAGTAAAGAACTCTACCTAGGTAGAGGGAGAAAGAGAATTGGAACCAACAGGGCAATACAAAAGCAAAGTAGGTTATTTGGAGAGAATAGTTCTTCACTCCAGAATGTTCAGTTTGGGCCAAGTGGTCCTTCCATCTCTAGAGAGCTGTCATCTACCCATTCAGGGGCCTAGTCTATTTTGCTTCCTTCCTTTCTTGATCATTTTCCTTTCTTTCTTTCCCTCCTTGTCAACTTCACAGTGAGAACTGATGAAGGGCATAGGAAACTTCTCTCCCTCAGTGCCAGCAATAGCAGAGCCTTTTGCCCAGATTCCCTCAATGGTAACAAGAGAGAACATGGGAACAAATCGAGGGAAAGCAGAGAGCAGGTCCAACTAGCGGAACGTCCCACACTGAAGCCATTGTTTCTGTGACCAGTCAACAGCTCTGCCCACACAGAGGGCAGTGGTCACTGCTGATTGAGTTAGCCCGTGGTGCTGAAAGGACTTGTCACTTTTCTCCCACAATACTTCCTGAGGAACAACAGTCCCATGTATTCAGGGTTGTGACTGGGTCTTGGCATTTTCCTAGCAACCCTGGGGGCACCAGTAGGGGTTTGCTTAGACGCCTTCAATTGCCAGGTAAGAGTAACTTCTTCAGAATGAGAAGCCTTCTTCCTCTTCCTTGACTGTGGCTCCCATGTGAATGTGACTTTGGGAAAACATCTTGAACCTTACACAGTGGCTCCCTTTGTAGCAGTAATTCTGTACCATGTAAGGATAGCATAGAACAGTGAATTGGTTTTTTTCTATTCCTCTAAACTCTAGATATTATTTATTAAATTTTATTATTTATTATTTACATTATTTATTGTATATTATATTAATTTATTAAATATCATAAACACTCACTATTTCACTCTTTCAATGGTTAGAGAAAGAGGCAATTGCCAGTCTGTGGGAAAAAAGGAGAAAGGATGATAATACAAGCACAAATACAAATATATGGTAGGACTAGGGATGCTGGGACAATTGCTATAAAGCCCTGGGAGAAGGTGGGAGACTTTTTTAAGGAGAGAGAAGTTGTCATTATTTGGGGGAGATGAATAGCAACTTTTAGTTAGGATAGATTTAGACAAAGAGTTTTAGGACATGGTATTATTGAGAGCAATATAGAGCTAAATTGGCATAGTTTTGTGATTAAGAAAAAAAAATTCCCCCAGAGGAATACCTGCATCACCTTCCCCTTTAAAACAAAAGCATCAAAATGTACATAGTGTAGATATTTTCAGAATAAAGTATGTATATTATTAAAACGGAGGATAAAAATTAGACCTGTGATTTTAATGGTACGAGAAATCTTTGTGCCATTTCTGGTCAGTATCTTAGAGCAGAGGGGTTAAAGTCAAGGAGAACCCGATCTCTGCTCTACTGACTCAGAAAACCACAAATTAACATTATCTATGTTATATTATATTTTTGTTTTGTTAAACATTTCCTGACTATATTTTGATCTGGTTTTGGCTGCAATTCAGGATTTTACTGGTGGTGCTGTCCACTGAACTGTGAGTTTGACACCTCTGGCCTAAATCACTGAGAAGCTAAGTGACTTGTCCAGGGTCACATAGCCAGTATGTGCCAGAATTCTCCCTGGCTTTTTACACCATGCTGCCTCTTATTATTAGAATAGCAAAACTGAAAGAGCTATTAAAATAGTTACGTGTATATATTATGTTTATTGTTGAGATAAGAAAATGAAAATAAATGTTATTAGGATAATTTACACACATTGAGAAAGTCTTTGATGAAGAACTGATAAAAGATAATTTACAACAGACAACATCTTTACAGTCACTGTTGATTGAAAGGTACAGAGATCACAGGGTCCTCCTGTGTTCGTACTTTGTTGACTATAAAAACAGTTTAACTCTTCAGGGTTTTAAAGGTTCTCCTTCAATAAGGAATCCAATGCACATGTACAAATGTAACAACAGAAATGACTTTGTTTGAAATTCACCTGATTCTTAATATCCAATAAAACTGAATGTAGGATTGGAATAAAAATGGGATAGTTAAGTTCAATGAAGTCAAGTTGAAAGGCTTTTGTTAAGTGCCTATTATGTGATGGGCACTTGGGTAAGCGTTAAAAATGGGAAATGAGCACATATGGAAAGTGGATACTTTTGAAAAGTAGATATTTTAGAAGAAAATGAATTAAATATATGTAAATTTGGTTATTATGGGTGATGTCATTGAAAGAGTAGATAATCCTAGTATCATTTCATCTTCTTATTAGGAGACCTCAGTTTCAGTCCTGACTCTCATACTGGTAGATATTTGCTTTAGTCACTATGGATAAACTACTCAACACACATCAGTTTCCTACATTTCTTTTATTTTTTATTTTTTTTAATTTTTTTTTTTTGCTTTTTGGAGGGCAGTTGGAGTTAAGTGACTTGCCCAAGGTCACACGGCTAGTTTTTTGTGTTAAATGTCTGAGGCTGGATTTGAACTCAGGTACTCCTGACTCCAGGGCCGGTGCTCTATTCACTGCGCCACCTAGCCGCCCCACCTCCATTTCTTTTAAAAATGATTTTTGTTTATTTTATTAGACATTTCCCAATTACATATATATTTTTAAGAATAATTTTTTAAAAATCGTGATTTTCAAATTCTTTCCTTCCTTTTCCACCCCATCCCTCTTCTTGTGAAGGCAAGCAATTTGATATTGATTATACATATGAATCATACAAAACATATTTATATATTATCTGTATCACAAAAGAAAATACAAATAAATTAAAACAATAAAAATAGAGTTAAAAAGTATGCTCCAATGTGCACTCAGAGCCCATCAGTTCTCTCTCTCTGGAGATGGATAGCATTTTTCATCATGGATCCTTTGGAACTGTATCAATAATGAGATATTCACAACACCCATGATGGTTATGAATATGTTGGTGTAGTTTTGGATCACAAAATATAGCAAACTCTCCACATGGAAGGCAGAACCAAGGTCTTTATTCAGAAACCATAACACTGAGTCCCAAAACCAGAAGGACAAGTCCCAAAACCAGAAAGCCAGAGTCATTATAATGGTCACAA
>CM053601.1:12908143-12943134 GCA_028646575.1 Pseudocheirus occidentalis
TTGAATCTTTAAAATGTGAAGCTGGTTTCTCCCTTAGGGAAACCAGCTGATTCTTCTCTTGTTCCTTGTTCCTTTCTGTAATAAGATATAATATTGAGACTCTCCTTGTTCTGAAGATTGTATATAATATTGTGAATTGTTGATACTGTGAACATTGCACTGAATCTGATTTTGTAATGGAATAAACAGAGTGTTCACTAATACTGTGTAATCTGAATCTTAAAAGCTGTTCACAGTAGCATTCTCTCAGGAATCTACTGCTGATTGGCTTTACACTCCTAAAAGAGAAATCTTAATGGAGCCAGAAATTGAATTGGATAGACCTAAATGCATGAGTGGCAATGGAGCAATGAACATAGACTGTAGGTGGGAGAGAGAGAGAGCCTTAGATTTGGAAGTCCCAAGTTCAAGTTCAGCCTTAAACACTTACTAGTTGTGTGACTGGTCACTTAGGTGAGAGAGTCACTTTACCTCTTTCAGTCCCAGCTCCCTTATCTGTAAAATTGGGATAACAATAGCGCCTACTTCATAGGATCAAGCAAGATACATATGTGCATATATGTACATACACACATATACATATCGGCACAAAGTACTACATAAATGTTGACTATTATCATTGTTATGAATGACTTAAAAAAGCATTAATTAGGCACTTATGAGGTGCTTACACTCTGATAAGCCCTAGACTACAAGTACAAATATGAAGATATCTCCTGCCTTCAGAAACCTTATACTCCAAAAGAGGAAGACGCACATACAGAGGAGAGATGTCCAAGGGGGAGTATTCTGGTTTGGAAAGCTGCAGACATGGCTAGTGGAGTCATAGGGAGGCCCACGGACATTCCCTTTCCAGCAGCAATGAGAGTTCTAGAACTGGATAGTGAGCAATAGTGGGGGAAGGTGGACAAGGTGCAGCCTGGTGTGTCAATATGGTGGGCGAGTAAAGTAAAGCATGGCTGGAGCAGCAACTGAGACAAGCACTAGTTAACACAGAGAGGGAAGGGGGAAGGGAGCTATAATTATTAGTCTGCTTGTTAAAAAGAAGAAAGAGATTGGCTGAAAGAATGAGGGGGTAGCAGAGTCAAGGAAAGGGTTTTGTTTGCTTTTAAGAATAGGATAAACCTGAATATATTTGTCAGTAGAGGGGAGGAGGCTTGAAGGTGAAAGGAGAGTAAACCATTGGTACAGCAAGGTCTCAGAGGAGATAGAAGAGGCTATCACTGAGGGTACAAGTTTTGGGATTAGCCTTAGCAAGGAGGTTAGTGTGGAGGTTACAAGCATGAGGGAGCACTACTAATTAATTTTATAAACTGGCTTATATAAGATCCATAGTTTGATGTCCCTGTGTATGGCCAAGAGGAAGCCAAGGTCTCAGTCATGGGAGTCACAGTTTCACAGACTCTGTGATGCTAGGATATTTAAGGGAACATAGACCATATGTTGAATTCAGTGCCTTAGTATAAGTGGAGGTATGGAGTGAAGAAGACTCTGAACACAATATTGACCTCTTTAAGAAAGGAGGGAAAATGACCTGGAGGCTAGTAGAGAGAACTGCCATGAAGATTTGCCTAGGGTGATACATCTGGGGGGACTGCCTTCCTAATGTATACACAGAACTATAGGATCTGAGTTAGAGGGACCTCAACATTCCCAGCATGGAACCTCTATCTAAACAGGAATTCCTTGTGATGACAGAGGGAAAGAAGTAATGCGAATAGCGCTCTTCACAGTTCTGCCTAAGAATCCCCAATTCTGATGTGTTGAGCATCAAACTGTTCTCAGTCCTGGGGCAAGCACTGGGAAGGAATTTGATCTGGGCTTGCTCTTCTGGTCCTATTGGCCTATACTGTGCCCTACCTTATGGTAGCACAGTTGTATGTATGGGAATAAGCCTAGACTTGCTACCTGCCATGGGTGGTCCTCGCCTATGATAAACTATGATTCATTTTTTTTCTGTTTTCAAAAAAGTATCATAAATAATAGTTTTTTTTCTTTCTAAGAACAAAGTAAATTCCAACTTCTTCATAGGAGTGATCTTAGCAAATTCAGGGAATCAATCAAATCACCAAGCATTTATTAAGCACATAGTATGTGCCGACCGTTGTAATAAGTGCTGGGTATGTAGACAGTCCATGCCCTCAAGGAGCTTATATTCTACTGGGGGAGACAAGATTTACATGTATTGGTATATAGATACATACAAAGTAGATGGAAATTAGCCTTAGAGGGCTAGGCAGTAGAAGGTAGGGGATGGGACTGAGAAAACTGTCCATGGAGGGAGGTTTTTGTGCTGAATCTTCAAGGAAGTCAGGTAGTCTAAGAGATGGAGATGAGAAAGGAGAGCATACTAGTCTTGGGAGACAGTAATTGTAAAAGTATGGATATTGGAGATGTAGAGTTGTGTGTGAAGAACAGCAAGTAAGCTAGTGTGGCTGGACTATGGAATACATGGATGAGTGTGATGTTTATTAAGACTAGAAAGATAGTGATGGGCCAGGTTTAAATGCCAGAGGAATTTATATGTTATTAAAGAGTTCATAGAGGGAGGGAGGAAGAGAGAGAGAGAGAGAGAGAGAGAGAGAGAGAGAGAGAGAGAGAAGCATTGTTACAGATAGGATAGAATGTCCAGGGTGAGAAGGTGGTCAGCAGTTTCAAAAACTTCAGAGAGATCGTGATATATGAGAACTGAGAAAAGATGGTCAGATTTGAGGCTACTGGTAACTTGGCAGAGAGTCATTTGAGTAGAATGTTTATGTTGGAAGCAATATTGAGGATGCTAAGGATGGAAGAAAGTTTTGAAGAGCGTGAGAAGATGAGAAATAGAGGCACTGATTCCTTTTTCAATGATTTTAACTGAGGAGAGGAGATTATCAATGTATTAGGATAGTTACTAGGGATGGTTTTTTATTTTGGGATAGTTACTAGGGATGAGGGTTTTTTAATATCAGGGGTGACCAGAAATAGATTCACAGAAACCACCTTTTCATATTGTTCGCAATGATACTAGCTTTCCTTGGCCTGGGACAGAAATTAGTGTAATGGAAGGAATACTGGGTCAGTCAGGAGACCTTGATTGGTGTCAGGCTCTGCAGGAGATGTGGATGAGTATAGTCTTAGAGACTCTGAGTGACTGTGGAGGGTAGACGAGGGAGCTCGCCAGTAGCCATAATCTTCCCAGTCGAGTAGGAGGAGATTCATCTGTTGAGAGAGAATTTATCCTGAATTATTCAAGTAATTGGGGAGGAGGCATCATAATATTGACCAACCCCACAGGGGTGTTGTGACGAATTCTGCACGATTGAGCCTCAAATACAGTATAGCTAAAATTTTATGTAAGTGGATTAGATAAATAATAAGCACTAAAGGAAAACATAAATAAATAGCTTGATTTTTCCCCTCATCCACCCACCACTTCTTTGCTTGGGATTGCCTTTGATAACCGCTGACATCCCAGCAGGCAGAAAAGACAGGGATGGAGAGAAGAATGGAGAGTGGGTTGTGTATTTGCTTTAAAAGTAGTAGAAAATGCTCTAGCTCTTGCTATTTTTAAAGAAAAACAAAAGGGGGGAGTTATGGGATGTGGCAAGCAAAATATACAACATATTTGCCAGCTGGTGTTACTTCTCACAGATTGTTTAAAAAATATGCCTAATTATCATTCCCCAGAGATCTACTGGTTTATTCTGCACACAGAACCCCCTTTTGAATCCAAAAGCAGCTCACATGTGACAGTGGACAAGTAGCTTCCCACTCCCCAAGCAGGATCATAACTCTTATGCTACCTTCTCCTTTCCATTGGCCTGGGTTGCTGTGTGGAAGGTGTTCTATACATTGTAACATCTGAGTAGATATCTTTTATTATTAAGATTAGCCATCCTGAGAATAAGTGATGAAATTAACTTTGTGGTCATTCTTTTGCCTTTCTTTTTGTAAGCCAATGTCTCGATAACCTTTCATTTGAAGTTATAGCTGCTGTTTCCCAAAGACGTAAGGCATAGGTTTTTAGTGGAGACTCTGATTTCAATAATTTTTGGGGGGCAGTGGTTAGATACATGGGTGATAAGAAGTATCATATTTATCTGAATTTAGCCTACCTATCCCCACCTTTCTTAAGGAAAGATCTCATTGAAAGGAAAATCATGATGGCTTCTCAGCTGTGCTTATGTTTTTATATTAACCACATACAAGGCGGTTGGGGTTGGGGGAGATATCTCATGTAGTGCTGCTTTTCTTCAAGATGAAGGTCTCATAGACCATATGAAGTTTCCCCAAATATATATTTGAAAAAGATCGGAATTAAAAGCCTGTTGTGCTGTCTTGCCTTTAATTCCTGAATGGGAGAGACTGAGGCTGGTAGATCACTTTAAAAATGGAAAGTTCTGAGCTGCTGTATGGGCAAAGCTCATTGGGGCTCCACATTGATTTGGTATCTGACACAATTAAGGCAAGCACCTGACAGGGGTGGGGTGGAATGCAGAGAGCACATTGGGTTCTTTAAGAAGGGTTAGCCAACACAGATTGAAATCAGAGCAGGTGAAAACTTTTTTGACAATCAGCAAGGGGCTTGGACATGTGAGTAGTCACTGCCATTCTAGCTTAGAGGTGACAGAAAGATCCTGTTTTGAAAAGAAAAGAAAAGGAAAGGAACGGGATGGAAGGGAAGAGGAAGAAGAGGGAGGGAGAAGGGGAAGGAAAGGGATGGAGAGCAGATGGAAGGGAAAGGAAGAGCAGGGAAAGGAGAGGAAGGAGCAAGGGAAAGAAAGGGAATGAAAGAGGGCAGGGAAAGGAAAAGAGATAGGAAGGGACAGAGAAAAATAGGAAGAGAGAGACAACCTGATATAGTGGAAGGAACTTTGAATTTCTAGTTAGAGAACCTGGGTTCAAATTTTGGTTCTGCTGATTTCTGCCTGTTTGACCTTTTGCAAGTTATCCAATTTTATCTTTCTCATTCATAAAGTTGAGGAGAAGGAGTTGGGCAACATGACACAGGAAAGTCCTTTCCAGCTCTAAATGAATGATCCTGTGGCCCAGTTCTGCTATCTAGGAATCGATGTTATCTGTAGACTCAAAATCATCTGAGTTGTAAGCAAGCTTGGAGTCTTCTGGTTCAATATACACGTGTCTGCTTTATAGCCCCATGGCATGTACTTGCATTGCAGTCCCCACTCTGTCACTTCCAGATCTTTGGCATCCCAGCTGTTACATAGCTGTGTGTGACCTTTGGAGATCAATTGATCAAAGAACTGATTAGCAAGTAACACTCGAGTCTCCTCTGAATGCCAAACACTATGCTAGGCACTGGGGATACCAAGAAAGAAGCTAAACAATACTAACCTTTAAGGAAACTAGATTCTTTTGAAGGAGCAACTTAGACATGCACCAATAGATAGGAAAAATGTGTCACTAGATACAAGTTGGTTCGAGGGGTAGGGGAGAAGCAGTGTCATGGAAACCCAGAGAGAAGGGACTATTCAGGACTAGAGGGTGATCGAGTATCCAATGCCAAAAACAGGTCCAGAGCAATGAGGACTGAGAAAAGTCCATAAGACATAGCAATTAAGAAAGAGATCATTGGAAACTTTGGAGAGAAGAGTTTTCAGAAACTGATGAAATTGGAAGCCAGACTGAAGAGGGTTTAGGAAAGAATGAGAGGAGAGGAAATGAGTTTAGACAGCTTCTTCCAGGAGTTTGTAGGAGGAAAGAATGAGCAATGTAAGACAATAGCTTGCAGGGTTTTTCTAAAGATGAAGGAATGTTTGTTGGCAGCAGAGAAGGGTTGAGTAGATAGGGAGAGATGGAAGATTAGGGACAGAATGGGGATGGTAGTTAGTGCAATCTGCTGGAGAAGATGGAAAAGGATAGGTTCAAGAGATTGGCCTTGGCAAGGAGAAAATCCATCAAAGCCTGGAATAAATGAGGGATTGGTAGATGATTTTAGAGGACTATGAGAGGAAGGTAAGGGAAATGGGGGAGCTCATGGCAAATGCCTTCTGTTTTCACAGTGAATGATGAAGTTAGATCTCGCTGTGAAGGTAAGGGAATAGGGTATGGAAGGTTTCAGGAAAGAAGAGATTTGGAATGGCTGGTCTAAGGAGTGGGGAAGAGAATTGATTAAGGAGGACAAAAAGAATTACTAGTGGTTTGGGACATAGTGCAGTTGAGATGTCTTTGTGACATTCATTTTGAAATATCTAATAGGCAGGTCATGACTCAAGACTCCAACTCAGGAAAAGGACTAGGGCTGGATATAGATACTGGGACCAACTGCCTAGAAAAGTTAATTCAGCTCATAAGAGCTGATGAGATCACCAAGTGAGAGGGGACCCAAACAAGAACCTTGGGTTAAACTCTGATGTCACGGGGAATGGTATATATATTTTTAATGCCTTCCTATATAAAGTAACCTTGAGTCTGCTTTATTGTATTTTATATATACTTAAAATGTGTGACTTGTCTCTTCTCAGAGGATATATGCTCCTTGAATCAAAGACTTTTTGATTTTTCCCCTTGGATTTCCATGCTTAGAGTAGTACATGGCTTTATAAATCATCCTTGATCAATTGATGGTCCAGCAAAGGGGACTGGAGGGTAGTTGGGTAGGTAGGAATAAAACCAAGAGAGAACAGTTTCGCAAACTAGACAGCAGAGTGTCCAGGAGGAGGAGGTCGTTAAGAGAGACAAATACAGAGAAGCAAAAAGGGATGAAGACTGATAAAAGATCATTAGATCTGGCAATTAAGAGATCGCCCGGGGAGCTTGGAGAGAGCCGTTTCACTCGAATGAGTAGGCCAGGAGCCAGATTACAGAGGGTTTAGAGGACAGTGAAAAGATAATTAGAGGCAACAATTACAGACAATTTTTTCTGCAAGTCTGGCTGAGAAAGGGAAGATGGATATAGGATGGTAACTAGTAGGGATATTTGAGTATAGTGAAGAAAGGATGGAATTAGTAATGAGGGGGGTCAGTGGAGATGAGAAGAGAAAGGGGATGAATATGGGGCAATTGCTGTAGCAGAAGAGAGGGGACAGATTCGAGGACATACGTCCTTGGTTGTTCTCAGCGAGGAGAAGGGCCACCTCATTGTCAGAGGTTGGAGTGAAGGAGGACAGAAAGAGGGGTGACATTAAGGGGTTATGACATGCTCAGAAGGCAAGAAGAGGGAGCTCGTTTGGAGAAGCCTCCATCTTCTTGGGAAGGTATGAGACAAGCTCCTTAGCTGAGATTCAGGGAAGACAGAGGGTGCATAGAAGGTTTGAGAGAGAAGAGGTTTTGGAATAGATGCTGAGGGGATTGGGATGGATATCCAATTAGGAAGGAGTAAAAGGACTGCCTTGATGGAATGAGGATCTAATTGAGATTCAGTAGCATAAATGTAATTTATTCTTCTAACAAATTTTATTTTTTGTTCTTGTAACAGAGATGATTGTTGATAATCAGATTGAGACAGGCCTGTTGAAAGCTGACCTGAAGGATAAGGTGACCTACACTTTGCTCCGGAAGCATCGGCATCAAACTAAGAAATCCAATCTCCGATCACTAGCTGACATTGGGAAGACCGTCTCCAGTGCAAGTAGGATGTTTTCCAACCCTGATAATGGTAATGCAGGGGCCAGTTGCTTTTTCTTCTACAACTTTTCTCATTCATTTCTGCTCTGTCTTTTCTTTTTTTCCCTTTGACTCTGTACCTTTCTCTCTCTTTCATGCACATCTTATCAAGAAGCTTCCCCTTGCCCTGCCGCTTGTGGCCCCTCCACCAGACAAATTTGTAGTCACTCTGGGAATATTTCAGCTCTGGTTGCCACAGACGGCATGCACCCCAATGATTGCTTGCTCGAACCTTATGTTTCCCTTGGTTGGGATGGTAGGATTGGTGGCAGTAGCCTGCTTGGTGGAATGTGAATAATTCAGATAATGACCAATTTGGAGGTGAGAGTATGAACAGAAATTTACTTAAAATACACCCTCTAGAACGGTGGACCTGAAGTCAGGAAAACCTGAGTTCAAATCCAGCCTTAGAAACTGATCAACTGCGTGACCCTGGGCAAGTCATCTCTGTCTATCTTAATTCTCTCATCTGTAAAATAAGGGTAATAATAGCACCTTCCTCCAAGGATTGTTTTCAGGATTACATGAGATAATGTTCATAAAAAGCACTGGGGACCTAAAAGCTCTAGCTAGGAAAATGCCAGTTATTATCATGGTGGTTTGATGGGATTGTTAGTTCTTGGACATCTCTGTGCTAAAAACTGGATTGGCGATTCTTAGAAAAC
Source organism: Pseudocheirus occidentalis (assembly GCA_028646575.1). Lineage (NCBI taxonomy): Eukaryota > Metazoa > Chordata > Mammalia > Diprotodontia > Pseudocheiridae > Pseudocheirus > Pseudocheirus occidentalis. The sequence continues at coordinate 12,916,417 of CM053601.1, forward strand.
AAAGAAGATGAAACGACAGAATGACAGGATGGTAAGGGACCAAGGAGGCCGTCTGCGCTGGCCCCTATGTGAACAACAGTCTGCTGCTGACAAGCAATCCCTGACCAGTTGTGCTTTTGGAGCCTTTGCTTGAAGCCAGTCAGGGAGACTGTGCCTCCCAGCATAGCCCGTGTCACCTCTGTGTACTTTTCTCCCGGCATCAGGCTGCCCCTTTGCAATTTTGTTCTCATGGTTTCTCCTTCTCTCCCTTGGGGCCAAGTAGAGCAAGATTCCATGCCCCAAGTGCTTCTCTTCTCCAGACTAAATGCTCCTAGTACCTTCAGTCCCATTCCTTATAGGGGTGACATCAAGACCTCTAGACTCTGGATCGCCCTTCCATGAATGTTCTCCAATTGTGTGTGTGTGTGTGTGTGTGTGTGTGTGTGTGTGTGTGTATGGTGTCCCAAAAGTCTTAGTGCAGTTTAAAGCCATCTGCCCAAGACAGTGGAGACACCTGTACCATGCCTTTATTAATTCAAACGGCGATCTTATCACTTTTCCCCACATTGCTTTATAACCTTGTGAATTCATCTTGAGCTCAAAGTCAATTAAAAATCTGCAGACCTCTTAGATCTACTGGCATTGGACAAGAGAAGTTTCAAAGATGGTGTTTCTGGACCCAAGTATGAAATTTTGAATTGTTCCTGTTAACATTTTATCGTATTAGATTCATACCCAATGTTGCTCAACGTGCCTGTTATCCTTCACTAGTTTTGTGTCCTTTGCACAGGAGATAAGGAAGCCACCTGTGGCTTTATCCACATGATGAGTGCATGCATTTCCTGGCACAGGGCTAAAACAGATCCCTCGGGCACTCGTCTACAATTTGACGTTAGACTACGATTATCTCTCTCAAGGTTCAGTCATCCATCTTGCTCTAAGTTAAGTAGACTCTTCATCTCTATCCTTCCCCCAATAGAGCAGGCAAATACTCCCCCCATAAAGTAGATTATTTGTGACCGTCACGTCCTTTCTCTAACCTTGTTGTTCAGTTGTGACCGACTTCATGACCCCATTTGGGGTTTTCTTGGAAGAGGCACTGGAATAGTTTGCTAGTCCTTCTCCAGCTCATTTTATGGATGGAGAAACTGAGGTAAACAGGATTAAGTGACTTGCCCAGGGTCACTCAGCTAGTTAGTATCTGAGGTGGGATTTGAACTCAAAGAAATTAGTCCAACTGACCCCAGGCCTGGCACCCTATCCACTGTGCCAACTAGATGGACATACTGTCACTAACCACACCTTTGTCATTACCATTCAAATGACTTCTGTTAGTAGGTCTTCCATTGATTCCCCCCTCCTCAGAAAATTACCTAATATTATTCTATGTTCCTTTTAAAAATGAGTCTGCTTTTATAGAGTGCTATAAATATAGTTGAGTGTGGGTGGTATCAGGGTAGAATTTTGTTTAGTTCAACTTTGGAAAAGAGATAAGGAAGGCATTAAAACCTATTTAAGCCCCCACCACAGTTAGAAAACCAAACCAAACCAAGGAATTTGCCCCCCCCTTTTTTTTTACCATATATACATTGACCATAATGTTTTTGTGTTATCTTCTCTTGTTCAAATATACTACATTATGGATAAGAGTGGAGAAAGTGGAAAAGAACCCTGCTATTCCATTAGCTATAGAAAATGCATGTGATGGTGAATGTGTGTAACATGATCGTGAATGTGTCCTGAGTTAGTGTAACTTGGACAGGGCAGCAGATGAGATAGATTTTAAGTATTATGAGAAATGGGCATGTGAATGAGAAGCCAAAGTCATGGTGATCGACTACATTGACAAAGTAACATAAAAGATGAGGCTGTGAAAAGGGTGAACTGGTGAATTGTAATAAAAACCAAATCCCAACTTATCCAAATATTCATTCCATTTCTGAGAAATTGAGTCTCCTGACTCTCTGTTAAGAAAATTGGTTCTTGTGAAGCTCACCCAGTGGTTGGCTGGAAGATAAGGCACAGTGTGGGCCATGGTCCTGGAGGATGATTTATCACCATTAGCTCAGTCTCTTAATGTATTTTTAGGTAAAGACTCTCACTCACTTTTATCTGTTAGTCCAGAAGCATTTATTAAGATCTCCCTGTAAGCCAGTCACTCTGCTAAGCTCTGGGGATACAGTGAAAGTTAAAAGACAAATCCTACTCAATCCTTTAGAAACCGTAGGATAGTCTAGTGGTTAGAACAGCTGATGTGAATGGTGCCATAGATTACTTCATTATTATAGTATGTACAGAAAAGATCTGAAGTTGATAGATCAAAGGCACTAAGGGGATTGGATCCATATTTTTAACATCAGTTCTTGCATATTTCTTTTGAAGAGACAGCTAGGTGGTGCAGTGGATAGAGTACTGGGTCCAGAGTCAGAAAGATCTGAATTCAAATCTGATCTCAGACATTTTCTTACTAATTGTGTGTCCCTGGGCAAGTCACTTTACCTCTGTCTGGCTCAGTTTTCTCTACTGACACCTAACTCTCAGGGTTGAGATGAGGACCAGCTGAAATAATATATGTAATGTACTTAGCCCAGTACCAGGCATTTAAATACGTATTTCCTTCTTTCTTCCTTCTCATTTCAAGCAACATTCCGGGTTTGGGGGAGCTTTCTTGGCGTCAAGGAGCAGAAAGTAGGAAGAAAGGCTAGAGGGTTCAGAATGCAGCATTAACGCTGCCTTCCCAGGCAGAGTGGTCGGCCACCAATTTGAGCCACATTTCCAGAAAATGTTTGCAAGAGTTTAGCCATGAAGTCCTTCTGCTTGTAACACCAGCATGGGGTATTTGGACATCAAATAGTGCCAGTGAAAGGGAGGCCTTTCAGCCCCTTATCTTCTCTCCAGATCTTGATACTTCAGAGGAAAGTTTCAATTGTCTTCCTCATTCACCTTTTCGGTTGTGAAATGTCCTCTGTGCTGCGCAGGGCACAGAGGGAAGGCTTGTTCCTTCCTGGCACTTGAGGCGATCGGCTCTGATTAGACTCCTCCTGAACATGTTATTATTGGCTTTCACGTCTCTCAGTTCCTTTTAAGTATCCAGGGGGCAAAGTTTAGCTCTGTGAGCTCCTCCAGCCATGAATTCCACCGGCCTCCAAGGTACAGGAAGGTCCCAATGCGAGTCTTTGTTATTTAAGAGATCACGGCCAAATTTCCTTTTTCTTTGCTCTCTTGAGCTCACAGGCTTATACCATTTACCTTGATGTCACAGGAATGAGGCTCATGACATAGTTACTGAGTAATAAAATGGCTTCAAAGTGATTTTCAGATGTGGAATACTCTAGTCTGTGATTGTAAGGAATGTAATTTCCCTGTTTCTTGCTCTAAAACAATTTACCCTCCGCAGGCTTACATTTGGGAACATGATTCCTCCCATCTTCAGGGGAATGCACAGTGAGTTGAGGACAGCTGGCTTTCAATCCTCACATCAAAAAATCAGTCCCAATAACACATTAAGCTCTAGCATCTGTACTTGTTGGAAAAGTACTGTACAAATGCCATTATTACTTTTGCTACACATACTATTGAGCAAAAATATAAAATGTTGACGCTTCAGATATAGACTTTTTTTGTCCGTCACACCTGTAAACTAAACGTGATTTCTCTAGGAAAACACTAACGCCATCCTTTGGTGGGGACATTAATGTGAGCCAGGTTTCAAGATGACCTAGGGGTGGGGAGCCTGCAACCTTGAGGCCACATGTGGCCTTCTAGGGCCCTGAGTGCGGCCTCTTGACTGCGTCCAAGTCTTAACCAAACAAATCTTTTTTTTTTTTTCTTTTTGGAGGGCAGTTGGGGTTAAGTGACTTGCCCAAGGTCACACGGCTAGTTTTTTGAGTTAAGTATCTGAGGCTGGATTTGAACTCAGGTAGTCCTGACTCTGGGGCCGGTGCTCTATTCACTGCACCACCTAGCCACCCCCGAACAAATCTTTTTATTGGGGGATTTTTTTCTTTGAACTTGGATTCAGTCAAAGGGCCGCCCTTGAAAGACCTAGAGGGCCACATGTGACCTCATGGCCACAGGTTCCCTGCCCCTGCAAGGGTTTACAAAGAGAACCTCATATCAAGTTCCGAATAATGTTCAAGGTAAGAATTGGGCCAGCTTCCAGGATTGTATAATAGATTAAATGGCTACTAATCTGTTGTACCAGTAGATTTACACGGATACTTCTGCCAGGCACTAAATCTCAGTCAAAATGTTGTCCCTTATTTTTTTTTTAAATCAAGACATTGGTATAGTTTTAATGTTATACAAAGAGGTTAATGAAGGAGGTTTCTAACCTCCCTTGGAGTCAGATTAGTGCCTTTCTGATTTCTCAGTGCTGTGTGGTATGCTTACAACCCGGTAGACATAGGCAGCTTTTAACCTTAGGAACCTACCTTGGTAGGAGTTTGAAAAACAAAGGAGTTTACTTCTCCCAGGGAGCCTAAGAAAGAATTTGAATAAGGAGCCTCATTAGGAAGTGTATTGATTCTAGGGGAAACTTTGTATTATAAGTTGGTCTGCTTCTAGAAAAAGCAAATGAAGGTGTTTTATGCTCTATACGTTTGGGGCTTTTGGTCCCTCCCTATCTCTCGCTTTGGTAGTAGAGAAGGGGCAGGACTAATTCTAAAAGTGTTTTCTACTGAGATGAAAGAAACCCCAACAATTAGAATCGCCATGCTTCCTGTCCTCCAACACCCGTGACCTAAGCAAGTTTCCACCACGTGAAGTTTTGCATTGAGCCACAGCACGTCTTCCCCCAACCCCACCTTCTGCCCTTCTCCCTTTTCTCCATGTGGATCTTCTGGATTCTCTTTCACGGCTCAGTAGAAAGAATGCTGGATTTGGACTCCTAAGGCCTTGGGTTCAAATCCCACCTTTACAGTTTATTCCCCTTGCATTGGGTCTTGGTTTCTTCATGTATAAAATGAGAGGGTGGGATGGGATGGTCTCTTTGACCTCTCAGTCTGCACCCAGAGGTGCAGCTGGTGAGACTGAGGATGTGGAAATGTAATCTCATTTATGATCTCAGGTCTGTGAGATGTTTGTAATCCCCTTTCTTGCTTTATAATCAGTGTGTGTGTGTGTGGGGGGGGAGCAGGAGAATAAGGAAACAGTAGAAACCACATTTGTTTTGGAATCACAAGCCCTGGGCCTGAACCTGAGCTCTGCCAGTGACTGTTTCCTCAGTCGAGACACTCAGTGTTCTCATCCACAAAAAGGAGGAGGGTGAATCGCATGACTTTTTTACGTATCTCCTGACTCTACATCTTGGATTCGACTTCATTGCATGTGTGTATGCAGTATTTGAAAAAACAAAAAGCCATACAGAAGAAAGACGTTTAATCAAGAAAAAGGTTATTTTTGTATTTTGTTTCTGTAGCATTTTGCGTGGGGTCGGGGTGGGGGGCAGTACATGTATGAGGATGGAGGACTCCCATTGGGGACATTACCTCCACCAATGCAGGTTGACATTTCCTCTGAAATTTACTATCTTAGAGAGATGACTGGAGGTACTGAGAGATCTCTCTGGTCCCATATAAAATTAAAAAGCATAAATGGATTAATTCTCCCCTTCTCATCAGAGGGTTTCCACATAGCTTTTTGGGCTTTCTGGTTTAGCCCCCCTCAGTACCCCCTTTCCCTTCTCTTCCTCCCTCTCTGTCCTCATGCAATTCCTCAGTTTTCTAAGGCATTCCAGGTTAGAGCTAGCTGCCCTGTGAAATGACTTAGCCACTGAATTAAGATGTGCCCCTCTGCGTCCCATTTGGCACTGCCTAGCTTCAGGGGCCAATAAGGAGCTTTGCAGGATCAGGGCAGAGCTGCTTACCTGTTGAAAACAAAGGTCTCTGGCCCAGTCTTCTCATTCCCAAAGCTTCCTCTGCATTCTGCCTACTCCGGGTCTCCCTTGTGCAAAGTGGATGCTTGCGAAGTTCTGCCAGCTCTAGAGACTCGGGTGAACTTCTCCCCTTGTCTGGTGAATGCACACATGCTGTGCTCCCTGTGGCAGGCTGAGCAGGGAGGCCTGGCAGACATAGGTGACGCAGGTGATGCTTTCCTGAGCTTTTGACCTTCAGTGACAAGCGGTGTCAGCTTTTCTCCGAGATGTGATGTTCTCTTTACAACCCAGGTGATTCCTACTCCACAACCAACTTCTCATGATGATAGACAAATTCCTGGTTCTCTCATAGATCAAATTTGTAAGAAATAAATGTGATTAAAGCATATGGAAGTGCATTGTAAAACACAAAAAGATGCTTCCATACTGGAAGCCATTATGCCTTTCTTGTTCACTCATTGTCAGTCACGTCTGCCTCTTCATGACCTCATTTGGGGTTTCCTTAGCAAAGATACTGGAGGGTTTACCATTTCCTTCTCCAGCTTATTTTACAGATGAGGAAACTGAGGCCAACAGGGTTAAATGACCTGCGCAAGGTCACACAGCTAGTAAGTATCAGGAAGATGTCTTCCTGATGCCAGGCCCAGAGCTCTATCCACTGAACCCCTTCATTGCCCAGCCATTATGATTAGAAGCCATTTTTTGTGTAGTTAATTGTATGACCATCTAGTGTGAGGAGATGCCGTGACTCTGAGGAGAAAAAAATACACGTGGCAAAGGAATGGGAAAGGATGGAAGAGGAGAGAGAAAAGAGAGAGAAGAAGAGAGGACGGGAGGCACAGCAGAAGATGTCATGGGGTGCTTTTCACCCTTTTTGAAGAAATACAGTAAGATAGGAGGTTTCCATAATTGAAGAGGAACACCTCCTTCCCTCTCCGTCAAAGACGTGTTTACAGTAATGAATCAAGTAACAAGAATCGAATGTTTTTTTTAACTTGGTGAACCTAGTTCCATGAAAGCTGCATCTTAAATCTACTTGAGCTGAGAGCGTTCTGTCTGAAATATTTGTTCTGCTGCTAGGATATCTGGTCCAAGAATCTGTGGGCTGGTGCCAATCGGTGAATATCTTTTTCAACTTCCCATATCAAACTCTTGTGCCTTTCCAGAGATAATGAACCTTCCACATAGAAAAAAAAAAGTCTTCGTTATTCCTCAGAGAGAGCAGATTTATTATTCTGTATAATCATAGAGTGTAAAGGGATTTCAGAATTTATTGTTCTGCATCTAAAGCATCTCAGACAGGGATATGTACATCTTGAAAGATCACTCCCCCCCCTCTGTATTTAGATAGCCTTCTCTAATGTCTCATGATTTTACAAGTAGGGACTTTTTCTTATGCTGCATTCTATAAACTCTGATTCATATTTTGGAAAAGAAAATATTTTCCCCTACTACCTAACAGTATTGAATAGATGTTCAAATATTCACAGTAATACAGTTGTGGAAAATTTCTACAGATTTTATCTTAGGAGAAAAACACATTTTCTTACTCTTAGAAAAAGCCAAGGCTTCAAGCAGATCCTTGATTTAGAGCGAGAAGGGACCTTACAAGTCATTGGGTCCAATTGAGACTTGAAGAAGTTAAATAACTGATCTGGGTTCTCATAGCCAGGAAGCAGATGAAGTGGGATTCAAACTCAAGCCTTTCTCACCCCATGTCCAGCACTTTCTATCCATTATGCCACCTACTTGCTTCAGCATTCATTTCCTTGATTGGAGGAAATATTCACCCTTTTGGGGGTAGGTATATTTGAACAAGGCAGGTAGGTGGCTTCATGGATAGAGCACTGGGCCCAGAGTCAGGTCTTTGTGAGTTCAAATCTGGCTTCAGTGTGACCCTGGACAAGTCACTTCACCCCATTTGCCTCAGTTCCCTCATGTGTCAAATAAGCTGGAGAAGGAAATGGCCAACCACTCAAATGTCTTTGCCGAGAAAACCCCAAATGGGGTAACCAGGAACTGGACACGACTGAACAAATATTCCAACAGACTGACTCAGACAGGTATCACAAATCACTAGAAAAAACAATTTTAATATTTATTTTGGAACCAAAAGGTGTAATTCAATCACTGTCATCCGTCGTGAAAAAAAAATCTAAGCCTTCTCTGTCTAACTAAGTACAAGAAAGGAAGGGGAATTAAAAAGAGTTTGTAAGACAACAGATAACTTAAGAAGCAACGTGGCAGATGTGTTGAGAGAGGGGGTGTTGCATAGGGGGAAAAAAGCAACAGTGTTGGAGTCAGAGGTTCTGACTTCTGGTCCCACCTCTACCCTAGCTGTCTGACTTGAACAAGTCGCTTATATTCCCTTTGCCTTCATTTTCTCATATGTAAAATTAGGGAAGTTGTAGCATATAATCTCTAAGGCTCATTACACCTTGAAATATATGGTCTCTAAATTGTCTGCCTAATCTTTCAAACATAAAAAGGTAGCAAAGCATTTTCTCTGAAGGCAGTTCTTAAGGCCTATTATCTAAATATCAGAATATAATTATGATAACTTTGGTCTTCCCTTTGGGAAACTGCTCTTCAAAATTTAAATTTATTTACCAACTTAGAAAAAAACCAGTAAAAAACGTTTTGTCACCAACCCAATGAGTTTGTTTTAGAGGAGAACAAAGTCTAATAATTCAAAATTCGAACCCTGCCTTGTCACAGTAATTAATCAAAGGGATGAGCCTCCAAGTTTGTGCGGGTGCCTTGCCAGATCATTTTAATCTTCACCCCTGAAAGGGAATTGCCAGGTCTCTGTGGGCTCCCTTATTTTCGTGTATGCCAATGAAGCCAGACATTCTTGCTGGTGGGTACCAGCCTCTGTGGCAAATTCTCATTGACAGGGAAGTTTTGATAACAATCAAGGAGGCTCAAGATCAAAGGGAAGGGTAGGATGGGCTCCATGCTCACTAGGTTACTAGTGGCATAGCGTATCCAAGGGGTTATAAGAGGGAGGAATAATTTAGGATCGTCAATGTTTGTCATTGCATCGTGAGGGCAGACAGCTAGCTTTCTTGACTATTTTTTGAACAATGGAACCAGTGACCCAGTCTATTCAGATTACTAAATGATAATTAAAATGATCTGTCAAGGTTAGTTGCAAGAGAAAATTAGGGTTCTGCCTAAAATCCCCTTGCATTAAGACTGTCTGATTCATAATGAAGAATGGCACTTTTGTGATGACCTAGAATTGCACCAGTCTTAAGCTACCTGCCTCTATTTGCACAAAGCCAAGCCAGGGGTCTTTGCAGGGCAGCCATCTGTCAACTGAAATTAGAGGTTCGACTTTGTCAGAATTGTGGCATGTTTCTCTCTTGACAAAACCATTTTTGGAAGACTTGAGATATGTTCATGTGCTTGGTGCTATGAAAACATATAAAGAAATCCAATTGTAGGAAATAATTAAGAATTCAGTTGCAAAGATTAGGCAATCCATTCATCTCAAACATGGACTGGCACAGATGACCTGCACCCCAAATACTGATTTTATTTATTCCTCTGTAATACAGAAAGATAGCTGAAAAATGTTTCCAGTCTTGAAAAGGGTAGAAAACACACATTTGTCTCTACTCCAGATTCAGATGACTTGGAAATGTCTTTGATCCTAAAGTTCCCTTCGACAATAAAGAGTCCAACTTCTCCATGTTTGTCCATCCTGTGTGTGATTCAGGGCCATAAATCCCATTAGTTTGCCCCAGGGGATTTACTCCACACATTATCAACCACTCATCAACAGTAGTTGAACCTATGGTGACCCCAATGAAACAACCCATGAAATAAAGGAAATGTTAATGTGTCCATAACTGAACATGAATTAATAAATGGTTCAAGGTGCAAAAGGGTCTCCTGATTCAACTGTGGCATTCTCAATACTCTGCACACCAGTGTGGAGGGATATGATTGCACTTGCTTTGGGTCAGTTCATATGTTGTAGAATTTTTAAATCTTTTAATAATGGCATTTTTTTTTGCTCAATATGGAATCAGTACATAAGGACAACTTACTGTCTGTATTGATCATTTGGTCACTGCAAACCATCACATACCATATGGTGATGCTCAACAGGATGATCTCCTGTTGAGGGAAGAATGTGATATTTCGAAAAGATAGCAAAGTGTTATACATTCAGGAGTATTCTTTAGAGAGTCGATTGTCAAATTTTCAGTGTGAACATCTACACCTCAGAAACCAGCAAAGGTTACAAACCAGGGCATGATTTATTGTTTTGTTGACTGTCTAGACTTGAGAAAACAATGGAGAAACTGTGCTAAGGCAGATTAAACTTTAAAATGTGTTATGTGTACATACTGCACTTCCCCCTCACCCCCAAGTCAGTTGTTAAACATTTACAGTGCACCTCTGCTTACATATCACTTGAAGATATCTTTCAGGCTATCTCGGCTAGGCCCAACAAACTCCTGGGAGGCCAATGATTGGATTTAACCAGGAGACCGTGCTATGCATTCATTGCTCATAGTTAGAGCTTCAGAGAAAAGAGTGGGTTACCCCCTATTTACATTTTGGCAAAGAGAGTAAAAATGAATCAGCATGGATTTGTATACATTTGTATTTTGTATGAATCTGTCTCCTCCCTAATGTATTTTTATAACTAGAGGGTTGAGGAATAAGAAGCAGTCAAGAACTGTGTTTGTCAAGACCAAACATTTGTCAGTGTGTGAGAATGATGTACCATCGTCACCATTTGTCACCCCAGGGCCCACAGGAGATAAAAGCTATTGAAATCAAACCTTAGGAAATCTACTTTCAGTCAGTTGGCCAGCAAGCATTGATTTAGTACCTCCTGGATGCCTGGTGTTGTGTAAATATTTGCTTTTCTTCCCTTCATGCTTTTTGCAAATGTGTAACATCAGTGTGTGTGTGTGTGTGTGTGTGTGTGTGTGTCTGTCTGTCTGTCTGTCTGTCTGTCTGTGTGTGTCTGTGTGTATGCACATAGTGCAGATTTATCCACAATATTAATGACACCGCCAGAGGTGTGCTACCATTGAAAAGCAGTGAATCTGGAGCCAGAAGGACCTGGATTCAAATCCTGCCTCTGGCAAACACTACTTTTGTGACCTTGGATGTCACTGGACTTTTCTGGACCTCAGTTTTCTCTCCATAAAATGAAGGAGTTGGACTGGTTCACTTCTGAGATTTATTGCAGCTCTAGAGCTTTGGTCTTCTCTTCTCTCGGACACAATTCCTGTTTTGTCTGATGGCATGGCATTGGGACTAGGGCAGTCATGTTTGACTGTGGATGTATCCAGATGTACTGAGGTCTGTCCTAAATTGTTCTGTTCTGTCTGTGGTTGGAGGGTTGAGGGGAAAAGGATCAGTGTCAATGTTTGTCATTGTTCTCTTTTAACTTGCTTGTGCAGTTTCCTTTAGTGTTTTTTTTTCTTCTTAACTTAATGCTCCCATGCTCCTACTTGCTGTGGCTGCTAATATGTCCTCCTCCACCTCCTCCTCCTCCTCCTGTCTTCTGCTTCTGATACTAAAGCCCGCAGCCCGCTTGAGAACTCAGTGCCCTGTCTAGCCACCTGCACCTTGGACGATGAATCCCGAGTATGGCGCAGTCCCAGCGTGGGATGGCTGAGTAAGTCTAATGAGTGGGATGGGACAAAAGAGTGGTGGTGGGTGGAGGGCAGGGAGGATTGGGGCACAGGTGCTGTACAGAGTGAAGGAAAACATGAAAGGTAACACTTAAAAAGTAGATTAATGGACAGAAATTTGAAGAGACATCCCCCTGCTCCAGAGAAAAGCAGTAACATTGTATTTTGCATATGGATACAGATCTCCTTTGTTAGAGAGAGATAAGTCTTCAACCAATCAAGCAAAAAGCATTTATAAAGCACCTACCATGAACCAGGCATTGCATTAGGTGCTAGGACCACAAAAACAAAAACAGGTTGGCTTCTGTCCTCAAGGAGCTTGCATTCTATCAGATGAAACAAAGCCTACACAAAAACCAGCTAAATCCAAAGTTCACTTCAAGAGAGAGGTATGAGCCATTTGCCACATGGCTTTCCATTGATGGCCATGTCAAGTTCCTGCGCCATACTACTCTTGCCCTATCTCTTCTACTTTATTTTTCAACATGAATTACTGGCCCAGATATGATACTACCATAGTAATCCTTCTAGGGATAAAATTTCCTCTTTCCCTTCCTATCCAACATCTATCATGTCCTTTAGAATCCAACTCCTCTTCTGTTTTTCTCCTGAAGTCTTTCCCTTGATACTCAAACCCACATATTCTGAATTTCTATGGCTGCTACGGAGTTTAGTCAACAGTCCACCCTCCCTGGTGTTGTTCTATGTAGTTTCATATAGTGATATTTCTCCAATTCTGTTGTGAAAGCAGAGCCTGAGCCCTATACATTTTAAAAAATACATTTCACAGTGCTTTGCCAAATACAGAGAGAATGTACTCGGTAATGGCTTCTTGGTTGGTTATAGCATAGCCCTCATTTCACAGAAGACAACCTATAAGCCTTTGGGTGAACTGGCTTCTCCTCTGGCCACCATCCAGGCTCTTCAGATCCTAGGAGTGTATATTTCCAAGGAGGAAAAGGGAAAATATTTAAGTTGTCTGAAATTCATTATCTCGCAGCTTAAACTTGCTGTCCTAATAACTCTGTCTGCTTGTGAATCTGCAGTGTTTCTCTGTCTTCTGCGTGCACATAACAGTGGGTCCTGTTGCCTGTTCTAATGCTTGATGATACATATTTGTAACAGGAGATTTGTTTTCCTTGCTTCTCAGGGAAGGAGGGAAGGTGGGTCTTCATTTGAAAATAAAATAAAATTTAATTTAAAAATAAAATAAAAGAAATGACCTATTTCCCTTTGTACTTATTCCAATTGAGACCAGCTGCCCTTGACCCCCCGACTTTGAACAAAGAGTGAAGAGGAAAAGAAGGCTGAAGATATCCATCTCCATCTTGCCCCCAGTGTTCTCCCATGATGTCTTGATTTCACTGTGTATTCCATTTATCCACCTGCCTAGATTGTAAGCCCACTGGGAAGCATCATCTGCTAATTCTGTATTTGTTTTGTAGGCTTCTAATCTCTGTTTAATGCGAATTACCATCATGATTACTATTATAGTATGGCTTCTTTTAATGGGCAACAATGGTATTTGAGAACCATGTGATTCCTTCTTGCTTTCAGAGCACATAGTTTATACAGGAAATGGAAGGCTCTGCTCTCAAATATTTTCATTTTAAATAATATTTTCCATTTTCTCTGCTCTTGTATTTATGAGACAGCTCAACCCTTCTGATTTATTGGAAGATGACAGGATAAGTCAAGAAATATAATTTATTCTGGTTCTAAAGTTGTTTTTTTTCTCCCCCTCCCCACAAAAAAACCCTTTTTTGTGCTGTTTTTCTGTAGGGAATTAGTGAACCCAAAGATAATGCATCAGGTAAGATTTCTTCTTTAATTATCTGTGTAGATTTGAACAGGTTCTATTTTGCCTATAGGACAGAAGTACCCACCAGGAGGAACCCTTTATGGTGGGCTACCTCTTGAAAATTTTAATTGCCCTATGAGTATTTATCTAAAAGACAGCTTGGTATGCTAGTGCTGTACTTGATGTCAGTAAGGCCTGTGTTCAAATCTTGTGTGTGACACTTAATAGCCATGAAATCATGGGCAGATCATTGAATTCCTCTGAGCCTCAGGCAAATCGCTTCATTTTTCTTAAACTGACATGACCAAGGGCTCAGAACTCCCTGTTTATAGATGGGCTTTGACCTGTGTTAGTAAAGGGAGTTCCTATAGTGATGAAATCACAGGTCTTTGATGTAAAAAAGCACACATCTTGGTTTAACTCTGCTCCTTCTGAAGCTGTTGCTGGCAATTATAAGAGGCACCATGTTTATTTCAGGGCTAGCATTTTAAAATCTTTTGAACCCTTCCAGACTGGTGATGCTCTATTCCTTTGTTCACTTCTCCACTAGACTTGAATGTTTAAAGGTCACCTTTTTGTTTTTGGGTGGTGATGTTTTCTAAACTTCTTGTTGCCCCCTTAGGACATAGGTTTTTAGGTTTTCAACAGCCGAAGCAATGTTAACGGTGATTTTTAATTTGTTTTACTAACAAATTACTAATGACTAACCTACTAATTATTTATTATGCAGCTTTCTCTTTTCAAGACTATCCTCCAAGTCCTGGTCTTAGATGGGGCTTCTGGAAGGGAAACTGCCCTAAGTTCAAGATAGGTTGTGGTTCTGGTTCTTATTCTTAAACTAGCTCATGGGTTCCTACCAGTGCTCTTACCTTTAATAGTCAGCCGGTAGACATTATTACCTCAGGGTAATGGGATTTACTGAGTTGGCATCATAAAAATAACAGCAATAAAACACAGCCTACATAAACCTGGAGAATCCTCTTGTAACCACACATGGTGTAGTTACATTAGTGGGAAGAGAAGACACAGACATGTTGTTGTCCTTGTTCAGTTGTTTCTCTCACTCTTTGTGACCCTATTTGGGGTTTTCTTGGCGAAGATACTGGAGTGGTTTGTCATTTCCTTCTCCAGTTTATTTTACAGATGAAGAAACAAAGGCAAACAGGGTGATTTCACAGGGCCACATGGCTAATAAGTATTTGAACTCATGGAATGAGTCTTCCTGATTCCAGGCCTGGCACTCTATCCACCGCACCATCTAGCTACTCAGCGCAGATGTAGAACTCAGGAATAAAGGCAAACATTTACAGAATGCGTGGCCGAGTGAACTCATAATTCTGGCACTTCCAGAAGTCCTTTTCCTTCTTGTGGTATTTTCATACTGCTCCCCCTCAGGGCAGTGTCTCTGCTGTGCTGGTCACTCAGCTGGTCTTATTGGCCACAATCCTCTCCATATCTCAACTCTCAACATGCAACGCTGACTTTCTTCTCAACAACAAGGGCTCACACTCCTCAAACTGTCTCCTGCCTTAACTCACTGGGTCTGCTCCCTGCTGAAACCAGCGTCTCCTACTGGGGCTTGCACATTATTGTGGCACATGGGGTTGGGAGGAAGAAATTCCCAGTCCACCTGTCGTTGTTGAGGGATGATTGATTACCTCTCCAAAGCTGGGTTCTTCTCTACTGGCAGAAATCACACTTCTCAGAATTGTCTTCCACCTCAGCTGATCACCTCCCCAGAGAGTGCCTGCCTTTTTAAAGAGCCACCAGGTGCATGCCTTATCCTTTGCTATCCACTGACTACAAATTGCTTTCTAATTCCATCTATTTTGATCAGAGAACTTTTCCACATCTAATGGGAATAACAAAGTATAAACCTTTCTTTATATTTAATTTTTATATTTGTATTGATTATATATTATATTTATTTATATATTTATATTTAATTTACCTTAACACCTCATTGCCTCTGCTAAATGCCCCTTGTCTTCTGTTATTTCATCAACTGGCCCAGGGTGGAGGGGTAGGGTAGAATTTCACCAACTGGCCTGGTCAGGAGTGTCCTATCAACCTTCCTTCCCTGATATATTTAATATAAATTTTTATTGATTTACTTTGTTTTCACATTGCTCACATTTTTCAATGTATTCCTTTCTCAGAGAACCATCATTTAAAACAAGAATGAAAGGAAAGAAAAAATACTAGTTCAGTAGAATTAACCCACACGTTGAAAAAAATCTGACATTCCATGCATGCAGTGTTCCATACTCATTCCTCACCCCCACTTCACCTCCTTTTCTGCAAAGAATAGGATAAGATATCATCTCATATATCTTCTTTGAGGTCCAGCTTGGTTATTATATTTTCCCAGCATTTAGTTTAGATTATTTTATTGTTGGTCTTTGCATTTACATTATTGTAGTCACTGTGTATAGTGTTTTCTTGGTTCTGCTGACTTCACTCTGCACTAGTTCACATAAATCTTTCCATGCTTTTCTATATTCATCATTTCTTAGTGAGCATTAGCAAGCTTTCCATGACACAACTGATATAACCATTTATTAGTTTATTGGTATCTACTTTGTTTTTAGATCTATGCTATAACAAAAAGTGCTGCTATAAATATTTTAGTGTACATAAAACCCTTATTTTTTAATCATTGTTTTTTTTGAGATTTATTCCTAGCAGTATTATCTCTCAGCCAAAAGATATGGAAGTTTTCATCACTTTCTTGGAAGAATTCCGAATTCCTTGTGAGAATGAAGAGTCAAGAATGGCTCCCAGCTTATGAATGTGAATGACTAGAAAGGTTGCTGGTACCCTCAACACATTTTCTAGCTGCTTCACAATCAAGAAATTAGAAGGATTTTATTAACATACACTATGAGTGTCTGAGTCTTCCACTAATATCCTCAATGTAAGGTAATGCAGTGTCTATGATAAACTAAAGTACCTGTCAACATTGGATAAGCAAAGAAGAAATACCTCATAATCCTGTTTCAGTAGGTTATGACCTTGGGGGAGACTTGAGAAGAAATAGGTTGGAAAAAATTGCTGTGATGCTAACCTGTGAAAGCTCTGTTATGGTCATCGATGTGAATGAAGCTTCCAAGTTTCTTGCCCACACTTAGGGGCTGGCCTTGTGGTTTCATTAGTAGAGAGAACTCTTGGGTGAGGGCATTTCCTTTGCCAGTTCAGGTTGGCATATTCTCTGCAGCTTGTTCTCTTAAGAGGGATTTTTTTCTTAACGGAATTGCCTAGAACACCAAGAGGTTAAGTGATTTTTCCTGGGCCATGCTGATAGTCTGCTTTACTCAGGATTCAATCCCAGGTCTGGGTAACTCTACCATGCTGCCTCTGTTAAGTGTCCTAAGGTCGTCGTGTGATGATGGAAGCTCTGGTGATGAGTTTCTCCCAGATCTTTGAATGATAGACATACCACAGAGTCTCTCTCCTTGGGACGCTCCATCCCAACCTGGTGCTTTTGCATTGGCTCCCCACCCCAGAATCTGGATTACTCTTCCTCCACATTTCCACTTCCTGGCTTCCTTCAGCCCTCAGCTCAAATCCTACCTCCTGCGAAATGCCTTTCCAGGTGCTCTCCCTCGCTAATGCCATTCCTTAGATTCTTTTCCATTTACCCTGTAGACATCTTGTAGGCTCCCAGTATTTATTTGTTGCTTGCCCATTAGACTCTTTTTGCCTTTCCTTGTATCTCCTGCACTTGGCACAGTGCTCACCACATACTAAGTGTTTGTTAATTGACTGGATTACTCTCCAGGATTCTCAAGGCTTTTCTAGCTTGGTCAGCTCCACCAAAGGTAGAGCCTGTGCTCCGCTTAAGGGTTCCTTGGTCAGCTCTGCCAGAGCTGGACACTGTCTCTGCTTAAGGATCCAGTGTCACCCCTCCCCCCATGACACAATGAAGCTTTGGAATATGACTTTAGGGAAGAGATGTTAAAGTATTGAAATGATGTAGGTGTCCCTGGAGTGTGCCAGTAAATGTTTAACTTTTTTTTTTAGATCTTCTTTTTTTCCTTTAACATTGGAACTCAAAACATTCAAATATCTTAGTCTGATTTTGCTTCTCCCTCTGGCAAGGGAGTTTAATAACCAGATCTCCAGAAATCAAAACAAAGAAAACAATATATAAGCAATGTACTTTTAAGTATTGTTGTTCAGTCCAATTCTCCATGACCCCATTGGGAATTTTCTTGGTAGATACTAGAGTGGTTTGCTACTTCCTCTGCCCTCTCATATTACAGATGCTGAACTGAAATAAACTGGTTTAAGTGACTGTCCCAGAGTCACACAGCTAGTAAGTATCAGAGGCTGAATCTGAACTCATGGAGACAAATCTTTCTGGTTTCAAGACCAGTGCTCTATCCACTGCACTATCTAGCTTTCCCAAGTATTACACACATCATTAACATTTTCTCCATCACTTTAAGTTGAAATATTCAACACAACAATAAATCAAACCATGTTTTGTAACATTTGTCAATGTCTTAGATGTAAGACTCACACTGAAAATTTAACAACTGGCTCTCCAAAGCTGGTTCAAGCTGGCTGCACCCAGTTCCACCATGCCCCTGAGTGGACCACTCAGCTAATGTATTCAATGAAAGATCACTGAACCAGGACTCAGGAATTCTAGTTCCTCATTCTGGCTTTGCCATTAACTAGCTATGTGAAACCACATGACTTCCTTAGACCTCGTCAGTTAAATGAAGAAGTCCAGCTATCAGGAATTCTTAACCTAGGGTCCATGTCCTTGCTTAAAAAATTATGTTTGATAACTGTGTTTTCATAGACTTGATTTACTTTGTAATCCAATACATTTTATTTTATACATCTAAGGAAATTATTCTGACAGAAGGGTCCATAGGTTTCCCCAGATGGCCCAAGAGGTCCATGACCCCTCAGTAGTTTAAGAAGTCTTAGACTATATGATTTCTAGGGCCCCTTCCATCTTGAACATTCTGTGACTCTAAGAGTATTAGTAGGACTTGGAATGAGGCTGGATTCAGGTTAGTGCTAGCCAGAGGGAGTGGTGCCATTAGGCCAGCCCCTTTGATTGGTTGGAGCCCCAAAGTTACAGACACAGAGGTAGCAGTAAAAAGATTCATAATCTGTCAACAAGAAGAAAGTATTGATTATATGCCGGGTTCTGTGCTAGGAGCTGAGGGTATAGAGGTTAAAAGAGCCCCTGCCTTTAAGAAATTTAATGAGGGAGATGCCATGTGCAGAAATGTGTATACACAAGAGTTATTAATAGGGAGTGTGGGGAATCTGTGGAGCGATTTCCTAGCATTACACGGAAGCCCCAACATCAAATTAATACCTCAGCTAATAACAATAATAGTACAGATAATAATTGTTCAGTTGTGTCCAACTCTTGATGATCCCATCGACTACATGGCCCATGGAGTTTTCTTGGCAAAGATCCTGGGGTGGTTTGCCATTTTCTCTCTAGGGAATTAAGGCAAACAAAACATATCCAAGATCACACTGCTAGAAGGGTCTGAGGCCAGATTTGAGCTCTGGTCTTCCTGACTGCTGGTCCCCGGCTCTATTCACTGTGCCACCCACCAAGCTGCCTCTAATGATAACACCAACCATTTATATGATGTTTTAATGTTTGCAAAGTGCTATCTATACATGTCCTATCTAATCTGATACTCAGAAGAACACCGTGAGGTAGGTGCTGTCATTACCACTCTTTAACAGATGAGGCAGCTCATGCTGAGAATTGAGAGACTCATCCAGGGTCACATAAGCTTTAAGTGTCTAAGGTGGGATTTGAATTTAGGGCTTCTTGATCCCAAGACCTTGCCACTGGGCTCTTGCTAATGGTGGTGGGAGGGTAAAGGAAGGCTGGTACCCTTTGGAGAGTCTCCATTTTCAGTTGTCCTACTTTGTACTTTGCATTCAAGGCTGGGAAGGCCTCGGAGACACTAGAGGGAATTGCTCTGGGTCTTGAAGAGTACTGAGTTTCTCCCAGAGAAGACTGATAGCATACTTCACTGGCATGGGTCAGAGTTTGGGGAAAATGGAGAAAGAGAGCAAAGGACTTTGGAAGAAAACATAATCTTTTAAATTTCATTTTAGTCTTGGATTCAGGAGATCTGGGTCTGAATCCCAGTTCTAATTGTGTGACCTTGGACAAATTACTTAACTTTTTCTCTGAGTCTCAGTTTCTTTGTATGGAAAATTGGTGGGCGGAGATATTAATGTTTTTTCTAGGTTTGAGTTGAAATGAGAAAAGTGCTTTATGAACCACTGATTACTATATAAATGTGGATAATTAGTTAACAAATATGTGAGAAAGAAAGAGAGGACAGCCACAAAGACATCTAGTTTCAGATTCCCGTTTCAAAGTCAATAATGAAATTTCAGTTTGGGCAGCCAGTGGTAGAATTTTACTTTGATGAAAACTCCTAAAATTTCTGGCAGGGTCTATGTCAATGTAGTTTGTCAGTTTGAAGCGAACTAAATTTGATGGAATTCTGGTAATATAAACCCCAGCAATTCACTTGGTTATTAGCTGATAAAAATCTGTTGAAATGGGTATGGAGTTTGGTTACTCCAAACCACTCCACCTTATTTTTCCTTGATGCTTCTACTTGCCAATTATGTGTCTATCTTAAAAAGTGATTTATTTGGAGGTATAGCAGCATTCAATACAACCACCATTTAGTACTTTCTCACCTCCTAGAGGCAGTTTGGCATATTGACTAGCAAGACAGTCCCAAGACCAAAAGACTCAAGTCTTGCCTCTGACTCAAACAGGGCTGTGTGATCTTGGGCAAGTCAATTAACCCTTTCCCCAGGGTTATATAATAGAATACACAACAGAGAAGGGAAGGCCTTTGTGGGTGGAGAGTGTTTCCTCTTTATAATTTTCCTGTATCAGTAAAGTCAAAGGTGTAGAACTTATTCCTATGTTTAGTGTTAGATGTTGAGGATACCAAAAAACCAAAATCATCTATTTGTAGTTTTTGCCTTCAGAGAGCCTAGAACAGAGAAGAGTCATCCCATGGCCTTCCTGAGGGCTTAGATAGTCTAAAAGCAGACAAGAGAAAACATTTATGATTCCTTCCTGTGTCCATGGAAGTTGCTTCTGGCTTTGGACATTTTTCTGGTTCAGTCATTTCAGTCATGCCCTTCTCTTTATGACCCCGTTTGGGGTTTTCTTGGCAAAGATACCCCATTTCCTTCTCCACTTGTGTTGGACATAGACTAACAAAATACATTTGGGACAAATGAGGCTACCGGATCATCGGTGGCCTCCGTTTTTGTTTGGACGGTTCTATAGTCACCAGAGACAACAGAAAGGAGGATTTCTTGGCTTATATCAGGGGTTCTTAAGCCTGGCATTCACAGATAGGTAGATTTTAAGGGGTAAAAATACATCTTTTTAATATAATTATTTTCCTTTGTAGTTCTATGTATTTTATTTTAATTGTTTGAAAACGTGATCATGAGAGGGGTTCATTGAACTTCACCAAATTGCCAGAGGGGGCCAGGATACAAAAAAAAGGTTAAGAACCTCTGGGCTAGACAATCTCTAATGTCTTTTCCAACTCTTAAAATTCAATGGCCCCATTATTCTAATATACCCTTGCGGAAATTAGTCTGACATGCCATCTCCAGCATCTGGTTCTTTGCCCCTGCTGTCTCCCATGCCTGGAATGCTCTCCTTCCCACTTTGCCTTTGCTTCTCAGGTTCCACGGCTTCCTTCAAGCTTTAGCTCAACTAACACCTTCTGTAGGGAGCCTGTCTTCATTCCCCCAGTTGCTAGAGTCTAGCCCTGGGTGATCACTTCCCATCTCCTTTTGTACAAACCTACTTCTTTGCATGTCATCTACCTCATTAGAATCAGAGCTCCCAATTGGACTTTGCTTTTGCTTCCCTATTGCCTAGACACACAATAAGCACTCCATATGTGCTTGATGCTTGATTGATTGATTGCTATGGTTGTGGAACATTGAATTCTTTTGCATCTCCTTTTCTCATTTCCTGAGTTCCTGTTTCCCACTGCTCCACCTTGAACCTAAGCCATCAGACACACTCCTTGAGTCACCTAACCACCATGTTTAGGCTTTCAGCTTCAAGGCTTAGACCCTGGATTAGCTTAGGGGACTGCCATAAGTACCCCAAAATTGAATTGAGACCAGGGAAGGATTAGTTCTGGTTTATAACCTGTAGTGCTCAGGACAATGCTTAGCATACTGTAGGTATTTAATAAATGCCTGCTGACTTGACTTAAATGGACTCAGGAAGGTCCAATGGTCCACAAGATTGAAAACATGGAAGTGTGGTTATGAGACAGACCTTTACCCACAGCCCATCCCCAATGCTGGGTGATGCCATAAAGTGCTTAGAAGGTCTTGACCAATTGAGGGCCAGTTAAGATCATCCCAGAAGGATGTAAATAATTATGTGCACACACAAACCAATTAATCAGCAAGTTCCTCCATGTACTAGGCACTGTGTCAGCTACTGATCTGACACAAAGATCAAATGTTTCCTTACATTCTAACAAGGAAGATGCCATGTATATATGTATAATCAAAGTACCCACAGGTAGATGCAAGGTGACCTTGGAGAAGGTGGAGAGAGGCCCTAGCAGCTGGTCAGATAGTGAAAGGTCTCCCAAAGAAGTGAACACTTTAAGTCTTGAAGAAAATTAAAGGTTCCTAGAGGTTAGGAGGGAGAGCATTCTAGGTTTGGGGTAGCCTATGCAGCAAGGGATGGAGACCAAAAAAAGTCAATTTGGAATGGAGCATTGGGTGAGTGGTGGAGAATAAGTCAGGAGAGGTAGGCAGGGGCTAGCTGGTCAGGGGAACACTCCCCATCTTCCACAGGAGCTTTCTGAAGGAGAAATCTCTTTCAGCAACTGCAGTATTGTAGAGTAGTTTGGACTTGATTAGAGTCTGCCTACATGACCCCACGTGCCCTAGAGGTTGCTGAGTCATCTCAGTAAATTTGGGGGATTTGGGGACAGCCTCAACAAGAGACTCTACTGAGATGGGGAAGGGGAGGTTGGCACCCTTTGAAGACATTGAGAAGAGATACAGCCCACACTGCCATCTGTCTGGCTTTGTCTTCTCCCAAGGTGAAGGTCTTCAAGTTTAGAAAAGCCTCAGAGAGACCCTTATGTGAAAGAGCAGAAGGACAAAGTTATTTTTGTTTTCCCCTGAGGCCTTCTTTCTCTCTCTCTCTTGTGTGCAACCTTTGGTTATTGCTTGCTAACCTGTCAAGGATCTTTGGATATAGTCAGCAGAGTTACTCAGGAAGTGGCCACTGAAGGCTAATTTTACTTCTCTCCAGGACCTGAGGCTTTATGCACCAATATACACTAGTGGCAATGTGACCCAGAGCCCAGAGGGCATCAGCAGAGATGCAGAGAGCCTGCTGTTCCTGCGAAGGCTGCAGGTAAAAGTCCCTGGGTTAGCCGCCCACCCCTTCCTGGAGCCCACACATTGGGAAGGAGAATGCCAGCTTTGGGGGATTAGTTAAATCTTTTGAAATAGCCCAAGTAGAGAGCCCCAGAGGAATATAGACAGGCTGATGAAGGGTCTAAGAACACTCTGATGTGAGCAACAGTGGAGAGGAGGAGGGGAGAGAGGGCAAGAGAGTTCTCACAAACCTGAAGGGACGCAACCGGAACATGGAGTCTGTTTTATTCTGAGTGGCTTCACACAACGCGACCCCAACAACTAACAGAAGTTGGACTGCAAGAGCTTTTGCCTTGAAAAAAACTCCGTAGTCCCAGCTTCTCAACAACCGACTCAATCTCACAAAGCAGGGAGTGAGCTCGCCGTCATAGGAAGGGTTTCATCCGAGGCTAGATGGCGACTACCTGTCCCGGCTGCTGGAGAAAGGATTTCTGTTTCGGGTAGAAGTTTGGCCTCAGTGACGGCGCTCTTTAATTTGGAGAAGGCGGCTAGAAATTTCTGATCATTCTGCTGGAGGCGGCATTCCCTTTCCGTGGTGGACAGAGAAATCATTATGGAAGATTGAAGGCCAAAGGAGATGGAGAGAGAGTGTCATGGGGGGTAGTGGGGGACAGAAGGGCCTGGCGGGATGTGGTGGCGGTGGGGGTCGCTCACTACTGAAGTCGCTGTTTAGGAGCAAAGGAGCAGAGAATGACTGGAGCTGGAAGGGAGGGAGGCTGGGGAGTTAATGCCTGCATTCTTTTTACAAATAGCCGAGGCAGGCTAGTTCACTTCCCTGAGATCACAGAGGCAGTAAGCTTCAGAGGAAAGATTAGAACTCAGGTCCTCCGACTCCAGAAGCAGTGCTCTTTCTATAGGCTCATAGCCCGGGTTCTTAAGACACTTCCCCCTCTCTGGCAAATACCTGGGATTTCATTTAATCGATGTGGAACACTCACTCCCTTATCAATGCACCTTCTGGTTTTTAGAGTCACTTAAAACACTGAACAGCTAGAATGACTTCCCCGTGTGTACCCAGCCACGGCGTGGCAGGAGCGTCTCTCCTGGCTGTCTCTCTGGTTCTCTTGGTCTCTTGATCCCTGCCTCTGCGTCTCTATCCCTCTCTCTGTCTTTGCGTCTGTCTCTTTCTCTTGGTCTCTCTGTGTCTGTCTCTCTGCTCAGAGGGGGTAGGCTGGATGCAGACGAGCTCTGAAGCTTTTCTTCTTGCCCTGAGTGGCTCCACACACAGGCACACACACTATAGATGCATAGATATCTATATAAATTTATCTATACCCATATCTGTTTATTGCTATCTGTATAGTTATTGCTACCTATCTATGCCTATACACACATGTACATTGATACATGGATCTGTATGTACCTATGTGCATATGTATGGATTCATGTTTGAAAGAGGCCAGACTTCTGGTCTGCTGGTGGTTAGTGTTAGTGTTGTTAGTTGTTCAAAAGAAAACTTTCAAGAGATGATTCAGAACCTCTGTCCTCTGTGTGACCCCAGAATGCCCTCACTGCAGTGTGTGTGTATGTATACAAGCACACATGTACACACACATTCGTGTGTGTACACACAAACAGCACACATATGCATATGTTTGGGTATGCATACACACATGTACAAAGACAACAGGATGGGGCAGAGTGAGAAAAAGAGAGAGACACAGAGAGAGGAAGGCTAATTTTAAATATTCTTTTTTCCTTATTAAAGTAGAACCTCCTAGGATCTCTATAAGCCTCTAGGTAGGTTAAGGCCGCTTTTAGCATTTGGAAATAATGAAACTCAATTTCTTTCTATCCATCAACAAACATTTATTGAGTGCTTATTACATGTCAAGCATTGTGCTGGGTGTTAGGAATAAAGAGGCAAAAATATTGGCCGGTTTCTGGCTTTTCGTTCATTTAGACCTGTTGCCCCAAATAATCAAATTTCATATGTGCATGCTCTAGGATGAGTAGGTTGACCTAAAATACATAATCTAGGACACCATTGTGTATGTTTGGGAAGCTGGAAAGCCCTGCTCTGGAGATGAAGAAACATGGGAATGGGGAAGGGACCTTGGGGTGGGGTGGGGGGCTGCCTTTTTGGAACATAGGTAAAAGAGCTCCAGGTTCACTCAATTCTTCTCTGATCTATATTGAATACTGGCCCACTGCTGATTGGGTGTGGGAGTGGAGATTTGCTGAGCATATTGCTTTGGTTTTGTAGAAAACATACATTTTCACTGTTGGTCCTATTTGGGAAGGGAAAATTAGGGTGTATATGTAAGATGAAGAATTCCCCTGTATAGCCAGTGGTTGTGTGTCTACTTATGTGTTGGTGCTTTCTCCAGTTAAGGAAAGACAACAAATTCCTTGCTGGGCCTATCGATGACATTTCCAATCTAGTCCTCAATAAAGCGCTGTTTCTCAGCTGAAGGGATTCCATCATCCCCCTACCCTTTTGGGAGAGAGATGAAATCCTTTTGGGCTTCCTGAAGGAAAGATTTATGTCAAAAGGTGAGAGGCAACCTGTTACAGGATCTAGAGAGATGGAAGTCAGGAAAACCTGATTTCAAGTCTCACCCCTGACGTACCCTTGCTCTATGACCCTGGGCAATTTCTCTCTCAGCATCCTTCAAGTTTCTGAGATGGTGCTGACCTGGACTGGTAGACGTACCCTTGAACCCCTGGAATATATTCCTGGTATATGGAAGGGGCAGCTAAGGGAGGAGGTGAAGGTTGTTTATTATTAATTTGAGGTTCTATTCACCCCTTACCTTTCACCAAATGCCAAGCTTCCTGTGGTAAGAAGGAATATGCTTCAACTTATGTTTTTGAGCCAGTAAGGATCTCTCTCCTACATCTTTGCTCCACAGTCAGAATGATTTCCGCGTTGGGCCAAACCACATGCTTAGATGCTTATCAGAGATTTTTGCTTCACCATCTTCATCACTTTCTGAACCAGAATCTTCTTCCTCTGGCTCTTATCTCCTGGAGACCTCTCCCAGCTCCCCCTCTGCTATCCTGCTTCCCAGAAGCCTCCGGTTCTTTCTCAATGCACTTTGCTCCCCCAGCTCCAGCTCTTGCTTTCCCCCCATGGGATTTTCTCTATTTCTTTCTTACTCTTCACGGTTATGTCCACTGCAGGGTGTCGGGCTCCAAGCCAGTTTGGCAGCCTTAGCAAGGCCTGTTAGTTCTGGGCTGGTTACAAACTTCCTCCCTCCTATTAGCTCTAAGCCTAAAGCTTTCCAAAGCTGACTTCTCCTGGAGTGCATCCGCAATTTCTCCCCTCGATCGGAAATGAGCTGTGTTTATAGTAGCCTCGGCTAAGAGAGGAGACTTGACACCAGGTTTCCATTAAACAAACAAACAAAAAGCAGTTTTCACTCAGTTATGAAATCTTTCTAAGTGGGCTTCTTTATTCACAATTTATCCAAAGGCTCCTCAGAGATAAATTTTGTATATTTATTTAGACTGTGATAGGAGTGGTTGCACTAGAAATAGAAATTTTCTTATTACTTTGCATTCATTTCTCAATATAAATATCCACTACCCAATCAACTTTAGGAAAGATTAAAAAACAGTGACTTCAAACAGTAGCCAAGACAGGTCAGCAAAACCAGCTGATACATCCACAGGATCTAACAACAAATGCATCATCCCTACTCGCAGGACCCCCCAGCTTGCCAGTGAAAAGGAGGAAGGAACATTTTCCTGTTTTTTTTCTTTTAAAATAAAATTTATTTTTTTCAATTGCGAGAAATCTGCCTTCTCTCCCTCACTGTACCCCATCCTCTGCTTGTGAGAACAAAAGGAAAAAACAAAATCTTTGTCATAAACATGGATAGTCAAACAAAACAAATTTCTGCATTACCCATGTCCAAAAGATCATTCTCATTCTTTCCCTCTTTCTTTTTCTCTCTCTCCCTCCCTCTCTAATTCCCCCTCCCTCC
>CM053601.1:12943234-12953762 GCA_028646575.1 Pseudocheirus occidentalis
TTCTTCTTCTTCTTCTTCTTCTTCTTCTTCTTCTTCTTCTTCTTCTTCTTCTTCTTCTTCTTCTTCTTCTTCTTCTTCTCCTTCTCCTTCTCCTTCTCCTTCTCCTCGTTCCCCTTCCCCTTTCCCTTCCCCTTCTCCTTCTCCTTCTCCTTCTTCCTCCTCCCCTCTCCCCTTTCTCTCTCTGCAATATATCTTATTCTGTCTTTCATTCCTCCATCATAAAATGGGTTTTACATTTCCTCATTAGACCTCTGGAATCCTGGCCTGATCATTACACTGATCCCAAGTCTTTTAGTATATGCAGTTTCATTGTGTTCCCATCATTTTGCCTCAGTTCATATAAATCTTCCTAGATGGGGAAGTAACATTTTCTCATCTCTTCTCCGAGGCAAAGCTTGGTCATTTAAATCACACAGCATTTGGTTTCTTTATTTTTTCTGTTCTTCCTGTTTATGTCATCATAGTCATTGTTTATATAATACACAATTATTTCAGAGGCACTAAGACTGAGGAAGACTGAGAAGGGCTTCTTGCAGAAGGTAAGATTTTAACTGAGACTTAACTGAGGAAGCCAGAGAAGCCAGTGAAGCCAGTAGGCAGAGATGAGGAGGGAGTGTATTCCAGGCATGAGGCAAGCCAGTGGAAATGCCCAGAGGCAGAAGACGGAGTATCTTGTGCAAAGAACAATTCTGGGGCTTATCAAACATTGGGTTATTGAATTTGATTGTTTGTCCTTCTTTCTAAGCTGTTCACTTGTTCTATTTTTTTATCTTTTATAATGCAGTTTGAAATCTTTAAGTACTATTTTAATTTTATTTTTGGAGCTCTGACTATTGGAAACTCTGAATTTTGTGATACCCGTGGAATCTCTGATGTGATACTCTTGTCATGCATTCTTAATTGGCTTCTGTTCTCCTGTGCCAGATCCCCTTTAAGTCCTTTAGACTGAGCCATGTGGTCTTTAATATGTTTTGAATGAAACCCATGGTTCATTTACATAGGTTCCTGGCTTGTATACATTTGTATCATTTACATAATTAAATTTAAATATACCTCATCTTGTAAAATATTGTGTGTTGTAAGCACTTTCTATGTCTTTCAGTGTTTTAGTAGAAATGATTGTAAACTGCTCACCAGATTTATCAATTGCTACATGTGTGCTACAGAAAAATAATGTTTTCAAATTTTGCACAGCAAATATTTTTTCTCTGAGACAATGTGTACCTGCCAAGTTCTTACTTTGAAGATGAAATTGGTTTTGAGTCGTCTAGATGCTTGGAATTTCATGCTCATAAATTACTTTTCCTATGGGTAACAAACAGCAATATGAGGATTTATGAGAGATGGGATAGTAAAGGGAAAAGAGAGTTGGGTTTGGTGGAAAAAGATCTGGGTTCACATATTGGCTATTTCCTTTGTGACCTTGGCCAGGTCACAACCACTCTGGGTCTTGGCTCTCCATCTATATCAGTGAGGGGAGACAAACGGTCCTTTCTAATTCTGAAATTTCTGATCTTATTCAGATAATACTCTAAGAGCTAAATTTTTGGGGGGGAGTGGGATAAGGGGGAACACAAGTTTCCTCTGTTCAATGCTAATTGTAAAGCATTTTTGTGAATTCTAAGATGAACTGGATAAAGAACATAAATTACCTAGGGAAGAACTCCTCTACTTGGCAAGAATTGCTGGGAAAACCAGAAAGAAATTTGGCAGAAATTAGACCACCTTGTGTACCATGACCATGATAAGCTCAAAAATAAATGCCTGGCCAGAATATGTACTTTTAAAACTAGAATATAACCAGATCAGATAACTTAGTTATGGTTAGGGAAAGAACTTTTAACCAAGTAAAGCATAGAGATGGTCACAAAAGATAAGGTAGATAATTTCAGGTACATGAAATTTGAAAAGAATTTGTACAAAAAAATTAACTTACAAAACAATGGAAGGGTTTGATTAGGGGAAAATATTTGCATCATATGTATTTGATAAGAGATATTCAAGATAGGTAAGGAACTAAGACAACTATATGTATAAAAAGTATTCAAAGGATATAAACAAATAGTTATAAAAATTGGGAACTATTAACAACCATATTAAGTACTACTTTATATCACAAATAAGGGAAACACAAATCAAAACAGCTCTGAAGTATTATCCCATATACCCCTAAACCTGCAAAAAATGATAAAAGATAGGAATAGTTAGTATTGAAGGGTTTGGATAAGACTGTTACCCCACTGGTAGAGCTGTGAATTGGTTTAATTATTCTAGAGAACAATTAGGAATTTTGCCCCAAAGTGTCTGAAGTGTCCATATCTTTTGACCTTGAGAACTCACTGCCAGGCCTATGTCCCAAGAAGGTTAGTGCTAAAAAGAGAAATTTTGACATGTACTGAAGTATTTATAGCAGGATTTTCTGTAGTAATGAGGAACAGGGAACAGACATTTCCATACATCTCCACTGAGGAAGGGCTAACCAGATCTTGAATTTCTGAATACGATGAAATCTGACTTCATGGTTACAAACTCTAAATGTGAAACTACGGAAAAGTATAGGAAGAATTATTTGAACTGATGCAAAATAAAAAGGGCAGAATTAGGAACACAATCTAAACGAAATCGATGGAAAGAACAATGGTGGCAACAACAATCCAAAGCTGAATGCTGTCTAATTATAATGATCAATCTTGGCTGCCCAAAGAGATACGACCTCTTGGCTGAAATTGGGGACTATGAGTATGAAATACATAATGTACATAATGCTGCATTTAACCAGTGTTTTAGTCTCATTGAACTTTTTAAAAATAATTTTAAAAAATTCTTTAACCTGGCTTTTGGAGGAGGAAAAGATTTTGTTGGGATGTATAGAAAAGAAAAGATATCATTAAAAAGTGAAAAATTGGAAAAATTATGTTCCTCAGAGTTTTTATAGTTAAAAAACAAACTTGAAAAATCTAGATAAGAGGGAAGCTACCTGTTACACGAACTAAAATAATTGTGGTATATCATTGTGTTTAGAAGGAGGAGACCTGGGTTGGGAGATCAAATCCTGACTGTAACATTTATTAGCTGAATGACCCTGTGATATCACTAAACTTCAGTTTTCTTATCTGTAAAACAGCGAAAAATTGTATACTCACACACATATATGATGTGTGAAATAGGTGATGGTGTAGCCAACCAAGTTTTTTATGGTTATGAAATGAAAGTATTTTGCAAAATGCAATAGGAAATATACTTCCATATGAATTAGGATACTACCTGAGATTTATTCACCTTCTTCATACAGTTGCCCTGCCCTTCAGAGAGCTCCCTTTAGAAACAGCTCTGAAGAGAAAGCCATGATTTATTCAGTGAATTTCTGGTCATTAATGTATGATGGAAGCTGCACCAACAAGACCCTGCCAGGCACCTATGTGCACCAGCTTCCCCAAAGTAGCTAAAATATTGCTCAGAAATGACAAACATGGAGACTAAAGAAAAGCCAGATGCAAAGCAAAGTGAGCAGAATTAGGAAAACAATGAATCTGATGTCAAAAATGGAATTTGGAGGGTGGGAAAAGAAGAAATGGAAGGCTTGGTTATGGGACCATCTTGACCAGGAAGGAGAGATGAGAAATGAATCTTCCCTCCCTTCTTTTCAAGGATGAGGGCAAAGGGAAGATATTGGCAGGGCGTGGATGGATGGTGGGTGGGGAACATTGCATATACTCTCAGACCCCAGTTGATTTTTTTTGGTTAGTTTAGCTGAGCTGATTTTTATTTCTCTCAAAAAAAATTCTGCTGGGAATTGATCTGTGGGCATGGAGGAGGGAAGGAAAGTGATATGAAAAAAGATCAATAATTTTTAAAAATTTTAAAATGTTAAAAGAAATGCTACTCAGTGGTTGGTAGCAACTGGATATATCTTTCCTTATAATCTTAACTCCCTTTTCCTTTGATCTGAGTGTTAGGGCAGGCTGCTAGAAGTAGTGATTAGGCCTGGGTTTCAGGCAGACCTGTCTTTTCCATTTTTGTTGTTCTGAGGAGTATTTGGAGGAAGGGCCAAGGCGGAGCGTAGTGAATCCATCTTGGATAAATATACATGTGGAAAGAATCAACTGGCCTGAGGTTGAACATTGGAATGGAAAGAATAGGGTGGGAAGCTCTCAACCTTGGGTTGTATTCTTAGCCCTGGCATAATTAGTGGCCCCAGATATCGAGCAAAGCAGGAGTTGAGTTGAAAGAGCAACAATCTAGGAATTAGGAACTGAGTTCTCAACCTTATTCTTCTGAGAACTGTGTGTAAGAGACCTTAAGTTTGTCATTTCCCTTCTCTTGGCATCAATATCCATATCCCTAAGATAAGGCAACTGAAGGAGAGAGCTAGTCCTCTGAAGATGCTTCTGAGTCTCTGATAATTCCCCCATACCTCAGCCTCTCCATTTAGGAAATAGGGATAATGATTACTTGGCAAGTTCTACCGTGCACATGACATTTTTTCTTTTTTTGTTTTATATATCAGTTTCAAATGTTTCTTTTTTCTTACTACGTTTTAAAATTTTAATAACAATTACAAAATTAAAAAAACCTGTTTAACAACAATGAAATATAGTGGAAAAAAACCACTGAATTTGGAGTTAAAAGACAAATCCACATTTGTGTTTTGATTTATCTCTTGGAATAGTTTCATGAAATGAAACATGAAGGATTTTGGACTGGTCTCAAAGGTCCTAATATTCTGTGCATTTGACTGCATAAAGGTGTGTGTGTGTGTGTGTGTGTGTGTGTGAGAGAGAGAGAGAGAGACAGAGAGACAGAGACAGAGAGAGAGAGACAGAGAGACAGAGAAAGAGTGAGAGAGAGAGAGAGTGAGGAAGAGAGAGAGAGAGCGAGTGAGCGAGAGAGAGAGAGAGAGAGAGAGAGAGAGAGAGAGAGAGAGAGAGAGAGAGAGCTATATGTGCGTTATGCAGTTGAACAGGTGACAGGTGAAAACAGCAGTAATAATAAGTAGTTTGCAAAGCACTTTTTATGTGTTAACTCATTTGCTTCTCACAACAAGCCCTGTGGAGGAGGCTGTTCTTATCCCCATTTTAGAGATGAGGAAACAGACTGGGAGATAGGAAGTCCTGTGACTAGAAGGTGGGGGCTTCTGGATTTGAACTCAGGTCTTCCTCATTCCAGGCTCAGTGCTCTAACCACCGCTCCATCTTTAAGGAGAACATTTGCCCTTCAGTATGGTCTGGTTACTTGCATGCTAGGTGCTGTTCGTTGGTAGGGCAAGGTTGTTCACTTGGCAGTTTCCCAACTGACAGTAGAGGCAAACCCTACACCTGACTTGTGTTTTGCTTTCTGGAAGCCTAGAGGAAATGGGCTGTCATTTTAATTAACTAGCAAGGGAGATCTTCTGTATGTCCCTGTACAAGCACCTTGGGCTGCCAAACCTTAGGCAGTAAAGGAGCCCTCCCTGGTCCAAGGAAGAGAGGCATTGTGAGCCAGGGTGGTGGTTTGCCCCAGGCTGAGGCTGGGGATCACTTGAGCCTGGAAATTTTGAGCTGCAGGGGGGATGGTGGTCATGTGATGTCTGAACTAAGTCTGGCACTAATAGGGTGAGACCCCAAGGAGAGACCGGCCAGCGCACTGTCTGAGGAGGGTTAAACCAGGCCTGGTCAGAAAAGGAACAGGCCAAAGCTTCCTTGCCAGTGAGAGAGAGAGGGAGGGGGAAGGAGAGGGAGAGGGAGAGAGAGAGATAGAGGGGGGGGAGGGAGAGGAGAGGAGAAGAGGAGAAAGAGGGATGGAGACAGAGGTATAGACTAACAGATATAAAGAGACAGAGAGGAAGGAGGAAGGGAGAGAGGGACAGAAATGTGACACAACGGAAAAATTCCTGGATTTGTAGTCAGAAGGCTAGGGTTCAGAACACCTTTGATGAGGACTACATGTATCATCTTGAATAAGTCACTTTCTGTCTACGGATCTTATCTGTAAAATGAAAAGGTTGGTCTAGAGAAGGACGACCTCTAAAAACCTCTTCTAATTCTAGATCACAGAATCTTCTACCAAATGGCGAAGCTCCAGACTTTTGGAACGCTACGAAAATGGTATCTGTGATTCATTGGCCCCATTCCCACTTCTGCGACCTCCCCTTTTCCATCCCACTCCTCAATATTTTTATTATTATAGAGCAGTGGGATGGCCCAGTGGATAGAGCACTGGTCGTGGAGCAGGGAAGACTCAAGTTCAAATCTCGCCTCAGTCACTGACTGAAAAGTGTAACCTTCTTGTAGTCATGTAACTGCGAACAATCTCTGCCTCAGTTTCCTCATATGTAAAAAGGAATGTGAATAGCACCTGCTTCCCAGTCATTGTGAAGATCGAATGAGATGTTTGTAAAGTGCTTTGCAAACCTTAAAGAACTAAATATTAGCTCTTCCTCCCCCTCCTCTCCCTCCTCTTCCTCCCCCTCCTCCTCCTCTTCTTCTCCCTCTTCTCCCTCCTCTTCTTCCTCTTCCTCCCCCCTTCTCCTCCCCCTCCTCCTCTTCCTTCTCCTCCCCCTCCTCCTCTTTCCCCTCTCCTCCTAGTCCTCCTCCTCTTCCTCTGAAACTGCATGGTTTGTAAGATGTATCCAAGAGGTCTGGACCTTCTTAAGCCATCAGAGCCCCCTCTCCCAAAGCCATCTTCTGCCTTTTCCTTTGGAGGTGCCTCAGAGGCTGGGAAGCTCTACTTCTTCCTTGGGAAGACCAAGGGAAGCATTTGGCTCTATGAGAGCCCTCTGGGATCAGCTTTGGAATTGAAGGGACAAGGTGGGAAATATAGTTGGTCAAATGGTCTTCAGGCCTTCTCAGTGACCTCTGAGGGTCATTTTAGGGTCATTTCCAACCCAGCCCTGCTCAGACCTGGCCTCAGCCTCCCCTATCACCCATCCCGGTTAACAATGTCAGTCAAAAAAGCCAGGAACGGATCCTAACTCCATATGCCTCTTGGTTCCGGTCCTCAAACTGGAAGAAGATTCTAATCTCAAGGCTAGAGAAGAGAAAGAACAAAGCTTTTATTGCAGGACACCCACCTACTGGACTCTTCTCAGATTGTCCTTTTGCTCACTCATGAGTGTTTATGGCTCCCTTCATTTTGTGAAAGGGGAAGACTAGTCCCAAGTTCACTGATGGATTTACCCCCACAGATGAAATAACTACTGAAATCTCCTTCCATTTTGCAGTTCATCAGCAATATTTCACTGTCCCTGTCTCTGTCCCAAATTGCCACAGCTTCAGGACCTGGACCGAGTAGCAATCAGAACCCACGAGGGAGTGACTGTTAGCATGGAGACGAGAGCATGGCCCCTAGTTACTGTGCTTTTTCACACTTTATTTTTATCCTCCTAGAATAAAAGTTTATTTTAAAATAACAGATTATAGCTTTATGAGAGAGCTCAAGGTCATGTTTACTCTGTGAAATAGAGCAGGGCGTACAGCATTATCTCTGACTTAATTAGCCTTTATAAACCGGGATTGCCATATTCTCTAGCAAATCAGGAATTTACTGGTTATGCAGTGAAGAGGAATTTTATTCCATGAAGAATTGCTGTGTGAAGGAGCTAACTTCACTCTTGGGCAATAAAAGAATAGACTTCACCTTGAAAGCACTTAGGTGTTTAACTTGAGGAATTCTCTGGAAGCCATGGCAAAGCCCTTTTCTAACTCGGCCTTGACCTCTTATTTGGAATGCCAGCCTGGGTTGAACCATGGGGATTAATAATGAGTGAATTAGTCAGCACCTTGGGTGTGCATTGGGGATCAGAGACAGTAAATCACCTCAACTGAAAATGTTACTCTTTTGCTTGCTAAGCTTAAATATTTTAAGCTTGTTTGCAGAATTGAAGTCCAATACTTTATTGATTAACATGCACTAAGGATTCACTGTCAGGTATTTCGACATTTCTTAACTCACCTCCTGTTGAATGGTCTCTTCTATTTTAAGGTTGGTTTATTTTTTTTTAATTTTTTGAGGAAATGCCATTTAATAGTGGTTCACCAAATCATTTTGGCTCTAACTGTTATAGTACCAGGCAGACATGTTCCAATTTAGTAATCCCAGTGAAATCTATCTTGTACAGAACATTGGACCTGTTATCAGAAGGACCTGAGTTCAAATCTAGCCATAGACACTTTTTGGGGGGTGTGACTTTGAGTCAGTCATTTAACTTGTGTCTGCTTCATTGTCCTCATCCATTAAAATGAGAAGAATAAAAGCACTTATCTTCCAAGGCTGTTGTGAGAGGGGATTGAATGAGACAACAAAGACCTTTCTGTAATACCTGCTATGTGCAAGGGAAGGCAGAGCACTAAGTGCTTCACAGTGGTCTCACTGGCATTATTACTGTTGCTGCTGCTACTGCAGTTATCACTGGCCCTCAAATTAGTGAGTGGAAAAGAGCACAAAGGGGGAGTTAGGAAGCTCAGATAACCTTCCTAAAGTACTTTCTTTGAAACTGAGAATGAGGCTCAGAAGGGCCAGGGGCCATAGACTTTGAGTTGGAAAGAACCTTAGAAGTTGCTGAATCCAAGTCCATAATTTTACAGAGTGAGGACATTGAGCAACAGAGATGTTTAAGCAGGTCATCCAGGGACACCCTGCTAGGAAGTATGTGAATCACAACTTGAACTCAGGTCTTCCTGACTCCAAATCCAGAGCCCTCTCTGCTTTGTCACTCTGCTTCCCATAGTATGCTATGTATTAGAGGTATGCATGGTATCATATTCTATGGAGGATATACAAGGTCTGCTCTGAGAACGTGGCTTCTTCATTAGCAAGGAAAGGAGGGCATGGTCAAGATCAAAGGTAGAAAAGTCAACACAAGCTTTCTTCTCAACAGAAATGCACCAAGTACCCTAAAGGGAGTCCCAGCTGTGCCGTTTGCAGACTGGTCTGGCCCTAACCAATCACAGCCTCTTTGACATTTTCTTCCTTGACAAAATGGAGATAATCCTTTTGCAGGGTTGTTGGAAAGACCACATGAGATGGTGTTTGGGGGTGCAAACATGCTGGGTTACTCTGTGTAATTTTTTCAATGCTTCAAAAGGTCCAAGTGTTCATCAGCCTGGGTGCTTTCTTTCACCAAGTCAGACTGAATTGGTAAGGTCAAAAAAGTCATTTCCTGGCATTGATCCCTGGGAAAACATCATGTCACTGTAAGCCCTTTAAATGATTCAGGTAACACATGGCCAGGAACAAAACTTAGGGAGAAGGAGAATGAGTTAAGAACTATACAGAGGGAGAAAAAGGGCACATTCAAGCAACTTGGTGAGAGAAAAGTTGGTGAAATTTGCTAGCTCTGAATAACCGGGATAAAGAATGGGAATAAATAAAAACATAAAATGAAAACAAGTGAACTTTGCTAGTGGTTCAACATTTTCTTAACTTCCTGTCATGGAATCAGGCAATAAGGAAGGATTGCTGGGGATTTCTGAGTCTTTGATATTACCATGTTCTCTATGCCCAACTATCAAAGAATCTTGAAAAGCCATTTTGGGCAAACTTTATCATCACTAAAATCCTCATCCTCATCACCATTGCTACCATCACCATATACTAGCTTTTATGACATATATTTATAGTGTTTGCCTTTCAGTATATTTTATGGAAGGTGTTTTAACTGGTGCCCAATCTTATCTCTCCTTCTAGGTAGCCCAGCCATGACTCCTAGGAATTTGACTTCCTCAAGTTTGAATGACATTTCTGACAAACCAGAGAAGGACCAGGTACGTCAGGAATGATATATTTTTGAATGTATGGCATATTGGTGTGCATTTAAGAGATCCCCATTATTTTTGTAGGCAGGGGAGACAAGACAAAGAACCAACCACTTTCATAGTTCTTCCTTAGAAAAGACTCCAATTAAATATCGTGTAATTTTAGGAAGATAGTTACAATCTCTAACATCAAAGAATGTCAGATGGGCTAATGCTAGATAAATGAACCTGATTAAGCATAATCTTCATTGAATATTAGGGGCACACAATACTAGAGGAGAAATAGAGAAAAGCCCTATGGGTTTCTTCCTATTGAGAGAAAAATATACCAACTCAGGCAGTTATTCAGTATTTATTAAATGCCCACCATGTGCCAGGCACCATGCTAAGCTCTGGCAAGACAAGGCAAAGGGAAAGAACTAAATTAAAATCATGTGGACTGTTTTAATAGTGGATTGGTGGTCTATGGGAAAAGAGATTAGTTCTCAAGGATATGAATCATTTATTTGTTGGTGTTGATGTTGTTCAGTTGTTTCCAATGCTTTGTGACCCTATTTGAGTTTTTTGGGCAAAGATACTGGAGTGCTTTGCCATTTCCTTCTCCAGCTAATTTTACACATGAGGAAACTGAGGAAAACCAATTTAAGTGACTTGGCAAGGGTCACACAGCTAGTAAGTGTCTGAGACTGGAATTGAACTCACAAAAATGAGTCTTCCTGACTCCAAGACCAGTGTTCTATCCATGGTGCCACCTACGTGCCCTGTATGCATTTTGTAGAATTTGTATTTTGTTGTGA
>CM053601.1:12953862-12983835 GCA_028646575.1 Pseudocheirus occidentalis
CTTTCCTTTCCTTTCCTTTCCTTTCCTTTCCTTTCCTTTCCTTTCCTTTCCTTTCCTTTCCTTTCCTTTCCTTTCCTTTCCTTTCCTTTCCTTTCCTTTCCTTTCCTTTCCTTTCCTTTCCTTTCTTTCTTTTTCCTCCCCCCACCTCTAGTTCAGAGTCTTAGAGAGATTGAGTAAGTTGTCCAGGGTCACAAAGTCAGGATGTGTCAGAGGTAGAGTTAGAGGTTTCTCTAGCCATTACACCACGCTGTCTCTTTCTTTATAACCATCAGTGGGGAGAATTTTCCACCTAGATAAGTTAAAAAAGGAACTAAAGAATGAGTCAATAAAATTTTAGGTCTTGGATCTCTTTTTCTTATTTTTACAACTTGCTCTTTTGTACGTTAGGGGAAAATACAACTTTTTCAAAACCTCTTTCTATTTTTAGGAGAAAAGAAAAAAAAAGGAAAGCAACAAGCATTTATTAACCTCTTACTGTATGTGAGCTACTATGCTAAGTTGTGGGGATACAACTGTAAGCAAAAAGAAAGCCAGGTCCTGCCCTCAGGGAGCTTACATTCTAGTGGGGAAAGATGGTACACAACAGATAGCTGAAAGGCATGGGAAGGAGGAAGGGGCCAGAGGAGAGTGGGGAAGTGACTTTGCCAGTTATTTCAGAGGTCTAGCAGTCTAATAAGGTTACATTTATCTGGAGTGCTTCTAGTCCATGGATTGGGTGCCCCCAATGGGCATCAGATATCAAGAAAAAGGTATAATAAAGCCTGGCATTTATCTAGTGTTTTAAGGTTTGTGAAACCTTAATAAATTTGAGAACTGTACCAGGTGAGTAACTTAGTGAAAGTGGTAGCTTAGGAAGATTAGCCTGGCAAGGGTGCAGATGCCCCTGGATGAGGGAGAAGTGACGTGGGAGAAGGATGTTGCAACAATCATCCAGGTGTGTGGTGATAAAGGTCTCAAGTAAGGTGAATGTAGAAACGATAGAGCCAAGCTATTAATACCAGGGAGGAGGCGGTGCTACTTAGGGTGAAGAAGACCTGAATTAAAATCTAGTCTCAGCACATACTAGCTGAATGACCCTGGGCAAGTCATTTAACTTCTGCCTGCCTCAATTTCCCCTCTGTAAAAGGGAGATAACAATAGCACCTATTTCCTAGAGTTGTTACAAGAACAAAATGAACCAGAGAAGGAAATGGCAGACCGCTCCAGTAGATGTGCCGAGAAAATCCCAATGGGGTCACAGCAGAGCTGGACACAGCTTTAGCAGCCAAGCACAAATGCGATGCTGCTTTGCAACTTTGCTTTTTGAGGATTCTGCAATTGTCATCATTTTGTCTCTTATGTAGATCGAGTCCATATCCACCCCGTTTCTAATCACATAGATTACAAATTGTTATTTGATAGATTGAAGTGACAGGTACAAGTCTACATTTGATGGATTGGACTGTTTATAAAAGGGGTTTATAACTTGGAAACTATTGAAAGAGTCTACATGTAGATTTATGGGGGTCTATGAACTTGATATAACAGAGTGCCAAAGGGGTCCATGGCATAAAAAAGGAAGAGAAGAACCTCTTGTCTATGTGAACATTTCCCATAAATTATTCATCCTGCAACATAATTTAAAGATATGTTAGTCCTCCTAGATAGCCTTAGGAAGCAGTCATCTTAAGATGTGAAAAATACAGTATCAGTTATAAATTTGGGAACTGTAATATTGTGAAAGTCTGTTGAGGTGGAGGAAAGGAGATGCTGGAATAATAAAAGCAGATGGAACCCTGATAGTTGTCAGAAAATTGAGGAAAGCTGGAAACTGAGAATAGACCATTCTTTTTGTGGAACACAATTCTAATTAGGGAGAAGGCCCCACAAATACTGGTCAGCTTGATGATGTAGTAGAAGCGGTTGAGTGCAGCTTTAATTATACTTATCCCTTTCCCTTTCACCTGGATTTATTTTTACTGAGAAAACTTCTGTCTGCTCAGATGCATCTTCCCAGTGCTTAGCATAGCGCCTAGCATGGAGTAAGTGCATAATAAATGCTTTTTGAGTTGACTTGTTGCTGTTCAGTCATTTTGCAGTTGGATTTGACTTCATTTTGGGTTTTCTTGGCAGAGATACTGGAGTGGTTTGCCATTTCCTTCTCCAGCTCATTTTACAGATGGGGAAATGGAGGCAAACTGGGAAGGGTCACATAGCTAGTAAGTTACTGAGATCAGAGTTGAACCCATTATTATTGGACTGACTATTAATCAATTTTCTAAGGCATCTCAAAATTCAATACTTAATGCTTTGATGACCTGTCACAACTATCTGTTTGACTTAGTAGGCGTACATTCTTTTGGGGAAACAAGCACTTAATATTTTAAAAAATATTTCAATTAATAATTCAATTAAATAAGTCAATTAATTCAATTAAATTCAATAATTCAATTAAAAATTGAATCATAAATTGCTACACTGGTATTTTGATTTATAAATTCTCTGATGTCAGAGTCCTGTGACCTCTGGCACAGACATGCCCAAGAAAATGGAGAGGGATTTAGAATGTATCTTCATAAGGATGCAGCTGTCAATTGCATTTCCATATTTAATTTCATCATCCCAAGATCTAGAATAATCCAGGATTATGTTTAGATATTTCCTCATAGATTACTATAAATTCAACCTATCTCTGACTAAACTCGGAGCCCTCAACTCAGTTCATCAAATATTACTTGATAAACTTCCTTTCCCAATAATGGTTACCCATGTTTGTCTCTATTAAATCCCTTAATCTTCTGAAGTTAAACATTAAAGTTACTGAATATGCAGTGAAATCAATAATTAAACAGATAATTATTTATAATAACTCTATTTACAATATGTTAGCTGTGAGAAAAAGCAGTCACCTCAGACCTCACTGTAATTAGAGATGACTTTTTTAAGAGCAGTCCCACACTAGTTCACTTAAGATAACAAGCATCTCCATAAGAATCCTCTTTTTTGTCTTCACAAGATTCAAGTTAGGAGTTTTATAAAGAAATAATATATCTCCACCTTCTTTCTCCACATTCTCTCTGTTTCTCTTCAGAAGTAACAAGAAAATAATCCCTTCAGTTTTTCTCAAACTCTTAATAGTCTCTCTCCAGATTCCTCTTAAAATTATCTTCATAATATTTTATCATCCAATGACAATTAAGCCAGTTCTAACAAGAAAGAAGTTTCTCTTCACCTTCCTTTTTCTTTCTTCTCCCTAGTTTATTTCATAGCCCTGCACAGAGCAAAGTTAAACTCCCATATGCAGCTACAAATGTAACTATTCATTTCTTTCCTTCTTTAAGAGTATACTAAGGGTCTCTATAGCCTTTGCTGGAGAGACTTTTGAAACAAAGGTTACATTGAATTTGTGATAGTTGATCTTTCTCTTACCGATCAATAACCTTATCATTCTCATA
The DNA here is from genome assembly GCA_028646575.1 of Pseudocheirus occidentalis. Lineage (NCBI taxonomy): Eukaryota > Metazoa > Chordata > Mammalia > Diprotodontia > Pseudocheiridae > Pseudocheirus > Pseudocheirus occidentalis. The sequence goes on from CM053601.1 coordinate 12,957,297, forward strand.
GGTCCTTGAGATAATTAATAATTAATGACCTCGGTAATGCCAGAAGGAGCTAGCATTTTCCTCAAGCATCAGCCCAAGGAATCAAGGGTAAAAGTTTCCTCTGTCCTACGATCACACAGTGAATCAGAGGTGGCTCTGGATCAGACTTCACTGCTTCCTCTTTCCAAATCTGTTGTTGTATTGACTTGAATTTTTAAAAGATCATTGTTTGAGAAGAGAGTGCAGGATTGCCAGGGAGAGACTGCAAAGAAAGCAAAACAAAAGAAATGCCATGGTTTTTGTCCTCGTTGCTTGGTTCCTCTCAGTTCTGTTTTGTTTTTGTTTCTACTTTTGGGCAAGAGCAGAAGAGTGAACTGTCAGAGTTAAATTTGTTTTGAAAGGACTTTTATAATTAATTAGCCAATGTCCTGGAATTGATCTTGGCCTTGCAGGCATATTGGCCTCTCGGTACATCCAAGTTGGCTCAAGAAGCTTCCGTCAGGGTACTGCTTCAGTCCCTGATTGACTGATTAATCTGCTCAGATGTAATTTGAGCAGCCGTGAGGATGCCTTCTGACTTTCTCCAGCTACACGATTTTCCAGTAGCAAACAAAGAAGAAGATGATTCAATGAACAGTAAGGGCAGATGTGTAGGCAATGGAATTTCTCTTTAGGCTCACTCCGGATACCCAATACAGGGTCCTAGATTCATAGATCTAGAAACAGAAAGTTCCAAAAAAGTTCATTTGCCCCATCCCTTTCATTTCACAGAAAGAAGCCCAGAGAAATTAAATGACTGGTCTAAGGTCACACAGTTAGTCAATAGCCATGAGGATCTGAATTCAGGTTCCAGGCCTATATTACATTACAATACCTCTATTACTCATTTAATTGATGATTCAAAGTCTTCTTTCCAGTGAGAGTCTGCCTTTGAAAAATAGAAAGAAACCTTTCAAAAATAAATGAAGTCTATATTTTCTTTGTTTTTGGCCATCCTATACTATGTACATTCAATAATAGAAACCTCAATTAATAGGAGAAAATAATGATTGCTGGGATTTAGATGAATCAGTACTTCAACAAGATTCCAATTTGCATACTATTCATATTAAATACAAAGAGACTTGGGGAGAGAACCAGCTGTTTCAAAATGATTTCTGGACAAGATCTAATTGTAAATCTCAATCAATAATGTTTTTTACCTTTTCTTCTTATCTCTACAGCTATGTCATATAAATTCTATTTATTATGAAATTCTCTCTTCTAATTCCTTTGATTTTGTATCTCCTCCTCCCTCCCAACCTGTATCTCAAAAAATGTAAATTCATTGAATGTTAAACAAAGATGACTCCGTTTGCTCATATGGAGTTTTCAAATGAGAATGGGAATAGCTAAAGCATCCCATTGGGAATGACTTTATCATTCTACCACTTAGCTCCAACCCTGCCCTGGAAATACGTTGCCTGTGGGTAAATGAGTGATATTTTTGTAGATGTTCTGGGGCTCTGTTCAGGGATTGCCAACAAGGAAATTCAAGTATAGCGTCATTTGAATCTTGCAACAACAATGCCCAACATTCTATCCAGTTGTCATAGCAATGGAAAGATGGAGGCACTAAGGAAATGTACAAACAAATCCCCTGCTAATTCCTGGCACTCACTTCAGGCCCTCAAGTACCTTATTTTCTACTTCCTTGGTTGCTTATTTCCAAAGGGCTTGTCTTTAGGGTAGCCTATCTGGGCATCTACCCCGTCTGTCGCACAGTGGAATTTGTCCTAGAGTTATATTTCTTATGTGAATTGGAATCCTCATTAGTGTCAAATGCTGCCTTTCATATTGAATACGTCTTTGGTTTTCTTGGATCTCATTTGCGATCCCTTGTCTTTTCCAGAATTGGGGTGTGGATTTTTTGTTTGCTTCTTTATTTAGTGAAAGAAGAAGATGAAACTGATAACCATGTCCCAATTTGAAGCTGCTAAACTATAACCTTTTAAAAATGTCACTCAGAAGAAAGGAGTCTAGGATTGATAGTCACAGTTTCTAAATTTGCTTATTATAGGAGAGAGTCAACCCAATTCAGCTGAAATGATTTCACATTATTTATTTATTCTTTTTACCATTCCCTTTCTTGACAAAGTCACAGATTTTTCCCCCTGTTCCTATCCTGGTGCCAATGCAAGACTTCCATTAACGTTAATGGTTTTCCAGGGAGTACAATGGAAAGAACACTAGATGTGGAGTCAGAAAACCTGGGTTCAAATCCCACTTGATACTTTCTATGTGTTCTTGGGTGAGTTACATCATTTTCTTTTGGCCGAAGTTTACTTTTCTGTGAAATGAGTGAATGAGGTTACATGGCTTTCCAGCTCAATATTATATGATCCTTTGACCCTATTGTCTAAGTTCAAATCCTAGTTTTATTATTTTTGTGATGCCAGGCAAGGCACACAGGCTCTGCAAGCCTCAGCTTCTTCATCTGCAAAATGAGAAGGTTTGGACTAGAAGACCTCTAAGATCTTTTTTCCCTTCCAAATGTGGTTCTATAATCCATTGCCAGTTTGATTGGAATATATAACAGAATCTACATTGCTGTTCAATTCTTTTTCAGTCGTGTCCTTTTTCAGACTCTGTGATCCCAGCAAAGATGCTGGAGTGGTTTGCCATTTCCTTCTCTACCTCATTTCACAGATGGGGAAACTGAAGCAAACTGAGGTTACATGATTGACTGCCCAGGGTCACACAGCCTATAATTACATAAATACTGGTGTTTTCATGCATTAAACTGAATTTGATGGTATTGGTCACCAGGCATGCTTAACTTTTGTATTGAGATTGAACTTCCCCTAGTAGTTAAAAGAGAATCTCTTTCCTAGTAAGTGTCTGAGGCTAGACTTGGACTTGGGTCTTCCCGATTCTATGCCCAGTACTCTTATCTACCATGCCACCTAGCTGATCAACAAAATCTAGAAAATGCAATAGCCTTGTTAGTTTTCTTGTCCAATTGGAACACCCCAGGACTAGCAACAGAAGTCACACAATCTCATCCACAGAAGTCACACAATCTCATCCAAGGCCTCTTTTTTTCCTATGGATCAAGTCACCTTTTAAGCTATTGATCAAAGCAGCTTTAAAAACCAGCAACTTTTCATGGAATCAGACATTTTCATGAACCACAAATCTGCCTTGGCTTAATGCAGTTCACTTTTCCTGTCTTTTCCCCTCTCTGTCTCCTACACTTAAAGTTTTAACAGTTACAAGATATTGATTGCATTTGAAGAAGACTCATCTTGAAAGTCACATAAAAACGGGGGCGGGGATTAAGAGCAGGGAAGACAACTGCACTTCCCCTTGTACATACATCTTTCAGTACTTCCTTGGATCTGGTGTCAAATGACAGCATTCACTTAAGAACAGACTCTCTATCAACAAATAAAACTCAGTGAATAAGCCAGACTGGAGTCAGAAAAATGTTATGCTACACTTTTAGATAAGGAAATGAAGAGCCTTTTATTAAGTTTAAATTTGCTATTTCTGGCATCTTGGGATTTGCAGTGAACTTGGGCTGTTCCTCAGTCATCCAGATGTCTTTGTGCTGGGTTAGGTTTGTTGAAACACATGAATTAGGGCAGGAGGCCATAGCCAACAGCACACACTGGTATATGGTTAACTCAGACTCTTTTCTTTCAACGTAAGCCTACATGTTTTCTTGAGTGTTGTCCTGGTGTTTTCATGCATTAAACAGAACTTGACAGAATTGGTCACCAGCCTTTCTTCATCTTTGTATTGAGAATGAACTTCCCCTAGTAGGTAAAAGAGAATTTCTTTCTTAAATAAGAAATCTTTGATAGGATATTTTCTATTTGAAACAGATTTCATTTAATGGAGGGATTCAGGTCTGAGATTAGGAATACATTGTTTTAAAAAAATATTGACTTATATATCATCCTACCCCTACAACCTATTAATGACATTAATACTGGTTATTATTCAGTCATGTCTCACTCTTTGTGACCCTGTTTTGGGATTTTCTGGGCAAAGACACTGGGGTGGTTTGTCATTTCCTTCTCAAACTCATTTTTGCAAATGAAGAACTGGGGCAAACTGGATTAAGTGACTTGCCCAGGGTCACGCAGTTAGTAAGTGTCTGAGGCCAGATTTGTACTCAGGAAGATGAGTTTTCCTGATTCCAAGCTCAGTACTCTATTCACTGTACCACCTAATTGCCCTATCAAGATATAGACAGGGTAAATTGGAGGTAATCTTGGAGAGAAGTAACTAGCATAACCCTAATGTAACTGAAAAATGGCCTTCCCTTATCCAAATTCCTCAAAATTCTCTCCAATGAAGGCTGCCTCTTCTCCTATTCCTCTAGTCCCAAGCAGAAGAGCACTCTTGGGTATATATTTCTGAATCCCTCTCTGCCATTTCCAGATCAATGGTCCACTGGCATCACTTAGCTTCTCCTCTCCACCAAACTGGTGCATTTGGTGTTTTAGACCGAATTCTCCTCAAACAGAAATATTCTCTAACACTTCCCTGAAACACGGCCATCCAGACTTTTCCGTGATTACTTTCCTGAGTGGCCCATTTTATTTTTTAATGGTTCTAATGATTGGGGCAAGTCAGGAACTTTCTACTTTTGTTAGTTCCAGGAGACATCCTGAATGCTGAGGGCTCCAACTGCTACAATATCTTGTCTCCATGCGGATAACATCATAGTACCAGATCTGCAATTAGAACCTGGGTTCAAATCCCACCCCCTTTACCTATTATCTATGTGACCTTGAGTAAGTCAATTAATTTCACTGGGCCTTTATTTTATTTTATTTTATTTTATTTTATTTTATTTTACTATAAAATGAGTTCAACTACACCACCTTTATGATCCCTTCCCATATCTGAATCCTTGTGATTTTCTGTCAGGGATATGCTTTGTGTCTCTAACTCCTCATCTGTTTCTTGTTTTAGATTTGGCAATCTGAAGCATATCCTCAGTCACAACCCTCCTTCCACAGGAAGGTTCCTCTAACTAATCCCACTCATGCTACAAATGATTCATCCAGGTCCTGGTGTGATTGTTGCATTGCCGTTGTATTTCTCGAATTATTCATTCCTCTATTAGGTTGCAAACTCCTTGAACACAAGGAGGACCTGGACTCTAATTGTACCCAGAGGGATCAATAAATTACCTTGTAGGTCATCAGACACTTGCTGGCTATTTGTCTTGTATTGACAGTGTATCATGTCTCCTGTATCTACTTACATTTAAAAAATTTGTTAAACAGTTCTTTTAAAGTAGCTTTTGGCTGTTTGACAGGTTAGCTTAACTCCAAATTAATGGAAGATAGAGAGGTGACAGACTTACCTAATCACCCATCCATGGAAACACCAACCCTGGGCTTTCTTTTTATAAAAGCAGTGCATGCCTTTGACTCTATCAGTGGGTGTTGCTACAACCCTTTCCTCAGGAATATAGAGAATTATGAATATCTTACTGCTGGATCTTTTCAAGTAAAGATCTCTTAATCCAAAGACTATAGATCCCTAAGGGATCTGCAGATTAATGTTATGGGGAGATTAATTACAACTTTATTTTCACTAACCTATAATTAAAAAATAGCATTTCTTTTAATTATTTAAAAATACTGTGAGCCAGTGTCCATAGTATTTACCAGATGACCAAAAAGGTACACGATACAGAAAAGGTGCAGAACTCTCATTTGAAGGGGATTCCTTTCTAGGCATGGGTTTAATTTGATCTTTGAGATTTCTACATGATAGACTCCATAGTTGATCCCATAATATGGAAGTCAACCATGACATGAAGTCATATAAAAGGTCTAAAAATATATTTTGTAAAAGGATTGAACTTTAAGTGATTTTTGGGTGACATTCTAAGTATTTCTTGCTGTTTCAAAGAAGTCAGTACTTGAAGGTGGAATGAGGGGTAATGGGTAGAGTGTTGACATTGACATAAGGAACACCTGGTTTCAGATCCTGGCTCTGACATTTTATTCACTGAATGATCATGGACAATGGTCACTTAACTTCTGTGAAACTATGTCATCAATGGTCTGAGACCTGAATCAGTGGCAGGATCATTTCTCCTCACCTCCCACCACACACACACACACACACACACACACACACACACACCTGCACTATAGATATTTGATGTATTGTCATAATTATAGCATTTACTTTTTTCTTTCTAAATGCCAGATTTCATGATGGTGTATATTTTGTAGTTGCTTGACCTTTCCATCTCTTTTTGAAAGGCATACCCCTTCTCTTTAACACATCTACTCACTTCAGAGTATGTGGTAGATTTTAGAAGGTTTCTGCCAAATGACACCCATACCTAGCCCTGCAGGAGTGCACCAATGTTCCACTCTCTTCCCCTCTGCTGGCGGGGCTGCTTGGCAATTGGATCTGAGCTTTCACATTTTTAGTTCACTAGCATCCTAGCAACTAGCCTAAGCTAGGAAGAATCACACCTTTCATCCTGCTAACTTTTGGGTGAGAAAGTTACAGTTGTGTGGTTTGAGCTGGGGTGTCTATCTTTGTATAATTTGTCCAGCCCTCTTATAGGAAAAGGAAGCAAAGCCTCCAGTAGCAATGGCAGCTCCTGGCAGCTCTCTGATCCATATTGCATTCTGGGATAAAGAAGCTGCAGTTCCCAGTTCTGAGGCCAAAGTTCCAGGCTTTATTGGAATGTCCTTGGCAACTCAAAATGGCTCCATCTTGGGAGCCCTCCTGATAGTTAGCACTCTGAATGAAGAGGAGAATTAAAAGAAAACTTGGATGTATATTTCCATTTGGAGCAATATTCATCTTGCCCCCCTTTTATTTTCTGGAAGAGAAAAGTAAATGAGCTTATATCCCAGGCAGCCAGGCACAGTAGAAAGAGAGTTAGATTTGCTTTTAAAGGACCTGGTTTTAAATTTTGACCTTATTAACAGTGCAACCTTGGGAAAGTAAATTTTTTTTAGGACTCAGTTTCCTCATCTGTAAAATGATGGAGTTGGATTAGATAAGGGATTCTTTATCTTCCTTTTTATTATGAGACCCTCTTGGCAGTCTGGTGAAGCCTATGGACTGCTTCTCAGAATCCTATTTTATAAATGCATGAAATAAAATAGACAAGGTTACAAAGTCAAGTTGACACACATTTATTATATGATGAGAACTATGCTAAGTGCTGAGGATATAAAGAAAAAACAAAAAAAATCTCAAAGATTTCATAGTCTACTGGAAATCAATTACTTTGAAATATAGTTCTATATACATACGTATATATGTAAATATATGCACACGTACATATTTAAAGTTCACAGACCCCAATTAAAAAACCCTTGAAATAAATGATCTATAAGGTCTGTTCTAGCTCTGAGGATAATGTTCTTGAATTGCAAAGATAGATCAGTAAAAGACTTTTAAATTTAGGTTGGAAGAGAGCTCATATGGAATGGTTTTGAATGTGTGTAGGTATTTGAAACATTTCATCCAAAAAACTAGATATGGTCTTTCTTTCGTAATTGCATTGGTAGGTTTGGCATTCCAGGGTTTTGCTGTCATTTGGGACCCTGTGCCAAAGTGACTTTCTCAAGAAACTGTTTTCTGGTGGAACCATTGTCCCTACTCCTCCTCAGCAACAAAACCAAGCCCTGCTTTTTAATACTCATTTGGTTAATTGAGCCAATGGCTGGCCGGCCTGATCAATTCCCAGCAGACTTGCCAACTTCTCTGGGTTTTGCCAGCGATGGCCTTATTTTGTTCTCTGGAATTCAAAATCAAACAGTCTTGCTTTGTCATTTGCTCACCTCTTAAAAGAGCAAGCAATGCACCTTCTTTTTCTTTTTCTTGTTTGTCTTTTTAATGTGTGTATGGTTACAAATATATTTGTGGCAAGGAATGAAAAACAAAGAGGCCCTTTGGTTACACAGTAATATCAGACTTCCATGTTTCTGAGGCCTCTCCATCCAAATGCTAGAAATGCTGTGTTCCAAAGAACAGATGGCCTTGGATTCCTTGTACAGGCTTTGGACTTCCCCCTCAACTACACGTTTATTCCATGCTCATTGAGCAGCTGAGAATTTTTAAGTCTATTCAAATCGAGGAAGTGCCAACTCTGCCCATTTGGACTAGAGTCAGGTTTGGATCCCAGACCACACTGGAGCAGGCAGATATAACTGGCTTATCTAGCTGGTCGCTTCCCTTGTCCTGGGGTTATATTTCAGTTCATATCCTGGCCCACAGTGAGAGGAGCTGATTTCACTCAAGTGTGCCACATGTCTCATGCTGCTACTGGACAAGCATTGAGAGAGAATAATATAGGAAAACCCAAGAAGTGGAGAGCTGAGTTTAGGTTCTTGAGGACTTTATTTTAAAGGGAGACTCAGTTTTTGATCAAGGAGGGAAGTCAAACTGTAAATATTTATTGACCCCTGTATGTTGAGGACTTGGGAGAGGGAGAAAAATAGTAGTTTGAAATGTAGGACCTGCTGTCAACAACCTTAACATTCTAATTTGAGAGACTAAATTAACACCTAGAAAATAATGGGCCCAGTCTCACATATTGCCCCAATCTACCTTTCTAGGGGGTGGCTATGTGACCCAGTAGACAGAGTTGCAGACTTGGAGTCAGGAGGACTCCTCTTCCTGAGTTCTGAACTGGTTTCAGACACTTTCTAGCTGAACCTGGGCAAGTCACTTCACCCTATTTGCCTCCTTTCCTTCATCTGTCAAAAGAACTGGAGAAGGAAATGGCAAAGCACTCTATCATCTTTTCAAGAAAATCCCAGCTGAGGTCACAGAGAATCAGACATGACTGAATGTGACTGAATAACACCTTTCTCTACTTCTTCACACAATCCCTAAACTTGTGGCCAACCTGGGATTCTCAGATCCTTCAATATACCTCCCTGGCCCATTCCAACCTTCATACCTTTTCTCACCCCATTTCCTCTCTGAAACATTCTCTCCTTCACTTGTGTTGTAGGTCATGCTCCATTAACATCTAGCTTCATTCCTTAACCCACACTGATGTCTCCCTCCCCTGTACACCTACAGAACTAATTTGATGCTTAACTAAAGGACAATTTGTACTGTTAGCCATCTGTTTCTGTTTCTTTCTCTGCAACTAGATGAAACATGGAAAACATCATGGGAAGGGAACCTTCTCTCTTACATCCTTTTATGATTATTTCTAGGCTGGACTAGTGCCTTACCCAGAGTAGGTGTGTAGATAAGGATGAATGTGTTTATCTCCCCAAATGGAGTAATCAGTTCAAGCTCCTCTTTATCTGCTGGTTTCTTAGGGTGAATTACAGTAGGCTCTGCCAATAAAGGGATCTAACTTCCTCAAAGAAAGGTGCTTTATAAACCTCAGCTATCATTCTTGTTTCTCCACATTCCTTCCAGCAAATCTTTTAAAAACTTAACAATTCCAGAGGCTTTTCTTACTAAGAGGCAGAGCATCATGGGAGATATATATATATATGTCGTATTGTGTAATCACATAAAAGTAAACCTTAAAATAATGTTTTAAAGAAAAGTATACCATAAAATATCAATATAGATTAGAAATACATTTCAATATATATAACATATTACACTGTATATAGTATATACACACATACATATCTCTATCTATCTATATATATGATATATAGTATGCCTATCAATGTATAGCATAAATTGATAGTATTCATATATGTGTATTGCTTACAGGTTATGGGAAATATTATAAATATTGTTAGTTTTAAATGTGGTTAACTCTCTTCAAAACCAATAAAAAGAGGAAGTATGTTTTGTTGGCAAGTCCATCATACTTTGGGCTTGCATCAGTAGAGAAAGCAACACTTACTTATGGCCTAGCTGACATGTCTTGTATGTCTGTACCTAGCACATAGAATTGGGAAGGCGTGATCTGTTGCAGGCACTACTTGAAATCTCTTTAAAGGTCATAACCTATAAGGAATACTGTGGAATTTGGGATTGGGCAGAATTATCTTGGAACCCTTTGGCAAATCCCTCAAGCTTAAACTCATTAAAACAGAGCTCATTCACTGCACTCTATTTTACTTGTTAAATAGTCCTGGAAGTCAGAATATAAGGTCAGCAAGATAGGGAAACTCCAGATTGGTTATCAAGAACTAAAATGATCAAATGCTCTTAAAATTCAGAAGTGAGATGGAAGGACTGGTCTGAGCTTGAAACAGACAAAACATTTTAGAGAGATATGAAAATGGTTTCTCTCTTCTAAGAGTTTCTTGGATTGCAACACTCCTTACTGTCCCCCAACGTGAAGCTTAAGAAATAAAGCCAATTTAATCATCGGCTTATTGGTGGTGTTGGGAGACTGAGAGATCGTCATGAATCCTCAAGTCCTTAACAAGGAGACATTGTGGAGGCTCTGGGCGAAGAAATACAAGGATCTTATTGTCAGATTAACCTCCAGAGAAAGCTTGGGCAGTCTGATCTGAGAGATCTTGTTCACACACACACACACACACACACACACACACACACACACACACTACAGAGACGTTGAGAAAACTTTCTTTTAGAAAAAAGATTTTTCTTTTTCTATTCTGAAATCTACAAATACCTATCCTCTTGAAGACGAACATTTTCCTATGCAAAGAAAGAGACAAAGGTTTTATGTGCAATTGAATCTCTCTGATGTTACTTTCAAAGCTGTCCTGATTGTCTTTATTTCCTTCTGAACTTTCTCCTCTGAATAATGACAAAAAACTTCAAGACCCTCTTTTCTTTCTTTTTTTGTAACATTACTCTCAACCATTCTCTCTCTCTCTTCCTCTCTCTCTGTCTCTCTTTTTCTCTCCCACTCTCCCGTCTTCTCTTACCTTTCCCCCCTTTCCCTCGCTTTCTTCTTCCTTCCCTTCCTTAATCTCTTTCTGTCTCTCCTCCTTCTCTTCCTACTTTTTTTCTCCCTCTCTCTCTCCTGTATCTCCCTTTCTCTCTTCTTCCCTCTCTCTCTCCCTTGCTTCCTCCTTCCCAATTTCCCCCTCTGTCTCTGTCTCTCTGTCTCTGTCTGTCTCTTACCCTCTCTTCCCCCATTCCTCCTTTCCAGTTTCCTTTCTCTGTCTCTGTCTTCCTCTCTCCATTCCCTTCTCTTTCTCAACCTCCCCCTTATCTTCTCTGTCTTTCCAATTTTATTTTTACAAAGTAAGGACTTCTTATGGCATAGACCTTTTGATCAGCATATATGATAAACACAGGAAGAAGCAGAGCATGTGGGGTTTGGTTAATGGTGTGATTGGGATGCTGTTTATGTCTCCATATGTCTCTGAGGAGGCCCCAGTTTGAAGTGCTTGCAAAGGAATGTTTTGGCCCAGAGAAGTGACTGCACTCCTCAGATGACACAAGGCTCCAGGCTCATTTTCCATCCAGGTCCCTCCCTCCTCCAGGCAGGGCCTCCTATGGAGAAATCCTGCAGTACCCAAGTCCCTCCCCTGGCCCAAAAATGACATAAAATACACACTTAGGGGTTTGCCATTTGATGTTTATCTTCCCTGGCTGGTCAGTCATTGTAAGATAGAGACTTTGGCTCTCTGACTCATGCTGGGCCACGTTTCTCTATGTTACTCAGAAGCAGGGTGTGTCTGTGGTCAGGGTGGTAAAGGGACCCACACAGTCTCTGTGCCTTTCTACTCCAGAAGGCCCTACCACTAGGGTTCTGGGTCTTCAATCCATTGCTTTCAGGTCCAATCTTTGGGAGTGAAAGAATCCTGGTTGTTTGAGGAGGGGGGGCTGGCCTGGCCTAGGGGGAGGCTTACATGTTTTACCCAGCAGCCGTCTGGGGCCACTCTCTGCATGGGCTTCCCAGAGCTCCTTCATCTTATACTTAAGTAAACAAAGAGGTCTTAATAGAGTTAATAGAGTGGGAAGAGTACTGGTTCTGGGCTCACATCCTGACCCTACCACTTAACTACCTGGAGGCAAGTCACTTCACCTTAGTGAACCTCTGTTAGTTCATCCAATGAGCTGCCCCTTCAGGTCCCTTCCAGCTACAGTGAACTGATGGCCTATGACCCTATGATATGCATGGAGACAATTAGGTGGCATTAGGTTTGGGGTTAAAAAGCCGTTTTTCAGTCATTTTAGTTGTGTCTGACTCTCTGTGACCCTATTTGGAGTTTTCTTGGCAAAGAAACTGGGGAGCTCTGCCATTTCCTTCTCCAGCTTATTTTACAAATGAGAAACTGAGGCAAACAGGATCACACAGCTAGTAAGTATCTGAGGCCAGGTTTGAACTCAGGAAGATGAGTTTTCCTAACTCCAGGCCCAGTGCTCTATCCACTGCAGCGCCATCTAGTTGCCCTGGAATTAGGAAGACCCGAGTTCAAATGCAACCTCTAACACTTGCTAGCTGTGTGACCTTGAGTAAGTCAGTTAACCTCTGTTTGCCTCAGTTACTCACCTCCCAGAATTGTTATGAGGATCAAGTGAGAAAATATTTGTGAAGCATTCAGCAGAGTGCCTGGTATATCCTAGGCATTCTATAAATGCTAGTTATTATTATTTTATCATACATGCACACACATACACATACAGACACATGTGTATGTAAACACACATGTTTACATGCATACACACAATATATATGCATGTATATACACACATGTATTCATGCATACCCACATGTGGCTAGATGACACAGCGGATAGAATACTGGCCCTGGAGCCTGGAGTCAGGAAGTCCCGAGTTCAAATCCAGCTTCAGACACTTCCTAGCTGTGTGACCCTGGGAAAGTCATTTAAACTTGCTTGCCTCAGTTTCCTCATCTGTAAAATGAGCTGGAGAGGGAGATGGCCAACCACTCCAGTATCTCTGCCAAGGAAACCCCAAATGGGGTCATAAAGAGTCAGACATGACTGAACAACAACTACACACATGTATATATATACACACATGCACACATACACGTACACATGCATATATATATATCCATATTTATATGAATGAGAGATTTACATTCCTCCTTTTTTCTTAGTTTAGTTGATATGATCCTATGATGTTGTAACTGATGACAGGGAATGGATGTGGTAACCAGGTGGTAACCAGGTGGTAACCTTGTAAATCCCTTTATGAAGTATGAACACCTCTCTCAAAGTGACTCTAGCAGCTAGAAGGAACCTCTCCTAGGTCAAGAACTAGGTTTCTTCCTTGACTACTGGCTCTCTCTGAATTGGCACATTCTGTCATACTCAGAACTCTTGAACTCCAACTTCTGACCTGCTACCTATCTCCAGGCTTCTATATTTATAATAAAATACTTAAAGGCCCTAGCGATATGGTCAATGTTCAACCCAGTCAATCACTTATGCAAAGAACAATATTCATACATCTATATAAAATATGTTTATGTGTATATTACTTTGATACAAACATTTTTGTATTGATTTACTATGTTCTGTACAGAGTATGGTTCTTAAAATTCTGTCACTCCATAATATTATATCAGAATAACGAATTGCTCACCACACAACCCTTTGGACTAATTTTGTTTCCTAGTACTAGGACTAAAGTTCAATCAACTCCATTGAAAGAACCTGATTAGTGTTAACTTTGGGTTTCCAATTATACTCAGGAAGACTCAAGAATGTTTCAAGGAAGTGATGACCTGGTTTAGCATCTACATTTTTAGAAATCTGTAGGGAACACAGAGTCGATAGGATCTATGGGGAACTGATTCATAGGAAGAATCCCCTTTGGAATGGCAATATAATCTCTGGGACTTCTTGGTCTATGAAGGATTGGAGCTAGTAACCAAATATTCCATTCTAAGGACCAAACAAGTCAAGCTGAGGAGCATTTGTTAAGTACTTACTGATTGTCAGGAACTATGCTAAGTGTTGACAGTATAAATACAAGTAAAAAAAAAAGAAGATGGCCCCTGTCTTCAAGGAGATTCCATTCTAATGGGGGAAAGTAACACATAAAAGGAATCTGAAAGACAGAGTTTGAGGGGAAGGTATCCCTATGAAGGAATGGTGGAGAAAGATGTCTAGAGATTCAGGAATGGAAATGAAGGAGTGAAAATGACTGGCCTGGGCACTTTCCTAAAAAATGGAAGTTCTAGGAAGAGCTAAGCAACCAGAGGAAGGAGTGGATCACAGGAGCATCCTGATAGTCCAGAGCAAGAAAGATGCTAGGTCATGATGGGAAAACTAATCCAGAGGATCAGGAGCTGAGCTCAGAAAGGAATAAAGAAGTGAGAACAAGAGGGGGAAAAGTTTCAGTCAAACAATAAAGGTTTTTGTTAGTTCAAAAAAAAAGCTTCTTCCATTTAGAAGACATATATGTTAGGCTTCAGGGCTAAAAATGAATCTGAAAATCAGGGAAAATGTGAAATTAAAAGTGGTTAGGGAACAGTAATTTAGACTGAAGATGCTCCCGATATGTTAAAGAGAGTGATAGAAAATCACAAGATGGAGGGTTGAGGGGTTTGGGTTTTTGTGATCATTGTTGTGTTCTGGATTTCATTGTTGCTGGCTTTGAATCCTTTGGGGGAATAAGTTCATAAAAGTCCTAAGGTTGCTTTGGCATTATTTCTGTCCTAGTATTTTTAACCCTTTCAACTTTTTGTTGAAATAGTTACCAGCTTCTGATGAACATATTGCAATGTGTGCAGAAATTGCTTTTCAAAAGGGCACAGTTCAGAAAGGAAAGGTAGCAATTTGGCTTTGGAGGGGCTCTCTCATCAAAGTTACCAGACAGCTGCCACAGTCAGGGCACTGTCCTAGGTACTGTGAGAAGATACAAAGACATCTGAAAATAATCACTGAACTGAAGGAACTTAAAACCTAAATTTACTGTTCCTGTGACCATGTCTCTCTCTCTCTGCTTCTGACCTTATAAGTGCTCTTTCTGGAGTTACCAGTGACTCTCTAATGGGCAAATCCAATGGCCTTTTCTGAGCACTCATCCTTCTTGACTCCTCTGTAGCCTTCAGTGTTGTGAGCCACGCTCTCCTAAATACTCTTTCATCTGTGCACTTTTGTGATGTTGTTCTCTCTTGGTCCTCCTACCTGCCTGGCTCTTCTCCCCATTCCCTTTACTGGATCACTATCCTTTGTTCACTCCTTAATTATGGTTACATGCCAACGCTCTGTCCTGGGGCCTCTTCTCTGGAATTTCCACACTCTTTTTCTTGGTGACATCATCAGTTTTTATGGGATCAATGATCATCTCTATGCAAATCACTCTCAGATCTGTATTTGGTCTTAGTCTCTCTCTAGAGGACTAGTCCCACATCACCAATAACCTAGAAACAGTGAAGTGGTACACTGGACAAGGAGTCATGAAGACCTGTGCTCAAATCCAATCTCAGACACCTACTAGCTGTGTGGCCCTGGGCAAGTCACTTACTTGCTGCCTGCCTCAGTTTTCTGAGCTGTAAAATGGAGATAATAATAGGATCTGCTGCCTAGGGTTTTTATGAGGATCAAACAAGTTAAGTAATAGTAAGATAAAGTGCTTAGCACAAGTTCTTGACACATAGTAGGTACTTAATAAATGGTTACTTTCTTCCTTCCTATCAGACATTTCCCGTAGAATGTTCCTTAGACATCTCAGACCTAACACGTCCAAACAGAACATGTTACCTTTCCTTCCAAACCCACCCCTCTTCCTAACTTTCCTCTATCAACTCATGACACCACCATCTTTGTGGTTACCCAAGTTTATAACCTTAGACGTTCTTGACATCTCATTTCATATATCCAATTAGTTGCCAAATCTTATTTTTATCTCTGTAACATCTCTCACACCCATGCCCTTTTCTCTCTTCAAATCACTACTAGCTAGTTCACTCCCCAATCTCTTCTCACCTAGACTACCATAACAGGCTTCTGACTGATCTCTTTTCCTCAAGAGTATCTCTCCAATCCATTCTCCACCTGGGCTGCCAAAGTAACATCACTGTAACACAAGTATGATCATGTCACTGCTCTACTCAAGAAGCTCGATTGACTCCATATTTCCCCAGGACAAAATAGTTATCATTTAAAGCCCTTCACAGTATAAATCTAGTTCACTTTCCAGGCTTCTTACACATCACTCCCCCTTCATAACTCAGTGGTTCAGCCAAACTTGTATGGTTGCTGCTACTCACACAGAATAGTCCCCTTTCCATTTCCCTGCCTAAAATACACCCCCTCCTTGCCTCTGCCTCTTGAATTCCCTAGCTTTCCTCAAAGCTCAACACAAGTGCTGGCACCTACATATCTTTTATGATTCCCTAGCCCCTTCTACTAGTATACCCCTTCACCCAATTACTTTGTGTTTTCTTTGAATTTTTTTGGCATTTTCTTGTATGTAATCTTGCTATTTCTCTTTAGTAGATTGTATGCTCTCTGAGGACAAGAACTGCTTGTTTTTTTGTTTTGCTTTTCTGTCCTCAGTCCCTAGTGTAATAGTTGACCTTCAGTAGTTATGTAAGAAATGCTTATCATTTATTCATATTTGGGTCTTTCCTTTGGCTAAATCCACAGCTCCCAAGTCCCCATTCTACAAATATAAATTACAAACACTATTGAATTAAACTGATTATAGGCTGAATAGTAAAGAGTTTGGTTAAGTATTCATAACTCCTGGGACCTATCTCTCAGTGGGCTGGCCCCGGTTCACAGTGAAAACCACTCTGAGTGCCTAACATAAAGGGTGAATGGGAGACATAGTCCCTGATAAGCCTTGGCCTCATCAGGAGCCTTGCAGGTGTATAGAGTTCTCCCCTTGGTGTTTCTTTTCCTGGATCCACACCTTGGCTTGGGGTTCCTCATGGGCTGGTGTGATTCTGTTATGCACATTTTACACACCCCTTTCATTTCTGCACTCCTGTATCTCTGGGTCTCTAGTCATCCAGCTCACTCGTTGTTTTCTGTCTGCACTACCTTTTCCTTCTAGATGGTCTCCTACTACATCCTATAAGGATTCTGTCCTTATTTTAAGGCAGCTAGGAACCCCAGGTCAGGAGTCAAGAAGACTTTCTGAATTAAAATCTGGCTTCAGACATTTATTAGCTGTGTGATCCTGGTCAAGTCACTTAAGCCTGTTTGCTTCAGTTTCCTCATCTATAAAATGAGCTAGAGAAAGAAATGGCAAACCACTCCAGTATCCCTGCC
This sequence comes from Pseudocheirus occidentalis, assembly GCA_028646575.1. Lineage (NCBI taxonomy): Eukaryota > Metazoa > Chordata > Mammalia > Diprotodontia > Pseudocheiridae > Pseudocheirus > Pseudocheirus occidentalis. The sequence continues at coordinate 12,974,429 of CM053601.1, forward strand.
AAAAAAAAACCCCAAAATGGCATCACAAAGAGTCAGACATGACTCAACAACAATAAATACTTTGCAAAGAACTGAAGTGCCATATAAATGCTGGTCAGGATGACGATGGTGCAGCCAAGCTGGTTCTTTGGAATCACTACTTCCCTATCTAGATGCTCACCAGCCATCCCTTTAATGATCTTTGCTAGAATTTCCCCAGAAATTGAAATAAATTGAAATAGTCATGCAAAAGCCAGGTTAATCAATCAATAAGTATTTATTAAGTACCTCTATGTGCCAACCACAGTACCAGGACCAGAAAAATGAACACTCTCTTCCCTCAAGAAGTTTACATTCTATTAGGAGAAAAAGAACATGAGCTTATGTAATACATGTCTATTACAGTGTGGAATACTATACATACATATATACATATACATGTATATATATTTCATATATATGAAAACAAAACACAGGAATTTTTGAGGGGAGAGGCATGCCCATTTTGCAGGGCAGAGGGCTAAGGAAAAGCTTCATGGAGAAGTGGCATTTCAACTGAACTTTGAAGGGAACTGAAGATTCTGAGGCAAAGGTCAGGAGATATTGGAGCCCTCAGCCTTTGTAAAGAGGGAGATGGAGCACAGAACGTCTGGGGGTGAGGAACAGCAAGGTGTGGTTTGGCTGGATCATGGAGTACACCAAGGCAAGTCATATAAAATTAGCCTGGAAAAGTAGGTTGGGGCAGGCTCAAATGCCTAATAGCAGTTTGTATTTAATTCTAGAGATAACAGGGAGCCAGTGGACTTTTCTGAACAGGCCTGTGTCTAGAATGCTATTGCACATTTTGATTCATTAAGGGGGAATCTTGACCAGATTGCCAGTCAAGTCTCTACCAACCTAGAAAGCCCACAGATGATGTTGTAGGTGCCAAAGGCCTGTATAAAAGGCATTTGGAAGAGAGTTCATGTTTTTCTTTAAATTTTTAAAAATTTTATTCTGAACTTAGCAAACATCCAATAAATCAAGTGTTTCCAATTAGATAATAGAACAAAAGGGAAGAATTGGATATGAAGCTGTGAATCTCCATTAATGCGCAACTTGCCTTTCTTTTACAGTATGAAATGAATTCATCAGGTAACTTTTAAAGTTGTCTTGCCTGTCTGGCCTTCCTTCTGGCCTACTAATGTTCTCTTCTCTCCCCTTCCAAATAACACTTCAACAACCCTCTTTTCTGAAGAGTTCACTTTGGTCTGGGATATTTCTGAGTTTTAAAAAAAAGCATCTCAATCAATAATCCATTAGTTAGAGAGGGAGAGAGGATTTCTCTGGGCAAGTCCTATGGATTTTCCAGTTGAATGTCAATCTCCCCTTGGAGACTGCAAGGAGTGTCTTTTGCCTCTCTTTGTATCCCCAGCACTATATACATACATGCAAATATACACGCACACCTGTACATGTGTGTTTGTTTTATGAATATATGTATGCATGTGTACATATATGCAAGTATGTACATACATATACCTATATATATGCACATACATGCATTCACATACACATGTATAATATACATATATTTATAGATGCATGTATATACACATGAGTGTATGTGTACATATACTATCTATATCTATATATCTGCTAAATAAATTGTTGTGTGATTATAACAGTTTGCATCATACCAGTGAACCCTATCTTCAGGCCACTTGCGTCACCTGGATCCTGGAAAGAACCTGACTGATAATATTGAATGTCCCAGGCTCTTATTAGATACCATTTGGAAGCTGGAGGGGATGTGTTCACCTCAACTATTTCTCAGGTTCAAGGTGTTTTAATCAACATTCTCCCATTTGAATGTGAACAATTGAGGTCTACACCCAAATGATGGTCTGGAAAGTAATGGTTAGACTTTTTTTTGTAGGATAGATAATTTGGTCATCATAGTGGGTATGATGAGTGAAAGTACTTATGGTTTCTGGCACTCAACATGGATCTCCCTTCTCTTTGTCCCCATTAGGGACTTTCATAAGTTATTACTCTTTTGGGGGTTGGCATTTAAGACAAATTCAATGTTTACTGAGAACCTACTGTGTGCAGTAGATTGGATGGATCATGGAGTACACCAAATGTACTGTCATAAGAGGTAGATATGAAGTGTAGATAAGACCCAATTTTTGAGCTTGGGGTGTTGACTATCTAATAGGGGGAAACAGCTTTTGATCATAAGACCTGGGGTCTGGTCTCAGCTTGGCCACTGATTTGCCTGCTCCCCTAAATTAATTCTTTTATGTTGTGTAGATTTTGAATACGTTTTCTAAGGTCTGGTAGAATATCAACAAGTTAGCCTACTAGCATTTATTAAGCACTTAGTAAGCCACTGTACAAACAATGACCAAAACAAGTAAACTTGAGGACTGAAATCTCTAGTGTCTTAGCTAGCCCATTGCAGGAGTTTAATAGATTTTTGTTTGTTTGTTTGTTGGATTGAATGATTGAATTTGCCTTTGTGACCCTGGAAAAGTCATTTGATCTCACCAGTACTTAGTTTCCTCATCTGTTAAAGAGGGATTTTACTTTGATAATCTTTAACCATCTTTCTAGGTATAGAAATTCCATGTTTTCAATTTTCTTGCGTCATGGATAGAATGCTAGGCTTGGAGTCCGTCAAATTCTGATACTTACTGGCTGTTCAGCCCCAGGCAAGTCCCTTACCCTCTCTTGAGTTTCAGTCTCTTCATCTGTAAAATGGGAGGAGTGGACTAGATGGTCTCTGAGGTCCCTTGGACCTTCAGAACCATACTGGATGATGTATGTTCCCACAGAATTGTTTCCTCAGGATGTCTGATGCCCCTGGAGTTTTCCTGTTTTCTTTCATCTCTTTTCCACTGATACCCTTCTCCTTCACCCATCCCCTTCATCATATGTAAAACCTTTGTATCCCAAATGCTTGCATATGTATGATACAAAAAGTTATAGCCTTCACAGTGTACTTTTTATCTCAAGGTCATTTCCTTTGGTTTTCTTTGGAACTGTGATTTCTGTTTTGTCTGGAGTGAAGGGTAAAAGGAAGGAGGTGGTGTTGAAGACACCGGATCAGTTGAAGTATTTATGAGTTTGTATTAGTGCTCTTGAAATCAAGCAGAGCCCTGGGAGTTGCAACTAGAAGCTGCAAAGAGACAAATTTAGACTTTAAGTCAGGAAAGAGATTCCTAGCAAGTACGATTGTCAGTAAGTGGATGGGGCTGCCTTCAGTGGGGGTGGGCAAGTCCTCATGGCAGGCTGGATGCCCACCTGTTGGGCATGTTTTAATGAGGAATTCCTTTGAGATCTGGCTTGGACTATGCCAATGTTCTTTCCAGCTCTGAAATTCTGTGAGTTGTTAACTTAATTTCCAGCACCCATCTGCCTGAACTGCCTTTAAAATACCTCACCCCACCTCCTTGGAATTTTAAAAAATTTTGTTTTTCACTAGCTACCCTATCTGGGATGTGTACAGAAAAGAATGAACACAATACTTTCCCCCTTAAACTGTAATTTTCTCTTGTAGTCATCGATTTCAAGATGTGAACTTTTTTTCTCATTTTGGTTTGGGTTTTCTGATCTCTCCTTTTAAAAGCAGTTGGGCATTGTGGGGGTAGAAAGATGAATTGCCTACAATGTTTCAGGCACTGTGTTAAGTTCTGAGGATGCAAAAAGAAACAACACATCATTTAGGGACTTGAATTTTCTGGACAATCAAATATTTCCCATTTTAGGTAATCTTAGGGGTAGGAAGAGTTAGGATGCCAAAAATAAAGCATTTCACATTTTTATTTCTTAGTGAAAACATGTCATTTTAAGGGAGTGAAAATCCAAAAATGAAATTACCATGAGGAATTATGGTGCAGTTATTGAATAACTCCCGTTTTTATTCCTCTTGCAATGCACAAATGAACTTTACCTATCCCTCTCCCATATTTGTTCATCGAAAGCATAATTTGTGCTTCATAGTAAAAGCTTATTAGAGACCCTATTTAGCAAAATATTGCATTGCATAAGTGCAGTAATGGGATTACTCAATGGGTAGAGGGAGGAAACGATATGGAAATAGTGTGTATGAGTTTCCAAAAGCATTTGATAGATTTTCCTTGTGAATCAGATAGAGAAATCTAGTCTGGATGAAAGTTTAATGAGGAGTAGCCAAAACTACATAAAAAACCAGTTTGAGAGTCTGTTAATGGATTAATGCGGTGCCCTATTTCTTTAGTATTCACTGTGTTATTCAACAATTTTATCCATGACATGAATGAAGGCTTGCATTTTGAATTGGTGAGTGACACAGAACTGGGAGACATAGCTAATATTTTGGTGGCAGATTCAGGTCCTAGTAAAAACAAGTGGCCGTACCTCGTTGACACCATCATCTTCCATTCTGGGCTCTGCAATCTTAGAGGGATGTTGCTCAAGGGACATAATGAGAGAGTAACAGTGAGAATGGGGAGAGGATTTGAAACTATACAATAAGAAATCAGGAGAGGAGCTAAGAAATCTTAGCTAATGATGACTTATAGAAGGTGTAATAGCAATCTGCAGACATTGGAAAGATCATCTTATGGAGAGAGTATTGAAAATAGAAATAACAATGGATGTACAGTCAGGGACCGAATTTCAGATGTGTTGGACCCTTATTGCCTGGGTGACCTTGGGCAAGTCTGTTAGCATCTCTAGTCTTTGGTTTCTTCATCTGTGAAATGTGAGGATTGGTTTAAATGTATCTAGTCTATGATCTTATTTTCATAGGAATATTCAACTTCATCTAAGTAACTGCAGAGGAGAGAATGCCAGTGGTGGAAGGCACAGGGCATCAGATTTCTGTTCATTCCAAGAAAGAGCTTTCTAATGATTAAGACTGTCCAATTAAAAGGGATTTTTTATGAGACAGGAAGTTCTCAGCAATTGGAAGTATGTAAAAATGTCTTGCTGAGCATTTGTCAAGAATGGTGGAGAAAAGATTTTTGAACTGAGCGGAGACTCAAATGTGGTCAAGCTAAAGAGAACCCAGTAGAGATTGTTGTCTTTGTATTACATGGGTTTTGTGTATCTGGATCATGTGTGGTTCCTTACTATCTGGCTATCTGAAATTCTCTTGAACTCTATCTCTTTTATTTACAAAGTGAAGTTCCATTTTACAAATGGCTGCTTGCCTATCTTTCCAGGGTAGTATTAAAACTAAACTGTGTGATTGTAATCTTGATAGAATTTGACTCTTATCCTTGGAATAGGTTAAAAACATTCTTTCAGTGATAAACATCTTTAGTGATTGGCAAAACTGTTATTGGTGCAATTCTTCTTAATCAACATCAGCCAGGTAGTTTCTGAGAGGTTAGTACGGGTTAGGAGTAGCCAGCCGAGCACCAGCAATGGAAAGAAATGAAAAGTCTAATATTGAGTCTTGTATTAAATACTTTTTATGTCTATAATTTGGTCAATAGGAGATTCTGCTCAGCATCATCCTAAGTCTCTGTAAACTATGTATCACTACTGTTCTTTGAGGAAAGGGCTTGTGCAACACGCATTATTTCAAGGTCCCCAACAAGGAGATGAAGGGGACTGAAGGCATGTGCTGATGCAGTTACCTTCAGGAGCCCACCTACTGTGTTTTGTCAATATCAACCAACTTTTCAAAAGTCACTATGTAATGCATGGGCATAAACACAAATGCAAAATAGCCGAAATAGTGTCACTGACCTAAAAACGGCGTAGGTACACAGTCTCATTTTTTTTTTATCTGGCCCACGTTGTTGTCCTGCAATGATGTAATGCATCTACCATTTGAGTGACAAAGATGTGTCCCAACATAAGGGTTTGCCAAGGGGTAATAGTAAAACACCATAGAATATCATGCTGGGTTCAGGCTCAAAAATCTTTGAGTATTTTAGTTTTTAAAGTTTTTGTTTTTATTTTGAGTTCCAAATTCTCTCTCCCCCTCTCCCACTTGCTCCCATTGAGAAGGCAAGAAATACAATATGTATTATACATATGGCATCATGCAAAACATGTTTCTACATTAGCCATGTTCTGAAAAATAAAAGCAAGAAAAATAAAGAAAGAGAAAATTATGCTTCTCCCTACAGTTCTCTCCTTGGAGTTGGATACCATTTTTCGTTGAGTGCTTTGGCATTGTGGATCACTGTATCGATCAGAGATCTTTCACAGCTGATTATCTCCAAAGTACATTGCAAACCTTAAAGGGCTATATAAAGAAGGAAGGAAGGAAGGAGGGAAGGAAGGAGGGAAGGAAGGAAGGAGGGAAGGAAGGAAGGAAGGAAGGAAGGAAGGAAGGAAGGAAGGAAGGTAGGAAGGTAGGAAGGAAGGAAGGAAGGTAGAAAGGAAGGAAGGAAGGAAAGAGGGAGGGAGGGAGAGAAGGAAGGAAGGAAGGAGGTAGGGAGGGAGGGAGGGAGAGAAGGAAGGAAGGAAGGAGGTAGGGAGGGAGAGAGGGAAGGAGGGAAGGAAGGAAGGAAAGAAACAATTATTTATTATGTGCCAGGCATTATGCTAAACGCTTTACAAATATCATCTCATTTGATCCTCATAACAATCCAGAGAGGTGGGTACTATCATTGGTCCCATTTTACATTTGAGAATACTGAGGAAAGCAGAGATTAAGTGACTTGCCCAGGGTCATATAGCTACTAAGTCCAGATGTGAACTCAAGTCTTCCAGACTCTGGGCCCAGTACTCCATCCACTGTACCTCCTAGCTAGTGATCAGCTATTGTTATTATTCTTGTCTCACTTTCAAAATGGGGAGAAGAATAACAATAGACATTCACCCAAACCTTTATGGTTCCAAGGTGTTTTTCATATGCTATTTTGGTTGGTTTTCACAATGATGCCACATGGTCACTGTCACTGATTGATTATGATAGAGGGAGCTTCCTAACCCAGAGAAGTCTTCTATTATCAATGAAATAACAGGATTAGACCCTATTTCTGTGCTCATTTTACAGATGAGGAAACTGAGAATGATGGAGTTTAAGGTGATACTGAGACCCAAGCCCTAGGATGGTAAGGTCTAGAGCCAAAGAGGGTCTAAGAGGTTGTTCAGTACAATTGTCTCCTGTTACAAATGAGTGAACCATGAAGATGGCATCATTGGCCAAATCCTAAGCAACACAAGCACCAGCACTGAAGTTATTTCTGACTCTCAATCTGGTGTTCTTTGCATTTCAAGTTCCTGGTCTGGGTTCTTTCCTAGGCACCTAAAAAATGTTTGTTGATGGCTGACTTTATACCAGTGGCATTCATGACTGGTAAGAGCCACGTCAAAGGGTGTGGGTATGAGGATCAGATGATTGATACATTTAAAACCTTTTGTAACAGTGAAGGATAATTTCAGTATTGAGTTGGAGAAGGAAATGTCAAAGCACTGCAGTATCTTTCCCAAGAAAACCCCACATAGGGTCATACAGAGTCAGACATGACTGAGACAACTGAATGATCAAGCCCCTCTTGGGCAGCTAGGTGGCACTGCAGTGGATAGAGCGCTGGGCCTGGAGTCAGGAAGACTCGTTTTCCTGAGTTCAACTCTGACCTCAATCAGTTACTGGCTATGTGACCCTTGGCAAGTCACTTAAACTGATTTTCCTCAGTTTCCTCATTGGTAAAATCAGTTGGAGAAGGAAGTGGTAAAGCATTCTAGTATGCTTGCCAAGAAAACCCCAAATGGTGTCAGAAAGAGTTGGACATGACTGAGCAACAATAATTCCAATATCATCACCCTCTTTCCTGATGCTTTATTATTTGTTTATTGATTGTTTTTGGAGGGGGGAAGGTAGGGCAGTTGGGGTTAAGTGACTTGTCCAAGGTCACAGGGTTAGCAAGTATTAAGTATCTGAGGTCAGATTTGAACTAAGGTCCTCCTGACTCCAGAGGTGGTGCTCTATTCGCTTTGCTACCCAGCCACCCTTTTGCTTTATTATTTGAAGGGGCAACTTTTATATGTTGGTGCTGAGATCTCCACAATCAGATAAATAATTAATAATAATAATACCTAGCATTATAAAGTGCATCAAAGTTGGCCAAGCACTTTGTAAATATCTTTTTTTTTATCCTCACAACCATTTACAGAGGTCAGTGAAATTATTCTCCCCATTGTATAGATAAGGAAACTGAGACAGGTGGAAATTACATGACTTGACCAAGATCACACAGCTAGTAAGTATCTGAGGCTGGATTTGTACTTGCATCTTTCTGACTCTGGATCTAGTCTTTTATCCATTCCACTCATCTTGTATGATTCTTGTTCATGCATTTTCACAGACTTCCTCCCCAAAGGGATCCACTCAACATGCTGGGGGAGGATCTTCTTCTAAATATTTTGACTGTATGAATATCAGTGAAGCACATGGACTGTCCCATCAATTATTCCTTGCTTTTACCACATGATTGGCTCACCTGGTACAAACAGAAACATGAGCTTGTGCTCAAAGGATCAAAAACTCATAAATTTCAATTAGAGCCAGAAGAGGCCTTGGGCTTCCCTGGGTCTGACCTCTTCATTTTACGGATGTGAAAGCTGAGGCACAGGGAGGTTCTTATCCTTTACTTAAATGAAAAATTAATCTTAAATACACAAGAAAACGAAAAAGTGTGGTAGGTTGTTGCTTCCTAAACTAGGTCAGTACTTGAAATGTCTTCCTGTTTAGGAAATCCAGATGAATGAATTGTATTAATACTATATTTGGCATAATAGCCCTTAGCAAATGCACTGCTTTGCCGAATTATTTACATTCATGGTGATAAGATGACTATATTTGGAAGAGGAGATTATAAAGTCAATTTTTAGGCTTCTAGGGAATGCTTTTCATTTTGAAATTGTGTTTCTTATGGAGTAAATTCAAATTGAAAATTATTCAATATGAACAGTAATAGAAACTCTCGGCATCCTTACTTGGCTAAAACTGGTTCCTGTGGTTCTTCACACTGGTCTTCTTTAATCTGATCTACACCCCACAGAATCAACAGAAACTGGTGCCTCCATAAATATAAACTATCAAAGGCATAATAGATGATTAAATAGGCCAACTGCATATTCTGCAGACTGGGTATGAAATGACTTTCCTTTCTGCTCTCTTAGTGTTTGCTTTAAAGGCTGGTTCTAGTCTCTAGTCAGGAACCTTTGTGTGGATGATGAAAGTGATCTCCACACCTAGAACTTCCTAATAGCCTGGATAACAGCAAGAGAACACTAAAAAGCATACTTGAGAACTAGTCCTGGCTAGGGCGTGCAGTTTTCACTTCACAAAATGAGAGAGCCCAGTAAGAAATTACATTATTCAACAAGAAAACATTGACAACTAATTCTTTTGGTTTTACTCTGGCTGTAGAATACAACTCCTTTCCTTTCCTTTCCTTTCCTTTCCTTTCCTTTCCTTTCCTTTCCTTTCCTTT
>CM053601.1:12984335-13012690 GCA_028646575.1 Pseudocheirus occidentalis
TCCTTCTCTTCCTCCTCCTCCAAAACCAACCATACAGTTCCAGGGATTGTTTGTGAATGCCAGATTCAGTATTAGCCTGTGACACTATAGAGTCCCTGGAAGTCAAGGTGATTGATTGATGGTGGGTTGGGTCTGTTTTGGAGCGTACCTCTGGGCCAAGGGATTGGTCTCACAAAAGCTGTTTCAAGTAGCTTGCTTTTTTATCCCTCTGATCAGTTGGCATGACTGGTGCACATTTGGATGATAATCCTTGGTCTTCCCTGCTAGAGCGTCTTTGGGCTGGAATGTATTACTTCCTCCAGGTCAGGAGGACAGGAGGAGAAGAAGGTACAAAAGAAAATGGGAATTATGTCCTAGTGATATTTCCTGGGAAACATGGAACATTCTTCTAGATGTCATAGAATAACCTTTTATGTGTCTTAGACCCCTTTCTGTAAAAATAAAGCCTCTCAAGAATAATATTTTTAAGGCAAAAAATAAAATACGTATGATTACAAATAAAATATTTTTTATTTTTAAAATTTTATTTATTTTAATCTGAACTTTAGAAATGAAACAATCATTTCCATAACATAGTAGAATAGAAAAAAAGTTGATTGTACATGAAATTGCAAATCTATTGTATAAAACCTACTATTCTTTTAAAATATATAACAAAGTTATCATGTAACTTTCTTTTTTACCCTTTTTCCTTCCCTCCCTAATCCCCACCCTAGAAATGACTGCCCTTAGACACACACACACACTTGTGTGAGTGTGTGTGTGTGTGTGTGTGTGTGTGAGTGAGTGTATATAGCCATTCTATACATGTTTCTATTTTTCAGTTCTTTCTCTGGATACAGATAGTATCTTCCTTCACATGTCCCTTGAGGTTAATTTGGGTATTCATAACAGGCAAAATGACTTAGGTACTCAAAGCTGCTCTTACAACAATATTATTATTGCTGCATAATATGGAAATAGTTACCAAATGTGTCACAAGTTCATGCACTCCCCTGAAGCTAACTATGGACTGACCTCCAGTGTCTGTGGATCCTCCCCCGTAGGTTAAGGGGGTAGATTTCCTACCATCTTTTTTCCTGACCTTTCCTACTCTACACTTAAAAGAAATGAATGGACTTCCCTGGCTCTTAGAGTATGACATTGTACCTCACTGCTGCTTTCTAAATGTTGGTTTTCCAACCAACAAACTGTGCTCCCTCCCACCCCCATCCCCCCATTCCAGCTGTATGAGATGCATCGATATGATACTAGACTCATCTGCTCCAGAAGGAAGCGAGTGTTCAGCAGCAAGTCTGTTAGTGGTCCCCAAGACCTAAAAAGATTACGAGCCTTTTAGGTATGCTTAGGGAATAAGTACAAAATAGGACAGGGCAGCTAGGTGTCATGGTGGAGAGAGTGCTGTCCCTGGAGCCAAGAAAACTCATCTTTGTGAGTTCTAATCTGGCCTCAGACACTTACTAGCTGTGTGACTGTGGGCAAGTCACTTAACCCCTTTTGCCTCTGTTCTTCATCTGGAAAATGAACGGGAGGAGGAAATGGCCCACCACACCAGTATCTCTGACCAGAAAACCCCAAATGGGGCCATGAAGAGTCGGCCATGACTGAAAAATGACTGAACACACACAAGAGGTCATAGGACATTGCATCTGGACATCGGGGCATGATGACTGCTCTACAGAACGCATGGAAGACAGTCTTGCTGCAGAGCCTCTATGCTGGAAGAGAACAGGAATAGACTGAGATCAGGGACATGCTGTAAGCGTTCAACAGCCAGCTCTCTAAAACATTACACGCATGAAGCCCTTTTAAATTGGTCTGCTCCCCCCGTTTTCCATCCCTTTCTTAAGTCTGGACAATCAATCACATATCAAATCTATAAAAACCTATAAAGATTGTGAACTTTTTGGTAAATGAGTAAGAGCTTGGGATCTGTAGGCAAGAAGAAATTACTGGGGAGACAGTAAGAGGGGGAGACACGCAAATGAAGAGGAGACGGAAGAATAAAGTACGGGATGATAAGGAATATGTTTGTTGACTTGGAAAATAAATGCATATTCAGGAAAGGTTGTGGGGCATTGAGTCTAGAGCAGTGGTTCTCAACCTTCCTCATGCTGCTACCCTTTCACACAGTCCCTCATGTTGTGGTAACTCCCAACCATAACATTATTTTCGTTGCTACTTCATCACTGTAATTTTGCTGCTGTTATGAATCATAATGTAACTATCTGATATGTAGGATGTATTTTCATCGTTACAAATTGAATGTAACCCACAGGTTGAGAACTGCCGGTCTAGGTGGTATGAGAGCAAGCCCAGAATGAAGAGAGCTAGAGGGGCTGGATTTGGGGTCAAGGGCCTGGGTCCAATTGTCAGCTCTGCCATTTCTAATTGTGTGCCTTTGGGACAAGCCATTTGAACTCTCTGGGCCTCAGTTTACTCCTTTGTAAAAGGAGAAAGTTGATCTAACAGTTTATGATTCTGTAATCTGAGGATTATCTGGAGAAAGTGAAGCAATAAACATGAACGATAGCAGAACTAAAAGTATAAATTATAGGAAAATGCTAAAAATTATTTTCAAGTCTGTTTTTTATTTTGGGGAACAATGACATTTTTTCTCTTTTAAAAATATTTTATTTTTAATTTATGGAATAAAACAAACATTTCCATGACAAAGTATAATTTAAAAAAGATGATGGCACGTGAACTACAAATTTATCATGTACAACTTGCTATTCCTTTTTAAATATATAATAAGGTTATCATGTAAATTTCTTTTCCCCCCTTTTTTCTTCCCTCATTTTTTTGAAGACAGGGTAAGGACATTGAAAAATTCACAGGATCTCTTTCTAATGAAGCAGTTGCAAATGACAAGCAATGAATACATCTGATTATAACTGATGACTTATTACTGAACATTAAGCAGCTAGACCTGCAATTATTTTCGCCATTATGAATAGACATTTATAATGTCAACTTAGTGTCATAGAATAAGAACGGTAGGATTTGCATACCTGACTAATAATCGGAGAAAAATGGATCCTGGGCTTGCCGGCTCATGGTGGTGGGAGTTCAGTGATGAGGATGATGATGTAAGCATGACTCTTATTCACGTGACTATAACCTTGGGACACTGAATACAACCATCAGGGCATGATGAGTGAGTGCTGAATGTATGAAAAATGCAGCATGCCTATGCTAAGGAAGACTAGGAATAGATCAAGATCAGGACTGTGCTGGGGAGTTTTTAACAATTAGTTCTCTGGGGAAAAAATGCATGGTGCATTTTTAAGTTTAGTCTGACCTTCCCCCCCCCCCCCATTTTCTATTACTTTCTTAAGTTTAGACAGTCAACCAAACAATAAATCAACCCTGATTTATTTATCCTTTGCCCATTTCTGAAGAGTAAAGAACCAACGTGTAACAATTGGCTCTCAAGAACTGGTAGGAACTGGCTCCACCACACTCCTGCTGACATTAGCATTAGGGAGTTTTGGAAATTCTGCCTGTAAGTATAGGCTTTTTGTGTCAACCAGGGAGTGAAGGGAAACAGATACACACCACATTCTCCTTCTCTGTATATAATGGCGATGGGATTCAATGTGCATAAAACCTAAACCAGAGGATGAGTTGTTACTTACAACTGTGTTGGATTCTTTTCTCTATAACAATAACAACAATGCCAAATTGTAATTGAAAGTTTTAACATCTTAAACTGCCCTAAGACTTTTGGGACACCCTATAATATAATGCTTTTAAAAAGAAGTTTCATCTGTTTTTAATATTCATTAAAAATTAGTTCCAAAGTCTTTCCCTATAACCCATTCCCCACCTAATAAGGCAAGAAATATATAAATTATACATGTGAAATCATGCAAAACATACTCCCATATTAACCATGTTGCCAAAAAAGCATAAGAAATATAAGGTGAAAAAAATGCTTCAATTTGAACTGAGAGTTCATCAGTTCTCTTTCAGGAGGTAGAATTTTTTAAATCATGAGTCCTTTGGAATTGTCTTGGATCGTTTTCTTAGAATATTCTAAGTCTTTAAAAATTAATAATTGCTATAATATTTCTGTCACCACATAGAGTGTTATCCCGGTTGTGCCCATATCACTTTGCATCAGTTCATGTAAATCTCAGGTTTGTCTGAAAGAATTCTGCTCATCATTTCTTATCACACAATAAAATTCCATACAATCATATACCACCACTTGTTCAGTCATTCCCCAACTGATGGACATCCTCTCAGTTTTCCTTTCTTTGCTACCACAAAAAGAGCTGCTAGAAATATTTTTGAACATATAGATCCTTTTTCCTTTTCTTTGATCTCTTTGGGATACAGAACTAGTAGTGGTATTACTGGGTCAGAAAGTATGCACAGCTTTATTGCCCTTTGGACATCATTACAGATGATTCTCCAGGCTGGTTGGATCAGTTCACAACTCCACCAACAGTATAATTTCTGTCATGTTAGCCAATATGATATGTGGGAGATGATGTTTCAGGATCATTTTAATTCACATTTCTCTAATTGGTGGTGATTTAGAGCATTTATTGTATTGATAGTTTTGATTTCTTCTTCTGAAAACTACCTGGTCACAACCTTTGACCATTTATGAACTGGGGAGTGGCTTTTTATATTATGCTTCCATCCATCAATAAAACTTTATTAAGTGCCTGTTATGTGCTAGACACTAAGTTAAGTGCTAGGGATACAAAGAGGCAAAAGTAGTCCCTGCCCTCAAGAAGCTTAGCTTCTCTCTCTCTGTCTTTCCCCATAATACTCACTATGTATACATATATATGTATATGGATAGGTTTATAAGGCATGATGGATAGACAGACAGACAGATAGATAGGGTAGATAGATTAGATGATAGATAGATAGATAGATAGACAGATAGACAGACAGGCAGGCAGACAGACAGACAGAAAGATGTATAGGCCCATTTGATCCTTACAACAACCCTATGAGACAGGTCCTCTTCTTATTCCCATTTTACAGATGAGGGAACTGGGGTCAAGAGAGGTTAAATGACTTGCCCAGAGTCATATAGCTAGAGCCTAGCTGAGGTAAGATTCAGACTCATCCTCCTGACTTCCAAGACTGGTACTCTATCCACAAGGCAATCTAGCTTCCAAAACAAAAACAAACGGATGAACAAATATACACATAAAGAGACAGATAAAATGAAATGAAACAAATAGAATTGGGCATGATAGAGTAGAGAAGATACAATGAGATGGCCCAGGATAGGACAGGGCAGACTGACCAGGCTTGGCTAAGCCGAGACCGAGGAAAGTTCTAGCAGCTGCACGCCTTCACTTTGTGCCCACAGAAACAGGGCTATATTTCATCTTCTTCTGCTCCCTGGAGCTGTGACTTCTGCTTTCTGGCTCTCCCCTGTACAGCTAAAGAACAAGTTCATGAAGAAACTTCCCCGTGATGCGGAGGCCTCCAATGTCCTGGTCGGGGAGGTGGACTTCCTGGAGAGCCCTTTCATTGCCTTTGTTCGATTACAGCAGGCGGTCATGCTGGGTGCCCTGACTGAGGTTCCAGTGCCTACACGGTAAGAGATGGTCCCTGTCTACCTGGAATCCCCCAAAGGAGACTTCTCTCCAATAAATAAATAAACACAAACACACATAAATAAATAAAGACTTGTTGCCTGGGACATGAAGCATGCTTTGGATAACTGGGTCCTCTACATAGGGCTGAGATGGATATAGGGCGTCAAATAAGGGGTGATCAAAGCTGATTGGCATGGCTGGCTTCCTAGCCAGCAGGAAAGCCCAGAGGCAGCCAATTTGCTCTCTGATACTTCATGAAAATCAAGCCAAACCAAAGCATGAAAAGACATAGAAAATATGCTATCAGGCTAGTTCCAGAGCCAGGAAGACCTGAGGTGTAATAGGAGGATAAATAAAATGGGATCTCCACTCTCAGGGAGCTCACAGATTTTTAGGGGGCTGAGATGCAAGGGCTCCTAATTATAGTGTAAAGATGGAAGAGAGAAGCCTGGTGGGAGAGTGGATAGAGAGCCAGCCTCAAGTCTAGCAAGCCCTGGGTACAGGTCCTGCTTCTGACACATACTGGCTATATGACTCTGGGCACATAAGGTTAACTTTTTAGTGCTCCAGGCTTCTGCAGAGAAAGGCCTCATCTGTATTGTCCAGGGAGTTTCCTTATCTAAGAATTTCCTACATCCATGAAATCCAGGTCCAGCTCTTAACCCTGTCCTGTGTAAGCTTAAAAGATAAATAATTTCATAGTAAAGGCAGTTGTTCTAAGAAGAGCTTGTATTCAGGGAAAGAGCCCAATTTCTCCTCCCCAACACCCCTACCTTAGATTACTCTCTTGAATACCATACACTTGGAGAAATCTGATTTTATGTCTTTGGAGGCTTCCTCCTATGTTGCAGAACACAACTCCTGTTTTGGATTACAAATAAATAATTTTGTTGCCTTAGAGAATCCAGAGGAAAAATTTTAAAATATACGTGTTTAAAAAAATCACAACTGATTTACCAATAACATGGAACTCCATGCAGTGGAGGGAGCAATTTCTCAGTCTGTCTCTGTTTTGTTCTTGTCAGTGGCCCCTTACTGTTCTGGAGAACATGGCTGAAGGTACCATGTCAGTCAGGGTCAACAACAGCAACCCCAGGTGGTTTAATAGGGCAAGCCAAGAAATCCAAGAGCACATCATTCAATTACCAAAGAGCTATTTCTAGGCCCTTCTGGGCCTTGCATGGTCATATTTTTTTCCAGGAAATGGCATTATCCATTGGCTCTCCTCTGAACTAGCTTGATCTATAATCACCGAATTGGGGGCCTCATTAGCTGGCTTTCCTGAGCAATGTAGGGCCATCTGTAATAACTGCATCCTGCAAAATCCAATAAAAGAAATCCCATAAGGCCTGGAGGGGTTATCATGACAGACTGTCTCAGGCCTTAGCCATTCATTTTATTTAATTTATTTTTCTTCCTGACCATCATTATACAATGATAAAAATGAAACAACCCCTCCCAGGGAGAATTAGAGGAAATGGTGGAGAGGTAGAAGAGGAAGGGGGGCGGGGAAAGACGGAAGGAGAAGTTTCAGAAAAAGAGATGAGGAGAGGAAGTATTTTTGGACGGCCAGATGATTTTTCTCAGTACTTTTTTTTAAGGCTCTCAGATACATATTTTATTTCCCCAAGTCTTCAATCCAGAGAGAGCAAGCATCCTTAGCTAGGTCAAGAGGGTACAAGGAATATAAGGGTTTCGTTATCCTTCACTACCCTCTTTAGGCTGGATAACACAGGTGTTCTCTCCTCCTCTACTCATCTACTTTTCCTGACCCCATCTCTCATCTGCCACATTTGGAGCTTCTCTATAGAGTATAAGCCAGTGCTGGAAAAGACCCTAGAATAATAATAATCATTATTTATATTATTAATATTATTACTAACAACATTTAAATGATCTCATTTGATCCCCCAGTTGTGAGTATCTTCCCTTCCAAAGTCCCTTGGATTTAAATTTTTTGTATAATGACATATATATATTGATACAATATATGCACATATATACATATATGTGCATGTGTGTATGTGTGTGTATGTGTATTCCAAGGTAGTATATTGATGAAGGAAAGCTAGGTGGTGAAGTGCATACATACATATACATACATACATATACATACATAGAATGCTAGGCCTGGAGACAGGAGGATTCATTTTTCTGAGTTCAAATCGGGCCTCAGATGTTTACTAGCTCTGTGAACCTAGGCAAGTCACTTAACCTGTTTCCCTCAGTTTCCCCATCTATAATGAGCTAAAGGAGGAAACAGGAAGTCACTCCGGTATCTTTGCCAAGAAAATGCCCCAATGGGCTCATGAAAAGTCAGACATGACTGAAAAGACTCAACAACAATAAAAATGTTAAATTTAATACAGTAGTAACAAAATTCCCCACTGAACTTCTTTATCCTCACCTTACACCTCCAGCCTGGCATTCCACCCTTCTCTCTTCTCTCTGTGTGTCACTCCTCTTCCTCTGGCTTTGCTTTCTTCCCTTTCACAATCCTGACTCTGTACATTAACCAGTTACACCATCGTCTAGCTTTGAATCTCTTTTTCTGTAAAGAGCAGAGTTTGTAACTTCCTCTGTCTTCTGAACCTCTTGGGCTCAGCATCTGGTGAAACCTAGGGATGCCTTCTCAGAACAAGGCTTTTAAATAAATTGGGAATAGTTAGAAATTAATAGAAATAAAGATGTAATTTTTCCCATCCAAATTGATGGATTCCTTGAAATCTATCTGTGAACCCCAGCAGTTTAAAAAATAATCACCTTGATCTAGAGCTATAGGGTTCTCATCAGTCATCTGACCCACTCCACTCAGGCATAGAAGATGAAGGGATTTCTAAGATCCCTTAAATCATCTAAGATCTAAGATCATGCAAGATGAAAAATTGAACTCTGGTCTTATTCGGTGCCCTTTCCACTGCTTACATATTTCTGGATGCAACAATTATTTTAAATTAATATATTATCTTGAAAATATTTGTGTTTATTATTAAACATTTTGTTTTATTAATAATTCATATAATTATACAACTATTTACTAAGGACATTTTAATGTACTGTCCTTGGTGCTAGAGACTATATAAAGATATTTAGGATGAGGACCCTATCCTGTTAGACCTTCAAATGGACTCTGTGTGTGTGTGTGTGTGTGTGTGTGTGTGAGAGAGAGAGAGAGAGAGAGAAAGAGAGAGAGAGAATAATACATACATAAATATGAACTAAAATATATAATAAACTTGAAATAACTTAGAATACAAAATGAAGGGCATGAGGTCAAAAGTGCTGTTTGTGATTTAAGGAAGGAAAAACACAGACAGCCTTTTTGCTTGGGGGATCAGAGAGCTGCCTTTGAGTCTCCAAGAATAAGTAAGATTTCCTCTGTCTACATCTTATAATGTACTTAGTATGTGTATGTCGTCTTTCTCATTGAGGATGGGACTGGTTTCACCTTTATTTGTACCCCTAGCACTTTGCACAGTGCCTGGTATGTCAGGAGGGCTTAACTGATGCTTGTTGACTCCTGTTGACTGATTTTAGCATGTGGAGATGGACAAAGAGCATTAGAGACAGAGGGACAAATATAAGCAATGACTGAGACCAAGGTAAACACCATTTAAGTAGCAGAGTCACAGAGTAATCATATATAGAAGGGAGATATGTAAACTAAGGCTAGAATGTTCTTTTCTCAGAGGGGTGCCAGACTGTAGAAAGCCTTGAATGCCAGACTAGGATTTTAAGTTGTAAGAAGCCATTGAAGGGTAACTAATTTGGCACTGGTGTGAAAGCCAGACTGGAAATGGAAGAGTCCGGTCTTGGGAGGGGTTTCAGGACTTGCTGCAATCGTTCCAAATGGCAATGAGAATAAGGAAGGGGGAGGGATGCAAGAGACTTTCCAGGATTCAAATCAATCTCTTGCTAACTGGTCAGGTGAGAGAGATGAAGAAGAGCGTAGAGGCTGAGATAACAGTCCGGCTGACCAGGGAGTGGTGATACCATCGATGAACAAAAGTGTCTTAAGGAGGTATTAGTTTGAGGGGAAAGATGAATTCTCTTTGTAGACATATTGAGTATTGCTTTGAAAGCTTTGTTCTAACTATTCATCCAATGGAGGTGAAGGTTATTTCAGACCTGAGGACAGAGGAAGCCCTCGGAGTAGTTTTCTGCAACTGGAACCATGAGGGGAAGGGAACAAATGTTTATTAAGTAGCTACTCTGTGCCTGACACTGTGCTAAGGGCTTTACAATTGTCTCATTTGATCCTTACAGCGATCCTGGGAGGGAGGTGCTATTATGATCCTTAATTTATAGTTGAGGAAACTGGGGTCTCAATTTGCCCAGGGTCACAAGAGTAGTTAAGTGTCTGAGGGAAGATTTGAACTCAGGTTTTCCTGACTCCACTGCCACCTAGCTGCCTGTGGGAACTGAAATAATAATAATTGATGGTGATGATAAGGATATAATTATCATTAATTCTCCCGAACAGCCTTCGCTAATGTATGTTTGACGTTACTTCCTGGACGTGGGACTCAGTGTTGTTTGTTCAGGCACAGAGAGAAGTCCTTGTCATCTGGAGATGCAGCAAGTGAGTTGACTGTGATAGAAACGTCAGCCAGAATAGTTTGTTTGACTTCATGGGGTCTTAATCTCTTGATGGAGTGCAGACTACACATTGCATCCAGCACCTGTTTCACGAATGACTTTTAATATGAGTTAGCCTGGTCCCTGGAGTCAGGAAAGACTGAGTCCACATATTGCCTTCAGCAGTTTCTCAGTCTGTGACCTTGGGCAAGTCTCTGGTACTTTCCAAGCCTGTTTCCTCATCTGGAAAATGCAGTTAAGAATACTTGTTGTGCTTTCTCCATGTGGTTGTGAAGAGCGACCATGAGTTACAATATATACACGTATGAAAGTCTTGGGGCACTGTAGAAAATGGCGGCTATTGTCATGATATTTCTTGGGTTTAAATTATAACAATGTAGGAAGTGTCTTGCATTACCTAGAAAGGCTGTTGTGAGGAAAACACTGTAGAAACTTTAAAATGCCACCTGAATTTAGATAATGATAAAGATGATGAGCAGGAGGATGAAGATGATGATGATGAGGAGGAGGAGGAGGAGGAGGATGGATAGAAACAAGAGGATTTGGGGGGTAAGGGCAGTGGTCTGAAGGAATCTTCTTCCTTTCCAACAACAAACTTTTGTGAGGTTCTTTGAATCTCCTGCCTCTCAGGTTATCTCAGTTTATCACTGCATGGGGCAGTGTGTATATGTTACAGGCATGGCCCACCCCATTCTTCTCTAGATTAAGGGACTGGTGTAATCGGTTATAGAGGTACAACTTTAAAACTAGATTGGGGGGAGGGAGTCCCCTGGCAGAGACTTCTTGAAAAAAATTTCAGGCACTAATAAATCTCCTAGCTGGAGCTTATTTCTAGTTGGAAGTAAATAAGAAAAAGAGACCAGTAACAAAAGCAATCCCTTTTATCCGTCCATAGCTGTCGTCTTGGGCTGTGTCCTTCTGGCCCCACAAATCTGATGTTTACTCTTAGTTTGCTAACAAAGAGAAAGCTTCTGGTTAAAAATAAGATTTGCCCATTGACATGAAACAGCTTGGATTCTGAGAGATGACTGGTGCATGATCAAAGCAGAATTTGGCAGGATGTATTATATTGTAAAAGTCATAAGTGCTCTCCCTCCTTTTAGGGTTATGAGGTGAGAAAGTTCGCTGTGAGTAGAGGGATCTTGAACTCAGTTACCCAATCCTATTAGTTTTCCCTGGTTTTCTCATTTCCTTTCTTCATTATTCTTCTCAATTTGAAGCAGTTTAAAGGAGTCTCACTGAGCTGCTGTAGAGATGGGTGTTCCAACTTGCTTTATGGGCAACGGCACTCCCCTTCTGTATTCAATTCAATAACTTTTTAAGCGCCAACTAGGGGCAACTAGGTGACATAGTGGATAGAGTGTTGAGCCTGAAATCAGGAAGACTCCTCTTCCCGAGTTCAATTCTGACCTCAGACACTAGCTATGTGATCATGGGCAAGTCACTTAACTTAACCCTTTTGCCTCAGTTTCCTTATCCATCAAATGAGCTGGAAAAAGAAATGGAAAACCACTCCAGAATCTTTGCCAAGAAAACTCCAAATGGGGTTTTCAGTTGGACACAAAGGAAAACAGACTTAACAACAACAACAGAATGCTACTTTAAGTCAGATCCTGTTTAGCCCTGAGGAGACAAAAAGAGGCAAAAGAGGGCCTGTGCCCTGAAGGTGCTTACAGTCTAATGGGGAAGGCAGCAAGCAAACAAATACACAGAAAGCAAGCTACATTTAGGATAAATGGAAATTACTCAAGAAAAGGGAAGCACTGAAATTAAGAGGGGTTAGGGAAGGCTGCCTGTAGAAGGTGGGATTTTTAACTTGAATTTAAAGGAAGCTGGGAAGTCAGTAGGTGAAGCAGAGGGGAGAGAGCATTCCAGGTACGGGGGACAGCCAGAGAAAGCTTCCAGAGGAGAGAGATGGAGGGTCTTGTTCATGGAACAGCCAGGAGACCGGTGTCACTGGATTAAAGAATCTATGTTGAGGATTAAGGTGTTGAGGAAACTGGAAAGGTAGGAGGAAGCTATGCTATGAAGGGCTTCAAATGCCAAACAGAGCACTTTGTATTTGACCCTGGAGGGGCTAGGGAGCCACTGGAGTTTGTGGAGTATTCTAAGGATCTCGTTCTATGAGTTACTCTCAATTAGAATGTAAGGGTGGAAAGAATGCCTTCATTTTAAAAGACATGCCATTTCTTTTTGTCTATATGGCCCCAATTAAAGAGGGGACTGGCCCCTAGTATGTCATAACATCATAGAATTAGACCTGGAAGGGACCTTGGTAATTTCTTCATTTTACAAATCAGGAAATTAAGTCCCAGAGGGAAGAAACGATTCATTGAAAGACACATAAATGAAGAAACGGAAAGCAAACTAGGTCCTCTGACCATCCACCCAGTGTGCTTTCTGCTATAGCATCCTCCCCCTTTTCAATTTCACACTGGCTGTGCAGTGGAGGTTAGACCTTTCCCATCTAGGACACTCATCCACTGCAGGGTAACTCTCTGTAGCTTATGGCCACTGTGGAGAACCTTTGATCATCACTGCTTTATCCAGGATACTCTGCATGTGTACACACACACACACACACACACACACACACAACTATGTGCCAGGCATAAATGCTTTATAATTGCTATGTCATTTGGTCTTCACAAGAACCCTGAGAGGCAGGTGCTATTATTATGGCCTTTTTTACAGATGTGAAAACTGAGGCAAGCAAAGATTAAGTGATTTGTATAGGGTTACACAGCTAATAAGCATGTGAGGCTAGATTAGAACTCAAGTCTTCCTCACTCCAGGCTGCCCCATATAGACAATGCTTATGCACATGTATATCACATATCTCACAGTATGCTTGACACCATTGACTATACTCATGGTCAGGGTCAATGGGTTATTTTATATATGGGGATATTTAACACAAGGAATTCGATATGTATATATATATATTTACACATGTATACACGCACATTTACAATACATAAACATGTATGTATATATGTACATGTGTATATGTGTGTATATATGCACACATTGTATATATACACATACGGGTAGAGATACACACACACAGAGAGAGAGAGAGAGAGAGAGAGAGAGAGAGAGAGAGAGAGAGAGAGAGAGAGAGGGAGGGAGGGAGGGAGACACAGAGAGAGAATGAGATTGAGAGACTGAGATTTTTATAGCACAGGGATTGATTTTTATCTTTCTTTGTATCCTTGCTTCTTAGCACATGCCTGGGACATAGTGGCACATAATAGTTGCTTGTTGGCAGATTGACAAACTGATTACCTCATGTAGCCACCTGAGAACACTTGCTCTTGTATTGGCAATATTGATTGGAACTTTATTGAATATATTTATATAAAGATGAGATGCTCACCCTGGGGTATTTAGTACCCAAGCTACATTAAGATAGTGGCATCTCACATCTAAATAGTATTTTTAAATTTGCAAAATGCTTCACATATCCACATGTATAAGGTTCTGTTGTGGGTGAATTTCATATTTTATTTATTACAGAATAGGGAGTTATATCTGGACCCATTAACAGGATGTGAACGGACAGATAAGAAGAAATCCATTTACAAAATGCATTAGGGAAAATGGCAGGTGTTAGGTATGTTTCCATCGCTGCAGCACATCTGGTGCCTTTGTCCCCCTGCCCTAGGTGGCTTTCTTCCCCACCCCAAGCTGACAGCTGGCACCTTGTATCAGCTTACACTCCTTGCAGCCCTTGCAGGGCTTGGGAAACAAGACTAGCTGTGTTGGGTATCTCTTAATGTTATTCCTCTCTTTCTTAAGTGGTTAAAATATTATATTTGCAAACTATTCAAATCAATGCCCACGCACATCAGGAAAAAAAATCGATCTGATTGTCAAGAGAAGCATTCTCAGTTTAATTTAGCTTTAGTGTTATAAGTGCTAAAATTCGATTAAAATAATGACTTCCTTCATGCGTGAACAAGCTTTCCCTCATGCTAGCTGCTATTGCCATTTTAACCATAGTGATAATCCTGGAAAGTGAGTCTGTGACTTCACTGGAGAGTTGGATTTTAAGTTCATACACAGGAGATGACTCTTCATAACTCACTTTATTTTCAGTAGACTCAACTTTCAAAGTCTTTTTACTCCTTAATTTTTTTCCCTTTTTGGTTGGTCTGAATGGTGTTTTAGAATGGATACTTTGGATTAAACATGAATTTTCCTAAGAAAGAGAGGGTTCTTAATCTTTTGGGGGTCATGGGCTCCCTTTGACAATCTGATGAAGCCCATGGACCTCTCTCAGAATAGCATCTTTAAATGCATGACATTATATTACAAATGAAACTAGCTATAGTTATAAAAATTAAAATAGTTATAAATATAATAAAAAAGTAATAATAATTGCTAACTTATATAAGCTCTTTAAATTTGCCAAACACTTTACCTATATTTTCTCATTCCTTCCTCACAACAACCCTGGGAGGTAAGTGTTATTATTATTTTTTTTATTGCAGAAATGAGGAAACTGAGGCAGATGGAGACTAAGTGACTTACTCAAAGTCACATGGTAAATGTTTGAGACCAAATTTGAACCCATGTCTTCCTGACTCTGGGTCAAGTGCTCTATCCATGGGGCCACTGAGCTTTGCCTGGACCTCAAGATAAGAACCCTTTTCCTAAGAAGTCTGGTTCAGTTTTCTGACCCTCTCTGTCACTCCACACTTAAAAATAAAGCAACCAGGGTTAAGTGACTTGCCCAGGATCACACAGCTAGTAAGTGTCTGTGGCTAGTTTTGAACTTAGAATCTCCTGACTCCTAGTCACTGCACTACTTAGCTTCCCGCCACCTCCCGCAACCCTTAATAGCACAGGGAACCTTGGGAAACCAGTATATTCCCTGTCCTGGTTTCTTGTCCCTGAATATGAATCTAGTCATTGGAGTCAAGCCTGGCATAGGGTTGGCAAACATTACAGTTGGTATCTGAGGTCAAGGATGAGGCGCCCATTAATGAAAGATAATTCTCTAGTTGGATCCCTGTCCCAGAGTCCCAGTTACATACCTCACTCTCGTAGTCAGGTCCCTGGTCCGCTTTTTGTTTTGATGTCAGATCACAGTGGGAAGCTCAGCCATTCTCCTGGCTCATGGTGAATAGCTTCTGATGTTTAAAAGGAAGGAAAAGTGATTAGTGTGGGAGCCATGTTCCTGCCTCTGAAGAGCTCACAGACAGGGCTTGATAACGACAGCAGTTCTTTATGCATGTCCATGACTTTGGGCTTCTCAAAGTATCTTTGTGTCTGATCCTCACAGGAGCCCTGGGAGGTAAGTTACGGTAGCTATTATTAGTTAGTGTAATATAGAAAAAGGAACAAGTTCTGCCATTTATAAGCTGTGAGTTCTCGAGCAAATAGCTTAACCTTGATGATTCTCAGTTTTCTTATCTGTCAAATGGTGATAATACTTGCATAACCTATCTCTAAGAATAGCTGTGAGGTTCAAAGAAAAGTATGCATATAAGTATGCACATAAGACTTTAAATCAACAAAACATGATGACACTCATGAGCTACATAAACACATATCTGTTTATATTTTGTCGTTCAGTTGTGCCTGACTCTTCATGGCACCATTTGGGGTTTTCTTGGCAGAGACACTGGAGCGGTTTGCCATTTCCTTCTCTAGCTCATTTTACAGACGAGTAAACTGACGCAAAGAGGGTTAAGTGACTTACCCAGAGTTCAACAGTTATTAAGTGTCTGAGGCCAGATTTAAACTTGAGAGGATGAG
Organism: Pseudocheirus occidentalis; assembly: GCA_028646575.1. NCBI lineage: Eukaryota > Metazoa > Chordata > Mammalia > Diprotodontia > Pseudocheiridae > Pseudocheirus > Pseudocheirus occidentalis. The sequence continues at coordinate 13,000,277 of CM053601.1, forward strand.
TGTTCTTGACTCCAGCTCCAGCTCCAGCTCCAGCCCTCTATCCACTGTGCCACCTAGCTGCTCTTTGTATTTATATTACTTTTATTTCTCTTTCTGTTAGGTAAAGTAGAATAATGTATCCTGGGGAAATGAGGCAGGGAGTTATCCAATCTCACCTTTGGTGTTATTATATCTTTTCCAATATTCTTTTCCAGTTATAGGAATCAGGGCTGGAAAAGACCTTCTCGTAGCCTAACTTTTTCATTTTAGAGATGAGGAGACTGAATTCTAAGGAAGCAAAGCAGTGGAATCAGGATTCAGATCCCAGCCCGTGATTTCACATCTTTCGATTGTCTCACCGTTTATGTCATGGTGCTTCATCTAGATGTTCCCTAAAATTAACGACTGAGACAAGGCAGAGAGACATCTGAAACTCATCATGCCCCCAAACTGAACTCTCTTTCTTTCCCCCTATACCAAAGATTCTTAGACGTGGGTTTTTAACCAAGTACCTTTGCTTGTCTACCATGCCTGGACTGTACTCTCTCCTCAGCTTCAAGGAATTCCTGTCTTCCCCAAAGATCCAACTCAGGGATCACTTTCTACTTGAGCTTCTGAACTGTAGTGCCCTCCTGCCCATAATTCTTTGTTACTAACTACTGAACATTTATTAGGCTTACTCTTAATGTATTTATTCTATATATGCCATTAAATATACTGATTATCTTCTTTATTTCTATGTAAACTCATTCTAAGTAGGTATTATTTCATTCACTATACTTGTGTTTCCAGTGCCTGGTGCATTATACATGCTTCAAAACTGCTCATTTAAAGGTTTGTAAAGCACTTTGCTTATGATATGCTATTTGATCATTATAATAATTCTATGAAGTATTGAAGGTGTTACAATCAACTTACAGATGATACAAGTAAGGTTCAGAAAGGTAGTCCTGATTCCCAGTCTAGAACTCTTTGTATAATGCTGTGCTTGTGACCCTATGGTAGATGTTCCTAAATGGGGCCTAGTTTGGGGGCATTTTAAAAAAAGTGTTTCTGTTACAGTAAGCTATGGGAATTGTCTGGAAAATGGGGTTAGAAACAACAGTGGTCAGCCAGGAGGGAATTTTAACTCCCTATCGACGGTGGTTTATTTTGGTATATTTACTCATTTTTGACCATTTCTCCTATTTTTCCTCTCTTGTCAAACATAAGTCTCACTTAATATGTGACTGGTTTCTGCTGATGATGGGCACATCTCAGTAGAAACATTTCCCAAAAACACACAGAAGATTGCTTCTCACTGCCAATATTGGGTCAAGAAAAGCCAAGGAAAGCTGAGGCCCTGAAGCCTCACGCAGGACTCTGCCTTCTCAGTTGTGTTTGTTTTGTTCTGAAAATTCATAAAAGCCTAGAGAATTGGATAAAAAGAAGAAAGTTTAAAAAGAAATGGTGAAGTGATTCTGAAAGGGAAGCCCTGTGAGACAGCTTCAAATGCCTCTTCTGTTAAGTTGGCTTTTGCCCCAGTATAAATCTTGCAGCCAACTGTTGTTTGTTTCCCAACTATGAAGCAGAATCATCCGTATGACACAGACCCTCGTCCTGCTTAAAAAAAAATGAAGATTTGTTTCTGGCCTTTTATCTGCTGGCATGAATAAACAGCTTTATGATTTCCATATAATTCAAGTTTAGAACACAGTGTATTCTTCTGTAGTTCTAATCATTGCTTCTCTCCTTTTTTCCCCAAATAGGTTCCTGTTCATTCTCTTAGGTCCTAAGGGAAAAGCGAAGTCTTACCATGAGATTGGCAGAGCCATCGCTACTTTGATGTCTGATGAGGTAGGAATTTTGGGGGTGGGGAGGGAGGGTAGACCAAGGAAGCTTGCACTGAAGAAGGAGATCAGTGTGGCAGTCAAGAGAACCTGGGTTTGATTCCCACTTCCACCATTTAGAACACGTTACCTGCAACACATGAGTCTCTCTGGGCCTCCACGTCTTTATGTATAAAGGAAGGGAATATGCATTTGTAAAATGCCTCCTATGCACCAAGAACTGGGCTAAGTCTGTTTTACACATTATCTCACAAGATCAATAAAATGATCCGAATGGACTAAATGTTTGGAGAGGTCTCTTCTAGCTTTTAGGTCTATGATTCTATGATCTGTGAGATTCTGAATAATAGTCATTCATACTTAAATAATAATTTATGCCTTATAAATGCTTTTCTCAGAACTGCTGAATGAGGCAAGTTGTACCAGAATTATTACTCCTGTTTTACAGATGAGGAAACTAAGATGCAGAAACACTAAATAATTGGATCATAGTCTCAGAGCGATGGAATAACCCAGACTCCAATCTTAGTTCTTCCGTGTCATATTGTTTGAAGCAGACAGGACTCTTAAAGGTCATTTTATCCAATTCAGTTTTGTACCTAAGAAAGCTAAGGACCAGAAAATAAATGCCACAAGTGTATACAAGTTGTTAGCAAGAAAAGCAGGATTCAAACCCATGTCCTCTTACCTGACCCTTTCTCTTTTCACCATACTATGCTGTGGATATGAAGGTCATTGGTTCATTGACTTTATCCTTCCGTCTAAACCTAAGATATTAGATGACTTCCTTTTAACTATTCCCCCCCCCACACTGAATTCTTCTCTTTCTTTACTTAATGAAAGCTGTGGTTTCTTGATATTTGTTGTTGTTATTCAACCATTTCAGTCATATCCAACTTTCTATGACCCCATTTAGTTTTTTTGGTAAAGATACTGGAGTGGTTTGCCATTTTTTCTCCAGTTTACTTTATAGATGTGGAAACTGAGGCAAAAAGGGTAAAGCGACTTGTCCAGTGTCACACAGCTAGTAAGTGTCTGAGGCCAGATTTGAACTCAGAATGATGAGCCTTCCTGACTCCAGGTCCAATACTCTATCCACTGCAGCACCAGCTAGCTGCCCCTCTTCCTCTTTTACATGACATATTAGAGAATTCCACAAACTGAACTCAATATTTAAAATCAGTTTTTCAGATAGGCCATACTTTATTTTCACATTAGTTTCTAAATCCTTTGTTTCAGTGACAGCTCCTTTCCTTGTCTAAGTGATTTTAATTTCTTAAGAGTTATTTGCCTACCTCAAATACCTTTGCATTTAAATTTTTGAAAAGCATAACTGGATTAAATTAATATTTCCCTTCTGAATGCCTTTTTTTGCAAACACATTTATTCTGAGAAACTATGTATTCTGACTTCTCTATTATTGCTTTAGAAATGACTGGCCTAAGGGAAAAAACTAGATGAAAACCATTTTCTTAGGTAGTAGAAAGTCAATGTTTTGCTTTGGGTTTTCTTACCTTGTAAGAGCCTGTTACTTCTCTCACAATATCTGTACAGAAAGAGTGTAAATGAAGAAGAGAAATCTTATAACCCTAGAGAGCAGCTGCTACCAGACGGCGCTGAGTGCTTTGGAAATGACACAGGATTGTGAGGTGGAACGGAAGCCATAGGCCATCAAGATGTTATTCCATTAATTCTCATACTATGCCAAGTGTCATCACCCCCCATTTCAAAGAAGGTGAAACTGAGACCTCATTGATTTTGAGATCACATGGTGAGCAGGCAAGCTGCCCAAGGAGGCAGTAGGGATTAGTGGAATGAGCCCTTGATTCAGAGTCAGAAATGCTGAGCCTTGGTTTCCTCATTTTTAAAATGGTCTGAAATAGTTTCTAACTCCAATTCTCTATCATTCTGTAATATCACCCCACAGACCATTAGTGTCATTTCTATATGGTGATCAATCTGTATCACAGCCGTTGTCTCCTGGCTTCTGGCTTGCTAATTGCTTGGTGTATCAGGGATCCTGTCCGTTTCTTTCTGACTAGTGTGAGGTTGTCCTGAGTGACATTGCATTATGTCCTGTAGGGACCCTCAGAAACCTCAGTTGTTGGCCATCTGTACTGAAACACATTTGCCTTTTGGGTTCTGTTTTTCTCTTGAGGGGACAGATTGGCTTCATTACCATTCACTTTGTTTTTTCTATCTTTACTAAATATTTCTCATCATATAAAGACAGAAAATAGCTTTCCTGCTGAGGTGAAATATTGACGTTCTGAAGAAGTTTGTGGTTTGATCTCTTCTAACAATTTCCTGTTTATTTGCTAGCTCTATTATTTGTTAGTCTGGGGAAGAGAAGGCTGAAGGGGTCACTTAATCCTGGGCTTCAAGAATTTCCCTAGAGTTTTAGTGCATTTTAAAGCTTTACTGCCTCTAAACCACCAGCTTTAGCAATTGAAACCTCTACTAAGACTTTGGAGACATCCTATATGGTCTGTGGATAACCAGAAATTGTTCCACTGAGGACTGACAAAGTAGACTGATCTAGCAGGAAGGACTTAGGGTAGCTCTAAGGAATAACTTCTGGACTATAAAGCCGTCAGATAAAGAAAAGTGTTGCCAAGAGAAGTTATAAAATCTACTCCTTTGGAGGTCTTTATAAATGGGATCAATACTTTTACTATTGTTTACTCATTTCAGTCCTGTCCAACTCTTTGTGACCCCTCTTGGGGTTTTCTTGGCAAAGATACTGGAGTGGTTTGCCATTTCCTGCTCATTTGACACATGAGGAAACTGAGGCAAACAGGATTTAGTGACATATCCAAGGGCCCCACAGCTACTCAGGTCACTCTATCGACTGCACCACCATCCAGCTGCCCTCTCTGCTCGCCAGATTGTCTGCCTTAGAAATGTTTGGTTGTGATTTTGCCCAATAACAGAGCTGTAATAAGAGTTAACAACCCTGCAGGGTTTTAAGGTTTACCAAACATTTCCCACAGTCCCATGAGATAGATGGTACAAATATTTTTGTCTCTATTTTATGAATGAAGGAACAGTTACATGATTTGTTTATAAGTACCCAACTAAATACCAGAACCATGGTTGGAATACAGGCCTCCTGAGGGCTGTCAGCACCTTTCCACCACACTGTTCCAACCCTCTTTGTTAAAATTCCATTCCTTCCTGTGTTCCTAATAAGTATAAAATTTGTCTCGGTGTGCTTTCTTATTTCTGTTCTCTTTCTTGTGGACAACAACATTAGGTCATGCTCGAGGCTTGGCCTTGTTTTCAACGCTCAGCCTGAATTCCCTGATGACTCACTAGTGATTGTTTCTTTGGTTCTTTGTGTTTCAGGGGTAGGATTCTTATGTTTGCTTCTCCTAAATCATTTTTCATCTGGATTCTTTAACAAGGTGTATGGTACAGGTCCCTGGAGGTTAAAGGCATGGTCTTCCTTTGTGGCTACCCTAGATAATTCAACTCAAGTCAGAGATCAGTAACCTCCCACCTGCCTGACTCTCTGTGACCCCATCTGGGGTTTTCTTGGCAAAGATACTGGAGCGGTTTGCCATTTCTGTCTCCAGCTCATTTTACAGATGAGGAAACCGAGGTAAACAGGGTGAAGTGACTTGGCCAGAGTCACACGGCTAGTAAGGGTCTGAGGCCACATTTGGACTTTGGAAGATGAGTCTTCTTGACTCCAGACCCAGTGCTCTGTTCACTGTGCCACCTGGCTGCTCTAACCTCCCTCCACCAATACCAATTTCGGTCCATCTTGTAATTTAATTTAATTTAATGTTCAGTTCTAGAGAGTGATTTGATGCTGCTATTAAGAGATGCCCACTCTCATATAGCTCTTTAATGTCAGAGTCAGGATTTGAGCCCATGTCTAGGCCTCTACTGACTATCCCATGCCAGCTCTAGACTGCATGGTACTATTACAACCCAAGTTCTTACCAGTGTAGAAGCATTTATCATTCATGAGTTCTTAATGAGAGTTTTTGAGCGGAAAAAAGAGAGAAAATTGGTATTACCAAGACTATTCCAGTTGGAGCATGAAGGATAATTTATAGTGGAGATAAATTATGGACAAGAAAACATATTGAGAAGCCTGGAAATGAGGGCCTAGAGAAGAGCAGTAGCTATGTGAGTGGGAAGAGGGTGACAGCTCTAAGAGATACTGCACATACATCACAGAAAGGACTGGGTAACTAATTGGCTGTGGTGGCGGAGGTAAGGCAGAGTACAACCCTTAAATCTTTAAGCCTAGGTAAGCCGGAGAATGATGATAATCCCTAAAACAGATAAATGGGAGGAGGGCTGGTTTGGGGACAAAGAGGGGGTTAATTCCTTTGGGTTTTGTATGTCGAACTGAATATAACAATTGGGTTTCCAGGTAGACATGTTCATCATGCCCTTGGAAATGCTCTTGAAAATGTGAGGCTGGAGCTAAGTCAATGCTGATTTGGGAGTGAGTTACACAGAGGGGATAAGTGCACATTGTTCAATTAGGAGAGCATATTAGGAAGGAAGGAATTTGTAAGCAGGGTTGTAAATGCCAGTGTTGAATACTTTAGGCAGAACTAAATAAGAAATTTAGGAAGTCAGATGGCACACTGGACAGAACACTGGGTCTAGAGACAGGAAGACCTGAATTCCAATCTGACTCAGACACTTACTGGCTGTGGAACCCTGGGCATATCAGGTCCTTTGTCTATGGAACTAATTTTCTTTACACATGTATCTTTAATGTGATTTTACTTTCATGTCACTGCCATTAGAATGTAAACCCCTGTTTTCATTAATCTACTGGAGAAGGAAAAGGCAAGCCACTCCAGTATATCTTTGCCAAGAAAACCCTATGGACAGTGTTGGCATGGCATGGATCTACAGCAGCGGTTCTCAACCTGTGGGTCGCAACCCCTTTGGGGGTTGAATGACCCTTTCACAGGGGTTACAGGGGTTGCCTAAGACCATCAGAAAATACATATTTCCAGTGGTCTTAGGAACTGAGACCCCACTCCTCTATCTGTCTCCAGGCAGGTCTGCCCACATGCAGATATGCCCACATACAGCTATTAAAGGATTGTGGCATTAGAACTATTGGTCTACAGAGTCACAAATAGTTGGACATGACTGAACAGCTGAACAGCAACAACAAATAGGAAATCCCAATGGGACTATAGGGAAAGATGACCGATTTGCTGTGCTGCATTATACTACATTGTTTAGCACTTAATGGGTCCATAATTTCATCTGTGTGATTATTCTCTGTACTGACACAGAGTATGATTCCTTCCCTCATTTGTAGATGGTCTTCAGGAAATGCTCTGACTGAAAAAATTATGTGGCCAATCAATCAATCAACAAGCATTTGTAAAATACTCACTCTGTACTAGCTACTGGGCTAAATGCTTGAGATCCAAAGGAAGGCAAAAACAGTCCTGGCCTTTAAAGACTTTACGTTCCAATGCTAGTGACAACCTGGAAGTAAAGTCACATAAAAGATACAAGAGTCTGTAGCCAAAGGATCTGGTTTAAATTCTATTTTTGTCACTTACTACTTATGACCTTGACAAGTCACTTAAGATCCATAGGCCTTCATTTTCTAAAGGTCACCCCAGATGGCTTGTGAGGTCCTTTCATGATCCTGTGATCTGAGAAGCTGCTAGATCTCTCTACTTTTCTGGTGCAGCCTTTGAAATCCCAAGGCTACCACTATGCTAGGATTAGGCATCAGAATAGAAGATAAATGGAGAATGTTTTCTGGGTACCACATTCCCACTCCCCCCAACCTTGACATGGTTTGAACTGTTGGTTCTTATCCAAAACAATACCAGTCTTCTCTTCCCTACAGGTGTTCCACGATATTGCCTATAAAGCAAAGGATAGGCAAGACCTGATTGCCGGAATTGATGAGTTCTTGGATGAAGTCATAGTCCTTCCTCCAGGAGAATGGGATCCAACTATTAGGATAGAACCTCCGAAAAGTCTACCTTCATCAGACAAAAGGTTAACATGTCAGGAAATTGGGGGCAGGGCACTGGAGTGGAGACTGGAGTAACTATTTTAAAATCACTGAGCTTGATGGTTTATTTCAATAAAATCACTCATACCTCTTGGTTTCTTATTTTCCTCTATTAGTAAGATGGAGGGGTATGTGTTTTTGCATTTCAGAGGAGAACTGTTAATTTCTACTTAATTGGTCTGAATCAGAATTAGGGTCAGTTTGGAACTGTGAAAGATTCGAGGCAGGAAGACCAACTTGAAGGGTATTACAGTGGTCCAGTTGTGAAATGATGAGGACCTACACCACTGAGCATCCCATGGAAACCTCAGAACTCCTGGGACGGTTCACCTGCCCTGCCACGTGCTATACGACTGTTCTGGTCACTAGATGCTGGCTAATTCTGATTAGGACAGTGTCTTCTGACAACTGGTACTGGCCGTATTGGGAGAAGTCATTTAGCATAAGGATTATTCTCCTGAGTTTCTATATAGGCTCATTTAGTCAACATGTGATACATCTCTGAAGCAGAGGAGTGAATGCTGCTAATCTTCCCTTGGGCTCTCTTGGTCTTACACAGGAAGAATATGTACTCAGGTGGAGAGAATGTGCAGATGAATGGAGACACTCCTCATGATGGAGGACATGGAGGGGGAGGACATGGGGATTGTGAAGAACTCCAGCGAACTGGAAGGTGAGTGGTAAATGCAGCCAGCACAATTCCAGGCTTCGGCTTGTTGTTGTGTTCTTTCTCCTCCATGGTTGGGTGACTTTAGACAAGTTACCGCACTTCTCTAAGCCTGTCAAATGGGAAAAAATACTATTTGTACTACCAACTTGTCTTGATCTTCTAAAACTCAAATGTGAAAATATTCTATAACCACGAAGCATCTAAATAATATTTCATATGTCCCTTTCACCCTTTTCTACTCCCTTGTGAAACTGCACTCAGACCTCATGGTTCCTGTCTCTACAACATCTCCTGTGAACATCCCTGCCTCTCCATTTGCACAACCACTAAACCAGTTCATTGTCTCTCACCTCATCTTCCTAATTACTGTCTCTGACTCAAGTCTCTCCCTGTTCCAATCCATTCTCTTCACACTTGCCGAAATTAATTTCCTAAAGCACAGAACTGACCACACAAGTCTCCTACTCAATAAACTCCAGTGGCTCCATATTATCTCTAGGCAATAGTTTGTACTGAAAACTTTCCAGTCTTCTTATGCATCTTTCCCTTCCATGCCCTCTCCAGTCCTGCCATACAGGCCCATTTGCTATTTCTCACACATGATTCTCCATCTCCCATCTCCATATCAGGAAGCTTGCTCTGTCCTCTAGCTGCTATTGCCTTTTCCCTTGAAGATGACCTCCCATCTCCATCGCATATACCTTGTATGCACCTTATTTCCATAGTGTCTCCCCTGTTAGACCGCGAGTTCCTTGAGGTTTTTCCTTTCTTTGTATCCTGAATGCTTAGCACAGTGCCTGGCACATGGAAGATGTTTAATCAAAGTTTGTTGCTTGATTGATGACTGACTTGGCTTATAGAAAAGAGTTGCTTTAAAATTAGTTGACACTATTTGGCCTGAAATTGGAGTTTCGGGTTTAATTGGTTCGCTTTATACTCCTGTTTCTTCCCCAACCCTTTCCAGGAACTGAATGGATTGAGATGGGATAAAATGTTCAGACATTCAGTTTGTGAAGTGAGGAATTCTCAGGGTTTGATGGGCTCCGTGGGAAAGCTAGTTCTGTCTCAAGGTCCATTGTGACCTTGCCTTGGTCTGGTCTTTTCTGAAATGAAGATTCACATGACGCTGAGAGCTGTATAGATTTTTTTTTCAGTTTGGAAAGAAGTTAAATTTTAATCTTTACTATTTACCAGTTCAATACAACTGTTGTTATTCACCCTTCATTCTCCAAAAGGGTCAATGACATCAGGAGGGAAATCATGTCTTGATTTGTATGTGAATTGGATTTAAGTGAGGGAGGGCTGTGCAGAGTCAGCAGCCTCACCTTCCTTTCTCCAGGAGAATGGGATCCAACCATTAGGACAGAGCCTCCAAAAACTCTGCCTTCATCAGACAAAAGGTTATCTTGTCAGGAAATTGGGGGCTAGGTAAGAACTGAGGCAAGAGATGGCTTATTTTGCCTTCCCAGAAGAATCAGTCTGAGAAGGGAAGACCCTCAGAGTCCCTGACCAAGATAGAAACAATTGCTATTTACACTCACTCTGAGCCATCAAAACCCAAGCAATGGCCGAATGAGGTTAGGGTTGGGGCCTATTATTGGGCAATCAGTGAGAAAGAAAAAAAGGAGGAAGGAAAAAAAGACAGATAGATGGATGGACATATAGATAGATAAAGAATTTATGATCTACTTATTATATCCCAAGTATTGCAAATATAAGGAAAAAGGATAGTTCTTGGAGCTTATGTTATAATGGGAGAGACAAGACATAAAGGGAAGTTAGAAAGTGAGGTAGGATAAAGAAGAGAACCTTACAGGCAAGGAAGAAAAGAGATCTAGATAGAAAAATGAATCATGTATACAAGAAACATGGTTGGGACTTTTAGGAAACATCAGAAAGTCCCCAGTCAGGGAGGAGAACAGTGCCCCCATTCATTATGAGTTTTCTTAAAGGTAGGAAGGCCTGAAGAGGTGGGAAAAAAGTCTAGAAAGAGAGTCAAGCTGGGAGTAGTAGATTGTTCCTTTCTCTTTGATCTAGTATTCATTTTTTTATTCCAAAAAATTTGATTGAATCTAAGCTATTATCTCATTATCATTAGGAAAACAATCTGTCATGCCAATAGAGCTTTTCTATGCTGTGCAAAAATAAGTCAAATCTAATGACCCAAGAAAGAGGAGAGCTATCTATCAATTTTGCTATTGCTCTGCCAATCTGCTAAGTATTAAAAGAGCTATACTGTGTCTGAGGTCCCTTCCAATCTAAATATTTTGATACTACGTGGCTCTTAGATGGTCAAGACATAGTATTTGAGTGATTTCAAAAGCCCTTATAGCAGGGTTCATGACCTATGGTCCATGAACTTGATACTTAAATAAAAACATTTGATAGCTGTATTTCAACAAGACTGATTTCCTTTGCAATCCCATAGATTTTATTTTATTTCTCTAAAAGCATTCTGAGAAGGGGTGCACAGACTTCCACTTCAATTGCCAAAGGGATCCATCAGACAAAAAAGAAGGTGAACCTGTGTTGTAGACTGGTCAGCTGGTTTTATCTTAGTCCTTTACCTCATTTATCACTCTGTTTTTTCTTCCTTTTATTGCAATTTATCTCACATTATCACATGTTTCCTTTCTCCCCAGGTTATGTGGTGGATTAATTAAGGACGTAAAAAGGAAAATACCCTTTTTTGCCAGTGACTTTTATGATGCTTTAAATATCCAAGCTCTTTCCGCCATTCTGTTCATTTATCTGGCGACGGTCACCAATGCGATCACTTTTGGTGGACTGCTGGGGGATGCCACGGAAAACATGCAGGTGTGTAGTAATTTCTGAGTCTACAAATAGCCAACCCAGATTGCCTTCCTCGCCCTGCCAGCTCAGGCAGGAGCAGATGGCCTCTCAGTCACTCAGCATGATTTCAACTTTCTTTTTGCTGGATCCTGCTTTTGACTTTGCTTCTGTCCTGCTGCTGCATTTCCAGCCTTCTAGTGATGGCAAAAATAGCTCCATGAATCTGCCTTAATTTATAAGTCAGGGTTGGTGGCGGTAGAGGGGTGGAGGTGAGGGGTGCTAGGGTAAAAAGGAAATGAGGAAAAAGCCTCTTCTTAAGAGTTGGAGCATTCAGCAGTCCTGATTTTGTACAATGGGCTTCCATAGTTCCTTTTTGCCTTGGTACTCATTTTTATGGAGAGTACCTCATTCTGTGCCCATACTATTTCTGTATAACATTATTCTAATTTCACAATTGAGGAAACTGAGCCATAGATAAACCAAGTGACTGGCCCAATGTCACCCAGCAACTGCTAGTAAAAGCGGGATGAAAATTGGGACTTTCGGGGGGATCAAAAAATCTTTCTCCATTTGATTTACAAATCTGAAGTGAAGGTGGACAATTACATGTTCAGCATCCTTTATAATAGCATAAGGACAAAAGGAAAAAACACAATTGTGATCATACATACTGATTAAATATGATTGGATTTCAGGAACTACATTTTTAAAAGCACGATTTGAAAAATAGAAACAAAAAATCTTCAAAACTTAAAGTCACAAAAACCCTAAGTACTATAGATTCAGATATGGTAATAATGGTTTATTGTAATGTAAACCTGGTAGTTAAATCTATGCCAAATGAAAGTTCTACTTAGCTATTAACTATTATTTGCATTTTTAAAAACTTTATTGACTTGTTTATTTACTTTTAGTTTACAAGATTCATTTACAGAATCACTTGAGTTTCAGATTTTCTCCCCTCCCTTCTCTCTTCCCCCACGGTGGCGTACAATCATGTATGGGATCTGCAAACACTTTCACATTGTACAGTAGTCTGGTTGTAGGTTGATATATGCCTTAGCAAATAATACAGTAGGTATTATTTGAAATGTACGTATATATATATATATATATATATA
>CM053601.1:13013190-13044711 GCA_028646575.1 Pseudocheirus occidentalis
GTCTATCTGTATGTCTGTCTATCTATCTGTCTGTCTGTCTATCTATCTATGTCTGTCTGTCTGTCTATCTGTCTATCTATCTGTATGTCTGTCTATCTATCTGTCTATCTGTATGTCTGTCTGTCTATCTATCTGTCTGTCTGTCTATCTGTCTATCTGTATGTCTGTCTGTCTATCTATCTGTCTGTCTGTCTGTCTATCTGTCTGTCTATCTATCTGTCTGCCTGTCTGTCTGTCTGTCTATCTATCTATCTATCTATCTACCTATCTGTTCTATCTATTTTATCTATCTCCTTGTTAAGATTTATTGATTTCTGTAGGATGTACTGCAAAGCATATAACAAGCTGTCCCCAAAGCCACGGTGCTATTTTGAGCTTTAATAATAGCTTAGCATTAAGACTTTTGACCCACCCTTTCCTGTACACTAGTAAAGATGTCTTTATAAAAGTGTCTTACTTTTTTCCAATAGGTACAGTATGTCCTAGAAAGTGTAGTGTAAGTAGAATATTAGTAGCTATTATTTGTAATCTGAGTCATATTTTAAATGAAATTTGGCAGCATGTTGTTTAACACGTTGTCAGGAAAATCTGCACGAGATTATAAGACTTATAAAAAGTGAAAGCTAAGTGGGTTCTTTGGGCTTATCTCATCTAATTCCCTCATTGGTGGTTTGGTTGATTGGTTGGATGTTGTCCTTTGTTCTCAAAGGGCCTCACTACATACGGTGTGTCTGACTGACGCATCAGATCAATACGAGCTTGGAATGTTCCACCACAGGTCGGGCATAAATAATCCATGTGAACATTGGGTGTGGTAACCCCCTTGTATTGCTGATAAGAAAACTTGAAACCCAAAAGATGTTGGGCACATACATAGTCCGAATCAGATTCAGAATTAACACTCAGGTCTCCTGTCCACTAATCCAATGATTTTCCCATCACACCACATGTACTGTTAAAAAAAAATCTAATCTATCTTTCAGAAATTTCACAGGATAAATTTTTGTAACTTGTAACTCATATTTACTAGAGAACTCAGAGAATACCCTAGTAAGAGAACCACTATTATAATCTCTTTTAAGGAGAGAAACAAAATAAAATAGATGGGTCAATTCATATGGCCAAGATCATTGAGGCTAACGTGGGCCATCATGAACAGAATAAAAAATTACTATTTAATAATAATAATGATAGTAACTAGCATTTTTATATAGTGCTCTAAAATTAGCAAAGTACTTTAAAATATTAACTCACTTTGCCCTATCAACAACCTTGAGAAATAGGTGATATTATTATCCCCATTTTGTAGGTGAGGTAACTGAGCCAGCCAGAGGTAAAGTCTTTTGCCCAGACTCACACAGCTAGTTAGATATGCTACACATATACACATATGCAGTGAGGTGGCATCATAGTGCACAGAGTGCACGCCTGGAGTCAGGAAAGCTCATCTTCCTGGGTTCAAACACAGCTTCAGCTGGATGTGTGTGACCCTGGGCAAGTCACTTCACTGTTTGCCTGTTTTCTCATATATCAAATGAGTTGGAGAAAGAAATGGGAAACCACTCCAGCATCTCTGCCAAGAAAAACCCAAATGGGGTCATAGGGAGTTAGAATTGGAACCAGCTGAAAAATAACTGAATAACAAATGTGTGTATACATACACGCACATACTTGCATACATACATATATATCATATATCTCTATTAATGATGAATTAAACTAAATTGATCTATTTATTCATTAACTTTTAAAATAATTATATTTTATTGAGGTAGTTTTCCCTTGTGTCAGAATAATTTATCTTTTTTGTATTATTATTTTATTTATCACTTTCTTAAGCCTAAAAATGAACCAAACAATAAATCCAACCCTGATACATACTGTTTGTCGGTTTCTAAGGTGAACGTTCTCACTATGAGTGTTTTACAATCAGCTTTCTTTTTTTGAAAAATTATTCAGTATTTTATTTTTCCCCAGTTACATGTAAAAACAATTTTAAGAATTCATTTTTAAAATTTCGAGTTCCAAATTCTTTCCCTCCCCAGCCTTCTCATTGAAAAGGTGCACAATTCAATACAGGTTATACATGTGTAATCATGTAAAGTGTTTCCAAAATAGTCATGTTGTGAAAGAAAACATAGACTAGAAAAAACTCGAGAAAAATAGAGTAAAAAAAATATGTTTCAATCTGTATCCAGTGTGTCAGAATAATTTCTGAAGAACAAAACAACACCCCATTAAGAAACACAAGTAATTGTGTAAAGTGAACATTAAGGAATTCAAGTAAGCAAAAATATCTGCTACAATGACCGTGTCTGATAATGAACACGTTATGCCCTAGTACTCCTCCACCTCTCTGCTCTGAAGGAGATATATCTGTGTGTATACATACATGCCTACATACATACATACATACATATATGTATATGTCATTGTGCGTTCAGATTGGTTTTTCAGTCACTGAGAGTTCTGGTGATTATGTGTGTGTGTGTGTGTGTGTGTGCGTGTGTGTGTATAGTGTGTAGGTCTGTGTATAGATAGTGAGTATATATATATCCACATAGGTATAGATATATGGTGTTTATTCCTATGTATCTGTATACATTACATATACACATGAATACATGTATATATTCATATGTATATATATATCGTTAGAACAATTTGTATGTATTGTTTTTGATTCTGCTTTTTATCATTGCTTCATTTCATAACAATTACCAGCCTTTTTCTGAATTCCTCTTATTCATTATTTTTTTTTATTTTTTACTGAACGTTGATGTTCTACTAAATCATGCAAAGTTTTCATCCATTCTCTAGTCTAGGTGGTGGAGTCTAGTTTTTGGAAAAGCTTCTTTTGCTACCACAAAGAAGACCACTTTGGTTATTTTGGTATAGATTACTGGTGTTTTGTTCCTGTCTTTTACTTGCCTGGCCTTTATGCCCACTAGTGGGATCATTGGGCTAAAAGGTATATAGATTAGTTATTTTTTCTTGTATAATTTTGAGTTGATGCACAGAAGAGTTATATTCTCTCACAGCTTCAGCAACAGGGTATTAGTTATGACAGTAAGACACAAGGGCACACCAGTGACAGGAGAATCAAGCTCCTGGGCAGCCCATGACTCAGCCGCAGCAGGAGAGAGAGCCAGTAAAGCATCTGGAGTCTCCCAGGAGGGCTTCTATCAACCCATACAAGATCTGGTTAAGGCCTTTCAAGCTTACACTAAGGGATGGAGTCAATTCCAGATTTAAGGCTGGGTTTCCTGCCTGGGATAATGATAACTGGTGGTGAGGAAAAGGCATAACAGCTCAACATTATTTTGCTTCTCTTTTCTCTTCCAAAGGGAAATATTGTATAGGAAAGGACAAAACCAAAATAGTTAAGAAGGACTTGATAGTCAACTATCACGGGAGCCCAGATAACAGATGAACTGGGGTATTGGCAGAAATGCTTACTGAGCTATTGTTCAGTAAATTTTGAAATAATGTGAAGAATTGGGGAGGCACCACAAGACTGGAGAAGTGCAAATGTCAACATTTTCAGAAAAGGATTGCCTTTTCTGAAATGAATTTAGCAAACTGTAGGTCAGGGAACTTGAAACTGATTCCTGGCAAAATAGTCAAGCTTATTTCTAAAGAAGTGGTTAACATTTAGAAAATGAGCTAGCAAAGCTCTATCAAGAATGCTTCCTGCACAATTTCTTTTATTTCACTTTTTGGATGATGTTACAAGACTAGGATGCAGATTTACTGGTTTACTTAGATATAAGTCCTCTACTTTCACTGGCTAAAGACACCTTTTACTTATCCTTCCGATAAATGCTTATCAA
Source organism: Pseudocheirus occidentalis (assembly GCA_028646575.1). NCBI lineage: Eukaryota > Metazoa > Chordata > Mammalia > Diprotodontia > Pseudocheiridae > Pseudocheirus > Pseudocheirus occidentalis. Next base: position 13,017,024 of record CM053601.1, read on the forward strand.
AATGCCTATCAAGCAAGCCTGCCGTAAGGGAAATAAAATAGGTGTCAGAAGTTTTTCAAATCAACTCATAGTAAATATATTCTTACCTGAACAGAATCATCAGACTCATTGCTTCATTTCTCATGAGACCAGCATGCAAAATAATGAGGGTGTAATGGTTTCTAAGTCACAAATAACTATTTAATAAATGCCAGTCTGCTGATCCTGGATTACAGGAGCCCTTTCATGCTAGACAGCAGAGCTATTGGTTGGGATGGTACTGTGGGTCGTGTGACTTTCAATCAATAAACATTCATTAAGTGACTACTGTGTGCCAGGTACTGAGGGCAGAGACAGAGAAAATGAGACAGTGCCTATCTTTAGTGAGCCCACATTCCACTGGGGGATATGGTACATTCACAGATAAGTATTAACAGGATGTTACAAAAGAAACAAGTGATTTGGGGGAATGATGAGGCAGCATTAGCAACTAGGGGAATCAAGAAAGATCTCTCTTTTTGTTCCTCTTTCCTCCTCCCCTTCTTTTTTCCTTCCTCTCCCTTTCAAGTGTAGACTCCTTATTTAATTTTTGAAAAATTTATTTTTATTCTGACTTTAACAAAGAACATATAAAAACAGGTATTTTATATGCATAGTAGAACAGAAAAAGAGATTGTATGTGAAAGTCTATATGTACTCACCAAGGAGTTGTCTTCATGGTAAAGAAGAGAGCCATTTGTGGAGGTGGCTTGGTCCAGTGATAGTATGATAGCTTTAGGGGATGGTCTAATCAATTGAAGATTTTTTGAAAAAAGATGAAGAAGACCTGGGGGTTTGGGGGAAGAACCAGTAGATAAGATGGTGATTGAAGGGGTAAGCATCTGAAGGAAATGGGAGGCAAGGGCACAAGAAGAAGATTGTATATTTAGACTTGGAAGGGACCTTTGAGGTTGTCTGGTTCAACCTCCTTATTTTCTTATTTTCTTTTTTTAGTTTTGCAGGGGGAAAGGTAGGGAAATTGGAGTTAGGGACTTGCCCAAGGTCACATGGCTAGTAAGTGTGTCAAGTGTCTGAGTCTGGATTTGAACTCAGGTCCTCCTGACTTCAGGGCCAGTGCTCTATTCACTGTGCCACCTAGCTGCCCGAAACCCCCTTACTTTCAAATGATGAAACAGAGGTTCTAAAAATGAAGTGTTATCTAAAGTCACAGAACATAGAGAATATTGAAACACATGTACTCTGATGCCAAATCAAGTGATATTTCCACTGTATACCCCTGGGTTGCTCAAGGTAGCATTTCCTTTTGGTAGGCAGGGACTCCTTTAATGTTTCAAAGTCATCACTGGTCAAGGCTCATGAGGGTCACTTGACTATTTGAGAACTAAATCAAGACACAGGAGCTCCCAAAGGATTATAGCACCATACTTTGAATGGCTCCTCTTGAGAGAGTAGCTTGCCATTTTCCAGTGCTTGTAGGAAAATGATAAAAGTCTACTCTTCACAGCCTGGGCAATTGAAGTCATACAGTCGGGAGCAGCACACTTGAAGAAAGAACAATTTGTTCACATTGTGCCTTCATTGTCACTCTGCAGGTAGATATTGTACTTGTTACTTTTGTGTTGTGCAAATATTGCAAGTCATGGAACAGCTGTTGTCCAAATGAACCATGCTGTCAGCCTTCTGTCAGAGAGGTCTCACTCAGCTGAAACAAGTGATAATAGAGTATATGGGAGCCTTTCTTTCAGAGCATCCTTGGTTTATCTTGATTTCTTCAATGACAAAGCTCAGGGGGTTCTCCAGAGCCTTGAGTATCATGCTTTAGACAAAGCATGATAGTTCCAATGACCTGGACTCATCCTAGAAGATATGATGATCACTCAAACTGATTGACCAGACTGATGCCCCATACAAACCTTGGACATATTATAACCATCAGAATGTTCTCCCACAACCCTGGAGCATTGAGAGTTTAGAATCTGGGCAGAATTGTTATCACTGGATTCCTTGTTCATCACAGCATGAGTTATTACACTTGGTCTTCTGAGAATGACTGGTTCCCTTTGCCAGAAGTCAGCTAGATTTCATGTACTGGCAACCTCTAGAATAGGGATTCTTATCCAGGGATCTGTGAATTTGAAAAATACTTATTTTGATAAGTGTATTTCAATATAGGTTTTTTTCCTTTGTAAGCCTATGTACATATATTTTGTATACATTTGAGAACATTATTCTTAGAAGAGGTCCATAAGCTTCAACAGACTGCCAGAGGAGTCTATAATACATACAAAAATGTTAAGAACCCCTTGGCAAGATATAGATTTGAAAAATTAGAGGAATACTCCCTGGGTTTTTTAGGGAAGTGGATAGGAGAGTGTAGGATTCCACTATTACAATAGAATGGGAAGTAATAGGTAGAAGATATAAAGAAGTGAATTGAGGCTTCATCGCTGGAAAATTTTCCTAAAAATTAGAGCTGTCCCAGAGTGTCATGGCAGGTGAAGCAGTGACCAGTCTTTTCCAACGTCATTGGTCAAGTCAACAAACATTTCTTAAGTACTTCCTATGTGCCAGGCACTGAATGTGGGGTGGTGGTTTTTAAGTTAAGATTGAGTGAACACTTGTGGGGTATATTGTACTGGGGATGCTTATTCAGGCACATGTTGGAGTAGATGGCCTCCGAAGTCCCTTCTGACTCTTAAATAATGTAAATATATGATTGTATTATCCTTCTATAGTTGAAAATGCCTGAATTTCCCCCTTTCCTGTCCTTAGACCATCCTTCAGTTTCTCCCCTTCCTTACTCCATAGTTCCAAGGAATTTTTTTTTATAATCTCAGTTACCCCAGATGACAAGTGGGACCCTTTCAGCTGCATGAGAGGTCAAATGACATAGATAACACTAAGCTGTCCTTGAAACCATCTGGGTTCAAATCTTGTCTCAGTCATATACTAATTATGGAACTTTGAGCAAGCCTCTTACCCTCTTAGTGCCTTGGATGGCTCCCTAAGATTCAAAGTTGCCTAGGAGGTACTAACACACATCTCCATAAGGGAGTCTCCTTATCTGAGAGTTCCCTGTATCAATGAAATCACAGGAGCATCCCATGATTTCCCCATCGTATTCCGTACTATGACTTGTTACACAGATTTTGAGCCAAAGATGTGGCCAGAAGGGGATATCTAAGATCCAGTCAGTTTCTTTGGTATCATATGTGAATTATATACAAAACCCTCAAATGGCAAATTTTACCTTTAAACCTTACATCAAGGCCTTGTGCTCCACAGAAAGGTGTTCTTCTGAATTTAACATTCTAGGGAAAATGGGAAAAAATAATGTTTTCAGGCACATTTAAATTTACGTTATTAGTGAACATCAATTGGGGAAATGATCATGGTTAAGTAAGTGAAGAGAACAATTTTTCCTCTTTCTAGAAGAATAAATTTATTATCCTTCAGTTCATTTCAATAAATATTGATTTAAATGGACATAAATCTTATTTAAAATACAGAAACTTTTTTATGTTTGAGTGAGATGGTGTTTATAAGTCCTAACAATACATTCTAAGGGGACTGTTCAATTCATGGTAAAATATATTTGGAAATTCTATTTTTATGTTATTGTCACTGCCTGGGCCCTATTCCATCATCTCACTTTTATTGGTAATATTTCTTTTTTTAACTGCGCACATAATTTGTCCCTAAAAGACATTTTTATAGAACTTGTCTTCAGTATTGTATCTGTGAAGAAGAATTACATCCATTCCTTAGATTTTTCTTTAAACCCATTACAAATTTAAACAAAAGAGGCTCATTTCTGAGCACCAACTAGAATTCCTCTTCCCAGGGGGATTATGTAGCATCATCTTAATTTAGACATTAGCATCTTGTTACCATTATTTTTTAAGTGGGTGATTTTCTATGGAAACTACTAAACATGGTTTAGACATGTAGAGGCAAACAAATTATTTTAGGGTCAAGATAAAGGATCCTTAGTTACTTAGCCCTAGCTTCCTTGGTTTCTCATCTTAAAATTCACCTTCTGCACAAGACTTTCCTTGGTCCTCTTTCAGATGATCTATTTATACTGCACCCATCTAATTAAGTGGGGGCAGCTAGGTGCCATAGTGGATAGCACTTTGGAAGGCGAGTCAGGAGGACTCATCTTTGTGAGTTCAAATCCGTCCTCAGACACTTACTAGTGGTGTGACCCGAGGCAAGTCACTTACCCCTGTTTGCCTCAGTTTCCTCATGTGTAAAATGAGTTTGAGAAGGAGATGGCAAATTGCCCCAGTATCTCTAGCAAGAAAGCCCCAAGTGGGGTCAGGAAGAGTCGGACGTGACTGAAGTGATTAAACAACAGCATTTAATCAAGTGCATCTTGTGCTACCAATAGAAAATAACAAGCTCCCTGAGGAGCAAACCTGGTGTTTTTCTCCTTGCTTTTCTTTGTAGCCCCAGTGTTTACCACCGTGCATGTAGTAGGCGCTGAATAAATGCCTGTTGACATTGGTACTTTCCCATGGCTTTTAGTAATTTGCTTCATTCCACCAGGTAGAAGTTAAGCTTTCTTAGGCGTATAGTTCTCATTGGGGAAGACTTCTCCAAAGCTCCTCACATACTCGACAAACTCCCCTTCCGTTCTATTGAACTGACCTACCACCATCACCTTCCATCATTCTGAGAATCCACAATATGGTGGATGATCCTAAAATCATTTGTCTTGGCTTTCGAAGGTGTTTTATTACTCGCATGTTAACATCAGTCCATCTGCTTTTCTGGGAATCCACACTTCAGGCTAGATAGGAAACCGCAGTGAAGTGTCTCCATGCCAACCCTGCATCCTGTGTCACCTCCTTCATGACCTGCCCTCTTCAGTGCAATGGATATCACCTTTCTTCCAGGCTTGGCAGACAAGCCAATTCTTTCTTCAAACTCAATTCATGCTTATCCTCAGGGAGGGGTGTGATTTCTTTGGCTTTAAAGTCATCCTTCCTCTTCCAGTTTCAACCAGAGATACTGAGAACATTGGCCTTGGAGGCAGGAAGACTTACATTCAAACACTGTCTCAAACACTATGGAGCTGTCTGACTTTGCCTCCGTTTCCTCATCTGTAGAATGAGGGATTAGGCGTCCAGAGCCACTAAGATGCTTTCTGCCTCTACGTGTATGCTCATAAATCCTTTTGCTCTTCTTTGTATGCTCAGTTTTTAGCACAGCACCCGCCACATGCTGTTGCTGCTGTTGTTCAATCATTTTTCCAGTTATATCTGACAGTTCATGACTCCATTTGGGTTTTTTTGGCAAAGATATTGGAATAGTTTGCTATTTCTTTCTCCAGCTCATTTTACATGTGAGGAACTGAGGCAAACAGGGTTAATTGACTTTTCCAGGTTTGCACACATAGGAAGTGCCTGAGGTCAGACTTGAACTCAGATCTTTCTGATTCCAGAACCAGTGCTCTATTCATCATGCCACCTTGTTGCCCCACAATTAAGTCATTTCAGTCACGTTCAATCCTTTGTGACCCCGTTTGGGGTTTTCTTGGCAAAAAAAAAACTGGAGTGATTTGCCATTTCCTTCCTTTGACAGATGAAGAAACTGAGGCAAACAGGGTTAAATGACTTGCCAAGGGTCATGTCTGAGGCCAGATTTGAACTCTATCTACTGTGTCATCTAGCCCCTGGTATGTAGTAAGTGCTTAATAAGTTTGTTGACTGACAAGGATCTTAGGGTGAAGTTGTGAATTGGAGTGTAGGTAACAGTGTACCAGAGATATCAAAATTATGATCTCCCCAGGAAGCTATTAGGAATAAGAGCACTCACATTTTGCTAGATGAGTAAAAGGGAGTTGAGGAAACAGTTTATCTGGTTAACCCACTTTAGGAAAGGCCGGCATTAATTGTATTCATTTGAGTGTGAAAGCTCTTAGGGGGGCAGATTGAATTATGGAGCTATTTGCCTCACTTATTCATTTAATTTAGTTGTCACACCTGGTAACCAATGTGGATTTCCTTCTTTCTAGTTTGACTTACCCCAAACTGATCTAAGTAATTCACTCAGTTAATTTGTCAAAATTCTCCTGTTTGTACCTAGCCATTTTTGAAAAGCATCAGACTCTTCCTGGCCAAACTTCTGTATCAGAAATTAATCTGAAGAAGTTTCATTGTATTATTCAATATTCTGAATAACCATCACCAAGATTAACTAAAAAATCTCATTTAATGATCAGAAATATTTCAGGGGTTTAAAAGAAATATAGGCTTGGAATTTGCTCATGATGCTTTCCATTCCTTTTTAGATTTGGTTGGTTTTCTATGCTTGATTATCATCAATCAGCCAGTGAATCAATACATAATTAGTAAGCACCTCCTGTATTCAGGCACCAAGGATACAAAGAGGAGGAGTGAAACAATCCCTACTGACAGGAAGCTTGGATTCTAATGGCAAAACATGCTTTTGACCTAATAGAAATTATAACAGAAACAGTCAATCTGCTTTCTCATTTGGAGAACAAGGACATGTTCTCTTTCTTCTCACTGACACCCTGCTGCCGTCTCCTCTCCATGTGACAACTTGAATTTCCCCCTATTTTCACAGTTACTGATTCAAATAAGAAAGACCTCTAGTAGCACAGGAATAGAAATAATAATTCAGATAAAAATGTCTGTTTCCACTGGTATATGGATGCTCCTAACTCACTAGAGTTTAATCTTCCCTATAAGCAAGAGAATGTCTCCAGCTTTTCCATAGCTGTATCTCTCACATAAGGGCAGCCAGGTGGTGCCATGGTGCATAGTGCACTGGGTCTGGAGTCATGAAGACTCATCTTCTTCCATCTTTTCCAAGAAAACCCCCTAAATATAGGATCATAAGGAGTCAGGCACAAGTGGAAAGTCTCATGTACTTTGTACAACTGATGAAAGAGATACAGGTTGCTGCCGATTGCAGGTCTTGGCTTAAGCTCCTGATAAAACTCGTTTTGCTGTAGAATGACTTCCGTTCTCCCTGGCCTCATTTCTTCCAGGTTGCAGACCTGAAGTCTAGGTTGACTTTTATGTTTGTTCCAGAGGCCAGGTTAAATTTCTTGTTTAACTACAAGTGGCACTGCATACATTATGATGTTCCAAATAAAGTTGGGCATTATGGTTTTGGTTCTGTAAAATGTTCTGAGTCAATAGAATCCATTCCAGATTCTAGATTTCTAGAGACACATGGATTAAAGAGAGTGTCTCAACTGAGAAATGCTTCCTGTACCCAAATTGTTTGGGATTCCCATGGGACCAACCCTTGACAATGTAAAGAGGAATTTTAATCAGGTTTGCTTGAGGCATGAGTTAGGAGAGAAAGGCTTGGAGTAATTCTATTGTTTTTTTTTTTTCTTGTGAGACAACCTTGATTTTTCTTCCTCCTTCCCTTTCTCCTCTGGATTTTTAACTCTCTTTCCTTCTTCTATGTGAAACACAAGGAGGAAGATCATAGGATTGGTGAGATGGATGGTAGGAAAAGCAGGCCCGGTGCTTTGGTTTCATCTATTTGGAAAAAGTAGAATAAAATTGAAGTCTTATAAAAATAACCCAGGTCCCTGTTCCTCCTTTTCCAACCAAGCCTGAGCCATTGGTCTGCATAATATCAGCCTATCCAAAACCTAAAAGCTTTTAGAGATTTACTCCACTAAGGCGTAGCATTGTCTTTTTGATTTATGGTTACCTAAAATAGCTAGCTCCATAGTGGTCTCTGTCCTCTCTCACTATATCAGTGCATCCCAATATAGTGAGCCATGAAAAAAGGTTTCTTGTTTTTTTCAGTTTATAAATAGTTTGAACCTTTCTTTACAGTTAGCTAACAGTGCTTCCTTGCATAAGAATATTTTAAAATTTCTGCACTGAGATTTGAAGCTCAACATGTCAAAATGTGTTGAGGAAATGTAGGTTATGTAAAAACAAAAAGATAGCAAGAAACTTTTATTTTAATGACAATAGCTAGCATTTGGGAGTAGCCAGGTGACTCAGTGGATAGTGCACTGGGCTTGGAACCAGAAAGACTACTCTTACTGATTTCAGATCTGGTCTCAGATGCTTGCTAGCTGTGTGACCCTGGGAAAGTCACTTAACCCTGTTGGCCTCAGTTTCTTCATTTGCTGAATGAGCTGGAGAAGGAAACAGCAAACCGCTCCACTATCTTTGCTAAAAAAATCCCAAATGGAGTCATGAAGAGTCAGACATGACTGAGAAATGACTTAGCAGCCAAGAGTTCTCGTTTCTGTAGCCTTTGCAGGTGCTTTGCAAAGTGCTTTAGAAAGATCTCATTTGGTCCTCGTAATAGCTGTGGGAAGGAGGCACTCTTATTATATCCATTTTAGAGATGGGAAACTGCAGCTGACATAAGTGATTTGATCAAGGTCACAGAGCTAGGAATTATCAGGAATAAGGCTGAGAGCCCCATTTTCATGACTCCTAGACCCAGAATTCTATCCCCTATTGGTTGTGGTTTGTTTTTCGTTCCCAAAAAGAACCCTGACATTGGGAAAGCTATGTCATGATATGCAAATGAATTGGATTTAAGTGAAGCAAGACTGAACTTTTCTAAGGAACCCTGAAAACATTTCCAAAATCATCATCAATAGAAGGAGTATAGCATTTTCTGAAGAATAAGGTGCTATTTTTTTTTAAAAGTTCATTTTCATCATTAGGAGGCTTTGGTTTCAGTCCTTGTTCTATTACTGAATAGCTAAGACCTTGGGTATGTCATTTAACCTTCTAGACCTCAGTTTCCTCATCTGTAAAATTAGAAGACTGGGCCACATGATTTTTAAAGTCTATTATTCTGTGTCTCTGTTGATGACAAGATTCAATTAGATTTTAATGGCCCCAGTAATACTTGTATCTAATGTGAAATGCAACTAGGTTCCAATGCATCCCTGTATTCAAATTAGCGTCATCCAAAGTGACAGTTATGTAATCTGTGGTCACTAGTTCCTTCCCAAGGGAAATATGGAACACAAACTCCAATAATGCAAGCATTTGGACGGATTGCATTGTTGGTGCTGATCAGGGCCTGTCTATACTGCATCTCGTTTCTGTTTGGTTTATTACATATGGCACACAAGCTCTTCATTCAATGTATTTGTCATTGACTGCTCCTGAAGAGGAGATATCACAAGGCAGAATGAATGCCTCTGTTAATTCCTGTATTTTGTCTATACCAGGGTGTGTTGGAGAGCTTCCTGGGCACAGCTGTCTCCGGAGCCATCTTTTGTCTTTTTGCTGGCCAACCACTCACCATCCTGAGCAGTACAGGACCTGTCCTTGTCTTTGAAAGGCTTTTATTTAATTTCAGCAAGTATGTATAGCACATTCGTATATAATCAAAAGTGTTTAATTATCCAAGGAAAGAGTAATTCCATTCTGGAGATACTAGAGAAATCACCCAACTCTTACTCCAAAAAAGTAGAAATAAAAATAACTTCAACAAATCGTTGGAATCACAAAGACGTAACAATCCCGCATGTGCTAAATGGTACTAATTCTTAGTTAGCAGGCGTAAGTCAAGGGGGAACGTTTAAGCCAGAATTGTTGTTTGTTTGTTGTTTGTCCTTCATTCCTGGAGAGGGCCATGGTACCAGGAAGGAGATGCCATGACTTGAAGGTAAATTGGATTTAAGTGAGGGAGGACTGTGCAAATCACCAGCCTCACTTTCTCCTCCAGAGCCGGCTGAATCCAGTGGCCAGATATGGATCAAGATAACGGGAGGTGGTAGTGGGGGTCCTTGGCCTTTTCAAGCTAAGGTCTACTTTGGACAGAGGAGGGGCAGAATCCCCTCCCATTATTTCTGACTTCTTTAGACCCTCATTTACTATCCATAGAATGAGAAAGTCTCATTCTGAGAGTTAAATCTTCACAGATTGTGGCAGGGAACATAATTAGTGCCAGGTAGTAAAGAATTACGGAAGGGTCTTAGAATAAGCAGATCTGGGTTCAAGCTCCTGCTCTTCTTCTCAGCTTTATCAGCATAGGTAAGTCTCCAACTCCTTCCTCTCTTCAAATAAGTGACTGCAATTTACTGAGGGATTTACAAATTCTCTAGAGGGTATTTGTCCTTAATGCTTATATAAAACCTAGAAATAGGCTTTTTTTCTTGTTATCTACTTCACTGAGAAGGTAATAGAAAATGAGTACTGCACTGATGGTGCTTATTCGTTTTTGTGAGGAGAGTAGGCCCTGGGGAAATCTCTTAACCCCGTCTGCCTCAGTTTCCTTGCCTATAAAATGAGCTAGAGATGGAAATGGCACCTCTGCCAAGAAATCCACAGAATGGGATCCCAGAGTCAGACACGAGTGAACAATAACCAGGGAGGATTAAGAGAAAGGCCTTCCATTTGTAGTCCCCAAAGATGGAAAGTAAAATCTTTCAGCCACAAAAGCAAACACAGTTTTTGGAGAAGGGTGGGGGCTGCGTTTTCTTCCCATAATCTGTATTTCAGGTTGAAAAGTTCCTGTTCATTTCAAGGAGAACTGTATTTAAAAAATGAGATTTGAGGATTTAGGAGGAGACAAAAGAAACAGGGCACTCCAGTTTATATGTTCTAAGAATAAGAGGCATGAACAGTGACAGCAGGAAATAGTGGAAAATAACCAGGCCGGTTACAAAAGAGCAAGCTGCTGTAAAGTGGGGTTCCTCATCCCCACTCCTATGCCTTACTGGGTAACTTAGGTGGCGTGTTCCAGAGTCACATTGTCTATCATGAAAGGAGAGGAGGGCAGGGGTGGAGCAGGGGGCAGAGGCCAGCAGTCACCTCTGAGGCTTGGTAGCTAGCTATGTGACCCTTAACCTCAATAAGAATCCATTTCCTTATGTTCAAAATGAAAATAGCAATGCCCATAATGCTCTCTTGCAAAGCTTTTTCATGGGATCTCAGGTAAAGAGTGAAAAGAAACCTCATAGGTCAACAAACCCAACCCCCTCACTTTATAGATGGAGAAACTAGTGCCCAGCAAGACCAAGGTCCCCCAAGTAGTAAGCATCAGGGTGAATTTGAATCCAGGTCCCCAGTCTACAAAGACTATCCCACTATGCCATGTGAAAATCAAATGAATGTCTATATTTCAGCACCACAGAAACACTGAATATCATTCTGTTATTATTGTTCTTATTTTTTGGTTTCAAAACGAGTCCCTTTAAGGACTTTTTTGAGTGAAGCAAGAGCCCTCATGGTCTACATTTCAACCTCACTCTGCAGCTTTTCCTTACTTTTTTTGGAATTCCTTATTATATGACCCTTCTTCATCTTAATTCCCAGGACACTGGAAAGAATTCTATTCATGCCAGTTTACAGCAAAGAGTCAAAAAGTTTTCTGTGTTTAAGAAACCTCACTGTGTGAGAGGAGAAGGCCTTTGTGGGAAGATTAAACCAGACTGTACCCTCCACAGGAACAAACAGGGCGGCCTCTTCACAAAGAATTACGAGCAGCAAAGCAATCAGAAACTTAATCTGGAGAAAATGTTTCTTGCTGGTTTCCTTTAGATAATTCTGAGATAGAAATTATTTCCTTTTACTAAATAAATTCATATCTCCCTTTCCCTCCAAAAGCCCATAATTAGCAAACTAAACAAAGTGCTTCATGATTTGTATGGAAATTCTATCTGATTAGAAGTGCAATGCCAAGGAGAAAAATTGTAAAGATTTTTTTTAAAACCCAGCACTAAATAATATAGTACTGTTATGTACTAGCCGGCCTTTATTTTGATCAAACTACTTTGTTATGATTATTATTTGATATATGTTATTAAAATATAATAACAATGTTAAAAATAATTTTATCTGTCCTGCCCTTAGGCTTTAATGTGGCTCCTGGGTCTTAAAGAAAAAGGTAGGACAGGAACAGGGAGGTAGGACTTGGAGTCAGGAAAACTCAACTTCAAATTCAGTCTCAGACCCTTACTGACTATGTGAGCCTGGGCCAGTCACTTCACCTCTGTTTGCTTCAGGCTCCTCATCTGTAAAATGGAGATAGAAAGGCACTCACCTCCCAGGGTTATTGTGAACATAAAAGGAAATTGCAGTTATTAAGCACTTTGCAAACCTTAAAAGGCCACATAAATGCGTTTGACTCCTCCTTTTTCTCTTCCTCTTCCTCCTCCTCCTCCTCCTTTCAAGACCACCACTGCCACCACAACAGCAGAAACAATGCTAGATTGGGGGTCAGAAGACCTGGTATTAAGTCCTAGTCCCACAGTTTGCGGTCTGTTTGACCTTATGTTGTCTCTTGAGGTCTCAGTTCCTTTATCTGGACCTTAAATCTCCCTTAAATGGAGGCAGTTGAACCAGCTGACTGCTAAGATCCATTCTGGTTTGAAAACCATCATCCAGATCAGAAACGTGCCACTGGCATAGGAGGCAGATTTTTTTTTAAACAACTCAAGAATGGGAGGAAGGTGGTCAGAGTATGACATGCTCAGACAATACAGAGACAGAGTAAAAAGAACAAGGAAAGTCCCAAGGAGTTCCAAACCCAATGCTCTCTCTAATAACTCATATAGTTAATTAGTAGTAAGATGTACGTAAGAAAACTCGTGACTCAGTGGAGAGAGTACCAGGCCTAGACTTAGGAAGACCTGAGTTCAAACCCAGTCTCAGACACTTCTTGGTTGTGTGACCCTGGACAAGTAATTTAGCCCTGTTTTCCTCAGTTTCCTCATCTGTAAAATGGAGAAGGAAATGGTGAACTACACCAATATCTTTGCCAAGAAAACCCCAAATGGGACAAGAAGAGTTGAACACAATTGAAATGACAGAACAGCATTATGTATACATTGAACTATTTCTCACAAACCGTACCTTGGCAAGAGGGTTAATCCTTCTTTTGTCTAATAATTTAGTTCTAATAGCTGAAGAAGTAACAAATATCTTATTATTCCCTCTTCTTCCTACTTTAAGCGCATCATTTCTGTGGATGTTCTCCACTGGTTTCATTGATTGAGACCAGATAAGATAGTTTTAGGGTCCCTCAGACCCAAGTATTAATTTTTCCAGTTAGTCTTCTTTCTTTGAGAGATCTCATAATTGAAATCTTTCCTTTTTTGTTAGGAAAGCAAAGATAAAATACTTTTAACACTTCTTTTCACTGGTGATCTCTTGGTCAAGTCAATAGGGAATGAACCCAGAAATAAAAAGCCCTGATTACTAATTCTTCTGATGACTTATTGTAGACCTCAGCTTGCTTTGTCTAGTATTTATCTCATTCAAGAAACATTTATTAATTTTAGTATTAATTGATAAAGTATTAGTTTAATAATATGAAACAGTTTGGCTTAGTAGATTGAAAGCTGATTTGGATTCTGGGAAGAACTCACTTAAGGTCCCACCTTTGACACAGACTGACCTTGTGGCCTGGGAGAAGACTGGAAGACAGAGATAAGGTTCAGTCGGCTTCCCTAGACTAATGACATTCTAGGTCTGATAAAACAAGTAATGAAAGTTTGATGGATGGATGGATGGATGGATGGATGGGTGGATGGATTGATGGGTAGATGGATGGATGGATGTCTGTAAATCATCTGGAGGAAATTCATTATATAACAAATATAGTTTATTATTATCTGAAATTTTGTGAAGCAAGGGCTCAAATAATAACTTTATCAGCAGCTAAATCAGATTCAGAGCACAGGAAGTGTGCCTTAGAGGCAGGAAAACTGGACCCGGAGTAAGGGAACCTGGTTTCCAAACCTACTTTGGTTACAAAACCTTGAGAAAATCACTTAACTTCAGGTATAATTCTATTCATTCATAAAATGTGTGTATTAGTCTAGAGAAATTCATCCCTTCCATCTATGGACTTATGCTTTTCAATCCTTTCTACTAGTCTTATGTAGGATTTCAGAGACTGACCATCAGCAATCCAATGTCACTGAGGAATGAATAGTGGTTTGGAACTTGCCAAACTCCACAGTGGTATTAAAATTCAGTATTAGGAAAGACTGGAAATTCATGCTGCAGGACTTAGAGAAAGTCCTTAATTTATCTATTTTTATATAAAAAATTGGAATAATATTATCTCTCTCTATCTCACCAAGAGATGCTATATAGGATTGTGGATTGAGGGTTGGCTTGGGAATTAGAAAGAAATGGAATCAAATCTTGCCCGTGAGATACACTAGCTGTGATAAGTGGATTTAAATCCACTTACATTCTCAGCGCTCAAGGCAACTTGCTGAGACAATAATGATGATGCTGGTATGATGATATGTTGTGCTAAGCACTTTATAAGTATCTTGTTTATTTGATTGCATGGTAAGTGATATTGTCATCCCTATTTCATAGAGGAAATTGAGGCAAACAGAAGTTAAGTGATTTATCCAGGCTCACACAACTAGTTCTTTGTATTTCCAGACTTAACACGGTGTCTGGCGCATATTAATCATTTAATAAATGTGTGTTGATGGATTGATCTCCATTGGTGAAAGGGATGTTCTATAGGTATTAAATCACAGGTCCAGACTCCTTTCCCTCCTCCTTATCCCTCAAACAATATCCCACAGAGAGTTCATAAGGAATGTGTAAGAAAAAGAATGATTGTAAAATCCCCTCAAAATATGTTGAAAATAACCAACGTGGTTTAACTGGGCTCATTTTTCTTACTACCTCAGCAACAACTTACAATAGAAGGCCAATTCTGCCAATAGGGGAAGGCACTCCTTCCAAGGAGGGTCTAAGTGTCCCCAAGGACAGAGTGTCCAGTACCTTTCTCTGTGCTTCTCTCACAATTTCTGGAACTCTTTCCTTTGGGAAGCTTAATTGTCTAGGCTGGGTTGACTAAATTGCTGAATTGTGGCATTTCTGGGAGCATAGGGCATTGGGTAGGATATTAGCCTTAGAGTCAGGAAGATCTGGGTTTAAATCTACCCTTAGACACTTATTAGATGTATGACCTTGGACAAGTCACTATTTCTCTTGGCCTCAATTTCCTCATCTGTAAAATGAAGAGGTTGGATTCATTGGTCTCTTCAAGTTCCCTCCCAGTTCTAAATGTATATTCCTATAATCCAAAGTATATTTCCTTTCTAGGACCTGTAGGTGATTTTTGAAATTTAGTGATTAATTCTTTAGCATCTGAGGGTCAAATTCTTCTTTCTGTGTAGGGGGCAGGGTCTAAATCTCTTTCTTGCTTTCTTTCAGAGACAATGGTTTTGACTATCTGGAGTTCCGTTTGTGGATAGGTCTGTGGTCTGCCTTCCTGTGTCTCATCTTGGTGGCCACGGATGCCAGCTTCTTAGTCCAGTACTTTACTCGCTTCACTGAAGAGGGCTTCTCCTCTCTGATCAGCTTCATTTTCATCTACGATGCGTTCAAGAAGATGATCAAGCTGGCGGATTACTATCCCATCAACTCCCACTTCAAAGTGGATTACATCACTCATTTCTCTTGTGCCTGTGTCCCTCCAGACTCAGGTGAGGATGTGCCCCTCAGGTTGTACCTACTCTGATTCTTGTGGGGTTGGCAACAAATGCCTGTGCTGAGTAGGCTGATAGCCAGAAAAGGATGGTGTGTTCTCCCTCCTCCCTCCAGAAACGATGCTTCTGAAATTTCCAAACACCAGCTCAAGCACTTTACAAAGATTCTCCCAAAGATCTTGTTAAACTGGGGAACTGTAGCTGCAGCCTGGGAATGTCAGGAGGCCAGGAAACATCTAGCAAGCACAAACTATGTGAGCGATACTGTGCTGAGTTCTGGGGATACAGATGGGAGAGGTCAGTCGCTGCACTCAAGGAGCTCCCAGAGAAGACAGCACTCAGACAAATAGGTACAAAGAGGTTAGGTACAAGATGTGCGGAAGAAAATTAACAGAGGAAAGTCCCTGTCCACTGCTCTTTCCATTAGATTCTATTACTCCTGAGAAATCAAACTATATATAGCACCAAGGGGACCAGCATCTTTCTAACTCATTATAGTCATTCATATAGAACCTAATAAATTCTCATAAAATCTAGGAGAAAGAGAACTTTTTTCCCTGAGAGTCAGGAGAAATAGCTTCAAATCGTGACCTGATTAGGTATTAAATGGTCACTGTGTGACTTTTAAAAATAGTCACTGTGTGACTTTAGGCCATTCACTTTATCTTCTAGCCCTTACTTTCTTCATCTATAAGATGATAGAGTTGGACTACTATTCTTTTCCTTCATTTTCTTCAAATAATCCCCTTGTGGAAGGAAATTGAAGGCCTCCACCATGCTGGTAGCCCTCCTTGGGTGCTTTGCAATTGTCTTTCCCAAAATGTGGCACCCAGAATGAAACATAGTACTCCAGATGTGTTCTAGTCAAAGTAGAATAGAGTGGAACCATCATATTATTATCCCTACCTCTAAGATGCCAGTATATTTGTTTACAATCCACTAAGACCCCTAGATCCTTTTTAGATAAACTGCTCTCTAACCACTCATTCTCTATCTCATAGAAACGAAATTAATTTTTAAGCCTAAAGTAGTTTATTCCTGTTCAATTTCATCTTCTTAGATTCAGCTAGAGTTTTTAGCTGTCCAAGATGTTTTTAGATCATGACTGTAATCCAGGTTATTAGCTCTTCCTTTGTGTCATCCGCAGATTTAATATGCATTCCATGTATGCCTTTGCAAAATCCATTACTAAAAATCTTAAAAAGCAGAAGGCCAAGCCCAGACCTCTGGGAGACTAAACATCAACTACGTTTACATGGAATCCTTAATGATGACCCTTTGGGTCTGACCATTCAACTGAGTCCAAATCCCCCTTCTGTCTAGTCCCCATCTCTCCATTTTTTTCCCTCTAAGACTAGCATAAGATACCTTATCAAAAGTTTAGTTAACATTTAGGTAAGCTAGGTCTGTGACATCCCCCTGACCTATCAGTTTAGTAACATTGCCAAAGGAGGAAATGATGTTAGTGACTTTGACTTGACCATTCCAGCTCTTGGAGATCCTTGCTTCCTTTTCTCAACAAAGGTTAGGTCTTGGAGATGTTGCAGTAACTGTCCTCTGCCCAAGAAAAGCCAAAACAAAAATAACAAATTTTTATGTGAAAAACAGAGAAAGGGTCTGCTTCATTGATCCCCAGGGAGAGCTATGGTTCCAGAACACAAAGGCCAGCAGGGTTATTTAGCTCAAAGGCCCTGCCAATGCTGAGATCCATGATTGCTTCCTCAGTAGGTATGAATAAACCTACATGTAGATTTACTAAAAGGACTGAAAATCCAGCCTGCATACAAAGCCACCTTGAAGTTTCCATCTCTCATCCATCACCTTAGGAAAAAAGGGTGGGCTGGTGTCAGTCACATACCGAGGTGGCCTTGGCTCAACTTGAATGAATTTGTTTTATTATTTGGACGGAGACAGACAGGGGCCAATAAACAAAAATCATGCTAATCAAAGTACTTTCAGGTTTGCAAAGTGTTTATACATGTGCTATTTCATTGGATCAACCAACCTAGGGAAGTGGGTGCTATTGTCATTTTCCCAGTGTTCAAATGAGGGAACTAAGGCTGATAAAGTCATACAGTTAGTGTCTGGGTACAGATCTCTGATTAAGGGTACCAGTGTAGGCAGTATGGGATTTGATCTCAGGTCTTCTCATTTCAAAGTCCAGCGCCATCTAACTAAAGTAATGTCTATAGTATATGTAATAAATGTGAAAATAATGCCAAGCCTTCACATTTGTCCTTTACTTCTGAGAAGTATCTGATCCTTGTTTACCTGAGGACCTGACATTGAGAGAGGGACAGATTTTAGACTTGAATTACAGGTGCTTGCTTAATCTGGTTTGAGCTTCTTCTTTGACGTGAGTTACACTCGGCTTCCTCGTTCTGTTGTGGACGTCAGAGGCTTTGCCTGACCAAGTTTTGAAAGATCCTTGGCCATATGTAGTCCTGTGCATCAGAATACTGCACCAGGATGGAACCACTAAATTTAAGTGATTGAATTAACGACATTGCACCATTTGTCTCTTCCAAGGTGTGCCTGTTTAACAGACAGAGCTCTCTGTGCATAATGGCCCACCTTTCAGTACTGACTCTCTGAGCCCAAGTGGAGAAAGGAGCTGATGGAAAACGGCTCCCTTTTGGACTTTTGATCCTCTCTCTTTTCCTAACTATACTGGTTGGCAAGATTGGTCCACTGGTATTATGGAGAACAAAGTCATTTGTGGAAATGAAAACAACCCAGCAAATGAACTTTGGCCATTTTCATGAAGACCACAAAAGGTTATTGACTTCCTTAGCTAACTTACCCCTATGGAGCTGGCTCAAAAACCTTAATATTTCTTGATAGGACACTGAAACATTACCTTGGAAGGATTACACAGTCGAAATTATATCCAGAACATTCTGAAAAAACAACAAAAGTCTGGTTTCTCATGACAATACACCCTCTGAGTTAAAGAATTCAATTAATGAGTCCATAATGTTGAAACTGGCCAGTGGCATGTTTTTAGCACCAGGAGTGTATATAATAGTGAACTGGTAACTTGGAAGATGGGAGTCTCCATCCTGCAAACTCACAGGCTTGGAAATGGGGGCCCTTCAATCATGGGTGAAACCCTAGGAGAGGCAGCTCCTCTCCTACATCATTGAACACTTTCTTGGTACAAGATATTTATACAAAGTCTTATCCTTTATCAATGAGTGACAGTCTTCCTCTCGACAGTATAACCTTATGGATAGAATGCTAGGTTTCTGAAATAATATAATTCTACATCCCTAGGACTCAGTGATGGTGACAAAAGGTCTTTTTAGGGAATAAGAGAAGAAACAGATTTCTCTCCAAAGAGAGAAGGAGTAAATGTGTTTCATTCTGGGTACAGATCTCTGATTAAGGGTACCAGTGTAGGGAATATGGGAGCTCTCAGTACTTTTGGCAATTCTTTAATATTCAAGATTAAGCCAGACTTCATAGGATTCCACGTTGCCAGTCACTGTAAAATTAATAATAACAATCAGGGGCAATTGGGCAGAACAATGGATAGAGAGGGAGGTCTGGAGTCAGAAAGACCTGAGTTCAAATTTAGCCTCAGACAATTGCTGGCTTAACCTGGGCACATCACTAAACTCTGTTTGCCTCAATTTCCTCATCTGTAAAACTGTAGTCCTCCCAGTGTTGTTGCAAGGATCAAATGAAATAATATTCATAAAATATTTAGTCTAGTAAACACTCTATAAATGGTAGCTATTGTGTCATTATTGTTATTATCATTATTATTAGTTACTGTAGGTGAACCAAAGGGAGAATCCAATAGAAATAGTGAGACAAAATGTCCCTGTCTTAGACTGAGATGTAATGGATGACTTTTTCTGCTGTGTTATTTCCTCCTATTACTGTTCTCTCCTTTTCCCCAAAGGCTTTTTTTTTAAAGCTGGTAGCAGGATGGAAATATTATCTATGAATAATTATTTCAGATAATCAAATATATGGTATCCGTCCAGTCCAGTCTGAAGCAGAAATCCTAAGAAGATCTGGGGTGGTTATTTAGTTTTAGAAATTAGCATTGTCTCTTTTGGGCAGTTAGGGGGTGCAGTAGATAGAATGCAGGACCTGGAGTCAGAAAGACCGAATTCAAATCTGACATCAAACACGTGGTAGCTGTGTGACCCTGAGCAAGTCACTTAACTCTGTTTGCCTCAGTTTCCTCATCTATAAAATGAGCTGGAGAAGGAAATGGCAAGCCACTCCAGTATCTTTGCAAAAAAATCCCCCAATTGGATCACTGAGAGTCAGACATGACCAAATGACTCGCCATATCACTAACAAAATTGTGTATTTTTGTTTATTTGTTTCTGATGTACTTTGGGCATTTCATGCTACTTTATTGGCACAACAACTGCCCTCCCCCCCCTTCCCCGCTCCTTGGGTTATTTTATTGGTATGGAATTAGGGACAAACCTGTGATTTTATAAGTATGGAAGCTCTGTTGACCTGTACAGTTTGATTCCTTCTCTGCACTCTGTCTTACAGATGTGCCTACTTGAGATTTGTCGATCTCAAATAGAAACAGGGGCTACCAAAAGGTACATAAGGATCCCTGCCAGGGGCATCTGGACTTAGAAAATCACATGCTAACATTTTCTGTATTCTATTGAATTTTTATTAACTTTGCTAAATATTCCCTAACTACATTTTAAACTGTTTCCTGCTACACTTGGGAGTGTGGACTGCCTCAGTGTACCCAGGGCCAACTGCCTAGATCATGGAGACACTCAGAGAGGCACAAAATGAATCTTCATTTGGATGTCAGCTCTTTACTTCTGAGGTCATGCTATCTCTCTAAACAATATACAACACAAATATTAACCCCTGTGTGTTGCAGTTATTGAGTGGATAAATCAATTTGCCCCAAATACCGCCTATCTACTAGATATTTATTGAATGGAAAAATGGGGTGAGAGATTCCAATTTGATTATCACAGGACTAGCTTCTTTTTGATGTTTCTTTAACTCAGTCTTGGACAGGGAATGCTACATCCCTTTAGGCAGAGAGGAGGTAGGTAGAGAATGGAGTGACAATTATGTTTCAAGCTGGGAATCCTGCCTTCAGCAGCCAGCTATTGCTTTTCTATGGCTCTTACCCTCTGGTGGCCAATCATGCATCTCTTTGGGCATTGGACAGATCTCCAGTGATCACTGGTGCTGGGCTGTGAGAAGCCATAGGACCTTGTCACTGACACCTCTTCTGTAAGGAATATGTTCTGTCCTATGTACCAACCTTGATACCATCTATGTACTATATACCATCTTTGAACTATGTGCCACCATCTTTCTTAGTCCCTGGAGGCACATTTACATGACTCTCTTGTGCTCTCTTGCATCCGTATGTAAACAGAAATCAAATCCAGTTTAAGAAATGGGGAAAGGCAAAGGCCAAGTGCTCATAAATACATTTCCCTAGTCCTAATGTCTTCCATCCCCAAATATCCTTAAGACCAACTGAAATGATACATGGGAAGGGCAGGAAGTAAAAAGGGTGATGGATGCAAAGGTCTTTTGAAAACTTTCTGAAATTCAGCATGATGAACAAAGTGTTCCCAGGAGAATGGAATCCAAAATCTCCCACCTCCCAGATCAGATAGACCCTGTTGGTTCTCTGATTTCAAAGAACTGTGTCAGGTAAAGGGGAGGGCAGAATGGAGGTTTCTGGAATTCTTCTCATTCAGGACAGAGTGCTTTGGAAGGATCAGAGATTTAGAGCCAGAAGGAAGCTTAGAGGTCACTAACACCCCCACTCCCATTTTATAGGTGGGGAAACTGAGGCACAGAGAGGTTAGTAAGTGTCTGAGAAGGAATTTGAATCCAAGTCCTCTGATTTCACTGTGATTAAATGAGATTATGTATATGAAATCCTTTGAAAGCTTAACTCCTTAACTACTACTTTTTGTGGTTAGTTTTTTTTGTTTCATCCAACCAGATAAAAGGGAAAGTTGGAAAAGTTCCCACCACCCAAATTAGAAAGTGAACAATTGTGATGGGCAGAGCATTATAATCTAAATGGCAACTGAATTGTGGGACCATCAGGAAAATATCAGATTTCTGATACTAGCTCCCAGTGACCCAACACTTTAGGGGTTGCACATGCCCTTCCTCAGAGGAGTAGTGGAGTGGCAAATCTGAGGACAAATCCCAGCTCTGCCTCTTGCTGCATGACAAAGAGAAAGCCGCTTAACCTCTCTGGGCCTTAATTTTCCTCATCTTTTAAAACAAGTGGGTTGGACTAGTCCATCTTCCCGTTCTGTATCTGTGCTAGCCTATGAGGTAAGTAGTACAAAGCTTTATCCATATTTCACAGATGAGGAAATTGAGACCCATGGAAGGAGAAGAAATTTATTCCTAAATCAAAAGTATGACATAGCAGCCAAAAATGCTAATGTGATCTTAGGCTGCATTGAGAGGCAGAGTGTCAGAACTCGGAAAGTGATAATTCTACCATTGTCTGTCCTAGTCAGACAACATCTCTACTGTATTCATTTCTGGTTGCTATATTGGAGAAAGAACATTGTTTGAAGTGGAGTGTGTCCAGTGAAGGATAGCCAGGAAGGCCTTGGGATCATAGCCTCTGAGAATCTGCTGAAGGAAATGGAGAAGAGCAGACCAGGAGGGACCTACTTACTGTAGTTAAGAGCATTTGAAGGACTGTGTATATGTAGAAAGAGGGAGGGGGAAGGAGGTGAGGAGAAAAGAGTTGTTCTAATGGTCCCATAGGGTGTAATTATAAGCCCTGGGTGTTGTTGTTGGGCCTGGAGTCAGGAAAAAGCTTCTTAACAATCAGAGCTATTCAACAGTGCCTCAGGAGGTGACTGGTTACCCCTCATTAGACACTGAGAACAAAGGTTGGATAACCACTTGTGAGTTATATTGCAGAGAGGATTGTTGTTTAGACATAGATGAGACTAGAAGGCCTCTGAGGTCCTGCACCATTCTTAGATTTCATCATTTTACTTAGAGTCTTCTGTTAATTGTCTTGTAGGTTCTAGGTGTGTGTGTGTGTGTGTGTGTGTGTGTGTGTGTGTAGTGGACAGAGATAAAGAGAGAGAGGTAGACAAACAGAGACAGAGAAACAGAGAAAGGAGAGACAGAGACAGAGAGGAGAATGTACTTTTTTTCTGAACCGCTGATACAATGAAATGTTGACTCTACCTTATTTAAATTGCTACCATTCTTTTTTTCTAAAAAGAATGATCATAGAAGAACATAGCATCAAACAATGTTCAAAAACTGATTTGCCTGAGAAAATACCTTTAATGAAACTTAATTGGATTGTAAACTGTCCCTTTATTTTGTTGCAATTAGAGAAATCTCATTACAAAAACAAAACAAAATACTCTATTTTTTTTACACATTAAATTATAATTTCCATTTGTTTTTTCTGGTGTTTATGGTTTCAAATCTCCTCTTGTCTTGCAGCTAACAAGTCAGCATTTGATGATACGACCTTCACCCCCATGGGGTTAGTCACACCTACTTCTGATGTTATGGTGAGTGACAAATTGTCTTGTTATTGGATACCATCATTGTTGCATTTGTGGTGTGGACATGTCACCTCAAAGTACTCCTGATATCACCACAAACAAAATAGGGTCTAGTCTGAGAGGACTTTATTTCACCGCTTAGGTGTTTTTTTTTTCCAAGTGGAGTATATATTTTCTCCAACAATGTTTCCCAGAGATCTAGTTCCCTCTGACTTGCTCATCCTGCTAATGATGACCTTAAGATCTTTCCATATGGCGGTAGGTCTGGTGTTCAATGTGTGAGTGCATTGGGACTGACTCTCCTTTGCAGTCATGGTTCAGAATTCTGTTTTGCGTAGAATCCTTGGGAGGATGCTGGTAGCAGAGCCCTCTATGTGGTCAGGAAGGACCAATGACTGTTGCCGAATATTCTTTCCCATGGCTTGTAATCAAGGAATGAAAGGGGACCCAAACCAAGACTTTACAAAAAGACTACTTTGCATGCATGGAAGGTCTCCCACTGGAAGGAGACTTTTGTTTTAGAGCAAAAGACTGTTTCAGACTCCCAATTGTGCCTCTTCTACACAAAACATGACCTATTACCACATCACCAGCTCCCTATTCCTCATGGTGGCAGCACTCAGGATATCTTAAATTGACCCAGTGCCCATCTCTTAGGAGTCCAAAACACCATAGCAACATTATGAAATGAAGACCCTCAATAACCCTCTGAAAGACTGGTTAATTTTGACATGTTCATTCTCTTCTTTCCTTTCTGCTGGCTTTTGGCTTTCTTTGACTTTTTTCTATGTGCATAATAGAGGGAGGAAGTAAGTGCTGGGGAGAGGGCAATGACTGATTGTAGAAACCAGTCTGTAGGTCAAGTATAAGAAATGACGAGCTCAATGATCTTAGAAAAAACACGGAGGGACTTCCTGAAATAAGGAAGAGTGAAATGAGCAGAACCAAGAGAACACCGTACACAATAACAACAGCATTGTTTTAAGAATGGCTTTGAGCGACTAAGTCATTTCGACTCTTTATAAATATCCAAAGTAAATCATCAAACTTTTAAGGCTTCACTGTGTGCCAGGCATTTTGCTAAGCAAAAAAGCGGTCCCTGTTCTTTAGGAACTCACAATCAAATTGTGCAAACAAGTATATTCAAATAAGATACGTATGGGCAGCCAGGTGGTACCATAGTGCATAGAATGTCGGACCCATAGCAAGGGAGATCTGAGTTCAAATGGGGCCTCTGACCTTTGCTGTTTGTGTGACCCTGGGCAAGTCACTTAACCCCTATTTGCCATGGGTTCCTCATCTGTAAAGTGGGGATAACAATATCACTTATCTCCTAGTGTTGTGAGGATCAGATAAGATGTTAATTACAAAATGCTTGCTTAGTAAGGACTCTATCAAGGTTGGTGATTATTGTTATTATTATTTCATATGTACATATGTTAAGTGGGAGATCATCAACAGTAGAAATGCATTTGCACTAAGAAGAATCAAGAAAGGCTTCAGGTAGAAGATGAGATTTTGGTTGAGACTTGAAGGAGACCAGGGAAGCTAGAAGATGTATAATCTCTCTTAATGCCTGTTCCTTCTCTCTGTTGAGTTTTTCTGACTCCTGGTCCAGCATCCTACCTTCTGTACCACTTACTTGCTAGGTACGTTGTAGGTGCTTAGTAAATATTTATTGACTAACTGAGATATGGAAGAAGCAAATTCCAGACATGGGGGATAGCCAGTGAAAATTCATGCAGTCAGGAGATAGGATGTCTTGTGGGAGGAAGAGAAGAGAGGACCATGTGACTTGATCCTTCCCACCTTGGTGGAACTTCTCCCTGAAGCCCATTCTCCTTTTTGGTGGGTCCTTAACCTTGAACACCATTTCTTGAGAGAACCCAACCATGCTCACTTCACCCCTTGCTTGATTTTTTGCTCTGGACATGTACATCTCTTCTGGTTCCCTTTTCTCTGTTGTCCAGATTTTCTTTACATATTTATGTGTTATAAATAAATAACTGTAAGTTCCTTGAGGGCAATGATTGTCATGTTCCCTTGTATCCCCATCCTTAGCACTCAGGGCAATGCCTGGTCCATAGTAAGCACTTACTGAAGATTTTATCTCCCTTAGAACTGAAAAGGAGCTCAGGAGTTTAATAACCTCATTTTACTGATAAGGAAACTTAGACCTTACAGAAGGTTAAGTGCCTTGTCTGAGATGAATGGAATCTACTAGAACCAAGACCAGAGTCCAAGTCCCCTGTCTTCTCAATGAAAAGAGAGAGAAGGAAGAAAGGAAAAGAAGAACTCCTTAAATTAAAGTTTAAAATTAAGCAAAAATGTAGATGATGCCATACTTGAAATATGGAGTAAGAGATGGCAGGAGAAATGAGAGAGGACGGACCAGCCTGACTGGAAGTCACAGGGCTCCCTAACCTTGATAATGAGATCTCTGGGCTTGTAGATTTTTTCCTCCTGATCACCATTCTCCCTGCCCTGCTAACCCACAGCCCAGGATTCATCCCGCCACCTTCTATTATCACAAAATCACACTGGCTGAATTAATGAAAAGTTTCTGCTTTCTGACTTCTCCTAAATTTTCACTGAAGCACAGCAGTAATTTTGAGTCTCTTATTGACTATAACTTTTCCCGCCTTGGCTATTCTTTTTCTCCCCAAATCTCCGTCTTCCCATTTTCTTCTCTGACTCTCAGAGTGGCCTCACCTGTCTTTTTACTGAGAAGGTTGTGGCTGATTGTTATGGACTTCATCAACTCCCCTCTTCTATTCCTCTGAAGTCTTGATATCCTTGCCTGCTTTCCCTTCCTTCCCTCCAGAGTCAGAGGAAGGTGTGGCACTTATTAGGTTTGACCCTCTACCTTGTACCGTCAACCTTTTCTCCTTCCATCTCCTCCATGACCTTACTTCATACAGGTTACATCCTTTCTCTGATATCTTTCCCTTTTCACTGAATCTTTTCCCTCTGCCTAAAAATATGCTCTTGCATCCCTATGCCAAAAATATATCCCCTTGGTCCCTCCATGACTTCATCCATTTCTCTGTCTTCAACATGAAACTTCAGGGCTTCATGCTTCCTTACTACCCATACATTTCTTGGTTCCCTCCAGTCTGATTCCCATCCCCAACAAACAACCAACGCATCTGGTGTCATATTTTCTGACTGTATCCTCCTGGACCTGGGGAGGTCCATGTTTGACACCCTTGACTCACTCCATTCTCTTTTTCAGACTTTCACAATTCTCCTAGTCTCAGTTTTGTTTTTTTCTTTTCGTTCTTGCCTCATCTGTTTCCAACTCCCTTAAGCATGGGTGACCTTGACCCTCTTTTTCTTGCCATTCCCTCCCTGGTGATCTCATCTACAATCATGGTTTCTGTTATCACTATTAGTTAACTCCTGAATCATATTTCCACCTCCACCCTTTGCCTAGAATCCTAGGACTGGATTTTCAACCACCTGCTAAATAACTCCACCAAGATATTGTACCAGTAAACCCTACTCAATTATCCCCAAACTGAATTCACCAGCTTTACCCACAAACATGCCCAATTCCCTAAATTTTCTATTTCTTTCGATTTTTATTTTTCTGACACTGCCACCCTTTCACTCTTCTAGACTCATAACTTTAGAATCATCTTTGACCCTTCTCTCATCTAGACCTTCTACGTCTTTCCCTCTGCTTTATCTAATCAGTTGACCAGTCATATCTTATTGATTCTACCTTGGCACCATTTCTCATATCTAGGGTCATGTTTCTCCTCTCACTATGAACACACAAGTGTACGTCTTTATTACCCTCACTTGAACTTCTGTAATAACCTTCTCAATGCTTTCCCTCCCTCTGGTCTATTCTTTCCTTAACCTGTCTGTCACTACTGTTTTCAAAATTAAATTTTATTTTTTAAACAATTAAGTAATTATTTTTCCTCCCAACTCCCTGTTTTCAAAATTATATTTTATTTTTTAAACTAGTAAACAATTATTTTTTCTCCCAACTCCCTGTTTTCAAAATTACATTTATTTTTTAAACTACTAAGCAATCCTCTTCTTCCCTACTCCCTGTTTTCAAAATTAAATTTTATTTTTTAAACTATTAAGTAATTATTTTCCCTCCCAATTCCCTTCTTCCCTTGAAAAAAAGAAAAAGTTAAACAAAACCCTCATGACAATTAAGTAGAGTCAAGCAAAGCAAATTCTCATATTGATTGTATGCAAAAATGCATGTCACATTCTGCACCTTGAATCTATCACTTCTTTGTCAGGAGAGACACATGGGCAGTCCCCTAGAATTCTAGTCAGCGGTGTATTGATCTGATTTCTGAACTCTTTCAAGATCATTCACTTTTACAATATTAATACTAAAATATAAATTACTCTCTTCTTTTTGATCGTCTCGTTCTGCATCAGTTCATCCAAGTCTTCCCAAGTCTTGCGGATGATCTCTTTATTTCTTGACATATTCCATGACATTACTGTATCATACTTTGTCCACCTATGATGGGTACTTCCTTGGTTTTCATTCCTTGCTATGTCAAAAAAACACCTGCTCTGAATATTTTTGTACAATATATCCATTTCCTCTTTCTTTGACTTCCTTATGGTTTAGGTCTATCAGTGGTATCACTGAATCAAAGGGTATGCACAGATTAATGACTCTTGGGGCATAGTTCCAACCTGTCACCTTTCCAAGATACTACTATGATTATTATACCAAAAAACTTTCAGT
>CM053601.1:13044811-13124671 GCA_028646575.1 Pseudocheirus occidentalis
CTCTCTCTCTCTCTCTCTCTCTCTCTCTCTCTCTCTCTCTCTCTCTCTCTCTCTCTCTCCATCTCTGTCTCTGTCTCTCTCCCCTCTCCTCTCTCTGATTTTTTTGTTGGATTATCAGATTTATTGTGGTTTATTTGTTTTGGTCGTATGGGATTCTTCATGACCCCATTTGGGGTTTTCTTGACGATGATACCAAAATGATTTGCTGTTTCCTTCACCACCATTTTGTGTCTTTATTCCCACTCTGGCCCCATGTCTACAATGGGCTTCTACTGCTCCTAAGTGAAGGTTGGTAGAATGAATTGCCCCCTTCCCTCTCCTCCAGATCATGAGACCTGGGGGATGTGTGTCTTATAACTTGGGGGAGTGATTCATTCTAAGACCCTCCAGCCAGATTAGCACTATAAATCTAGAGAATTATATGGGTCCCTGAGTTCTGCAGTGCCCCCCCCTCCAAAGAGGGAAAGGGAATTGTATTGACTGTGTCTGGGCTCAGGTGTGAGTTGTTTGCTTCTTACATAAATAAGTCTGTGTTAAGCTGAATTTATTTTTTGCCTGAGTGCTTGTGTGGGAGGCACAAGCCCTTTCCCACTGCTGCAGATCTCCAAATATGAAGCAGATTCAAATGGCCCTGGGGCAGACCTGTGTGAGACAAGAGCAGCTGAATTCTGAGGTTTGGGGGGATAGCTTAGGTTTCCGAGAACTGCCGGGGAGAGATTTTCTTGAGATGTCCTGAAGATAGGATCTGATCCATGTAATGAGCTTCAGTTCAGTGCTACTGGTTACTTGCTGTTCCTTACTTCCTTCAAGGTCTCCCTAAGATGCTACTTCCTCCATTAAGCCTGCCCTGACCCTTCCCCAACTGAAACTGATCTTTCTTCCTCAAATTTCTCCTAATCTTTCCCGAACCGCTTGCCATTTTAAACAGCCTTCCTTGTGTCATATATATTTGTGTACGATCTTTTTCTCTCTGTCAGATTAGTGCCTTAAAAACAGTCTGAGTCATACACTTTCATTTCCAGTAGCTTTCACATAGTAGGTACTTCATGACTCTATAATAAAATAGTTGGGGAAATGGGCTGGGGTCTGGATCTGTGATTTCATGGATAGTGTGGCATAGTGGATAGAGGGCTGGCATTGGAATCAGAAAGACCTGGAATTGAGACCTGTCTCTAAAACACACAGCACTGGTTGTGTAAGTCCTTGGGCACTTAGCACAGTGCTTGGCACATAGTGGGACTTTCATAAATATTTAAACTGAATTGACTTAGCCTCTGAGTGTCTCAGTAGGAGAGGTTTCCATATGAAGAATTCTCTACACCAGTGAAATCACAGATCCAGAAATCACAGATGGGATATAAACACAGAAAGAGATTTATTATTATTATTATTATTAATAATAGTAATAGCTAGCATTTATAAAGCACTTTAAGGTTTGCAAAACCCTTTACAAATATCTCATTTTGTTCTCACTGCAATCCTGAGGTATGATTATCTCCATTTAACAGATGGGAGAACTGAGACCAGCAAAGGTTAACTTGCCGAGGGTCACACATCAGTTGTCTAAGGCTAGATTTGAACTCAGATATTTCTGACTTGAGAGTCCACACTCTATCCACTGTGCCACCTAGCTGCCTCTAACACAGTAAATTAGTTCAGTGAAACAGTAAATTAGAAAGCTCAGGAGAATGGCATGGTCCAATTAGAGGATTTCACATGAAGGAGAAATAACTGTTGGCCGAAGGAGCCGGGGAAGGCTTCCTAAAGCAAGTTACATTGGAAAGAAAACATTTTTTTTTAAACAAATAGAATTTTTTTGGGCAAATAGGATTAAGGAGAAGGGAATTATAGCCAGCGGAGCATGGTAGGTAGGGCCAAAGGGGTGGAGGTGTGCAAAGTAGAAGGCAGATTTGAGGGACAGTGAGTAAGCCAAGTTTGATGGAAGCAAAAAGCTTTTGTTAAAGGAACTTGTGGGAAATAAGACCAGAAAGGGAGATCGTGACCATTTTTAAAAAATTAGAATATTTTAATGAGTCCTTATACCCTGAAATTTCTCCAAGCTCTGAACAAAACAGGTTTATTTCCCAAACTTAAATATAGAATTGTATCAGTCATTCAACAAACATGTATTAAGTGCCTTTCATGTGCCAAGTATATACATATGAATAAATGTATGTATATATGTAACAGATGAGGAAACTGAGGCAAACAGAAATTATATATTTATATAAACTTATGTATGTAGAGTTATATAGTGGCTATAAATATATAAGTATATGTACACAAATGTCTATATATTATGTATATAGGTAAATACATTATAGGCATACACACATCTATCTTATCTAGTCATCTATCTGTCTACTTACCTGACTACTTATCTATCTATATATCTAATCTATCTACCATCTCTCTCTCTCCCTCCATCTATCTATTCATCTATCTATCTACCTATCTATCCATCTATCTATCCATCTATTCATCCATCTATCCACCCATCTATCTTTCTATCCATCTACATTTTACCCAGGCTAAAAGTCCAGCAGCCACTCACAGACCTGAAGCTACCACTGATTGTTAGCACAAGAGCTCTATTTCTGACCTAGGCTGGCTCTACTCTCCTCAGCCAGTCAACTCACTCACCGTGTTAGTCCCACACTTAGTTCAGATGCTTGATTGCTTTTAGCTCATTGCTCTTCCGAACTCCTGAGCTCAAATGATGTTTCAGCTTCAGTCTCTCCCACTCTCTGGTAGTATGTGTGCTGTCATGCCCAGAAACCACCAAATAATCTTAAAGAAAGCTAGGCTGGTCAATAGAACCTATCTTACCACCCCTTATAATCTCAAGGGATGAAAAACTGAGGGTATCATGGATGAGTAGGTTGGTCATTTATGTAATTTCCTATGACATGAGATGTTAACGTCAAGGCAGTTTACAAAAGTCGGTGCAAACCCAACACCGCTGCTTCTCTGGCAGACTATTGAGCAGAAATTGTATTTGTGCCATAGATTTTATGCTCATTTTTAAACAGTATCTTTGTTTCCACTTGATCTTAGGTTTACTGTAATATAATGCAAGTTCTGTAATGGTGGAGACTACATTATACCTAGTCCTAATATACTTGAATGCTGCCTCTCTTAAGTCTACTGAAAAGCCGCATATCTCTGTATACTTTATCCAGCCAGGGAGTGTAAGATCTGAGTTGCCCAGTTTGTACTTCTCTGGGCACCAGCCCAGCAGCATAGCTTCCTGGTACATGCATAGATTGTCCAAAATTTGCAGTAACCCCTTTGGCCACTAGAGGCCATTCAGCCTGCAGGTGTCTAAAATTACAGTGGAACTTTACAAGCTTAGTTTTTATTCTCATTGTAACCTGAATATATGCATTCCTCTCGTATTGATTTGAATTCTTAATAGCTTCCCTGAGTCCCGAGGTAAGGCTGATAATTCAAAGACAGAGTAGGAGGCAGGGCTGGCAAAGCGTATGGTTTCAAGTTGGTTGTACCAGCTGGATCCAAAACCTATTGGATAATATGGAATATTATTCAAAATATTTAAAAATATGAAGCTTATAGCTTTAGAGTTCTTACTTTATGGCTAGAGTTTTATCTTTCTGGGCTTGATGTCTCACATTCAGAAGACTCAGACCCTTACATCTTACCATGATCACATAATTGATCAAATATAGCAAAAAATTAAGAAAAATTCCTATGTGGACCCATCTCCCAAACCATTTTCCACTTACCCTATGATGTCTTAGAGGGTGGTGAGAAGTTCCTTTATGCACCTCATCTAGCTCATGGAAAAAGCATAATGAGATGGTTGAGGCTCTGGGATCCAGCTCTGGGTTGTAGACTCAACCAAGAGTAGAGAGTGAAGCAGTCTTCTCTTCTGCCTTTTTGCCCCAGCTCAGGATGAGTAGAAGCAGCTGTTAATCACGGGACTCAGAATCAATATGGGTCCTCCCCACATTTCAGGACTCTGGCAGTTTCAGATGACTGATAGCCCCAGCCATCCCTAATAAAAGCCTGAGAGTCTCCATCTGCTAACTGGCAGTGGTTCTTTGCTACCCATGATCCACATAGCAGTTAGCAATCTCAAAGACAGGAGAAGGAAGATGATAGCAGAGAACTCTGCACACCAGTGTCTGAATCTCATGTCTATCTTACCATACCATGCTTTTCTGCCCATTGTGAGTCTGTCCCCCTAGTGCCCCTGGAGAGGTGGAGAGAGCTGTCATAATCAGAACTACTCTGCTGGTGTCGTTCTCTCTCCCCACATTATCATATTTACCCTAAGTCCGGAGGAAAAAGAAGACAAATTTGAATGGATAAGAGTACTGTTTGTGTGGTGAGTGAGAGCAGCCTTGCCACTGACATATACTAGCTTTAGGACCCTAGGGACCTCTCTCTGAAACTAAAAGCTGCAGAGGGGCTGATCTTCATTGGTAGAGCCTATTCCTCACTGGAAGGTCTGTTTCTTCTATCTTAGTGCCTTCTGTCTGAGACTACCCCCAGTTTATCCTGTGTTATTTCCTCTTTGTACAGATTTGTTTATGGATTGTCTCCCCCGTTAGATTGTAAGCTCCTTGAGAGGAAAGATTCTTTTATGCCATCCTTTTTGTCCTCAGGACTTAGCACAGTATCTGACCCTTAGTAGGCATGTAATGAATGTTAGTTGATCGACTAACACCGATAAAATCATGGACATGATCCAAAATTTAAAAGTTAGCGATAATTTTATGTCTTTGAGAAAGGTTCAGGACAGCAGAGAAAGAATGACTGAAAAGAGTAAGGGCTTTAAAGATGCTTCAAGCCTCTTACCTCCACCACTAAGTCTCTGTGTGCTCTCCACTAAAGTTCTTTTTCCCTCATGCCCTCATTGCTGAGTTATGTGTGTATACTTCAGCCCAGGGATATATAATAAGAATGGAGAAGGAAGCTGGAGGAAGCAAGGTTTTCTTCAAAGATCACAGCATTCCTCAGAGTGTTGAACTCCCCAGAGCCATCATGATTTATTTATTAATGGACTATAAAGCAACATTGATTCTCATTCATGGCCCTGGGGGCCTAGTGGCCTCCAAAGTGATATGGCTGAAAGGATGTGATGTCCACCTATAACTGGAGTCTTAAGTCATGTTCAATCATGTCTGACTCTTCATGACCCCTTCTGGGGTTTTCTTAACAAAGATACCCGAATGGTTTGCCATTTCCTTCTCCAGCTCATTTTACAGATGAGGAAACTGAGGCAAACAAGGTCAAGTGACTTTCCCAGGGTCACAGAACTAGTAAGTGTCTGAGGAAGATGAGTCTTCCTGACTCCAGGCCACCTAGCTACCCCTAGTCCCTTTTTCTAGACAACTAGTTCTGAAACAATTGTATCTGCTCTTGTTACTTCTTTATATTTTCTTCTCTCCAGGTTTTGAATACTGTTTCCTGGTTCTCTTCCCACCTGAGCCTTCCATGGTCTCCTTTGCTAGATTTCTATCCATGTCATGCATGCTAACTATGGCTGTCCCCTATGGCTCTGTCCTGGTCTCTCTTGTCCTTCTGTCCTATTTCACTTTCTCCTCCACTCTCATGGATCCACTGATTATTTCTTTGCAGGTATTTCTAGACCATTCTGTCCAACCCCAACGTTTCTCCTAACTTCAAGGTTCACATCTCCAACTGCCTATTGGACATTTCATAGTCATCTTACACTCAACATGTCTAAAACAGAATTCATCATCTTTCCCCCCAAATCCTCTCCCCTACCATGACCTTCCTGTTACTCTTCAAGGGACTAGCATTACCCCAGTCACCTGTGGACACCCATCTCCTCATTATTTCTCTACCGTAATATTCAATCCTTTGCCAAGATTTATCCATTTTACCTTTGTAATCCATCTAGAGGCAACTAACTAGTGCAGTAGAAAGAACACTGGACCTGGAACCCTTAGGACCTGAGTTCAAATGTGGCCTCAGATACTAGCTGTGTGACTCTGGACAAATCACTTAACCTCAGTTTTCTCATCTATATAATGGGGATATTAATAGCACTTGCCTGCCAGGATTGTTGTGAGGATCAGATGAGATAATTGTAAAGCACTCAGCACAATGCCTAAAGGGCAGTATATAGCCCCATAGTGCTGTATACATGGTAACTATCGTTATTTTCTTGAATAAACCTCCTTTTGTCTTCTGACACTGCTACCATCCTGGTGCCAGCCCTCCTCATCTCACACCTGTAACATTACAATAGACTTTGAAGTGGCCCATCTTCCACTCGGCTGTCAAACTGATCTTCCCAATGCACAAATCTGAACCCGTCACCCCTCACCCCATTCAAATAAACTCTAGGGGCCTCAGGCTAGACCTTCAGGATAAAATATAAAAATCTGTTTGGCTTTTACAACTTCTTATTGCCTGGTTCTCTTCTACCTTTCCAGTGGTCTTGCTTATACCTTACTCACCCCATATACTTTATGATCCTAGCTCTTCTTTAGATGTGACACTCTATCTCTCACCTTCCTCCATTTTCACTGGCTGTCCCCTGTGCCTGGAATTCTCTCCCTCCTTGTCCCTCCTTCACAGCTTCTCTGGTTTCCTTCAAGTTTCAGCTAAAATCCCATCTGCAAGAAGTTATTTTTTTATTGCTGCCAATTCTAGTGTCTTCTCATAATATTATTTGTAATTTATCCAGAGCTGTGATAGAGGGAAGGACCTCATTTGGCTCTAGGTCCAGCTCTTATGTCCAGTCATGGATTGTATAAGGAAGCAAAACCTGGTCTCAGTTTCCCAGCTGGAGACTATAGTATGGGAGGCAACACCTTGTCAGACCTTGGATGTAACCTCTTGGCAGTAATACCCAAACTCACTCTCCCATCCTTGCTAAATTTCAAGCTCTTCAGATCTGATTTGAAAAACATCACATGGATACATTATTATGAACGCACCATCCGTGCTGAAAAGGGCTCTTTTCCGAAATTTTAAATTATCATCCAGAAATACAAATCCCATTCTCAAACAACAGCACCTTAACTAATCAGCCACCTCCCAAATAATTTTTTCCTTCCATCCCTGCCCCTCAAAGGGCAGCAGTTATGATGATACAATCTAAGCCCCTGTGGTCTTCAATTTCAGGCCCAAGACTTGGCAATCTTTGAAAGATAATCTTGAAAAAGAAAACTTTCCAGGTTGTTTCTGGCCATGTCATTTGGCTCCAACAAATCACCAGAAGTTGCCGGTTTGAAGAAGTCTTGCGTAGATCTCAGCTACCCTTTAGATATATGCCCCTTGAAAATAACAGACCTCTCTGTTGTAGTGATCAGGTTAGCAGAGAGGTGCTTTCATTCTCCTCTTGGGGGTGGGGATTCACCTAGTCCCAGTACAATTCCCTCTTAGAAACACAGAGACGATCTTACCCATATTCAGTAGCCCTAACTCTGGACAATACTATGAACCTAGTTTGTGATCATTGCCCCCTTCCATCATTAGTGTTTATAGTTCCTGATCCCCTCCTGGATTTTGTGCATAAAGAACATCTTGGGCCTCAAAAACATTTTAATTAACATTTCCCAATTTAATTAATTACTGTGTAATCCTGGTAATCATTGCAACG
The DNA here is from genome assembly GCA_028646575.1 of Pseudocheirus occidentalis. Lineage (NCBI taxonomy): Eukaryota > Metazoa > Chordata > Mammalia > Diprotodontia > Pseudocheiridae > Pseudocheirus > Pseudocheirus occidentalis. Next base: position 13,052,415 of record CM053601.1, read on the forward strand.
ATCCTCTAAAGCTAATCCATGAAAAATTGCATGGATCCACTTCCCAGATGTATAGAAAGCCTAAGCTACTTGTCTTCAGTCTCAGATTAATGAGTCGATAGAGACAGGATATTCTAAGGAATAATTGATTCACAATGATAAGTTGAACTTGTAGGTCCTCAATAATAGACATTGCATAACTAAGGTACTGCTAGTACTGCAGAGAGGTGAAAGTCTTCAGGCCTCCTGTCCTGCTTTCTAGTGGAAGCTGATGGTCAGGAAGTGAGCTTGACAGCAGCCCCTTCCTCATGAGGCTGTTCTCGAGATTAACTAGGGCATAAAGTGCTTTATACCTTAAAGCAGAGTTCATAAATGTCCCCTTTTATCAAAACTTTATTTCCTGCAACAACATATTCTTCACATAATAATTGTGAAATGAAAAAAAAAGGATGCTTTAGATCTAGGGTTCTTATCTTTTTGCTTTGGCAGCCCCTTTGACAATCTGGTAAAGCCTGTGAATACCTTCCTCAGAATAATGTTCTTCAATTTGTAAAATGAAATACATAGGACTACAAAGGAAACAGATTATATAGAATCATAATTGTCAGAATATTTTTAAAAACCAATAAATAACAAGCTCACCAACTTCAGTTTAAGAATTTCTCTTCTAGATGCTAAGGTACATGCTTCAGTGTTGCAAAGAGTAGCTTGAGATAGCAAGAGTTTAAAAGTGATGAATTGAGACAAGGAAGAAAAATGTATATATTTTCTTTTTTCCGATCACATGTAAAAGCCATTTTTAAGAGTTTTTTTTTAATTTTGAGTTCTAAATTCTCTCCTTCTCCACTGTACACCCTCATTGAGAAGGAAAGCAATTTCAAAGAGGCTATATACATGTAGTCATGCAAAACATATTTCTATATTAGTCATGTTGTAAAAGAAAAGATTAAAAAAACCCGCCAAGAAAAATAAAGAAAGTAAAGTTTGCTTCAATCTGCATTCCGACTCCATGAGATCTTTCTCTGGAGATGGATAGCATTTTTCATCATAAATCCTTCTTGATTGTCTTGAGTCATTGTAATGGTGAACATAGCTAAGTCATTCATAGTTGATCATTGTACAATGTTGTTATTAATGTGTACAATGTTCTCCTGGTTCTGCTCACTTTACTTTGTATCAGGTCATATAAATCTTTCCAGGGTTTTTGAAAGTATCCTGTTCATCATTTACTGTGGCACAATAGTATTCTATCACAATTATATACTGCAATTTATTCAGCCAAACCCCAATCAATGGGCATACTCTTAATTTCCATTTCTTTGACACCACAAAAAGAGCTCCTATCAATATGTTTTTCTGTATAGGTCGTTTTTATTCTCCCCCATCTTATAGAGGGCAGTGATATTGCTAGGTCAAAGGGTATTTACAGTTTTATAGCCCTTTAGGCATAATTTCAAATCATTCTCCAGAATGATTGGATCAATTCACAACTCCACGAATAATGCTTTAAATATTCCAATTTTCTTACACATCCTCCAGCATTTGCCATTTTCCTTTTCTGTTATATAAGTTAGTCTGATAGATTTGAGGTGATACTCAGAATTGTTTTAATTTGCATTTCTCCAATCTCAATAGTTGTTTAGAGGATTATATATGATTATATATATGATTATAGATAACTTTGATTTCTTTGTTTGAAAATTGCCTCTTCATATCCTTTAACCATTTATCAATTGGATAATGACTTATATTGTTATAAATTTGACTCAGTTCTCCATATATTTGAGAAATTAAGAGAATCTTGCTGTAGAATTTTTTTCACAGTTAATGATTACTGTGTATTTGTCTCCATAGTATTTGTCTCCATAGTATTTTCCCCATTTATCCTTCTCTCTCTCTCTCTCTCTCTCTCTCTCTCTGTCTTCTCTCTTCCACCTGCCTTCTTTCTCCTTTCACCCTGTTCCTCCCCAAAATTGTTTTGCTTTTGACCATGACCTCCCCTAATCCATTCTCCCTTTTATTTACTTCATTCTACCTCTCCCTTCCCCCTTCTCCCAGTGCATCTTTCTTCCTCATTCATTAATTTAATTTTTTAGATAATCATCTCATCATATTCTAGTCACACTTGTGCTCTCTTTCTATGTATACTCCTTTAAAATGCCTTAATAATGGAAAAGTTCTTAGGAGTTACATGTGTCATCTTCCCTTGTAGAAATGTAAGCAGTCTAACCTTATTGAATCCCTTATGACTTCTCTTTCCTGTTTACTTTTTTATATTTCCCTTGAGTCTTGTAAAAGTCAAATTTTCAGTTCAGCTCTGGTGTCTTCGTCAGGAATGCTTGAAAGTTCTCTGTTTCATTAAATATCAGTTTTTCCCCCTAAGGGATTATACTTGGTTTTTCTGGGCAAGTTATTCTTGGTTGTAATCCTAGCTATTTTGTCCTCTAGATCACATTCAAAACTCTCTGATCCCTTAATGTAGAAGCTGCTAAGTCTTGTGTTATACTCACTGTGGCTCCATGATATTTGAATTGTTTCTTTCTGACTGCTTACAATATTTTCTCCTTGACTTGGGATCTCTGGAATTTGGCTATAATATTCTTTAAAGTTTCCAGGTCTCTTTCAGAAGGTGGTTGGTACATTCTTTCAATTTCCATTATACCCTCTGCTTCTAGAATATCAGGGCAGATTTCCACGATAGCTACTTGAAAGATAATGTCTAGGTTCTTTTTTTATCATGGCTTTCAGAAAGTCCAACAATTCTTAAATTCTTTCTTCTTGAACTATTTTTATGGTCAGTTATTTTCCTGATCAGATATTTCATGTTTTGTTCTGTCATTTTCATTCTTTTGATTTTGTTTCTTGTTTCTTGATGTCCCTAGAGTTGTTAGCTTCCACTTGTCCAATTCTAATTTTTATTTTTTTCAGTGAGATTTTTTCCTCCTTTTCCATTTGGACAATTCTAATTTTTAAGGAGTTTTTCTCTTCATTGGATTTTTGTGCCTCTTTGGTCGTTTGACCTATTCTGTTCTTTAAAGTATTATTTTCTTCAGTATATTTTGTGCCCCATTTACCAAACTGTTGACTCTTTTAAAATTATTTTCTTGTATCAGTGCCATTTCTCTTCCCAAATTTTCCTTGATTTTTAAATTTTTTTCTGAACTTTTCTAAGATTTCTTTTTTGGTTGGAAATCAATTCATGTTTTTCTTTGAGACTTTAGATGAAGCAGTTTTGACTGTGTTGTCTTCTTCTGAGTTTGTGTTTTGATCTTCCCTATCACCAAAAACTTTCTATGGTCATGTTCTTTTTTTTGGTGTTATTTATTTTTTCCAGCCTATCTCTTGACCTTTAACCAGGATGTTAAAGTTGGACTCTGTTCCTGGCATGGGGAGGCACTACCCCAAGCTTCCAGTTTTTCTAGAAATAAGAAACAAAATCAAAAGAATAAAAATGATAGAACAAAACATGAAACATCTGATCAGGAAAATAACTGACCATAAAAATAGATCAAGAAGAAATAATTAAAAATTGTTGGACTATCTGAAAACTAGTTCTGGGAGTCTGTATGTTTTTAGTTCCTCTAAGGTGGTATGATCTAGGGAGAGATGTGATTATTATTCTCCTAGCCTGTGTTCTGATTTTTGACCACAAATACTCTTTTCTGCCTTTGAACTGTGATCAAGGTCCTGGCATTCCTGTGACCACAAGTTCCTGTGTACTAGTGATTCTCCTTCCCATGGGACTGTGATCCAGGGCTGCAGTCTGGACTTATGTATGGGCAATGCAACAGAATCCTACATCCAGTGTCAGAAAATGGTGCCCTGTCAACTCTTTCTGACCATCTGTTCAACCATCTTACTGTCTGTGGACTGAGTGCTCTGAAAGGTGCCTCTCCTGCTGATTCAGTCATCTCCAAGGCCTGCTGCTGGCTTTCTGGGAGTACTGGCCTTCTAAATTGTCTTGGGCTAGAAAATTGTTTCACGCTGTCCTTCTGTGGGGTCTGCCACTTGAGAATTCATTTTGAGGTGTTATTTTAAAGCTGTTTGGAGAAGAATTTGGGAGAACTCAGGAGAGTCCCTGCCTTTACTCCATCTCTGCTCCTATCCAAAAATACATATTGATACAACTATTTAGTCTATATGTCATCTTGAAAACCAGGAAGAAATATTACCCATTGGGAGGTGGTATTTGTTGATGATATTAGAATTTAGAATTAAAACTGTGGCAGATTTTTGCTGATTTAAAAATATTATAATTTTGCTGATTAAGTATTTGGTGGTAGCTTATTAATCTTTCAGAAGTCAGACTGTACCTTTTAAATGCAGAGAAATCTTGACCTTAATAGTGAAGGGGAAACCTGAAAAAATCTGTCTTCAGCAATCTCATATATAAAACAAAGTTTGATTAACCACTTATCAAAAGTAAAGGTTGATAGGGGAGCAATTATGCAATTCAGTTGTTTATATATTTCTGGGAAATAATGTTATAAAAATCTGCATTCTACTTTTGAAAAAAAAATTAACCTGTTTTCATACCTTACTCTTGAGATATATAGAGTGAGCTTCTTTAAATCAGGGTTTGTATTTTATTATGACCTCATCCCATCACCTCATACATAGCAACAGTTCTGTTAGTAGCTACCAGTTTTAATGATATGTTGGGTATGGGAGAGGATGCCCTTGCTTCTGAGGACCAAAGGAAGCAGATTCTCACATTTAAAACCCAGTATTCCATCACCACATACACAAAATCTCTAACCCTAAAAGAAATTAGTGAACAAACAACATTTTCTTTACAAATTGAAATACACCCCCACCAAAACTTAGATAGTAATACCCATTTATCTAAAGGTAAGACATTTTACACCTTGAGCTCTTTACGCAACAGAGGGGAACCTGGAGATAAAAAGAAAACTTATTTAAGAAGCAGTAATAACTTGAGTACTGGGAGAGCCAGTTTTTTTTTTAACTTGGAAATAAGTATTTTCATACTACTGTGTCTGTTTATGGATTTAAAAAAAATTCCTTCAATATGTTGAGTGACCACTTTTGGGTGAACTCATTGGGGGACATGAACCAAAGTCACCTAAGACGGGCAGGCAGGGTTGAGTAGTGCTCTATAGCAAGGAAGGGAGCGCCCAAATCAATGAGATCCCGCGTCGATTTGAGCATTGTTGAGTAATAATAATTGCTAGTATTAGTAACGATGACCCCCCCAATCATCAGAATAAAATTCAGTTCCTTCAATATAAACAGTATTTAGAAGCCAGGGTGTATAAAAACAAGTAAAACACTGAGGGTTCCTTCCCAACTCACTAAGAGTTTCATTAACTTTTCTAGAGATTAGCATCTTTTAAAAACTGGTTGCTGAATGGTTACTCTTAAGTTATTTAGAAAATTTACTCATCTAAAATGCATCAACCTCTGATACTATATTACTATAAAGTGTTCAGCCTACTAATTAGCAATTAGGATCATGGAATACATGCTTTGTGTCTGTAACACTGGTAACTTAATTAAGAATAGATAAAAACTTTGTTAGAATCCTTTTTTAAATGAAGCTTAACATATCTCTCTTGGAACAACAAAGGGGGAAAAGACCCCAGATATTCAAAGACTTAGGATGTCTCTACCTTTTCTGGCTTGGCTGGAAGTTCCATGGTTTGTTTCTTTTAAGCAAACATAACTCTAGCATGTTGGCTAAATGGTCCGTTAAATCAGTTTTTTGTATGTATTTATCGGAAGCACTTTGCAAAAATTTACTATGCTTTCCATACCATCAGGTTGTCATAGGTTGATGAATGCAAGTTTCTATGTCTCATATGATATTTTAAAATTGTGTTGTTTTTTCTTTAGGCTTATAATGCTACTATTGACTGGGCGTCTTTGTCCAAGAAGGAATGTTTGAAGTATGGTGGGGAGCTTGTGGGCAACAGCTGCAAATATATTCCTGACATCACACTCATGTCCTTTATCCTCTTTCTTGGGACATACACATGCTCTATGGCCCTGAAGAAGTTTAAAACCAGTCGTTATTTTCCAACTATGGTAAGTCTCTTGGCATTTAAAAGTAATTCAGCAGAGTCCATCTTGAAAGCATCCCCCTCACCATAGGTATGATTGTAAATTCAGGGATAATAATAGATAATAATTATAATGATACTCCACCTAAAACAGAAGATAACTTTTATGACCTTTTTTTGGTGTTAACTCCAAACTGAGCAGAGTTTGAATCTTTTTTCTGCTACTTATTATCTGTATGACCTTGGAGAGGTCACTTCATTTCTAGGCCTCAGTTCCTTATTGATAAAATGAGGGGATTTGGAGTAGATAACCTCTGAGGGCCCTTCTAGTTCCAGCTCTATGATGGACCTGCTCTGAAGATATAGCTGCTATAATTATATATGTATATTTATATACATATATTTGTGTTGGCAGTCATTCATTTGTTTCAGTTGTGTCTGATCTTTCATGACCCCATTGGGGGTTTTCTTGGCAGAGATACTGGAGTGGTTTGCCATTTCCTCCTCCAGATCATTTTACAGATGAGGAAACTGAGGTAAACAAGGTTAAGTGACTTGCTCAGGGTCACACAGCTAGTAAATGTCTGTGGCCAGGCTTGAACTCAAGAAGGTGAGTCTTCCTGACTCCAGGTCCAGTACTCCAACCACTGAGCCTTCCACCTGTATTCCCACACCCACACCCATGCATATATATGAATATATGTATATGCATATGTCTGTGTATGTATGTATATGTATGGATGTGAGTATATGTATACATATATACACATATGTATGTATATGAAGATGTTGTTTGTCCTTGATTTTTAAAGAGAACTAACAACATCATGGGTGATGGCTTAAGTCATGAATGAACTGGATTTAAGTGAGGCTGAATTGCACAAAGTCATCAGCCTCATTCTGTCTTCCTGAGTCATTGAAGTCCAGTGGCAGCACAAAAGTCAAGAGCACTGGCAGTGGCTTGGGATGCATGTGTATGTACAAGTATATGTATAGGTGCATGTATGTATATATGTATGTGTACATACACATATATAATATGCACATAATATATATATCACATTATATACATGTGTATATAAACAAGGTATAATTATCATTATTTGTTCAGGCATTTGAGCTCTTCTTGTATATGCCTGGATAAACTTGAAATCAACAATATGAGATAAGACCCAAATTAAGTTTATAGTAGTCCTTCATAACCATTTTTCCGTGTAAAATAGAATAACAATGATTCTTTACATCTAATTCTATTCACCAAAGTATAAAACGCTGTCCTTCTCAGGTCATTTTGAGAAGATTCAATTCTTATTTCATCAGTGAGTTTTTGTGTGAAATTCTGTGTATGCATGTTAAGAAATCCTTGTGTCTGGCTTGTATCTAAAAGGGAAATGAAGAGAGCTTGTAAGAGCCTACTAATGCATAAATAAATTCTCTTACCTTCATAGGAATCATACCAATAATTCATATGTAAACTCAGGTATCTGATCCTATTTATTATATGGAAAACTAAGGACAGGGAAGATGGTGAACTGTTCTGAAATAATTTGTAAATAGGTACTCATTGGTAAAAGGAGGGAACAAGAGTGGGCTAGCCTAATCCTCCACAGTCAATTCTAGTTAGAAGAGTTTGGGATCCCCTAATTTGGGGTTTAGCAGAAGCCCTATAATTTAAATCTCTTCAAAATAGAAAGTAGCTACATCAGAGGGAGGAGTATATGAAATATGTTAATCAATACATTTATTATAATATATGATGACATAATTATATTTTATTATAAAATATAATATGACATAAAACAATATAATATAAATAAAATATATTAAAATTCTTTCCTCCTCAGGAAAAGGGCATAATTTTAGCTGCCTACACTGTAGACTCTCTGTATTAAACAAAGTCCTGGGTGAATGTCTTTGTGGACACTTTTCTCAGAGCATCAGACTTCAAAAACATTTTCTAGTAAATGTCCATGAAGCAATCTCATTCAAAACCAAAGATCTGAATTGAACTCTTTCTTGAGCTCATTTTCTAAAGCTGAAGTCAAAAAGGTCGGAGTTAAAATCCTGACTCAAATACTTCATGGCTTTATGGCCTTGGACAGGTCATGGAAGCTCTCCATGCCTCAGTTTTCCAATATGTAAAATAATAGAGTTGGACGTGATGAACTCCAAGGGCTTCTTCTAGCTCTAACTATGAGTCTGCAGTCTTCTTTTTCTCGTCACTATGGACCCTTCTTTTAGCCTCTTTCGGGGGAACTTTTCATTTATTTGGGACACCATCCTTTCATTTTTCCTCTCCTTCCTGAAGATGCTCTCTTTCTTTAAAAAATAAAACAGAATAGAACAGGTACTTTCTGAAATATGAGTAAGAATCTCATGGGCATCTTAAGATCTGCTGAATATCCCATTTCCCATCAATTTAAGAGAACTTTTTTTTAGCTAAGTGTGCAGAGATGATATAACTCCCCAGTTGCTAATGGCTCTGCAGATGTCTAGAATTTCTTCTGTTTCATAGACCAAGGTCATTTTCTAACTAAACATAACTGTTATACAGAGAAGGGAGGGCAGGTTAAAAAAAACATTGCCCTGATGATATTTCAGTTGTCTTGGTTGCTCTGGGCTAAGTATCTCCAGAATGGCTTGTACAAGCCTGTGATGGGAACAGGGCAAATAAAAACCAAATAAAAAACTATGCAAGGCATAGTTTTCAAGAGTAGATATCATTTAACATTCTCATTTAAAGACTGTCAACTCATCAGATGCCAGAATTTTTCTTCAAAACTGGAGTCCAGATAGAGTATGAATATGACACAAGAAAAGGCATTAGAAATGAGATGGGTTCTAGATCTGTTCTTTTATTAGCTCAGAGAATGTATCCCCTGCTCCAGTGATGTAGACTGACATCTTCTCTGTAACTTGAATTGTTGGAGGGTTGTCTAGAACATTTGGAGTTAAGGGACTTGTCCAGGGTCACACAGCTAGTATATGTCAAAATTAGGACCTAAGTCTGGAGCTTCCTGATTCTAACACCTATTCTCTTTGGATTACACCATACTTCCTTCTCTGTCAGAGTTAAGAGGAAGAACTACATACACCAAAAAAATTCACACCTTCTTATGGGTGCTGATCCCATTTGTCAAGATGTATTTTTTGAGATGATTTTTGTGATCACTACAGACCACCTGGACAGAAAGAGAAAAGAGATGAGGAGTTCAAGTTACAAATCTTGTGTTGACATAGAGGTATGGTTCACTAGTAATGGGAAATTTCAGCTCTCTGCACATGCCAAAGCTCTTTCTCATCCCCAAACAGAGCAGCTACTGAATTCTTTTCTTGCCTCATCCTTCGGAATGCAGAGGAATCAACAAGGTGGAATTCTATTATGAGTCTGACTCTCACCAATTGGGAGGAACCAGTCACTGGGGTGAAAATGATGAGAACTTTGGGGGTAAAAGCTTACTGCTCCCTAGAGTTTGAGATAGAGGTTTTGTTGTTTGTTCTTTGTTCTTGAAGAGGATCAAAATGATATTACGGGTTGATATTTTGATTTGTGCATGAATTGGATTTAAGTGACACAGAGCTGCACAAAATCATCAGCCTCACTCTCCTCTAGAGTCATCAGAGTTCAGTGCAAGACAAATGTCAAGATAGCTGGTGATGGTCCTGGATGCAGTGAGTAACCTTAGCATTTCTAAATTAAAGTCACACTCTGAGGGTCTTCCCCTCCAAGATTGATATTTTTGTGATGGCAAATTAGTCCATCTTTTGTCTCAGTTATTTACCTAGCCCTTTGTGATAGAGGAAGAAAGGAAATCTGGGCATAATTGGACATGTGCTCTGGATTTTGAAGAGTTCAGAGGAAATGTAGATGCCCTGGATTAAAATTCTACAAGAGAATTCAGTGAGGGTAGGAGGTGTGCACAGGAAACTCTCTAGAAAGACATTCCACAGATATAAGAAGAATCAATTGAGGAAAAAAGGAGGGGGTGGGGAGTTGTCTGAAGAGGATGATGTGTATACACAGAGAACCTACCAACTGATTTCTTTTGTTAAAAGATATTTACAGAAGGTGGAAGCAAGGGAAAATGAGATGATGAGACAATAAGTGTTCAGCAACCAAACTCTTTCATTTTTATTTTGCTATTATTTTCTTTGCCAGAGGAGAATGAATCATCTTCATACTGGAAAGAATAGAACAGAAATGGCTGGTGGGGAGTTGATTTCCTAAGTGATTAAGGAGATAGTAAAAGAAAACCTAACCAGCCTTGATAAATATGCTTCCTTCCACAAATGGAGCTGGTGGATGAAATTGCTAAACCCCTGTCTGTGATATATGAAAGATTACATACAGGATGCTCCAAAAGTCTTGGAGTAGTTTTAAGCATTAATAACTATTAATGATCCAAGACTTTTGAAATATCCTATAGAACAAGATAGGCATGCAAGGACTGGAAAAGGACAATAGTAATTGGCATTTAGTATTTATAAAGTGCTTTATGGTTTGCCAAACATGCCATGAATATTATCTCATTTGATCCACCTGACAACCCTGGGAAGTAGGTGCTGTGATTATAACCCCCATTTTACAGATGAGGTAAATGTGAGTGACTTGCTTAGGATCACCAAGCAAGTAAGTATCTGAGGCATGATTTGAACTTAAGTCTCCTGGACTCCAGGGTTATCACTCTATCCACTGTACCGGGTAGCCTTGCAATTTTTCAAGATTTTTTTTCAAAAGGAGGGCAGGGGGAATGGATTTGACAAATAAGAAGCCAATGAGTTTAACTTTGATTCTCAGTAAAATTCTAGAATGTGTTATTAAGCCCATGGTCAGTGAACATTTAGATATAGACTTCTCATTTGTATGAAGTTTCTGTGTCTCCAGAGAGGCGGGGTCTCAATGTGGGCCTATGCTTAAGTCTAGGGCCATTTTTCCCAAGGTACCCCTTTGTCCTTCCTGGTGGTGTGGTCCTCTCATTTATGGAGAATACTCACTCAGAATGCAATGAAAATCAGTGCATCTTTATCTTGAAAAAATATATTATAAAAGTGCAGATAAAAGGAAATGCTTCCCATGATCCTTCAGGTCCTCCTTCCAACTGGGAAAAACTGCAACAGCTGCCTTATTGATTAGGAGCTACATGTAAACATGAAGATAACAGTACTTGTATTCTACATTGAAGGCAGTGAGGTAACACAGTGGGAAAAGCACCAGGAAGACTAATCTTCAAGAATTCAAATGTAGCTTCAGATATTTAGTAGCTATGTGACCTTGGGTAAGCCACTTAACCCTGTTTGTCTCAGTTTTCTTTTCTGTAAAAATGAGCTGGAGACAAACCCAGGAACTATATGAGCACAATTACAAAACACTTTTCACACAGAGTCAGATCTAAATAATTGGAAAAACATCAGTTGCTCATGGTTAGGTCAAGCTAATGTAATAGAAATGTCAATTTTGCCTAAATTAACTTATATATTTAGTGACATACCAATCAAACTACCAAAAATCACTTTATAGAGCTAGAAAAATAATAACAAAATTCATTTGGAAGAACAAAAGATGTAGAACATCAAGGGATTTAATAAAAAGGGGAGGTGGCCTAGCCATACCAGACTTTACATTGTATTATAAAGCAGCACTCATCAAAGCTACTTGGTACTGACTAAGAAATAGAGTGGTGGATCTGTGGAATAGATTAGGTACATAAGGCAGTAGTCAATTACTACAGTAATCTGCTATTTGATAAACCCAAAGACACCAGCTTCTGGGATAAGAACTCATTATTTGACCAAAATTACTGAGAAAACTGAAAAATAGAATGGCAGAAAGTAGGCATAGACCAATATCTTACACCATGTAAATGGTGTAAGTCAAAATGGGTTCATGATTTAGATGTAAAGGCTGATACTATAAGCAATTTGGGAAATCAAAGAATAGTTTATCTGTCAGGTTTATAGAAAAGGGAAGAATTTATGACCCAAAAAAGAGAGAGAGAACATTACAAAATGTTAAATTGTTAAATTGACAAGCTTTGTAAAAACAAAACCAATGCAACCAAGATTAGGAGGAAAGCAGAAAATTGTGAAATAATTTTTATAACCAGTGTCTCTTGTAAAGGGCTCATTTCTAAAATATACAAAGAACTGCATAAAATTTATAATAATACAAATCATTCTCCAATTGATAAATGATCAAGGGATGTAAACAGGAAGTTTTAAGAGGAAGAAATTAAAGATATCTATAATCATATGAAAAACACTTGAAATCAATATTGATCAGAGAAATGCAAATCAAAACAACTCTTAGGTACCATAATTACTGGTCAGATTGCCTCACATGACACACCAGGAAAATTATAAATATTGGAAGTAATATGGGAAAATTGGGACATTAATGTTGTTGATGGAGCTGTGAACTAATTCAGCCATTCTGGAGAGCAATTTAGAACTATGCTCAAAGATCTATAAAAATGTGCATACCCTTTGACCCAGCATATTACTTGTAGGCCTCTACCCCAAAGAGATCATACAAGTGGGAAAAGGACTGGTATGTATAAAAATATTTATAGGAACTCTTTCTGTGGTGGCAAAGACTTGGAAACTAAGGAGATGCCCATCAATTGGGGAATGGCTAAACAAGTTGTGGTATATAAATGTAATGCTATACTGTTGTGCTCTAAGAAATGAGGAGCAGACAGACTTCATAATAACCTGGAGAGACTTATATAAACTGATACTGAGTGAGGGGAGCAGAACCAGGAGAACATTGTACACAGTTACAGACACATCTTACTTGTGATGACTAACTTTGATAGATCGAGATCATCTCAGCAATGCAAAGCTTTGAGACAACTCCAAAAGACTTGTGATGGAGAGGCCATCCACATCCAGAGAAAGAACTACAGAGTCTGAATGCAGATGGAAGTGAACTACCTGCTCTCTCTCTTTTGTGTTTTGTTTTATTTTTTTCTTCTTTCTTGTTGTTCATTCCATTGGTTATATTTCTTCTTTACAACTTGACTACTGTTTAACGTGAAGGTATATGTAGAACCTATATCAGATTGCATGTTGCCTTGGGGGAAGGGAGGGGGAGAAAATTTAGAACTCAGAAACTTGTGGAACTGAATGTTGTAAGCTAAAAGTAAATAAATTTAAAAGAAAAAAAATCTGTAGGAAAAAATGGCAAAGAACTCCAGGATCTCCACAAAAACAACAACAACAACAAACCCACCAAAACACAAATGAGGTAGCAAATAATTAGCTGACCCATCACATCATTGTTATCATTGCTAATTTCCTTTCCTATTTCTTTTATAATACAGTAATATAATACTTGTAATTATCATCACTAACAGGCTAGAATATATATAATCCTTCATGCAAATGTTCATTTATCATATTTTTTGGAATGTAACACAAAGAACATGGGAAGAATGTACAAGAGAGGAGCTGTCTAGAGAAGTTTGACATCATAAATGAGTATAATATTTATTGATTGCTCACAGGTTGCGTTATACCGCATTAGTCACTTACATCAGCACCCCCTCCAGTGAGAACAGCTCCGGAGGCGAAATATTCTTTTGTCGCGGTTAATTTAGCAACAGCAGTAATTCTGCAAAGTGAAAACAGAATGCTCTCTTGGGTTTCAGGAAGATTAAAATTACTTCTCCTCCTCAAAGATTAATTGGCTCCTCATTGCTGTTATCTCCTATTGTGGCTATTTCAATAATTAATACCATAGCATCCCTTGTGAAGTGTGTGATTATAATAGGTTTCTTAGGTTGTTGTTTTGCTAAGCAGTGAGGGATAGATTAGGGTTCTTTGAGAGGCCTTCCCCAGCTCACTCTTGCTTTTAGCCTTTGTTTTGGCATTTTTGATGATTATGTAAACTGGCTGCTTCTATCTTGATTCACTGAGATAACTCCCAATTAATTCTGCAGGGAATGAGGATCTCTACTCAGCTCTCTATTTTCCCTCTTACCTCCAAAGAGAATAGGAAAGAAAAAAAAAACCTCTTGAACTGGGCAATTATTCCATTCAGCACATACTCTTGAGTTTAGGCATTTGGGGTGTTATATTTTGTTTATTTTTGCTGACATCCTCTCTTTTAAGGACCTTGGCCGAAAGGGTAGAGAATGACGTATGCTGAAACGGCTGTTTTGTCACCATATTTGCATTTTTGTTTTTCTATTAAAAATAACAAGCCCATTCAAAAACAAACAAACAAACAAACCAAAAAACCCCTCACTCACTCCACATAGGGTTGTGCACAGCTAACAGGAGTGGGAGATTAGTCATTAGCAAACTAATGAAGAGGGAGCCAGAAGAGATCCCAAGTTCACTTTGAATGGGCCTCCACAGCCAATAATGTTGGGTCACATTTGTCTGATGGTCTTCCATCCACAGGAGAAGGCAGGTGGTCTTATGGAAGCAGATTTTCTCACTAATGAATTAGCACTTCTAGCCACTGCCAGAAGCAGGCGATAGGGAAATAGAGATTTCAGGGTCTTTTAATTGATTTAGATTTGATTTGTTTTCTATATATTTTTAAATGTTACACTTCCTTTGGGTTTGAAAGTAGGCCAAATTTGATGGAGCACATTTACATTTAGTGGGTAGGATATGGATGGTGGTCCAGCAAAGGAGACTTAAAAGGAGTAGTTAGGGAGGCAGATGAAAAACTGGGAAGGGCTAGTATCTAACCACCCTCCCCCAACAACAACAACAGCAACAATAGAGAAGAAGCTATCAAGGAAGAAAACATGGAGACAAGTATCAAATGGTCAAAAAGGATGAAGACTGAGAAAAAGGCCTTTGAATTGGGCCATTAAGAGACCATTGTAGAGAGAAAGTTCACTTGAGTGATAAGGTCAAGTGCAAGATGAGAAGGGAGCAAGAAGAGAGAATGGAGGTAACCAGAGAGTACCAAGCCAATGACATATTTGGCATTTGGAGCCCTTTGCAATCTCTTTCCAGTTTACCTTTCCAAACAGATTTCATGGTACTTGCCTCCCTTCCACACACGAAGGTTCTATGTGCCATCTGAAGTGGTCTACTTAGAGCTACCCATAAACAACAGTCCATCTCTTACCTCCATGTTTTTGTCCTTAGCTTGGCCCATACTTTGAATGCTCTTCTTTTTCACTTGTGTTTATTGGAATCCCTAGTTTGCTTCAAAGTTCAGCTCAAAGCTAATCTCCTCCAAGAGGCCTTACATCATTCCCCTTTAATATTTCCCTACTATTTAGGGCAGCTAAGTGGCACTGCAGTGTATGGAGCACTATGCCTTGAGTCAGGAAGATTTACCTTCATAAGTTCAAATCCAGCCTCAGACACAGTCACTGTGTGACCCTGAGCAAGTCACTTAACCCTCTTTGCCTCAGTTTCCTCATCTGTCAAATGAACTGGAGTAGGAAATGGCAAACCACTCCAGTATTTTTGCCAAGAAAATTCCAAAATGGGGTCACAAAGAATTAGACACAACTGAAAAGACCAAACAATAAAAAATAAGTATTTTTTCATTCTTCACCCAAATTACTTTGTATTATTTTAATATTGAATTAATACTGAACATATATTCTCTCCCAATACAATGTAAGTTCAATGAGATCAGGGACTGTTTCATTTTTGTTCTGGTTTCCTTGATGCCTACAGAGCCTGGCACACAGTAGGTGCCTAATAAATGCTTGTTGAATTGAATGCATAGAACCACAAGGTTGGATGGTAAAAATGAGTGTTGGTATAGAGCCTTTTCAGATGCACAGAACACTTTCCTCAAAATGATTTGTTGGCACAGGTAGCACTCATATCATCTTCCTTTCTCAGATGAGAAATCTGAGGAGGCCTTGAAAAGTTAAATGACCAGCTCCTGGCCATACACCTAGGAATTGTCTGAGTCAGGATTCAAACTGAGGTCTTCAGACTCCACATGCAATACTCTTTTCCTTATGCCATGATACTTCTCAACAGACTAGGGAATTAAGCTGTAAATAAAGTTAAGAGGAGCATTATGAGAAAAATCTGGAGGCAAATTGTGGAGGCCTTGAATGCCAATCATAAAAATGTATTTTTTTTATCCTACAGGGAAATGGGGAGCCCCTAAAGGATTTGATGAGGGGTTAAGGTGATTAGACCCATGCATTAGAAAAATCAATTTGCCAGCAGTGTAAAGAATAAATTGATAGGAGACAGAGAGGATTTTAATGGGTTATTATATTTGTCCATCAAAGATGACCTTTGTAGGAGTGGTGGGGGTGGAAAGTAGGAGGCATATGTGAGATATTGCTAGAATAGAATCAACATCACTTGACATGAAAGAAGGGATTGAGAAAGTGGGGAGAACCAAAATAGACCCTAAGATCATGAAGATCATGGGATCATGGTGATGTCATCTGCAGAAATAAGAAAGTTCTTGGGGTATTTTTAAGCAAAGATAATAAATTCAGTTGAGGGCATGTTGAGTTTGAGATCTAAGTGGAATGATAAGAAGAAGAAGGCATGGGTTACTCCAAAGTTATCAAAGGTTATGGGGAAATCAAGGAGGTTGAATACTGTTAAATGGTATTGGATTTGGTGATAAGGTCATTCATAAATAACATTTGAATAGTGTTTAATAGTTTTCACCTTGTTTTAATTTGTGAGCTTGTTTGAGCAGAATCATATTCCTCTGAGTGTTCCTTATTTAATGAATGAAAAAGCGTTTATTAAGCAGTTACTTTGCTCACTAGGAGTGGTGTATAATCTCTCCATATTCTCTCAGATCTAAATTGCCACTTTTCTACTAAATCAAGTTCTAACTTTTGACCTGTTTTATTATGGCATCAGTTTGTCAGGACTGAGCAATCAAGTGACAACATAATTTAAACAATGACCAAACCTCAGTATGATTCCTCCAGTCCATTAACTCTGAGACAATGACAGGATCACCTACATGTAAAGAGTTTCATTCTCATGGAAATCCAGCAACATAATGGGTAGATGAAGCAGTGTCTTGGATATTAGCTTACTCAGTGGTATCTTATTTCTTCTTTTAGGCAAGAAAACTTATTAGTGACTTTGCCATTATCCTGTCCATCCTCATTTTTTGTATTATCGATGCCCTGGTAGGTGTGGACACTCCAAAACTCATTGTGCCAAGTGAATTCAAGGTAGGTAAAGTTTTCTCTCTCTCTCTCTCTCTCTCTCTCTCTCTCTCTCTCTGTCCTATTCTCTGGCTCTCTCTCTCTTTGTCTTGGCGCCCATCTCTGTTACTGTCTCTTTCTTGCTGTCTGTTTCTGCCTCTTTCTGGACCTGTCTACTTGTCCCTTTTCCTGTCTTTATACATAGGTGCCTCTGAGTTTTTTTGCCCTTAGTTCTATGGTCTGGCATAGCTTGCTGTGAACCAGCTTAGCATAATTATTCATTGTTCCCCCAAAAAACATTAGATTTGAGATGGAAGGGTTGAGATCATTCTCTTCTGGATGAATCATGAAACAATGTATATAGACTGGTGAGTCTTTAGTTGTATCCAAACGAAAATCATAAGGCCAAAAGTGTTTCTTAGGGGTTGATTCATTCTTACTTGGTGAGCATGCTCACCTCAAAATGTATTATGATGTTTCTGAAGTCTGCCCTCTTCTTTTTGTTCTCAAAGCCAACAAGTCCCAACCGAGGCTGGTTTGTCCCACCCTTTGGAGGGAACCCCTGGTGGGTGTATCTTGCCTCTGCTATTCCTGCCTTGCTGGTCACCATCCTGATTTTCATGGACCAACAGATAACAGCTGTTATTGTCAATAGAAAAGAACATAAACTCAAGGTGAGGTCCCTTCTATTTTAATCTATAGTTGTTTGTACCTTTTGCTACTATTATAAATGTCGTTTACTCTTCTAAACATCCCTTCAAAGGCTCTAATTATCATAGAATCTAAAATTTAGAATAAGAGACCTTAGAGATCATCTATACAGTGTAAAATGTAATTAACATCTATACAGTGTAAAGTGTAATTAACATCTATACAGTGTAAAATGTAATTAACATCTATACAGTGTAAAGTGTAATTAACATCTATACAGTGTAAAGTGTAATTAACATCTATACAGTGTAAAGTATAATTAACATCTATACAGTGTAAAGTGTAATTAACATCTATACAGTGTAAAGTGTAATTAACATCTATACAGTGTAAAGTGTAATTAACATCTATACAGTGTAAAGTGTAATTAACATCTATACAGTGTAAAGTGTTTGCTAAATATCATCTCATTTTATTTTCACTACAACTCTAGGAGGTAGGTGCTATTATTATCCCCATTTTACAAATGAGTGAACTGACGTACTCAGTCACTAAGCCAGTAAGTGTACGAGGCTGTATTTGAACACAGGGTGTTCCTGACTCCAGGTCCAGTGGTCTCTACACTGTGCCACCTAGCTTCCCTCATTGCAAATAGTAAAAAAGTGTTGACTGCGTCCAACATGAATTGATGCTATATAATTAAATAAATTGATAAATTGATATGCTAGGTAGCACAGTGGATGGAATTCTCAACCTGGAGTCAGAAAGACTTATTTTCGTGAGTTCAAATCCAGCTTCGAGCACTTAACTAGCTGTGTGACCTTGGGCAACTCACTTCACCCTGTTTGCCTGAATTTCTTCATCTGTAAAATGAGCTGGAGAAGGAAAAGGCAAACCACTGCAATATCTCTGCCAAGAAAACCCCAAATGGGGTCATAAAGAGTCATATATACCTGAAAACAACTGAAAACATAACAAATCCAATATGGCTCTCGCTGCTGCAAGGCAATCCTTTTTACATCTCTTTGATTCTTTCTCCTGCTCATCACATTTCTGCCTTCTCCACATATTTAGTATGTGTTTGCTTCTCTCATCTCAAACAGCTATCCCCTTAATGCAGATTCTAATCATCCTTCATCTGAACTCTTTCAATAGCTGCCTAATTGACTTCTTGGCTTTCAGTCTATTCTCGCTTCTATCCATCTTCCACTCAGCTGCCAAAATAATTTATTGCTAAAGCACAGGTCTGCCTATATCACCCAAGCTCCAGTAGCTCCCTATTCCTTCCAGAATCAAGCACAATGGTCTACTTGGCATTTAAAACTCTTCCCAACCTGAACCTTTCCTGCCTTTTCAGTCTTATGCATTATTTTGGCCTCCACAGACCCTATGATCTAGTGACCCTGGCCCACTTGTAGTTCCTCACAGAAGACACCCCCCTTTCCTGACTCTCCACATTTGCATTGACTATCCCTGATACCTAGGATGGTTTTGCTTCTCACTTCTGTCAATTTATTATTTGATTAATGTCTCCTCCATGTGAATGTATGCTTCTGGAGGGCAGAGACATGCTTTTGCCTTTCTTTGTACTCCTAGTGCTCAGTACAGTACTTGGCACACTGTAAATGCTTAAAAAATTCTTGCTGGATTCTGACTGACCGACTCAAATATTTGCTGATTGATTAATTGATGGATGAGTGAAATAATTGTATTCCTTCACTCCCACTTTCCTTCTGACTAATACGCCTAGATATCATTTCTGGGTTTCATTGGGCTTGCTGCTACAAAAATCTGCAAGCTGTGGTAACATTCTCATTTTCTTACACACAGAAGTTGTAAATGAATCATTTCAAGAAGCCAGCACTTTTTTTCCCTATAATGGCTAGCTCTGGCTAGGTACATCAGATATGTAAATCCTTAGGGATATGAAACAGACAGAGGCAAGACATTGGGGGGAAGGAATAACTTTGCTTCTAGTTGATAATGCATTATATGATTAGTTTTCATCAGACATCAGTAAAAACTTTATATGGCTGCATTTTGTCAGAAATTATTTTCATAATTGATAAATATAATTAAAATAGAAGCTTAAAATGATTCAGTTAGGAAAAAATGAATAATAACATTATGTCTTTCCATTGTCTTAGAGCTATTTTTAATAACAATAATTTTTGCCCCGCATATTTTTTGTGTGTCAAATATCACTGCCTGTCACTGTGTACTGAAGAAACACAGGGTATTCTCCAGAAGAGATTCTACTTTCATTAGATTCATTACAATATTCTCATTTTAAAAAATGACAAAGTCAGGTGCATAGTTATACCTAGAACAGAAGTTCTTAAACTGGGGTCCATAAACCCTCAGGGAATGACTATAGATAAATTTCAAGGAGTTATAGATAAATTTCAAGGAGTTTATGGTTATTTTGTCTATCTCCTAATTGAAATTTAATATTACCTTTATGATTTTTTTTTGGAGGGCAGTTGGGATTAAGTGACTTGCCCAAGGTCACATGGCTAGTTTTTGTGTTAAGTGTCTGAGGCCGAATTTGGACTCAGGTCCTCCTGACTCCAGGGCTGGTGCTCTATCCACTGTGCCACCTAGCCGCCCCACCTTTATGATTTTTTTAAAAGTGATTTTGACAAAGTATCCATTGGCTTCCACAGACTTCCAAAATGGTCCATGACATGAAAGGCTAGTATGGATTGGCTATGCTAGTTCACTCACCCAGCCACACCCGGCCCATGCTAATTACAGATGTTAGCTACAATTCTGAGTTCAGGTCTATGAGCTGTGAGCTTTAGAGCAAACTTCTGGATCTCTGTTTTCTTTTTCATAAATGAAGGAACATTGCTTCTTCTCCCTCCATCTATGTGAACTGTTGTGCCAACGTATCAGATGAATATAGGTGCTGAGTATACAAATAAAAAGCTCCTGTCACATTTAGAATTGCTTATTTGAAAACATTCCTCTGCGTAACAGGGGCTGCTGACTGAATGCAGTCATTTTTTTTTTTCTTTTTCCACTTGTGGAAAGAATAATATCAAAGGGCATTTCACCACGAATGTAATTGTTCCAAAAGCTGTTCCCTCCAGGGTGAATTGTGCTCACATGGAGTTAAAGAAGGACAATCAATGAATCACAAGACAACTGTGATCCCATCTCTACTTTCAAAAGCCAAGGACTACTTGAAAATGATTAAGAAGGGAAGGCTGAGATGTCGAGTGAGACAAAAACATTACGATATTAAAAGCAGCATGTTTTCAGCGAGCATTTCTTTCGGCCCTGAGTCAAGCCGAGCTGGCTGGCTTGCTGCTCACATCGGTATCGGACCCATTTATCCACTTCACTGAACAGCTTTGTAATGATGTCAGAATGCCAGAGTCCTTGGCTTTCGTTGGCCCTCACTCTGCTTGGTTATTTCTCACAGTATTCCTGCAGGGACCTCTTAACAAACCGGAGTTCATAGAGGTCCTGACTTTTCTAAGGTCAGTCACAGATCCATTAGCAAGTCAGGAAAGAGAATTTGTGAGCTCCTCCTTTGGAATCTAATATCTATTCACTAGATGGAAGCATGTCTCCAAAGGCAATAGGCTCAGGGCAGGGATGAAATAAGAATGGGGGACTAGAAGTGCTGCAAGGAATTTAGAGAAAACCCCAAATGATTTGATGTAATGATTGTCCAGTACAGTCCTTGCTTTTTATTTTCAATGACACCACCATTTCCCAGGTCATTCTCAATGAGGACTATGTAACTTCACTCTGCTCTAATGTAATGCCAAGGTCATACTTGAGCTCTTTACTCATAGTCTTTCATTTGCTCTCCAATCCATCCTGAACACGACTACCAGATTCATTTTCCTAAAACTGTATTCTGATACTGCCATTCTCCCATGTAAAGAAAAATCTTTCCTCAGTGGCTTCCTTGTGACTGCTGAATCAAGTGCCAATGCTTTACCCTCCATGATTCCATCTCAAATGCCCTTTCCAGGCTTATTACCTTAATAAGCCTTCACACTTGCCTTGTGTTATAGCCAGATAGGACAATTAGCAACAGGCCTTGCCCCTTTCTAGTCTTGAACATTTGCACATGGCTGGAATTCCCTGGTCTCTGTCACTAATACCAAAATTCTATTCATTATTCAAGACAGCTGCTTCTTCAATGCCCGTGAAGTTTTTCTTGAATGCTTCCCCCCTTATTTCCCTTTCTTTCTCTTTCCCTTCAGTCTCCCACAACATAGTCTTCACTTCTCTTTTATGACACTTATTATATACTGCCTTTATGGTAGCCCTCGCACTCTGGTGATTTCATTGGTGTGGGTACTTCTTAACCGCTATAGTGACAACTACACGGGCATACTCAGGATGGCCGTTAGCACAGGTTCTTAGATCTGATCTGCTTTACTAGGAAAGAGCTGTTTGACGGGTCAACAATCTTTTAAAATCACATTCACTAGTTCAGGGTAAAAGTTAGCACTTTGAACTTCAGAGAAAATACAAGCAGAACAATAATGACCAACAGACAGGGCTCTAACTGCCTGAATCAAAGCAGTATTGCTACACACTTGGAGAGAGCCTTTACATCTGGGCTGTTGGGGAGCTCTGAACATACAGCCACTCAGGATCTCGACCAGGGAAGGATCACAAGATCCTTCTCAAAGCAAGATATATATATATATATACACACACATATACATATACATGTATATATGTATATGTGTGTATGTATGTGTACGTGTACATACATATATATGTATAAATATGCTTCTCAGAGTCAAAAGGCATCACCACCTTCCTGATTCAGGGCCTAATTAGAAATTAGCAAAAGGTGTGAAAGCCTTCCTGTAAGCAAGCCTCCCCTAAGTCAGCTTCCCTTAATGGACTCTTAAATCCCATTGTCATTGCAACCGCTACAATTTCACGTCAAGGCATTTTAGTCTAACATAGAGGCACATTAGTTAATGGCTTTGCACAATACATGACACTCAACGTGGGAGGACCCAAAGATAAATGATAACACAGGCTGATTTTCACTGAGCATACAGTATGGTGGAAGGAAAACTGTGTGCTGGGAATACAAAAGAGGGTCAAAGTAATCCCTGCCCTCAGGGAGCTTACATTTTAATGGGGAAGACAATACAACATAACAAATATAACATTGCATAACATTTTACATTTATGTTATTTATAATCTATATTTTAATGTTTGTTTATAACAATTTCTACTATATTATGAGAGTATATTACGTATTTTTATCACATTCAACTCACATTTATATTATAGAAATCTTATGTCTATATAAAAGTAATATTTATATAGCAAAATATTTAATTATATCCTGTTGTGTATTGTATTTATATCAGATATAACATTCACAAATGCATTTATATAAATATACTATTGATATATAATAATATGTATGTGTATGTTTTAGCCTCATGTTAATGATCTTTTGTGATTATATCCCAATTCTCCTTTCTACTCTTATTCCCTTATTAAGCCTCCACACTCGCCCTGTGTTCTGGCGAGATTGGAGAGTTAGGAACTGGCCTTGTCCCTTTCTAGTCTTATACATTGTACATGGCTGGAATTCTCTGGCTCCTGTCTCTGACATCCAAAATTCCAATTAATCATATTGTATAAATAGTATATACAACTACACCATTTATATGATATGTAATAATACAATATATGATATTATGTATAGTATACCATATAATATTTATTTGACTATATATGTGTATATGCACATATATAATCATACATATACACACATACATAAGAAGGGATGGAAGGAAATCCCAGAGGACTGGGCCATCCCTTTTTCTATATTCCTTTACACTACCTGTAACATTACTTCTTGTGTACAAGGCATCATTGGTAAGGTGATTGTTACAGCCTTCCAATACCATCATGTGTTTTCTCATAGACTTTTGGGTCATCTGTGGTTTTGATGTTTTTTTGATTATGTGAATATCTACAAATATCAGTTGCATCCTTACCAAAAGTCATATTCTGCTACTGCATCATTCAATCTCTCAGTGGTAACAGGGCAGGAATGTACTGGAGTTAGCTCTTATGGGTTGGTAAGAACTAATTGTTAAATTTTTGCTGCGAGCATTCACACCTTGGAAATTGGCAAATGCTACAAATTAAGGCTTGATTTACTATTTTGTTGTTTTTCTAGGATAAGAAAGTGATAGAGAAAGCCTTAATTATTCAGTTTAAACTTAAAAGTATATCCTCCCAGGAAGTTGGTTGTTAAACATATTATCAGCACATCCTCAGAAAAGAGGCAGGACTGACTTTAAGGGAGAAGATGGGGAGTGTCCAATTTTTTTCTAGTACCAGAATATAGTTTTTGAAGAAAAAAACCTTGCCTATTTTTATCCTTTGCAGCACCTAACATACTACTAGGCATGTAATATGATATAGGAATTCCTTTATAGGAGTAGATGGGACTAGGTAGCAGCTGAAGTCCCTTCAAGTTCAAAAACAACGTGATTTTTTTTGTGACAGAAAGTGCTCATTAAATACTTGGTGAGTGAGTAGTTGTTCATGGTTTCTATTTTGTGTTATTACCTGTTTCCTTATGGCTGCTCAGGCACCTACAATACCAATAGTGAACACCATTGTGATGAGTGGAAAGCATGAGTGGCGCACCTTTCAAGCCTCATTAACTCATGTTTACTTCTGCTTGGCTCCCTTGCTGCCAGGGAGAGCCTAGACATTCATTTTAGACCACTTAAACTTTTTATTTTTATAGAACCTCCAAATTTCTTCATTTTGTATTAAGATAATGATCAAACCATATTATATAGACCTTACTCAACTTCAGACTTAGTTCTTGAGTCAATTTAGCCTTGAGTCCTAAAATTACAGAAAACCAAACCTCTCCTTTACCATGTGTCAATGAAAACAGACTTTTTCCCATGTAAATTCATCTCCATAATCAGTAAACAACAGCTAAGTTCATCATAGTATAGGGCACTGTTCAAAGTTTGGGGATATGAGACATAATCCCTATAATCATGGAGTGAGGAAGGTAGCAAACATTTATTAATCATATTACAATGCCTGGTACCATGATAAATTTACAAATATGACCTCATTTCATCTTCACAAAAGTCCTGGGACATAGGTCCCCTATTATGATCCCTATTTTAAAGACTGAAGCAGATAGAGGATCAAGTGACTTGCCCAAGGTCACAAGCTATGTAAGAAGCTGGATTTGAACTCAGGTCTTCCTCTCTTCAGATCTTATCTACTACACTATCTAGCTTATTGAGGATGCAGAACATTTATGTAAACATAAATCAACAAAGCCTGGGTAGCATATCAAAATCTACAGGCTGTTTGGAAGGTTTCATAGAGGAGGTGAAACATGAGCCAAGCCCTTAAAGAAGAGTCAAGTGAAGAGAGGGGAGAGAGAGCAGGAGAACAGAGCATGGATGACTTGGGAATTAATTTATAGGGGAGTTTGGCGTGAGCAGGGGGGTCCCACTGGGGAGTGGTGGGAGACATCCTGCAGCAGGACACTTCCCATGTTCCACTTCATGCACGAGATCCCTCCAATTAGAAGGAAAAGAACAAAACATCTATATAGACCTTTAAGGGTTACAAATCTTTGCTCATTTGTTATCTCATCTACTCTCTCTTTTCTCTGTGGATATGTTTCCTTGTTGAAGTCTCCTTAGACTAGATCAGTGGTTCTCAACTTTCCTAATGCCATGACCCTTTAATATTCATATGTGGGCTTATTAGCATGTGGGCAGACCTGCCTGGAGATGGATAAAGGAGGGGTGTCTCGGTTCCTAAGACCATCAGAAATATGTGTTTACTGATGGTCTTAGGTGACCCCTGTGACCCCTGTGAAAGGGTCATTCAACCCCCAAAGGGGTTGTGACCCACAGGTTGAGAACCACCGGACTAGACTATCACATACCTAGAGAGATCCCTTGTCTAGTCTCCTTTTGGCTCCTAGCAGTTGTCTGCAGAGTGCTTCACTCACAGTATGTCCTAAATCAATGTTTGTTGATTGAATGCTGTCAGTTTCCAGATACCAATTACTTCCCTGAAATAGCAGTTTGGAGGATTCATGTTCATATGGTCAGGGGACCATGAAGGTTTTAGAGTCACTTACAGATCTAAATCTGGCAAAGTCACACCACTGCTCTTATTACCTTTGGCTGATTTAGCAAACAGAGTTAAGGGCAAGAATAGTTACCAGGAAAGGAAGAAGAGTCCTTCACAGGGAAAAGCTTGCAGCTGATGGAAAGGACAACTCTGATGTCTTGGCTCCCCTATGGCACTGAGTCCCTTTTCAGCTTAATATTATAATGCACTGTCTTTTATGTACAAGTGAGTATTTAGGAGGGCCAAGAGAGCCATCGTCTTATTGATGGAACTAATTGTAGCATGAACCAACTGGTCCAGCCACCTCCCAGCTAGATTTGTCAGTCACCTGGGGAAAGAACCAGGGCCCTTACCACCCAGCTGACATTTATAAAGTGCTTAGTAGGTGCTCTGCTAGCCACTGGGAATTCAGAAATAATCATGAAGCATTTGAGACATGGGCCAGAATTAATTGTTCGGTTGTTTCCAGTTGTATCCTCCTCGTCATGACCCCAGTTGGGATTTTCTTGGCAAAGATACTGGAATGGTTTTCCATTTTATTCTTCAGCTCATTTTCCAGATGAAGAAACTGAGATGGAGGCAATCAGAGTTAAGTGACTTGCTTGGGGTCACAGAGCTGTTAAGCGTCCAGGGCCAGACTGGAACTCAGATCTTTCAGACTCCAGACAAGGCACTCTATCCACTGAGCCACCTAGCTGCCCTTCCTGACACATAGTAGATACTTAATAAATTCCTGTTGATTTGACTTAACCTTCCTGGGCTTCAGTCTACTCATCTACAGAAGGAAGGGTTTGGATTAGATGTTCTCTGAAGTCCTCTCTATCCTTGAATCTACGATCCTCAGTTGAGGAGCCTCCCTGGACCTCTGCTTCTCTATTTGCAAAATGAAAAGTTGGATGAGACAGAGTTGTCTTTCCTCCCACCCTTCACGGTAACCGATGCTGTACTTGTCCATAAACATGTTCTCTGGGCACGTGGTCAGTCAGCCCCCTGTGCATGAAGTCCTGGTGTCCCAGTGAAAGGAGAGCTGTGTTCTACTTGGCTGTAACCAAATCTGCAGGATCGCCGTTGCTTGGCTTCCAGTGTAAACCATCATATCCCTTTCTTGGAGCCAGCCCTCCCACGCCCTCTCCTGGGCCCTCCCATTCTGCTGTTGCCTTTATCCCTTCCATGCTGTGCCCATCGGCTGTTCCCTTTTCACAGACTCTGTAGGGGTATTCAGTATCTGATTTCTTCATAAATAAAGTAGAGAGATGGAACCAGCGAAATAACACTTTGGAAGAGTTTAAAATATTTATTCAAGGAGTAAAAAAACTAGACATTGTGTTAGATTGTCTGCTTTTCCAGTCAGAAAGTGTTTTTTTGACCATGGAAAGATGTTATTTTAAGCTAGTTATATTTCTGATTTAGGGGTGATTAATTATTTTTATGACTTGTCCCAGTCCAGTTGGAATTATTTTCCAATGTGAGAAGCAGCTTTGCTTATTCAGCAGTAATTTGGCTCTCTGTTAGAGGGTCCTACAAGCATTTTTATTAACTCCCTACTTTGAGATAGGTATGGTACTTGGGATACAGAGACAAAATGAGACAGTTGTTGACCTTAAAGAGATCACTCTCTATTGAGGGGAAACTACCTGGACACATGCAAGCAGACAGATGGACAGACGGACGGACAGAAGGAAGGATGGATGGAAGGATGGATGGACGGATGGATGGATGGATGGATAATCTACATGATGTCGATATGGACATATAAAAGTCCTTCCAAGGGTATACAAGGAGTGTACAGCTCTATTATAAGGGGCAGTTTGTTAACGTAATGGAAGGTCTGATGGGCACAGTGGAAGGATAGGGAGGAGGGAGATAAAGATAACTCCTAATAATATGAGTATTTAGCATTTATGGAGAGCTTTCATCACTTTACAGCTATTATCTTATTTGTTGCTCTTTGTTATTCCCATTTTACAGATGAGGCTACCGAGACAAGTATCTGAGGCTAGCAAATTCAAAATCTGAGGATTCGAATTCAGGTGTAGCTGACCCTAAGTTTCTATCCTGGGGCCCCCCATCTGCTTCTAGCCCTTCCTAGCTCTTGATGAGAATTATTTTTCTGACTAAACAATTCAGTTCAGTTCAACATCATTGAATACTTTTTATATATCAATCAATAAACATTTATTAGTACCTCCTGTGCCAGGCATTGTGTTAAGTACTGGAGATACAAAGAGAGGCAAAAGACAACCTTTGTCCCCAAGGAGGTTGCAGTCCAATGGAGGAGCTATGTAAAGGGATGTGCTTTTATAGACATGCGAGTTTTTACATGCAGAGATACACTCACACAACTTTTGGGAGCTAGAGAATGAGGAAGAGAGATGTGAATGACCACACACAGCCACAGCTACATATCAGCTGCATCTAACTTACCACCTACACATAATTCTTAAATGGTGCTCATTGCCTTGTTGTGCTGGTCACTCCACTGGATCTGAGTAGTCCAGAATATACCCCTGTACTCAAATGATTGTATCATGTTGTTTTAAGGGACCTTAGAGGCCATCTAGTCTAAAGCCCTCATTGTACAGAGGAGGAAACTGAGGCCAGAAAGGTCTTGCAGGTAACAAGTAGAAGAACCAAGGCTTAAACCTAGTTCTTTT
Organism: Pseudocheirus occidentalis; assembly: GCA_028646575.1. Lineage (NCBI taxonomy): Eukaryota > Metazoa > Chordata > Mammalia > Diprotodontia > Pseudocheiridae > Pseudocheirus > Pseudocheirus occidentalis. The sequence continues at coordinate 13,080,979 of CM053601.1, forward strand.
GGTTCCATTTGAATTCTGTCTCCCTTATTGTCGTGCTCTGTGTTGGATTTCCTACCGCCAACCAAAACCTGTCTTCTATAAGATGGTAACCAGCAGTTGCCTTTCGGCATTAAGGATCTCAAAACACGTGTTCCAACTTACATGGGTTGTTCAGTCTACACTAACCTTACTGGGAGCAAAAAAGAGCAATGCCACTGTCTGCAGGTGGCTTACAGGACAAATAAAAATTACAATCCCCTAACATTTTGCAATCATGAAATCATTTCTTTAGTGCATTGGGGTCAAACTCAGGTAGAAACAGGAGCCATCAAGTTGTACATAAGGATCCCAGTCCTATGTTCCATGTATTTATTTACTCTAGTCAAGTCCATTTTGCCCAGACCCAGCTCAGGAGCCATAAATAGAATAGGGATGGGGGAAATAAAAAGAAACAAGATTATTTGGGGAAATGTTATCAGAGGTCATTGAGGGACTTGAAAATGGGTCTGTGGAGAAGAATTTACAATGTAAGAAATTTGTAACTGGGTATTTAACTGGAACAAGAGAAGACTTATGAGGTATCCAACTAATCAATTAACACATCTACGAGCAACAAATGAGGGAAAGGATTAGAAGACTAATTACTGCTGATATTTAAATAGTGCTTTGAAGTTGGCAAAGTATTTTAGACACATTTCATTTGAGCCTTAGGATAGCCTTGAGGTGGTATTAATACCATTTTACAGATGAAGTAAATGAATTGGTGTAGGTTAATTGCCTATAGATACACAACTAGTCAGTGTCAGGATTCAGGACTCTTCCCACTTCCTATTATATTTGGAGAAAGTAGCTTAACTAATTGAAAGGGTCAGATTGACTCTAGGGGTTCTAATGTTGTTAACTGAGAGACAGACAACACATGAGAAAATAGGAAAGGTGGAGGGGGAGGAAGAATTCAAGTTTAGGAATGCTGAATTTGTAGTAAAATTGGGACCTCCAAATTCATATGTATAGTAGACCCTTGGAAATGCACTTGGACCAGGGTGTGCTGGTAATTATTTAGCAACCAGTTGTCCAGGGGGAAAAGTACAATGATACACTTTTAAGCTGGATTAAGTTACATTTTCTCCGTAGCTTTCTTAATTCAGGACAACCATCAAAACAACCAATCAAGCCCTGATCTATAGTGTTTGCCAATTTCTGAGGGAGTAAATGCCACCACAGAAAACCTAGCAATCAGCTTTCACAGTTAGGTATGAAGAACTCCAGTATAGCACTGACCAGAGCCAAGAGAGGCCAGAATTGAAGAGGGAGATTTTGGAGTCATTTGCATAGAAGTTGTAGCTGAAAATTTGAATAGATGAGATACCCAAGGGAGAATATGTTAAGAAAGAAGAGTGGAGAGTCAAAGACTAAATCTGAGAAGAAGTCAATATCATTATGGAATATTCTAAGAAATTATTAAGGAAAATTGCCCTGAAGTTTTAGAACAGAGGGTAAAGTGGAAGGATGTCCTCCACATTGAAGGGCAGGATGAGGAAGGGAAATCATTCAGTTTTCCAAACTGTTTTAAGACACTTTGCTAGGTAACAGGAATTAAAAGACAAAGCTAAAATGGCCATCACCTTCCTTCTTTCTCCAGGGCACTATGCAAAGTGAGTCAAGGAAAGGGAAAGTGCTACCAACTGAGGAGTTTGGGGAAGGCTTCACCCAGGAGGCAGCACTTGACTATGACCTTGACTTTGAGGGAAGATTAGAATTTTAAGAAGCAGAGGTGGGGGTGAGGCGGATTATTCTCAATTTGAGGGAGAATGGGGGTTGGGGAAGGGGAAAGCAGGAAGTGGAATTGAGAGCTCCTAGAGAACAGAGCTGTTTCAATATCAGTATTCAGAACTCATGACTGATTATTTCATGGATAAGAATTCTGAAATCTTTCACAGCTGCTTCCCTTTACATTATTGTAGTCACCATGTAAAGTATTCTCCTGGCCTACCTCGTTTGGTTTTGCATCAATCCCTATAAAATCTAACCAAGTTTCTCTTAATTCTTCATAGTCCCATCCTATTCCTTTTTCTCCCATGTTTTCTTTTCCATTTCAAGTGGTCATTTGGTATTCACCAGTAGGAATTAGTTCTCATGTTAACTTTGGTTTTCCTCTCTACAGAAAGGAGCTGGCTACCATCTGGATCTTTTCTGGGTGGCCATTCTCATGGTTGTATGTTCCTTCATGGCCCTCCCGTGGTATGTGGCTGCAACTGTCATCTCCATTGCTCACATCGACAGTTTGAAGATGGAGACGGAGACATCTGCACCTGGAGAACAACCCAAGTTTCTAGGAGTCAGGTATGCTAAGTCAGAGGAAGAAGTCCTAATACTCATGGTGATTCCAGGGATAGTTAACATATTTGCATGCAATTTCCTCATTTTGGGCAAATGAATTGAAGCTAGGGAAAGGGTCAGTTGTGATAAGCCCATTGCTATGAATTAGGAAGGACCTAGTTTTTGGCCATGGTATGATCATTGATGTCTTTTGTGAGTTTAACCGAGGTTAGGACATCTTCAACCAATTTTCCTTTTATGATGAAAAACGAAATGTTGGCATATTGTCTTAATTGATTTTTCCAGAGGAAATTTCAGGGCTGTCATGTTTAACTAGAGAGAATAGGACCTCAATGGAGCTTTTGTGTCTGCAAATGAATCAGAATTTTGGTCCTTGATAAATGGCTTCACAATTGAATTTTCTGCCTTGAAACCCACCACTGAGAAGTTCTGACCTGGACCAGTTGAAGTAAAGTGACTCTAAGGTCCTGAAGGCAAAACCTGTTCCATGCCTGAATGTAGCCCTGAGAGTGGAGTCATTCTAGTCAAAATGGCATGGATGGACCAGTTCTTAGGGGAGAGAGTTCTGGATGTGAATGTAATTTTTTGAAAGTATCATTAATTTAGAAATTGCTCCCCCATGGGTTGTTTGTCAGCCAGCATATGAGACAATATCATAGTTGTCTTCTGGAAAAGAAAAAAATCATTCTATAGCTGTTCAAAGTACTTTAAAAAGAAGCCAGTAACTGACAAGCAAAGAGTGTTTTTTCTTTCCTATCTCTTATATACAAACTTGTCAATCAAGAGCTAAGAATTTAGCAAGATTTTTCATTTATCACATCAGTTGTTCAAACCCATGCTCCAGTTTAATGAGCCAATCAGTTAGTAATTTTTTCAAAGTGTTGAGTTTGTACATTGCACCAAAAGTATTAATAACATGATATTTGAGCCACATTAAACATTGACTTGGATAGTGCATGTTCTTTGGGGGAAGTAAAGAGCTAGAAATTTGTGTGTGTGTGTGTGTGTGTGTGTGTGTGTGTGTGTGTGTGTGAAAACAGGAGGTAATTTTTTTGTTTGATTTCAGGGAACAAAGAGTCACTGGAACTCTTGTGTTTATTCTGACTGGTCTGTCGGTCTTTATGGCTCCCATCTTGAAGGTAAATATCTCAGATGCTCTCCTCTTCTTTCCCCTCTTCTTAAAACACTGATAAAATGACACATTATAAGGAGAATCCTTTTCAGATATTTGGAAGATTGCGAGGAGCTTAGGGAGATCTTGAGGCATGTGGCCAGCTGGGATGGAGGCTCCAGTCTCCCTTTTTGGTTGATCTTCCTTTACCTCCATTCATTTCCCTCACCCATCATTATGCTCTCATCACTCTTCTTCACCCTCACCCCTTATTGTCTTCTCTTAATACTGACCATTATCTCAACCTCCTTACCTGCCCTATCCCCAACCCCTTCCATCCCCTAGATTGCCAGGAAGCTGGGGTGAGTCAAGGTCAATACGGACCACCTCTTTTTATTCCATTTGCTGTTCTTGCTGACAGCGCTCCCACTGTCTTTGGCTCCAAAGATAGTTGCATAAAGAAAGATTAGAGAAAATGACTGGCCTATAATTAGAAAGCTTAAGAAATAAACTTCTAGCAGAGAAAAATTACAGGGTAGATTGAGAAATTTAGTGTAAGTCATTGTGAAAGTTTTCAGGATGGGGGGAATAAATGCGTGCATAGATAACACGTAAGCTATGGTGGAGAAAGTCTGCAAGGGAGAGTGTGAATCTATGCTGAGATGTTATCAGCTTCCTCTGCCCTTTCGAGTTCATCAAGTTTTAAGTTAACGAAAAATCTGAAGCAACTAAGGGGGTTGATAGGCACCTTCAGCCTTAATCCCCTAACCCCCTTCTTACCTTTTATCCAGATCCAGCTTGTTTTCTCTTGGGTTTTCCAAGACATCAAAGCAATTAATTGAAAAGCACAAAATTCAATCAGCTTATTGCTTCTTCTCCAGAAGCCAAATTACTGGTTTAATTGATATTTTTGAGTTGAGAGAGGGATGGCCTTGCCTGCAGCAACTGGGAATCTGATTAAAAGTGATATATTTTGATAATCTAACCTCTCCTTTTATGGATGAAGACCTTGAGACCTAGAAAGTCTAAGGGATTTGCCCTGGATCACACAGTTAATGGAAGACAGGGCAGAATCCCCAGCTATTGAACCCTCATCCATTTTTCTCCCTAATACTCCAGAACACTACCCAAGAGAGTCTTTAATGGAGAGGGACCTGCTAACTGGTGCATGTAAAAATGGTCCCAGATTTTCTGCTCCTGTTCTATCAGGGAAAATTGGGGCCATTATACACATTTTTCTATTATTTTCTGTGACTGAATATGCTTTCTCATGAAGGATATAACAAAGTCCAAGGTTCATGGTCAGAATACCCCCAAACCTTGTTCTTTGTTTCAGTGTTGTTTCCAGGCTTTCCTTCAGTCCTGGAGAATCTGCTAGATGACTAATCATGGATAAGTCCAAAGGGACACAGAGAACAGATATTGTGTGAATTGCTATTTTTAGGAAGAGGTGACACATCACATTTTCACCAATGCTGCCTTCAAATCCATGCTTCAAGAAACATTTCCTCATCTTGCCACCCAGTATGGCCCTTAACCACCGGGGGCTGAAAGACATTTTCTCTGTTTTTCTGGCAGTCTTTCTCCCTCCCCCGTTCCCTTCTGCCCTTCCCCTCCCCCTCTCTTTCCCTCCAATCTCTCCCTTTTCCTCTCTTCTCTCCCTCCCCCTCTCCCTTTTTCCTCCCCACCTTTTGCTCTCTCTACTCCCCCTCCCTTTCCCTTCTCTTTGTCCCCCCTTCCCTTCTCTCCCTGACCCTTCGCTTTCTTCCTGTCCCCCTCCTTTCTCTCCATCCCTCTCTCCCCTCCCCTCCTATCTCTCCCCCTTCTCCTCTCTCCCTCTTCCTTTCACTCTCTCTCCCTCTCCCCTCTTTCCCTCTCCTCATCCCCCTCTTCTTCCCTTCTTCTGTCCCTCTTTCCTCTCTCTTCATCTCTGTCTCTTTCTGTCTGTCTCTCATAACCATGATTTTTCAACCCAGGTTTCAAACCATTCTGGTCCCATAATGAATCAATGAGGGATAAAGGATGGGGGGAGGATAGATGTTTATGTGGTAGTGGGGGTTAGGTAGGAGGGGAAAAGAGAAAGACAGGAAAAGACACAAGATGAGACAGAGACAGAGAGAAATAGAGAAAGAGAATGTCAGTAACCAAACATTCATCACTTTTTGTGTACACTCAACATTCTCTTAGGGCAGACAACATGCTCACATCTTTGCCCATACAAAAGATACACAGGAAGACCCAAGTTGGAATCTGGCCCTTGTCACACAGGGACCCTGGCTGGGAACATCACTGAACCTGGACAGGATACAACTCTAAGCTGATAAGTTGTAGGAGAATGCCTGACCTGGTGGAGGCATATCCTCATGGGGAGTTTCCCAGAGAGATGAAATTATAGGTCCTTTGAAAAACAAAGAAGGAGCACCAAAGCATCCTGGGGAAACCTTGATAAGTTTAAAACAATAGGAAAAATGTTGGTCATATGACTTTGGAGAGTAGTGTCATATCCTATCTCTCAATGTACAGGTTAGAGTACTGGGATAACCTTGGCTCCAGCATACTGTGACTTTGGGAAATTTTCTTGTAAATCAAGTCAGATGGATTTGGTGTGATGTGTTGGTGTCCCTCAATACTCTTAAGTTAAGAGTTCACAACTCATAGTCCTTTAGAAATCATTGGAAAAATGTATTTTATTAGTTTTAATCAGTCAGAATCTCCCTTTTCCACCTTACCTCACAAGTCCCCTCTTGCCCAATTGACAACATTAGAATTTTGAGTTTATTGCAAACCAAGCACTAAAACTCATGGAACAAAGGGGCAGAGGTCAAGGTCAACATCTACTCTCTCCCATTTGCCTCAGTGGAGCTTGGTTGCCTATTAACTTTCAATGATTAGCTTTGAGTGAGGAAGTAAGCTCCCACTTACTGTACTCTCTACTAGGCAATGGATAACTTTTAAATAAAAAAAAATCTGTGGTTATTTTAGAAAAGTAGTGACCACATATGTGGGATCTTGGTGTTCAAGCTAGAATGAAGCTCAGGGGCCATCTGGGCTTATCTGCCTTTAAAAATGAAGAAATTGAGACCCAGAGAATTTAAGTGACTTGTCCAACCCAAGCCACATAAGAGAGAACCAGAATTTGAACCTAGGCCCTCTGACTTTTAACCCCACACTCTTTTCCCAGTATCTTGCTGCCCAATGGACAGTTAATAGGAACAAGATAAACAGGAAAGACAAAATGATAAATTGGGGGTTCTTTTCTTTTTGTGTGTCATGGACCCCTTAGAAGTTTGGTAAAGACTATGAACTCCTTCTTAAAATATAATGTTTTTCAGTGCACAAAATAATTAGTATTCTAATAGAAATCAAATTTTAAAATAACATGCATTTTAAAAATATATATGCAATAATATATGCAATTTAAAAATATATATATGCTCACATATGTGTGCACATTCAAGTTAAAGACCACAGATTAAGAACCTCTCCCTGAAATGAAGGCAGACCCCTATTTCACTCCAAAGGCCAGGTGGAAAATTCCATTCCTTCTCAAATGTGGTGACCCCAGAGGATGTTATGAATGTTGTGCTATGCATTAAATAGCCTGAGTAACTGTTTTACCATATGCCATACCAATCAGGCAGTGAGCATTGATTAAGCTGCTACCATAGTAACATCAGGAACTAGGTTAGATTTTGGGACTTAAATCCAACTCGTGTGCATGGCAAGAGGTCACCCTTATGGTCCTCTCCAAGAACAATGGAACAACAATGACCGCAGTAAGGAGAAAAGTGAGACAGTCTCTGTCCTCAGCTAACTTACATCCTATTGGAGGAAACACGTGCATAAAAGTATATGTATACACACACACATATATATATATGTATGTATGTATACTATGTGCAAAGTGTTCCTTTGATTTTTGGGAGAGACCCTAGTGACTGGGGGGACAAGGGAAGGCTTTGTATAGAAAAGGAGATAATGTTTGAGATAGGTTTTCAAGGGAGGTAGAGATTCCACGAAGTGATGGGAATGAGGGGAAGCCTGCATTCGAGGGGAAGGTTGTGCAAAGTCACACAGCAAAGATGGGAAGAAGCCCAGTGTAGCTGAACCACAGGGCACAGAGGCGAGGACTGTGTAGTTAGTCTAGAAATACAGGGGCTGGAGCAGAAGTGTAAGAAGTGTAGCCCGAAGCACTCCCGAACGTGACCAAAATACAAAAGAAAGAAAAAGACAATAGACCATAGATGAGAATATGTGGTTTTCTAAGTCAGTATGCACTGGCTGGATTCCTTAAGTATTCTTTAGAGGCTCCTTTCTATTTGAGTTTGAAATCACCAGGGTAATATATTGAAATATACTTGTCGGTCTGTATCTTTATCAAATATGTGTATATCTATCATTTTATCTACCTACCATTTTATTTATGTATCTACCTTCCATCTCTATTTCTCATCTATGTATCTATTCAGCAATTCTCAATCTGTGGGTTGTGACCCCTTTGGGGGTCAAATGACCCTTTCACAGGGTCACAGGGATCGCCTAAGACCATTGGAAAACATATATTTCCAACGGTCTTAGGAATCGAGACACTGCTCCTCTATCCGTCTCCATGCAGATACACCCACATACAAATATTAAAGGGTTGCAACATTAGAAAGGTTGAGAACCACCAATCTATGTATCTATGTATGTACGTATGCATGCATGCATGCATGTATGTATGTATCTAGTCTTTCTGTCTGTCTATCTATCCATCCATCCATCCATCTATCTATCTATCTATCTATCTATCTATCTATCTATCTATCTATCTATCTATCTATCTATCTATCCATCTGTCATCTATCACCATCTCCCTGTCTTTCTGACTGTCTCCCTGTCTCTGTCTCTCTGCTTCTCTCTGTCTCTCTCTCCATCTCTCTATCTCTCTCTGTCTCTGTCTCTGTCTGTCTGTCCATCCGTCACTCTTTCAGAAGTTAATGGACTTCTAGTTAAGAATTCCCGAGGAGAGCTTCCTAGAGCAATGAAAGCTTAACTGTCTTGCTGGGCCACATATGCAATGTATGCATGAGGCTGGACTTGAATCCAATACTCTTTCATTCCCAGAGACTCTCTATCCATTAATCTACATTTAACTTAATTTATAAAGTAAATGAATCAGCAAAATATTGTTATAATTTTCTGGGGATTTGTCTCTTTTGTCCTGGGTAGGAAACTTTGGTTTTGCTACATCATTAACTCCTTGACTAATTAAAACTTTTAGAGATGCTAGTTGACCTTGTAAATTATATCAGCTTGCACTTTCTGTTTTAATGTTTTAGCCTAATTTATGTTTCCATGTTTTGATTTTTTTTCACTTTGATAGTTAAAGTAGGGCCTTATCGTAAAAACAAACAAATAAACAAATGATTCTTTTTGCCTTCCTTTGAGCACTTTCTTTTGCTTTAAAAATTGATTGGTAAGATACTTGGAAAAATAGAAAAACAATTGACTCCTCCCTGACTGAATTACTAGTGAAGCCAAATTGAATAGGACAAATCTGCACCCTGGGATTTGAAAAAAGTTTCTCTAATGCCTTTGAGATTGGATCTTTTTTTTGGTCACCTTTTGCTAAAAACCTCAGTTTCCTAAGAAATCTGTGTCCTGGGTGGGATAGCAATCACCAGACTGGGAAAGTGTGGGGTTTCTGGTTTTAATTTGTGTTGAGTATAAAATCAGCCAGCGATGGTTCTAAAAAACAAATAAGCCAAAACTCTAACAATAGTAAATCATTATAATCGCAGAGGCTTAAGTTTAGATTTCCAGAGATACTAGAGCCAGTACATGGATACAACTTTTACCCAAACTCTCCAATTCTGCAGAGGCCAGGAAATCAGTGTGTTCTATTTTTGTCCCTCATAAGACAGAAAATGAGACGTATAAAGTGATCCCGGCATTTCATTTTTTCCTTTTAGTAGTTCAAAGTAGATTTTAACTCAAAAGGGGGGTGAGGGGGGAAATGCTGTGAAGACACCCATCATGATTCCAATGACTTTGGATGTATTGTGTGCGCCTCTTTGTGGTGGTTATTGGGTACTACAACACACTGAAGCTTTTTTCCTCCCCATCACAGTGAGCTAAGTACTCTATATAATCACTTTTATGTGCTTAAGGTCAAATTAACTGCAGTGTGGTTTTCAGCCAGTTCCTTTTTAGTGAAGCATCCAAACACTTTTCATGCAATTTTAATCATTTTGATGGCCAGTCTTTTAAAATTAGAGGCAATCACACTAATGGTATTTATAAGTGCTCCATTCCACCAAGGTGCCACAGATTCTCAGATACAGAATTGTCTTTAGATAGTCCCAGGAGAGGAAGCTATGAAATGGGATTTCATCCATTACGTCAGGGAAGAACTATACTGCCTTCAGAAAACAGCAATGGAAAATCCAAAGATTTGTTTAGCTGAGACCTTTTTGCTTGTTCTTTTCTTTCTTTCTTTTCTTTTAAAGCAATACTCACTTGAGATTGGTCACACTTGGTGGGAACTGACTCTGGAACCTACCAGTATCCAGCTTCTGTTTGTGAGAGTGAATGATATGATTCGATCAGTTCACAGCCCAAAGACAGAGATCATTTAAATATAAATATGTTTATGCATATATGTATTTGAAAAACATATCAAATATGTTTGGAAAACACATACATACCTGTATGTATATAAACACACATAATGTGCATACATGTATTGATTTATTATTTATATATATTTTCTTCCTTTACTATATTTACATACACACAGATTTAGGTGTGTATATATGTGTACATACACCCATATGCATATAGATAGACAGACATTTATTCATTCTGTCCAGACTATAGGCTTTGCAGAAACAGATTTGTCCTGAATTTCAGATGTCTTCATTTGTGGAATAGCTCACATGGTGTACTCCAGAGTCAGTTAGGTCAAATAAGCAAAGAAGAGGCTAGGCTCCTTTGTATTGAGAGCGCAGAGTGCTGATCCTGAAGTCTGGAAGATCTGAGTTCAAATCTGCCTGCAGATGTTTAAATTTATGTAATCCTGGGCAAGTCACTTAACTGCTATCTTCCTCAGTTTCATCACCCATAAAATGGGCATAATAGTAGCACCTACCTCAAAGTCTTGTGATATTATCTCAATTATTATCATCAAATATATTATCTCAAATGAGGTAATAGATGCTCAGTGTGCTATGTAAGTGCTAGCTATCATCAGTAGTAACAATGTATATGTTTATTTCTTGCTATACTTCCTAGTTTGGACAAGAATGCTAATGAGGGATTGACAGCGTATAACTCTGACACTCCTTCTGCATCACCTCTTACCCTTCCTGGTTAACAAAACAAATAAAAACATGCCCCTATAGGAAAAAAAGCAGTTTGAAATGAAATTTAGAGAAAAAAAAGAACACATTTTGTCTGAAGTGACTCTTTCTTTTGATTCCTTGCTACTGTTTTAGAGTTTTATTCATTAATGTGTAACACGTGATAATTGTAGAAATTGATGAATAATTATCTGTGTATAGTTGTTTTATACTGGAATTAGATTTCAAATTTAATACAGCATTTTTGAGAAACATAGTTGAGCACTGGATAGAGACCTTGGAGTTAATAAGATCTGGGTTCAGGTCCAGCCTCTGACCCAGACTGAGTGACCCTAGGTAGGTCATTCATCCCTCTATGTTCAAGCAATTCCAGGTGCAGAGAAGCTGCTGATTGACACAGGGAGAAGGAGTTTCCTAAACCAATGAAATCATCTGTTGGGTCTAAAAGAAACCACAATGCTGTTGTTCATAATTTTGCACTTAGCATTTATTAAGCCTTGTTTTTTTGACTCTTTCTCCCCTAGTTTATTCCAATGCCTGTACTCTATGGTGTGTTCCTGTACATGGGGGTTGCGTCCCTTAATGGTGTGCAGGTAAGTTGGCCACAGCACCGCAGGGCTCTTCTGATAACAAGCGTATTCTAGGACAGAACCTTTGAAGGAAAATGGTAATCATTAACAGTCAGGTTTGCCTCATCTTGCCTCTTTTCATTCCTGAGACCTCAATCAAGTTTAGCCCTTGTTTACAAAGCTTATCATACCCACACATTCTTGGAGATGAAGTTCATGAGGGTCAGTGGACCAGGCAGGCAACCAAGTTGTAATTCTTGTGTCACTAAGTGGAAATACACCCCCTTCCTCCACTGTGTTCTCCAACCGGGAATCAGACCATCCTGAACCACTGACATCCAGGTGCTGATGGACAGCCCTTAGCGTGGGAACAGGCAGTGCTCACTGGCTGCCAGTTTGCTTCTCCCATCGCCTCTGATCAATGATCAAACGGTTTTGCACAAATATAAAGAAGTGAGCTAAGGTTCTTTATGTGTTGATTTCTAGTATAAGGCATCAGCTAAGGGAACATTGCTATTTGTAAGCTGGTAAAGCTGACTCTATCCTCTTCCCCTTCCTCTCTCAACACCTTTAAAAAATCACTGGGGGGAAATTATTTAAGGGACATTTTCTCTTACTGAAGGCATAACTTAATTGGCAGCAGGAAACTGGAAGTGTTTCTATTGCTTTCTGGCACCTCGTTAATTGTAGCCTTATTTAACACTTAGTGGTGTTTTAATGACAAAAGATTGCATGTTCCCCGGACATCAGAGGAATTTATTTGGGCTCCTTAAAAATGATTCTTTCTTTCTTTCATTCATTGGATTTATATGAGTTTGGTTTGGGAGTCAGATGGAGCTGGGCAAGTGGCCAGGTCACCAATAAGAGAGAAGCCTATTGTAGTATTTTTTCTTTCTTTCTTTGTATTCTGCTCCAGAATGGAGTTGTTCACATGCTCTGGCTAGGTGGTCAGGATGCCAAAGGATCTGACCTTTTCCTTTATTGTAGGGGAGCATTTGTATTAGAAATAGCCTGTTTCTTGGGTTTAAATGACAAGCTGGTCCTTCACAGACCCAAATGTGTTTTTGGTCTCTATGGCATCCAGGAAAGTTGAGGGAGATCTAAGTGACCAGAATCCTGGAATATAGAATTTGGCTCAATAAAATGCATTTTATCCTTGTGAAGGAGCTAATATTGTACAAATTAATCTTTTGCTTCTGCCATTTGGCCTCAAGGTATATATAAATGCTTTCTCATTGCTTCCCCCAAAAGGTTTCTCTTACAACAAAAACTGAGTTGCTTGTATTCTGACATTTTATCTGAGTGTCAATACATGACCTTTTAAAAGAAGTAGCCTTCTCCTAACTGCTTCCATAAGACAACAAAGGACTGAGATATATGGCGTACCCTGTGAAGATTGTCTTTTCTCAGAAACTCATTGTTTATTCTTCCTCTGTCAAATTGAAAAAGACAGTTTCATCATCTATAAAATAGGTATAAACATATCTGTAGTAATTCACAGGGTTGCTAAAAGCCTAAATGAGAAAAATGTAAATAAAATATGTTGCAAACTTTAAAGTGCTATATAAATGCCTCTTATTATCAAGCAAATAGACTTTCTGACTTGGTTCAGATGTCCTCTGAAGACCAACACTTGATTTGTCCTGGATTGTCCACCAGCATTTTCTAAGGATAAATGTCAGTGTATTCCTCCCAGATTCTACAAGGGAAAATGCCAAAGCACTATAATCTGAGCTAATTGAAATGCCATGTGTGTATATATGAATGTATTGATTTACTAATAGGTTGAGAGTTTGTTTTGATCCCATATAGTGGTATCCTTAATTACAAAGGTTGTACATGGGCAATCCTGTAAAACATTTCCATGTCAGTTATTTTGTGCAAGAAGACTCAAACAAAAAGAAAGATAGAAAGAAAGGAGGGAGGGAGAGAAGGAAGAAGGAAGAAAAGGAAGGAAGGAAGCAAGGAGGGAGGAAGGGAGGGAGGGAGGGATGGAGAGAAAATGAGTATGCTTCAATATGTATTCAGGAATGAAGGACAGTCCAATAATACAAAAGATTGGAGATGAGAAATGTGCAGCTGAGGGACAAAAAAAGTTGAATGCCAGTTTCATACGATGGCTAATCCAGAATTAGTTTCTAGGTCCCTTGAGTTCTAGTCTAGTAGATTTCCCCATCCCGCCTTGGGGCTACATTATCTACCTTTTCCTTATACTTACATTGAAGGGTACTTGTGAATATTTTGGTTGAGCAAATGAAATCGTGTATGTGAAGCCATCCTCAAAATGATATATTAACTTATACATATATGTCAATTACTGTTATTAAATCACTGAGTTAATGAAATAGAAATGACTGAAGCTTCAGAGATACTCTTTTTCCCCTCAAAGAGAACACAGTGCACATGGAACTCTAAACTCATCTGTTTAGCTCTTGAAGTTAAATAAACAGCCTGGTCCCAATCTATGTCTCCAGCCTTTTGAAACAAAATTTCCCTTCCTCCACTCCAGCCACACTGGCCTCCTTCCTGCTGCTCACTCTATCTCTTACCTCTGGGCACAGTGCTGGCCATACCCCATACCTGGAAGGCATGCCCTCATTCCTTCCTCCTCAGAGCCCCTTTTTTTCTTTATGATGCCCACATTGATCCCCCAATTGCTAGTGCCTTCCTTCTCAAACTACACACACACACACACACATACAGTGTGAGTTGATTTATAACTACTTGTTATTTATTTGCTTTATATATATATATATATATGCACATATATGATATTTATATATGCCCTTGTCTCCTCCATTAGAATGTAAACTATCTGTGAGTAAATTCCCTCTATTCTTTATCCTTGAATCCCCAGTTCCCAGTGCAGTACCTGACACAATAGGTGCTTAATAAATGCTTGTGGATTTGGTTGGTCACCAACTCAAGGTGGCATTGAGTGGCACTGGCCTTGTGCACCAGTCCCCAAGCTAATGCTCTGTCCTTCCCCCTTTACTTGCCAGTTCATGGATCGTCTGAAACTGCTTCTGATGCCTCTCAAACACCAGCCTGACTTCATCTACCTTCGCCATGTCCCCCTGCGTCGCGTCCACCTCTTCACTTTTCTCCAGGTGCTATGCCTGGCCCTTCTCTGGATCCTGAAGTCCACAGTGGCTGCCATTATCTTTCCAGTCATGGTAGGAATTTCTGTACACTTGATTGTTGTTGTTGTTGTTGTTGAGATTTTTTGCTTTGTTTTGGAGGGGGGAAGGCAGGGCAATTGGGGTTAAGTGACTTGGCCAAAGTCACATAGCTAGTTTTGTGTTAAGTGTCTGAGGCTGGATTTTTACTCAGGTCCTCCTGACTCCAGGGCCAGTACTCTGTTCACTGCTCCACCTAGCCACCCCTTCTGTATACTTGAATTCATTCTAATGAGACACTCCAATATCTGGTGGTTTTTATGGTGTCAAGAGATACACTTCTTTCTTCCTTGAGGCCCAGAGATTTGTGAGCATCATCTGAAAGCATTTCCTGTCGTGTGTGTGTGTGTGTGTGTGTGTGTGTGTGTGAAGAAATACTGGTACTGCCTTGTCTGAGGTCACTGGATGAGCTAAAGGAGCCTCAATTGCAAATCTCCGAGTGTCAATACATGACCTTTTAAAAGAACCAACCTTCTCCTGAGCTTCTTGCTGTCTTTATCCCACTATCTCAGACTCCGTTCAAGAGTAAGCCTGGGTGCTCTAATTGTTTCTTCTTGCCACAATATGAAAGAAACCAAACAGTTCAATAGTGAAATTGTTACGTCTCTTTAATGAGCCCCAAATGATGGAAGGAGAAATGGATCCCTACAAAATTTATCTCTGACTTTCCCATTTTCCCTCAGCTTCCCATTCCTGGTAAGAAACTGGCACCATGAATCTAGTGTAAGGTCAATTTCAGGTCTGCCTTATGTCTCCCACACCCTCTTGGCTGCTAAATTGCTGTGTTGTCTCCTTCATTTGTGTTAGATTTAAAAAGACATACACAATAACCTTTTCTTCTACATCAACTTTTGGTTTGGTTGTTGTGTTTTAAGATTGTGCATATGCACATGGGTGTGCATAAAAGAGACAGGAACAGGGAGAGAGAAATTATTATCAACATCTTTCTTTTTCAAAGAACAAGACCTGCCATTGTATGGGAGTGCTGAGGTTAGATGACTGGTCACCAGCTAGCATGTGCCAGAGGTCTGGCTTCACGCCATGGTTTTCATCCATCCCAACATGCTGACTTCTCAGAATCGCTTCTGCTGTTGCTTCCTGTTGACAATAATGCCATACATAGTCTTTTCTTGATGTTCTTCTCTCTGTTGTTCCAGATCCTGGCTCTTGTGGCCGTCAGAAAAGGCATGGACTACCTCTTTTCCCAGCATGACCTCAGTTTCCTTGATGACGTCATTCCAGAAAAGGACAAGAAAAAGAAAGAAGATGAGAAGAAAAAGAAGAAGAAAAAAGGCAGTCTGGATAGTGACAATGATGATGTAAGAAGTTTTCCAGCCTTCCAGAAGAAAGCTAGCCAAGGCAACACTGGGAAAAATGGGTTTCTTCCCCGTGTTGGGCAAGGGCAATATGTTTCTGAGAATGCACAAACCATACCTAGGGCTGTCAAATGGCTTTATTCTTGTCTTATAACTGGATGCTTTCAATTTCCTTCTCTTGTTTCACTATTTTCCCTCTCCTCACCCTCTGATGTTTACTTTGCTTCCCTAGAATTTACACATCCTTCAACCAAATGATACACTTCACAGCCATTTATTTTACAACCATAGTGATGAAAGACTTTGGGCTCACACATATAAAGCCCGAGATAGGATTTGCTTGGTTATGTCGATTTTTACACTTAAAATTCATTGATATGTTTTGCTTCTATATCATCTTCATTTCCAAATATTCCCCTCCTAAAATTGTGTAAACACCCTGGGAACAAGATGCATCTCTTGCCATTGTCATGGTTGGTTTTAGATGAGTAGAGTTACCCTCTAAGCCAGTGTGCTGTCCTTTAAAAAAAAGAGGAAAAAAGAGAAGGTTGGACAAAATTAATCTGCCGATCAGCCTAGTCTGACTATGTGTGTATGTGTATGTATGTGTATACACACCTACACAATACATATATATACATACATGCACATGCACACATACACGCCCACACATACCTACACAACACATGTATGTATATACACACAATACATATATGCACACACAATACAGATATGTATATGCACATACACAATACACATATGTACATACACACATATATGCGCACACACATAAACACAATGCATGCGCACATGCACGATACACACATGCGTACATATACACACATACACATACACACACCATAGGTCCCCACCCGTTCAAAGAATGGAAAGAGAGATTCATTTTCTCATCTCTTCCTTGAGGATAAGTTTGGTCTTTGTAATTATCCATCATTTATTTCTTCTCTTTTCTTCCTTTTTCATTGTTATTCTTTGTTTGATAATTTTCTAAAATCATTTGCTTTATTATTCTTAATTTAGTCTTTAAATAAGGCCTCACACATAGTAAGCCCTCAATGAATGCTAGCTGCCATTGACTACCAAAAGGGTGAGCTCTAAAGAACTGTAATCTCTGACTATAATGACATTAGTATGAAGAAGTATGAGAGGCAGTATGGAGGAATGAGGGGCTAAAACACCAGGCTATGACCTGGGAAGATGAGAGTCTAAATCTTGTCCCTGACATCCACTGGCTGATGTGACTCCTGGCTGAGTCATTCAGCCCCGCAATGGTCCCAGGCAGCTAAAAAAAATAATTCCAAGTTGTGAGTGGCCCATATGCGAAGGTGGAAAAGGGATTTCTTCAGAGACCTTTGAAATCACAGATACACACACATCTATATGTGTGTATGTGTGTGTATATATAGTTAGTATATATATATGCATAGTACATATATAATTACTATATAGAGTATGCATATATAGTATGTATATGCCATTATCAATTTATATAGATAGATAGATGATAGACAGACAGACAGATGATAGATAGATAGATAGATAGATAGATAGATAGATAGATAGATAGATAGACAGACAGACAGATATATAAAGCAACTAATGTGTGCTAAGCACTGGGGGTAGACAAAGAGGAAAAAGACAGGCCCTGGCCTTGAGGAGCTTACAGTCTCATGGGGAAGAGAAGAAGCAAACTAATATATGCTCAGTAGGTGATGCACAGGGTAACAATCAGAAAATAGTTCACAGAGGGCACACAGCAGACTTAAAAGGGATCGGGGGAGACTCCCAGCAAATGATGAGATTTTAGTTAGGGCTTAATGGGAACAAGGCAGGTCTGTAGGCAGGGTGGAGGCTGGCACATGATCTACACGCACATATGTGCCCTCCTCTGCTCTGTGTAGATCTATATACATGCACACATGTGTATGTGTGTGAATGTGGAGATGGAAATAATTAACAGAGGGAAGGCACTAGAATTAAGAGGGGTTTGTTAGAAGATGGAATTTTAGTTGGAACTTCGGTCAAGCAAGCCAGGGAGTTCTTGATGCTTAGACTGAATGAATTCCATTCATCTTATCCTTAAGATCTTGAAAAGAACTCGATGCATACATGACAATTCTGATGTGACCCTCACAAAAATGTTTAATAGAGATAGGACAAGTGACCAAGGGGTTGTCCACTACTGATCTGTTGGACTGAGAAAATGTCATTCAGAAACTGTCACACATACATTTGCTAATGTCAAGGTGCCTCATCTTGTTAAAATGAAAATTTCATCTTCCAAAGTTCACAAAACCAAGTAAATGTAAAAGAAATTTAAATAATTTAGTTTTTAAATGATATTTTTGTAAAGTTTGTTGCATTTATGCTTCTGAAGTTCTTAAGGCTTAAAACTTCACCAGAAATTTTGGGACACCCTAGATATTATAGTTGCTAAGCATAGTGAATGACTTTTATCTGTGTACATACTTGAATTACCTCTCCTTCAAAATTCACTTGAGAATGATGTCCCTTGTGGATTCCTGACCAATTGGGGCCAACTGATTTGAGATTTTGCTACCATTTAATAAAGAGTAAAGGGCATTAGAACCTGAATTTCTTAAAAGAGATGCAGAGATCAATAGTATAAAACATGGGTGAGGAAACTGTAGCCTCGAGGCCACATGTAGCCTTCTAAGTCCTCAAGTGCAGCCCTTTGAATGAATCTAAACTTCACAGAACAAACTTCCTGTGAAGTTTGGATTAAATCACACTTGAGGACCACATGTGACCTCGAGGGCATAGGATCCCCACCCCTGTCATAGACCAAGCCATTCTCCTATCCCCTGCTGCCTTCTGCAGAAGGGATGTGGTTACTGTATTCTCTTGCTATGGGAGGAGACTGTCTCATAGAGCTGCCAATGCTCCATAAGGAATGTTTAGTCACTGCAATTAGGCAGTCTGGAACTAGTCTTTGTTTTAGAAACACTCCAAAGAAAAGCATGCACAGTTTATCCTAACAGCTCCTCAAAATGTTTGGGAAAGAAATGATTGTTTTTCTTATAGGAATGAATTGATTTATCTCTCATAAATAGATGCGCCTAGTAAGATCAAGTCACCAAGAATTTATTCAGCTCCTACTGTGTGTTAGGCAGTCCGCTAAGCACTGAGGATACAAAGAAAGGCAAAAGACTATTCCTGCCCTCGAGGACCTCACAGTCTAATAGGGGAGAAATGTGCACACAGCTCCGTACCACAACATATTGACAGGGTGAATTGGAGATGACCTCAGACGGAAGGCACTGAGATTTCAGAGAACTGGAAAGGATTCTAGTAGAGGCAGGCCTTTAGCTGACAACTGAAGGAGGCTAGAGAAGCCGGGTTACAATGATACTGTGCTAGCAGACTCTGCTGGTCACAAAGGAACCGTTCTTGGACTCTTTTGTTTTCAATTTACTTAAAATTAAATGTGGGGTTTTTTTTAATTAACAAAAAAGTTTTTTCTCCATTTTCCACCCATCTTTGGAAAAAAAAAAGAAAAACGTAACTTTTATAATAAATGGGCATAGTCCAGCAAAACAAATCCCTGTATTGACTGTGTCAAAAAATAAATGTCTCATGCTGCATTATGAGGCCATTGCTGTCAGTTGGGAGGTATCATGTTTGTTGGTAGCTATTCCTATATTATGCTATGACCTGCAGGATGATCCCAAGTCACATACATTTTAGAAGTAAGTCTTTCTCTTTCTCTCTCTCTCTCTCTCTCTCTCTCTCTCACTCTCTCTCTCTCTCTGTCTCTTGCTCTCTCATTCTCTCTTATGAACTCTGTCTGTGCTTTCTCCGTCTGCCTCTCTACATACATATATGTATATGAATTTGTTACAAAAGAGATCATTAAATGTCTGCTCACTTTGCTCACAGATGAGCAGGAAGAAATGACTTTATATAGATAGCTCTAATGGGCTGTCAGTGAGTGCAAGATGAGGTAGGACTGACCTTATGTAAACCTGGTTAATAACCAGTCTCTGGTTGCAGCTGCCACATGTGTGTTCTGCAGGAGTATGGTGCCAGAGCTTAAAAGGGATCATGCTGGAAACATACTGACAGTGTATGTTGTGTCACAGTGGGCTAGAAAGTCAAGCCAAGGCAAGAAGCATTTATGAAGTGCCTACTGTGTACCTGTCACTGTGTTCAACTCTAGGTATACAAAGAAAGGCAAAAATAATGCCTGTTTTCATGGCGCTCATACACTGATGCGGGGAATTATAACCAAATAACTGTATTTACAAGAATGTTTGGTGAATGGGACACAGTCTCAGAGGAAAGGTGATAGCATTAAGAAGGACCAATAAAGGCTCATCAGAGAAGATAGGATTCTTTTTTAAGGCAATTGGGCTTAAGTGACTTGACCAGGGTCACAATCTAGTAAGTGTCTGAGGCTGGATTTGAAGTCAGGTCCTCTTGACTCCAGGGTGGGTGCTCTATCCACTTCACTACCTGGCCACCCCAAAGAGGAAGGGATTTTAGCTGGGACAATCAGGAGATAGATCTGAGCAGGAGAGCCCCTGGGGTTCATTGAGTGGAAGCATCCCAGCCCTGTGATCTAGGAAAATCCTTGACTGCTGAGAAGAGGATGGACTGAAGTAGGGAGACATTTGAGGCAGGGAGATCAGGGAGCAAACTCTTGTGGTAGTCCAAGTGTGGGGATCAGAAGGGTCTACAACAGAGTGGTAGCAGCATCAAAGGGAAGAAGGGAGCATGTATGAGAGATTTTACAAAAGTGCAAACTACTCCAATAAAGATGTATTATCTTCCTTCTGTGTGCTAGGCACTGTACTAAGCACTGGGGATACAATTAATAAAAAGAAAGATAGTTCTCCTCAAGGAGTTTATAATCTAAAAAAGGAGATAACACACAAAAAGAGACAGGGAAATAAGGATTGGATGGAGTGGGTAGGCCTGGTATATGGGGTATCTAATGTGAGGGCAGCTTATTCCATGGAGCTGAAACTAGGCAGAGAAGCAGAGGTGCAGTGGAGTGAACTAGAATCTAATTTCTTCCCTTTACAAACATAAAATCTATAGGATTTTGCAACAGACTCCATGGGGATGAGTATTAGTGAGAGCTAAATAGAAAGCCTGGCTGGCTAAGAGGATGGTGGTACCGTTGACAATGAGGAGACAGGGTTGGGGGTGGAACATAGGTCCTTCAGTACATTCAAGATGAATGTAGATGACCATAAGTCATCCAGTTTGAAAAATCTAATACAATAGGCATTTAGAGCTTCTGGATAACAGCTCCAAGGCTCGTCTATATAGAAAGATAATTGAGTCCATCAGTGCCAATGAGACCAAATGAAGCAGTATATAGGGAAAACAGAAGAGAACCTGGGGTGGTGGCGCCTTGGGAGACACCCCTCTTCACAGGCAGGATTTTTATGAGGATTTGGTCAAGGAGAGCAAGAAGGTGAGGTCAGACAAGGAGAGGGACAGTCTGGACCGAACAATGTTGTGAAAACCCAATGAAAAGAGGTGTCAATGGTGACGAAAGTCAAGAATGAGGATTAAGAAAAGACCATTCAGTTGGGTAGGTAGGAGAGCACAAGTAACTTTGATCAGAGCAGGTCCAGGTGAATGAATGTGTCTGAAGTCAAACTGCAGAGAGGTAAGAAGAAAGTGAGAGGAAAGGATTACATTCTTCCCAAGGAATTTAGCCAGAAGGAAGAAAGCTATGGGATGGTAACTTTCAGGGAGTGAGGAATCAGGGATGGATTTTTTTTTTGAGGCTGTGGGAGATATGGGTGTGTTTGTAGGCAGCAGGGAAGTAGCCAGTAGACAGGGAGAGATTGAAAAGTATTGAGAAAAAGAAAATGATAGAGGAAGAAATCTGGAGAAGACAGGATGGAATAAGATACTATGTGAATATAGTGGGGGTGGTCTTGGTAAGGACGGCCATCTCTTCATGTGAGACTGGGGTAAAAGAGGAGATAGTGAGGAAAAAGCATGGAAATGATATGCAATGAGGAGGAATGGAGAAGGAGGGACTCTTGGTGAGTGGCCTTGATTTTTTCAGTGAAATATGAGGCCAAGTTCTCAGCTAAGAGGGAGGAAGAACCATGGGAGATTTAAGGAGGGATGAAAAAACTTAGATGAACTGCCTTGGTGAGTGGGATAGTGAATCAATTAAGCAATCAAAGGATTGCCTTGCAGCAGTGAGGCCCCAGTTGAAATTATGTTCATGTAATTTGGTAATGGATGGAGTAAGCATGGTTTTGTGATTTTCTTTAGCAGCACAAAAATAGATATGAAGACAGTGAATGGTGGGAGTAATCCAAGACTGTCTTGTCAGAGTGGGATAATTCATAGTATAAGAGGGCAAGGACCTGAAGATCAGAGGAAAGGGTAGAGACCAACTGGGACCAAGGGGTCAAGATGGGGAAGGGAAGAAAGCATAAATGTCATAGGGGTGATACTCTGGGAAAGAACTGAAGGGAGGCAGACTTGGGGGCCATGGTAAGGATAAAGAAGAGGATTAGAGGTCATAAGTCCAGGGAAAGAAGAAAGGGTAGGGGGTTATGATTAGATAAAGGTATTTCTGAGTTCAGGAATGTGAAACTAGAACAACGATGCCTGCGGAATCTCCTTTTCCAAAACCAGAGAAAATACTTAGGATACAGATCACTTTGCAGTAGTTTAAGATCAATTCTTCTTAGAGATGAGGAGATGGACCCAATGTCCTGCTGTGACCCTTTCCAGTGCCATTGTTCAATAAGAAATGCACATTAGGTTGGAGCATTCATGGTGAAAGTGTTTCTGTCATCACAAAATATTCAATTCATACTTGAACACACATCTTTAGCCCTCCAAATTTGTCACAGAGGTCTTAGAGATAAAAGATTTGTAAAATGTCTTAGATTGGACTAGGGTTCTTTCAGCTTTAAAATTTCATGATTCTTTTTTTTTTTAAGAGTTTAACACATTTATTCTGAGACCATTTAGAATCTGACCCTTGGGATGCTCTAAGCCTACAGTAAACATGTTATATTCTACCCCTCTGTCCTCTGTCATGTTGCTACCTTTAAAGGGGATTCTCCAAATATGGCCAGTGGGCAGCTCTCTGTGCATTCTGTTGCTTGTGTGCTGGCAAATATGCCACAATTGACTTTTTGGTCCATTTTCACATTACTCCCTTTTATGCAAGGTGTACTCCATACAAAATGGACTATGAGCAGTACCCTGAATTCACCTGCAGTCTTCCAGCCCCCTTCATTTACCTAGGCTAGTGTCCTTTGTGCATTTGATGTTCTAATATGGCCTAACATTTATGTAGCTCTTAAAGGTTTGCAAAGCACTATCCACAAATATTTCCTTTGGTCTTCACCCTGTGAAACAGATGCTATTATTATGCCCATTTTAGAGATGAGGAAACTGAGACTGAGAGAAGTGAAGAGTATACAGCTAGAAAATGTCCCAAGTGGGATTTGAACTTCCCACCTGTAAATCCAGCAGTGTTGTCACTATACCTGCTAGCTAGCTCTATATTGCTTCATTATCACTGTCTTTCAGTATTATAATTTCCCCTCTAGCCTCAAGTCAAGAATCATTTCCTTTTGGACCTTCTGTAATCTGAGCAAAAAGTGATCTGCTCTCCTCAGATTTTCCTAGGACATTTTGTGTGAAAATCCAATTGTCTTCCCCAGTTATGGTTCTCTGTGGATTATATGCATCTCTGTGTATATTGTATAAGCCTGCTGAGACCAAGGACTGGGTCACTTTTTGATCCTCAGTGCCTAATCATGTCTTCCACATTGTAGTGAAATTTCCTAAGAAGAAATTTCCATTTATTTATTTGAGTAACAGATCCTGGTGCAATACTATGGACTGAATAACTGGGGGGAATATACTTTACTTAAAATTCCAATATAGTTTAAGTAACAAATAAATCAATTCAATATTTGTGGGGCATACACACATATTTGTGGGGCATATATATGTGAGTTAATGAAGAAAAAGTTTCAAAAATGATTTGATTTTGGCCCCTCTGACTAAAGGGGTAGAGAAAACATTCTGCAGAGAAGAAAGGAGAAAATTTATTTATCTTCCTAGCATCTTTATGCAAACAGCAGATGGAACCCAAGGGGGGACAATGTCCTTAGAACATTCTAAGACCTCTCCTACATTTCATCCACAGTCTGACTGCCCTTACTCCGAAAAAGTTCCAAGTATTAAAATTCCAATGGACATCATGGAACAACAGCCTTTCCTAAGTGACAGCAAACCTGCTGACAGTGAGTAGAACTAACCTCTTAGTTCATGCCTGCTTGAAACTGACTTGTGCTACCATGGGGGGGGGGGGTGACATTAAATCCAAAGCAACTGTCCCTAATTTTTTTGCCTTATTTTATCAATTTTTAAAAAGAATATTCACAACCATTAAGACCTTGATTTTTTTTCTTCCCTTGTTGCCCCCTTAACAGCCTTGTCCTAGTGACTAAAAACTGGTTTTTGCTTGCTTATGTTCTCTTGGCCTCTCTGAAGCCTGGTTTTATTTGCCGCTAACCATAGCACCAAAGTGATTTCTCTTTCTATCATTTACCATTAGAGTAGTTGCTTATGCTGCCTCATCACTGTTATTGCTTGTTTTTCTTAGGTCCAATCAGTTGATCAGTTGCCTCTCAAGTTCTATGTCATGGGTCTTTTCATCACTAATTAACAAATTGGAAAGCATTGATTAATTTGAGTCACCAATTAAACTGGGAATCATGAAATATTTGCATACTTCCTTGGTGACTTTTAATCAAAGTTACAAATATTTGTCTGTTGATTTTAAAAATTCCTTTATTGGAAATGATCACTTTTAAGAACTGCCCTGTACCTTTTGATTAAGAGGGACCCTAGATGGGAATGGGTTAATCATCACCTTTGACTTTCCTTTGCTGACTGCTGCTTCTAGAAAATCCCTTAAATAAAGGTTTCTAACTTGGTGTCCATGAGTTTGAATAGGGGGACAATCTTTATTTCAATATAATTGTTTCTTCTGGAATTCCACAAATTTTATTTTATGCATCTAAAAACAGTATTTTGAGAAGGGATCCATGGAATTCAGCAGCTTTCCAAAGTGGTCCATGAGACCAAAAAGGTTGAGAACCCTTTCCTTAGATGGAAGAATCACTGCTTAGCCATGATTGTTCATCCCTTCCAATGTGGGGCATTCCCTCCTGTTGATGTCAGGGCTTGGTGGTTAGGGTTTAGTAATTCATAGCATGTTACCTGACATGTGTAACAGAAGCAATAGGTTGTTTGGAAAGAAAGGAAATCTCACCATATGCCCTGATAGCCATCTGAACAGATTTTTCTATCTTTTATCAAATTCTTCCTTGCTGCTTTTCTCTTTACTTACATTTTTCTGTGGTAGGGAATTTGTTCCTTAAGTTCAACAGATGTCCTCGAATACCTTCTCACATTTTACAGGGAAAAGAGGATGGCCATTTGTATTATGTTTGTGACATTGATGCTCTTTCAGTTCAGTTAAGGCTGAAAGTTAGTGTTCAATAGTGTAGCATCAAGTTCAAAAGATACCACACTTTCTAAGATTCCATTCAGATGCTAAATTTTGCTAAGCATTATCTGTGGGAGTTTTGATTAAATATTATTACTTAATTGAAAGTCCCAATATGAATCTGAAAGGATCTTATTTTTAGCAATCTTGTCTCTCACTTAGCAAGTCGATCACTTCTGTGGGTTGCTGAGGCCAAACAAAAATTAGATCCTGGCTGCTAATGAATTTATTATCTGTACATATTTCATTTATTATCTGATAAAGATCAATGAAAGAGTATATTAAAAGAGAGGGAGAACAAAAGAATGACAGAAAATTAACATGAGATATTTCTTCCTCATCCATTTCTTCTCCTGCCATTTGGCCTTACAGGTGATCCAATACCCACACTCTGAAACCCTTGTGGAAGTTGTACTTTCAAATCCTACTCTTTAGATTATATTAAGATAACCAAATGGGAGTTTGAGTTTCACAAATTCATCTCCATCACTTTTCCATTTGTGAAGAAGGCATTAGTGAGAGACTAAAATGAATCACTGTCAACCTTTGAGGGTGGGGAGGCACATATCAGATTTATTCTGTGGCTAACATTTTCATTTCAGTAAAATAATATGCTTTCCTCCAAAGACCTGTTACTTGTGATTTTTGTTTAATCTCTTCAGGAGAAAAATCACCAACATTCCTTGAACGCCACACATCATGCTGATAAAATTCCTTTCCTTGAGTCACTTGGGATACCAAGGTAAGAAGCGGTATGATGTTTTGTTTTGTTTTTAAATTTTTTTTTTGCACTTTGGCAGTGCCATGGAATGTCCGCCCCAAGAAATGTGGTAAGAGCACAGGTTACTGGGCAGAACTTCTTGTTCTAATTCTTCTTCAGCTAATAAGTTGTCCAAGAATCAGTGTGTGCCCAGCTTCTGCTGGTGAGAATAATGATTCTGAACATGCTTCTTAGGAGTAATTGGATCTCCCAGTTCCATGACCTCAGATTCCTGCGTCAGCATTCAGTCTTGTGGTATCAGGGTTATCATTCATTAATTTAAAGAATGTACTCAAAAACAAGCTATGGGTTGCAGTTTCAGGATAGCAAATTCTCATCTCAGTGGTGGATGACATCATTCCATTGACTTCACCTCTCCCTACCCTCTTTCAGATTTCTCTCATATGTAACCTTCCCCATTGGAGTGTAAATTTTTTGAAACTACTTGTCTTTGTATTCCCAATGCTTAGCACAGTGATTGACATGTGGCAAGTTTTTAATAAATACTTGTTGACTTGCCTTAACAAAGCTTAGGACACTTCGGGTCCTTCTAGATAGTTCACAAGGTAAAAATCTCTGCTAGGGGATGCCAGGGGCAGCTCTATTTCTGCTGGGGTTTTCCCTTTAGTTTCTGTAGCAGTGAGGACATTTCACTTTTCAATATTCTCCCTGAGTTCACTGCCATCTAGTCAAACTTCAGCTCCAAGAAAGTCATAATTACTCCAAAGGGACTCAAAAGTGGGAAAAGCTATGAAATTGGAGACGGTGGAGACTGTCTTCATTGGGCAAAGTATGCACATGCAGAGAAGGCAATGGGCCACTTACAGTTCCTTGTCTCTTGTTGTTTTTCCATTTAGCCCTCCCAGGACTCCAGTCAAAGTTGTGCCTCAAATTCTCATAGAACTTGAACCTGAAGACGATGGTTATTTCTGGAGGAGCAAGGGAACAGAAACTACGTTGTAACCTGTTTGTCTCTTAACACTGAATTGTTTTCTTGGTGTGGAAGATGTTTTCTTCAGTTTGTTTTTGGTTGTTTTTTTTGTGTGACTAGCCAAATATCCCAGTGCCCTCTGCTTCCATCCTGTGTAGGGAAAACCGAGACAAAAGCCACCTTTAGAGGATGAATTTTCCTGGAAGAATTTTCCTGTTCTCTCTCTTATAGTTTTGGTAGTCTTATTTTTCCTTTCCCAATTCACACAAATATATACATATACACATATGCACACACACATGCACACACACATATACACATACACATACCGCCACTACCATTCTTTTCCCTTTGCAGGGACTGCAAATGTGTTATTCTTTTTAAAAAGGATTTTATAGCAACTTTTTACTAAAGCATCAAGAAGACTGACAACTTTAATAGGGGAGTTATGTTTGCTTGCTTATTGTTCTGATTAGTTGAACCAAGCCTCACTTAACCTCAGATGAGTTCAGTGTCTTTGCTGACATAGATTCCCACACCTAAAAAAATGCTGCTACCCTAACTACCCCGTGCCCTTCAATTCTTTCCTAGTAGTCTGAAAAGAAGGCGAGCTAAAGGTACTAATTTCACTCCCTGCACAGAGATACTCTGGCCATTATTGTAGCATGTTTTGGAAGTCCCATTTCCTATGCAACCTTTTTTTTTTAACCTCTAATGGGCTTATCTGTTGAGTCTTTAGAAGAATATTTTTCTTCCGAGATTTTGTTGTTTAAATTATGGGGGCCTAACCTGCAACTTATTTTTTTGTCAATTTTTTAAACTTTTTTTTTAATTACTGTAAAGAAAATGAATTTTTTCCTGCAGCAGGAAACATAGTTTTGAGTAGTTCTACCTCTTATCTGTAGCTGCCAGGCTTTCTGTAAAAAAAAAAATGTATTGTAAATAATGTGATTTTTGTACACATAAACACACACGCACACAATCTCCAGGACAAGTCATGGGGCTGGATTTGATAATAAGCACCCTGTTTGTAAAGCATTGATTTTTCTTTTCCTCTCTTTCTTCTTTCTTTTCTTTCTTTTTTAAAATGGTCTATGAAGGAGATGAGTGATGGGGGCAGTTAACTGCTTTGTGGTGTTAGAATATAGTAAACCTAATGGCAATGAGTCATGTACTGACTGCTGATAATTCACAGATGTGATTGTATTCTCATGTTGATTTCCTATGCGGTATTTTTTTTAGAATTCTTTCACATAAAAACCCTTGTGTTTTTATGTTTGTTCATGGATATACCTGCATGTAGCCAAACCTGCATGCAAAGACAGAAAGAGAGAGAATGTTGGCAAGTGAATGAGTGAGTTACTGGGCCGCGTATCAGCTTCCACAAAACATGGTCTGACTCATAATTGACTGAACTATTCAAGAGTTGGAGGGAGTGGCCTCTCTCTCTGGCCAATGTGGCCAGATGTACTTTATTTCACAGTCACCTGGCACCATCAGGGATGGGATATTTCAAAAGGCCCATAAGCAGTCCACAGGAATAGACTGGTTACCATGCCCGTGGGAGCTGATCTGCGCATATGTAGGTGTAGGTAACATGCGCTGTACATATACACTGTTTTGGATTTTTTTTCAAGGAGCAAGAGGAATATCATTTGTGATTGGGATCTTTTTAAAGTTGGGTTTTGTATATATGTTTCTAAATTAACACAGCATAACGGAAATTGGGCATCTAGTCACCACATTTAGCATGGCATTTTAATAGGTTGCATTATATATTGTGAATGTGCATTAGACATAACATTTTAAATGTCTATGATCTAAGAATCATATAGCCACATTTGTGATGCATACACACTGTAATAAACAGGGAGGGGAGGACTGGAACCAGAAGGAAACCACTGGCTTTAGTTCTGGGATGACCTGTTGTATAGTGGGTTCCCTTCCAGAACCGTAAACCTAACTAGGAAGTATGTCCCACAGGAATATCTTTTGAAAAATGCAGCTTGTGGAAAGACCACATTCAGAACAGCTCTCACCCTGAAATACTGCTACCTTACTAGTACCAAATAGCTTTAACAGTGGAATCCAGTGTAAAATACGGATTTAATTATGGCCTCTAATGGTTTCATTTTTAAGAATTAGTGGAGAAAGTACCTTTTTATGGTGCTGAGACCTCACATGTTGAATTTTGACTGCACATTTAAAATGATCACTACCTTTACAACCACTAATTAAATATGTTTATCTAGGTCCTTAACCCTGCCTCCCCTTACCCAATATCTGAGAATGCTATCTCCCCTGTCCCATTGAAGAAAACATTCAGTTGAATGTTTAAAATAAATCATCCATAAGAACCTTTTGATATATTAATGGTCCTTGCTTTTTAAGCAATGTGGATGATAAGAATGTGGCCTTCTTTGATCATCAGTTTAATTTAGCAAAGTACTCTGGCATGACCAAAGCTCTAGGTTAGGTCCTAGGAGAAACACAAAGTGTAAAGAAGGTTTGGTCCCTGCTCTCCCGGAGCCTCCAATCTTGTCAGTCATTTTTCGTTCTTTCAGAGAATTTCAAAATCATGGAAAGACGCCAAGACATGAAATTGCAGCCATTGAAATAGATTTCCATGTCACTTCTGCATCTTTAACGGCAATGACTGTTTGTACTATCTGCCTATAATTAGATACTAAAGCTGATTTTTATTAAGAAGAAAGTTGGCATAGATGACATAAAAAGAGAATACTCCATTTTCATTTCCTAGGGAAACTATTTAAGATCCAACCCTTTCATGATCTTGATACCCTTTAAAAGAAATTTCAGTCATTATTTTCAAAGAAGGGGTCACTTTATATGAAGGAGGCTATTTCTGTATGTGGAGAGCTGCTGGACCGTTTCATGCTTTTACTAAATAAGTCATTTTAGTAAATGTAGCAAATTGCCCAGCTGTCGTGTTATTGGTTAGACACAGCCTTAGTGAGCTTACATGATGAAACCAGTTATTCTCCCAATGTCTAGCACCGTTGGAAGGGAATAAGTGAGCACCAGAAGATTCAAGTTGCTAGAAGCAAATACCAGACAGTGAATGAATTAAAAGTGTTTATTAGTGAGATGCCAGATAAGTATAGATAAGCCAAGGCCTTTTGTGATGGATGCATCGTCAATGCTGTAGGGAGGAAGGTAGTCACACCTGGCACATCTGGCTTTGTACCAATTTCTTAGCAAAACTCATTGCTTGAAAATCAGATTCATCAAAAAGTATATTCTAAATCCTGGTATTCTGCTTGTCTTGCCCCCCTCCCTTCTCATTTTAAGCAGCTGGGGGAGGAGGACGGTGGATAAATACTCCTACAATTTTATTCATGAAGAAAGAAATGAAAAATGTTTTCTTTGGGGTTGAGGAAAGAGAAGGGAAACCCCATAACCTGACTTTAATGCATTGGATATTAAAGAGTATACATGTTTATATATGTGCATACAACATACATATATACACACCTATGTCCATACAATACACCAACACTTAGAGAATAAGTATTTTATTGGCAGTTAGCTTGTGATCAATATCCAGAAAAACCTAGTCTTCCAGGGAGTTTGAACCATGTTTAAGTACTTGAAATGTATTGACTGCTGAATTCTATGTTTATAAAAGATAATAATTGCGCTCTTATGCAGAGGTTGGCATTGTTTGGGGATGGGACAAAGATTTCTGGATTTCTCTTCACACAACTCAATTCTTTTGTTGCTGGAGCCTGGGATGTTTCTTGCATTACAGCATATTTTTGGCATTAGCTCATGACAGCAAGAATAGAAAACCTGGTGGCTACAGGTAATTGAAAACCTCCCAGTGGTCTCTTCTATGGCATTCCACTATCAGGAGAACCTTGGGATTTTTCAGATCTAGAAATTCATTGTACTTTGTTTTAGCCTTGACATTGGGGGGGGGGGATGGGGAAATGACTTATGCATTATATGCTAACCAGTCCAAATACACTTGGACCAGAAATTTGGGATATGGTTTATTTCTCAGCTCATTACTTCGTGCTCTGTGGGAGCACATCAAAACGCAAGCTTCTGATACTTACTTCCTTGGCAAATATTGCAAAGAGATGCAAACTCAGGGCTAATGTCATCCAGTCAAACTTTCAGAGCCAGAAATAACTTTGTCCCAGACCTACAATGTGAAAAGGGTGAATGAATCCTTGCCACTTTTTTTCACCTTTCTAGCCATTTTCTTGGCAAATGCATCTCCATACACATGACTTTGGAATTGATACGCACTTTCAGATACTCTTATTTTTATTCTCTTAAAAGTCTTTATTAGCTTTGGAGAAATGATGCTTCTTTTTATTTTAAATGAAGTAGATCAACGTGCTGGAACAAATTGAAAAAAGAGCAGAAAACATTTCAATATACTAATGATACTTTTTCCAATATAAAACATGAAATTCCTATAACATTATAGTATTTTACAGTTTTTGAAGCTTTCTATTTGTGACTTTTATGGAATCAAGAGATGAAGAAGATGAGATATTTTAGCATTTATATTTTTCAAAATTAAATGTATACTTAAATAAATAACTTTATGCATTTAGAGGTGTCCAGTGTCTTTCTTGTCACAATCTCTAGTACTGGAAATAAGAAAAAATAAAAGGATGCAATTTTCTGCAATCTCAGACCATGTAAGGCCAACTTGTAAAAATAAAATAAAATAGAAAAAACACTTTAAAAATAAACCAAAAGCAACAAGAAAAATAAAACAAAAATAAACAAAATAAAAACTTTTAACAATAAAACAAAGAAAAAGAAACCATCTGACCATAAACAAAGATAAAAATAAATGGAGACAACCGATGAACTTCACTCTGTATGAGAGGTGTATAGAACCACCTCTCTCTCTTTATTCGGCTTCATGTTCCTGCAACACTGAGTTGGTTTTCTGACTTCCTCTGGCAAACTCCTGTTTTGTTGTAAATGAACAGTTCCCATAATGTGGTATGAGGTTCCTGAGGGACTCTGAGACACTTTTAGAGGATCAATGGGTTCAAAATTATTTTTATAACAATGATAAGGCATCTTAATTTTAATATAGTGAAGTGCAATAAATGAAACCCATATAAACACAAGTTTGTAGGGTGGGAATCTTCAATAATTTTTAAGAGCGTAAAGTGATTCTGAGACCGAAAAGGTTGAGAATTCCTGTTTTAGGTGATAACCAGAGAATGAGGAATCATCAGAGGTGGAAAAGAACACAGAAGGCAGAAGAGATCTAGGAATAACAGAACAGGGATAGACTAGATTAGAAACAGCCTGGGTGAGGCAAATGAGGAAATATCACAGGAATGGGCGCAACAAAACAGTCTGGTGCCCTTTGACTCAGGAGAAAACAGCTCCAAACACCTTACAAACAGCTCCAAAGACCTTAGTTGTTCATCAAAACAGAAAAGGAGAAAGTTGAAAAATCATATAAACAGATTGAAGGGTCTTACCCTTTGTTTTCTGAGAGACCCATTGAGCAGTCTGGTGAAGCTTGTGGACTGTTTTTCTGAATAAATTGTGGAAACATTGCATGGAACTTAATTCCTCATGTTTAACCAAACCAGATTTGCCAGTAGTTTACTACTGTACAAAATGTTGTACAGAAAATAAATGCCAATTCTGCATTTAGTGTTCCACATGCAAAGCCCTGACTGAAAGTCATTGATTTTTTTGGCTATTGGACCTAGTTGTATCCAGAACTTAACACCAAATAAAATGGATGTTTGTATTTACATAGTAGGATGCAGGAAAACAGGATTGTGCATGAAAGTGTTGTTCTGAATGGCAATGATGACAGCCAGCATTTATATAATGCCTACTATGTGCTAGGCACTGTGCTCAATACTTTATAAATATCATTTGATCCTCACAACAGCCCTGCAGGCTAGGGATTATTATTAGCCCAGTTTTACCATTGAGGGAATTGAGGGAGACTGAGTGAGCTTTCTTCTCTGTTTATTAAAGAAAAAAGACACCTCAAGCCAAATTAAGTGAACAAGCATTCATTGAACCCATACTATATTCTAGGCACTGGAATTACCAAGGAAGGCAAAAGATAGTCCCTGGCCTGTAGAAGGTCACAGTCTGGGGAGACAACATGCAGACAAGCTGTCGTCAAGATAAATTAGAAATAATCAACAAAGGAAAGACAATACAATTAAGAAGGATCAGAAAAGACACAAAGTAGAATGTGAGGTTTCAGTGGCGACTTGAAGGAAGCCAGGGAATCCAGAAGATGGAGATAAGGAGGAAGGAATTCCAGGCATGGAAGAAAAAGAGTGAGAATGTCAAGAGTTGAAATTCAGTTGAGTAATAAAAATGATTTTAAAAACCAAATGGAAGTGGTGGACAAAAGTTGGAAGAGAAATAATCACTATAGAAGAAAGATATAAATAGAATTAACAGCTTGGAACAAGAGGCACAAACCTTACCCAAGAAAAGAACTCCCTCCCAATTAGAATTGGCCAAATAGAAGCTCCATGAGGCATCAAGAAATATTAAAGCAAAGTCAAAAGGCTAAAAAAAAGTTGGAAGAAAAAGGGAGCTATGTCTTAGCAAAGACAACAGAATTGCAGAAAAGATTAATGAGAGACAATACAAATCACTGGATTGAATGAAGGGGGACCAAAAATAAAGTCTAGATGTCATACATCAATAAATCATAAAGAAAACTGCCCATATCTCTTAAAACCAGAGGGCAATGTAGAAAATGAAAGCATTCAGTGATTACTTCCTGCAGAATTAAAACACAAAAACACTCAGGAATATTTTATTCTAAAAATAGAACCCCAACAGCAAAGAAAAAAATACTTCCAGGAACCAGAAAGAATTCAAGCCTGAAGAGCCACAGTTAGGATCTCTTATGAAGCAGTGGCTAGAGCCCTGGGCCTAGAGTCAGGAAGATGTGAGTTCCTATCTGGCCTCAGACATTTACTAGCTGTGTGATACTGGGCAAATCACTTAACGTCCATTTGCCTCAGTTTCCTCAATGTTAAAAATAGATAATAATAACATCTACCTCACAGGATTAGCCTGAGGATTAAATAAGGTGATAATTGGAGAGAACTTAGTACAGTGACTACCACACACAAAGTGCTATGTAAAGATCCCCTATTGGTATTTAGAAACCACCACCGAAATGAAGCAGAAATATTAGAATATGATATTCCAAAACACAAAAGCTCTAGACTCACAACACAGTCAAGAGTGATTTACTTGGAAAAACTGAAGAAAAATAAGTGAACTTTTAAGAACCTTTAAGAATTCCAAGAAGGAATCATAGAAACAACAATTGTATTAAATCTAATGCCAAAGATCAGATACTATGATTAGGCTGGATTTTTAGCAGGGACGTGAGATTGGTTTAATATTGGGAAGACTGTAAAGAAAACTGACATAACAAAAACCATATGATTATATCAAAAGATGCAAACAAAGCTTTTGATAAGATACAAGGCCCTTTCCTGTAAACACTAGAACACTCAGTAATTAATGGAGCTTTCATTCAAATGATAAATAGTGTTTACCTAAAACCAAGAGTCAGAATCATCTGTAATGGGGATAAGCTAGAGGTCTTTTCAATAGATCAGAGGTGCTATTCAATATTATACAAAATGCGGCTAGCATAGGAAGAAAATAAGAAAAAAGAAATAGAAGAAATAAGCATAAACTGAGAAGAAACAGAATGATCACATTTTGCAGATGATAATGATAGTTTACTTAGAGAATTCGGGAGAGTCAACTAAAAAACTAATTGAAAAAACTAACAATTTCAGTACAATTGCAGGATGTAAAATAAACTAGCATGAATCCTCAATATTTTGTATTCTACAACAAAGTCCATCAAGAAGAAATACAAAGAGAAATTCTATTCAAAGTAACTACAGGGTATATAAAATACTTGAGAGATTACCTGCCAAAACAAAAAGAGGAACTATATGAATACGATGATAAAACATTTTTCACATAAATACAGAGCAAAATAATCAGAGAAAGATGAATTGTTCATGGTTAGGCCAAGCTAAATAATAAAAATGGTATTACTGCCTAAATTAATTTACCCAGTAACTGCCACATCACAATCAAAGGTCTACTTTACAGGGGTGGAAAAAATAATGAGGAAATTCATCTGGTGGAACAAAACATCAACATTATTAAGGGAAAACATGAAAAAAAAAGAAGTGAAGGAAGACAGCTTAGAAAAATGTACAAAAAGTTGTTTTTATCAAAGCTATTTGGTACTAGTTAAGAAACAGAGAGGTTGATGAGCAGAACACAATAGATACACAAAATATAGAAGCAAATATAGAAGAATTTGATGTCAGTTATTGAGGCAAGAACTCACTATTCTTCAAAAATTGTTGTGGCAACCGGAAAGTAGTTTGACAGAAGCTAGGCATGGATTGACATATCACACCATGTACTAAGACAAGTTCCAAATGAGTTCATGATTCAGACATAAAAGGTGATGTCATAAGCAAATTAGAGGAGAATGGAAGAAAATATCATTCAGATATATGAATAGGGGTAGAATTCATCACCACAAAAGATAGAAAACTTCATGGCAGGTAAAACGGACAATTTTAATTATGGAAAATGAAAAAGGTTTTGCATAAAAAAACCCAAAGCAACTAAAATTAAAAGAAGAGTAGAAAATGGAGGAGGAAAAGCTTTGCAATCTCTGATAAAGGTCTCATTACTAAGATATGATTTAAATTTGTAAGAATAAATGTCATTTCCAACTGATAAATGGTTAAAGGATAGAACCCAGAGAAGTTTTCAGAGAAAAAATCCAAGATATCAATAGTTATATGAAATAAAAGCTCTAAATTGGTAATAATTAGAAAAATCCAAATTAAATCAATTCATAGGTACTACCTCATACCTATCAGATTGTCCAACTTGGCAATAAAAGAAAATGACAAATGTTAATGGGACCATGGGAAGACTGAGGAAACAGGTCAGGCACTAAGCTATACACTTGTAGATATCATCTTATATTATCCTCAACAGCAACCCTTTATGGCAGGTGCTTTATTATCCCCATTTTACAGATGAGTCAAACTGAGATAGGGATTAAGTGTCTTAGCCAAGGCCATACAGCAAGAAAATATCTGAAGGTGAACTTAAACTCAGATCTTCTTGATTCTAAGCCCAGCACCATATCTACTGCACCACCAGCTGCCTCTAAAAAGAGGTGTACTAATGTTTGATTGATTGAGTGTGAATTGGTCCAATCATTCTGGAAAACAATTTGGAACTATGTCCCCAAAGCTGTACATATTCTTTGAACTAGCTAATAGCACTACTAGATCTATACTCCAAAGTGAGAAGAAGAAAGAAGAAAAGATATGTGAGTGTATAAAACAGTTTTTTGTGGTGTCAAAGAATTGGAAACTGGGGGAGTGCCTATCAGTAGGCGAATGGCTGAACAAGTTATTGTATGTGAATGTGATGGAATGCTCTTGTGCTGTAAGAAAAAATGAAATGGGTGTTTTCAGAGAAACATAGGAAGAATTGTATGGACTGATTCAGAGAGAATTTAACAGAATGAGAATAATTTATACAACAGAAATATTTTAAATATCTAAAAGCTCACATCATAAACATGGATTCACCATCATTCATAGCCAAATAAGGGACAGAAAGGGTCATAGAAGAGAAAATGGAAAGTATTACAAGAGTTACACATAAAAGTGAAAAGTCTTATAAAATCAATGCAGTGAAGATTAGAAGGAAAACAGTTAGCTGGGAGGGGAGAGTATGTGTATTAAAGGCCTAATATCTAAGATACATAAGGAATGAGTTCACATATAAGAGAATGGTAAGTGACTATCCAATAGACAGTGAAAGAATATTAACAGGGATTTAAAAAAAACCAAGTTATCACTTGTCATATAAAATATTCCTAATCATCAATTATTAGAGAAATTTGAATTAAAACAACTTAGAGGTAACTATCAGAGTGGCAAAGCTGATAAATGAAGAAACTGACAATTGATGGGGTTATGGCAAGACAGGCACAATGATGCATTCATTGCTGGGGGAATATGAATTGCTTCAGCCATTCTGGAAAGCCATTAGAACTATGCTCTAGAAGTCACTAAACTGTACATAGCCTTTGAGCTAGCAATCCCACTGAAAGACTATATCCCTAAGATAGCTAAGAAAGAGGAAAAGGGCATAGATGAAAAAAAAATCTTTACCACAGCTCTTGTCATTTTTACTGTTTGTGAGTAGATGGATGGTGCAGTGTGTAGCATACTGAACTTGGAGTTGGAAAGATCTAAGTTCAGGTCCAATCTCTGACACTAGCTGTGTAATCTTGGAAAAAATACTTACCCCTGTCTGCCTCAGTTTCCTCATTTGCAAAAGGGGATAATAATAGTCCTACTTCCCAGGATAATTGTGAAGGTAAAATAAGAATATTTGTAAGGTACTTTGCAAATCCTAAAGAGCTGTATAAAGGTTAGTTATTATCCACAAAGTGCTGGAAGCAAAGGGAATATTTATCAACTGGGGAATGGTTGAAGAAGTTATGATAAATGAATATAATGGAATATTATGGTTCTATAAGAAATCATGCAAAGGATGGTGTCAGAAAAGCCTGGGAAGAAGGTTTGAACTGAGGCAGAGTGAAGTGTGAATGAAGTAGGAGAACAAGGTATACAGTAATATTGTAAAGGAAAACTACTAGGCGGACTCTGCACCCTAGGGTAATGGCAGGTGAGGAAGAGTCCACTCCCTTTACTATGTTTTCAGTGGGACAGAGGATACTCATCCACATAGGATGAGCAGACATGAATGAATTTTGATCTACTTTTCAAATATCATGCCATTATCTTTTCCCCAAAACCCATTCCTCTTTTAAAATTCCCTCTTTTTGCTGAGGAAACCACCATCCTTTTAGGCATTCAGTTTCTCAATTTACTTAGCCTTGACTACTCATTCAATTGAAACTCCTCTCCTTAAAAGTAACTAACGATTTCTTTATTGCCAAATCCAATAGCCTTTTCTCAGGCCCCATCCTTCTTACCACCTTCTCCTCTTGGATACTTGCCCTATCCCCTCTGAACTGCTGAACATGATGAATGTTACCTACAAAAACTCTGCTATCTGCACTCTTAAACTCCACTCCCAACGAAATTTGGAAATAGATTCTTCTAAACTTTTAAAATCTCCCAAATAAGTTTCCATAAACATTGAATACATTTGTTAAAACATCTTCCAGTAGATTTAGAAGAATTAGTCAATGCAAAAAAGATGGAAATTAAACAGCAGAATTTCAACCAAGACCTTTGTATGTGTAGAGATATTGAAAAATAAGAATCATGATGTAATAACCATGCCCAATAATGCATTTATTCCATTTGGATTGATCTATCTTTGTGAGATATCTTTATCTACTACAATGACCATTAAAATATGGTATCAAAATAAACTGAACTTGTAACCTGACCTCCAAATTGTGCCACAAAAGTTTAAACTGCATTTAAAAAAATGGTGAAGCATAATCAGATTGTTTGTACTAAAGTAGCATTAATAATAATTTAGTGTGAGCAAAATGATACTTTGTATCTTTAGTAAATAAAATATTTTTTTTCAAAAATATCTTTATCTCATTCTTCTAATCTATTTTTGTGTAGGTATTGTTGGTATGGTAGGGCAGGTATATAATTTATTTTAAAAGTTAATATACATATTGGAGATACATGCTTTGAATCCCTTGTGCGTAGAAGAATGAACAAAAAGGTTTGGGGGCATTGATCTAGCTCGTTTCAGTATCCTTCCCAGTTTGGGGTTATTTGCAGATGTGAGGAGCATGCTATCTATGTCTTTACTCAGTCACTAATAAAAAAATGTCAGCGGGAACTGAACCAAGCCAAGATCCCTAGGCCTTTCCCCTGAAGAAGGCTTACATTGAGTGACTAATGACATAGATTTGCATAGAGTCAGGGCTTCACACATTCACTCACATGCTCTTTGGGTTTGATCATTCAACTAATTCCAAATCCACCTCATGGTGGTGTTGTCTAATGCCCATCTCTCTATATTTTCTACTAAAATTGCAAGAAAGACTTTGTCAGATGTTATGCCAAAATCTAAATAAATTCTATTTAAAATATTTTCCTAATTTATCAGTCTAATAATCTGGAGAGAGACAGAGAGACAGAGACAGAGAGAGAGAGAGAGACAGAGAGAGACAGAGAGACAGAGACTGAGACAGACAGAGACAGACAGAGAGACAGAGAGAGAGACAGAAAAAGAGAGAAGGAGAGGGAGAGAGAGAGTGCTAAAGGCGAAAGGGAAAGAAGAACAAGGGAAGTGAGGGAAGACAAAGGGAAGAAGGAAGGAAGAGAAAGGATGAAGAGATAGATAGATAGATAGATAGATAGATAGATAGATAGATAGATAGATAGATGGATGGATGGATGGATGAATGGATGGATGAATGGATGGATGGATAGATAGATGATAAAGCAATTAGTAAGCACCAGGCACTGTGTTAAGTGCTGGGGATACAGAGATAGTGCTGGAAATACATGATAGTCCCTGCCCTCAAGTTGCTTTCATAGTCTATCTGACATGGTCATCTCTTGGAGGAGCCACTTGCGACACCTGAGTTCCCCCCTCCCCTTTTTTTTACTCTTCACTAACTATCTCTTGGAGGGAATGAAGTGGCACAATCAATAGAGGGCTGGTCCTGGAGTCAGGAAGATTTGTCTTCGAGTTTTAAATATGGCTTCGGACACTTAGAAACTGTGATTCTGAAAAGTCACTTCACCCTGTTTGTCTCAGTTTCCTCATTTGTAAAGATGAACCGGAGTAGGGAATGACAAATCACTCCAATATTCTTGCTAAGAAAGCCCCAAAGTGGGGTCGTGAAGGGTTAAACACAACTGAACAATTGAAACCACCTCTGGGAGTATGATTTCACTAGGCATAAAATTCAAGCTCAACAGACGATGGCTTGCCCATTCTCTCGCTGCTTTTTGAGGGAGAGTGTAGGGCAGGCTGACCATTTGCCCTTTCCCAGCTCTGTAGTATTCCTCCCTTGCTCCATAATATTTCAGAGATCATTGGTAGGAGCTCATCAATCACAATTGCGAAGCTCTTCAGAACCTCAGAACACACTTCACCTTCCGGTACTGAATGCATTCATTCGTTAAAGCAGGTCCCCTGAGTATCTCTACTACGCAACACAGCCACAGTCAGTAATTTAAAGGAACGAATTTTTTAAGTTCTGTATTTTTGTACTCCTTTTGAATTACTCTTAGGTAGTCGTTCCCCCATCACCATTCATCTAAGAAAAAAAAAATCAGCACTTGTATGTATGTATGTATGTGTGTATGTGTGTATGTGTGTGTGTTTGTTACAGTATTGCTCAAGGGTTCTAGGCTCATTTAGATATGTAACATTGTGTAAGCCGATTTGAAGACAATGTGCCCTCACCGTAGGGGAGAAGCCAAAATGGCAGCATTTTCCAAGGAGGATACAGACTTCTTGTGGCCTGGTAAGGCACCCAGGAGCAGAAGACAAGCGGGAAGCTTGACAAAGCTGTTTATGTTTAGCAGCATAAGCCTTTTGATTGCCGGTGATATCATGACGCTGGCTTTTGATTCTCCAGCCTAAAAAGAGACACTCTGGGATCCCCTAATCTCATAAAGCAGGTTTTTCATTATCTCTTAGACAATGCTCTTGGAGGGGCCCCTGCTCCCAAATCCCAATAAATGGCCGCTCAGATAAGCTGCCAGGAGCAGGCTCTTAACTTGCTCCTGCCAGCCTCGGTGACGTAATGAGAAAATGAGAAAGCAAGCATTACCTGGAACTGCCTCGAGCAGCAGCCTGAAGGTACTGAACAGCTCCCGCCGAGCAGCCAAATCCTCCGTAGCACA
The DNA here is from genome assembly GCA_028646575.1 of Pseudocheirus occidentalis. NCBI lineage: Eukaryota > Metazoa > Chordata > Mammalia > Diprotodontia > Pseudocheiridae > Pseudocheirus > Pseudocheirus occidentalis. Next base: position 13,121,994 of record CM053601.1, read on the forward strand.
TATGGCTGTGGAACTCGCACTTTCAACGTTGAACATAACACAAGGACTATTTTTATTTTTTAATCTTTTAAACATTATGTTGTTGTTCTCCTTTTTTTTTTTTTAACATTTTTTTCTTTTGTGTTTCAAATTCTGCCTCCCCCCACACCCCCGAGAAAGCAGACATTATGATCCCCATTATCCGTGTGAAATCGTGCAAAACCTAGGAACTACTTTTAAAGATAAGCATTGGGATCAGGCTGTTTGGTGGCTGCTTCTCTGGCACTGTGGGCTTGACATCTGCCACATAGATAAAAGATCGTAGGAATCCCTAACTCCATTAGTCCTCTCTAGGCGCAAAAAGAGACAAGTTGTCTGCTGTAAAGGCCTCTGAAAGGGAAACGTAAGACGTAATGGAAATAGCCCTGGCAACCGCGTCGTGGCTGGGCTCCTTACTCCCTGACCAGCTGTAGCTTCTCTTAGTCAAAGTTTTTACATCTGAAGCTGAGGGGCTGGACATCACCTCTAAGGTCCGTGATTATTGGCATGCTAGCAACCAACCCAGGAGTTAGAGAATTGGGCTGATATTTAGAAATGCACTGTACTGGAGCCTTACAGAACACAACCTGCTGGTGTATAGGCTGTTTATAATAAATGTGTTTTGATTTAACATTGTACCCGTCATCTTGGCAAAAGCACAGCTATATAATTTCTCAACATATCCCAGTAACACCTCGAACAGAGTAGCCTGAAGCATTTTACTGACAAGAACCCATCTCCAAGCCTGATGATATTTCATTCCATGAAGATAATTATTCATCTTCGTTCTGAAGGTTTCTACATCAGTTAGACTTTTTAGAAAGTCAAAAATAATCATGAAAACAGCAATAATTTACACGACAGTATTTTATGTTCCCCAAAGTCTTGTTGTACAGCTGAGTCTGACTCCTCCTGACCCTATATGAGGTTTTCTTGGCAAAGATACTGAAGTAGTTTGCTATTTCCTTCTCTGTCTCATTTTACAAATGGGGAAACTGAGAGAGAGTTAAAGTGACTTGTCCAGAATTATACACAGCTAATGTCTGAGGTCTGGATTTGAATTCGGGTCTTCCTGACTCCTGGTGCTCTATCCACTGCACAACCTAGCTGCCCCTCCTCTGAAGTACATTAATATAGATAATTTCACTGAATTTTCAAAATAAATCTATGTGGTAGGAACGCCCATCTTTCAGATGAGGACCCAGAAACTCAGAATAGTCTACTAATTTTGCCCAAGGTTAGTTACTAAATGAAAAGGCCAGATCTTGAACCTTTTCTAAATGTCTTCACTTCAAACTCAGGGCTCTATCTTTTCCTTTAGTGGTAGATTGAAATCTTTTGTATCTGATGACTTCAGTAAGGGAATCAGATGACGGTTATGAATTAATCCACCAAAGGAATGTGTGGAGCATGTGCTGTGCAGTCAGCATGGTTCCAGGTCCTGTGAGGCAGGAGTTGTGTGGCCATGAGCTCTGCCCTTAAGGCATTCACTACTGAGTGGGAAAATCATTGATTTATTTAGACAAATGCTTCTTAAGTACTTACTATGTATAAAGCTCTGTGACTACTACTAGGAATAATATAAAAAAATAATAGCTTAAAATTAGGAAAAATCTTTTACATATATGATCTTCTTTGACAATCCTGGGATGCAGGTGCTTTGATTATCCTCATTAAAAATAATAATAAAAGGAGTGGCTAGGTGGGGCAGTGAATAGAGCACCTGCCCTGGAGTCAGGAGGATCTGAGTTCAAATGTGGCCTCAGACCTTTAATACTTACTAGCAATGTGACCTTGGGTAAGTCACTTAATTCCAGTTGCCCTGCCTGCCCCCCTCCAAGAAGCAAAGACAAACAAAATAATAAAATTAGCTCACATATAAATTCATATACATCAATAGATATAGAGAGATAGTGCCTACTATGTGCCAGACACTATACCAAAGGCTTTATAATTATTAGCTCATTTGATCCTCACATCAGCCCTGTGAGGTGGGTGATATTATTATTTCCCCCTGCCCTTTTTTTTACAGATGAAGAAATTGAATCAAAGAAAGGTGAAGTGCCTTGCCTGGGGTCACACAGTAAGGTCAGATTTTAACTCTGGTCCCTTTGACTTTGGCAAAGTGGGTAAAGAGTAGAGTCTGAGGACAGGAATTCCTGAGTTCAAATGTGACCTCAGACAATGTAAGATTTTTGAGCTTGGGGTCACATGGTCAGAAGTAGGCCCCATAGCTTCTGTAGGAACCAGGTATGACAGCTCTGAACTTGTGTGAGATGCATCTAAAGACCAGTTTAATGAACCCCAGTACCACACCACACACACACACACACACACACACACACACACGTTCCTTATAGTCAAGTTATATTGATAGCTGAGATGCAAAGATGGTTCAACATTAGGAAAACAATTAGCAAAATAAAATCAAGTCAATGAACCTTTACTAAGTGTTTATCATGTGCCTGGGACAGTAGAGTACAAACATTAAAAGGAATTTTAAAGATAGAGCAGAAAAGTAGAAGTCACTCCTGGCTTAGCTGTGTGACCCTGGGCAGTTTCCTCATCTGAAAAACAGGCATCAAATGGTATAATGTGTAAAGTACTTCTAAACCTTAAATTAGTATAGAAATTCTTCTTCTTCTTCTTCTTCTTCTTCT
>CM053601.1:13125171-13144085 GCA_028646575.1 Pseudocheirus occidentalis
GTATGAATACATATCTGAGCATGGGTATATATGTGTACATAGAGGGTTCAGGATGAATTGATTAGGAAGAGATGATACTTCAAAAGGTGAAATTTTGAAGTGGGAGAGGACTTGAATGAGAGGAGACAGGGAGAGACAAAATGGGGTTAATCATTCCATATAAAAGAGGCAAGGGATAAATAACTGTTACAACTTTACTTTCATTTACTCTCAGTAAATTTGGCTTAGGGAAGGAAAGACATAAACTCTAAACTGAGTATCTTGCCACACAGGAGAGTAGGGGGGATGGGGATGAGAGGGGCGGTGATGGAGGGAAGGGTGCGGTGGGGGGGAGGGTTGTGGGAAGCACACACCTCTCAAGAAAGGGACAGGGACAGTGTAGAGAACAAAACAAGGGGGGAAGGGTGCAGGATAGGAAGGAAGGACATACAATCAACCTCTCACAATATGCCCACCAAGAAGATGTCCTGTGTAATTACACATGTACAGCCTGTATTGAATTGCTTGTCCTTCCAGTGGGAGTAGATGACAAGGGAGGAATTGCAAGAATCTAGAACTTAAAGCTATACAATCAAATGCAACTGGGAAATAAGACATACAGGAATGGGGGTAGGGAGACCCTCCCTGCCCTACTATAATGTTAGAGGGGCATTGGAGTTGGACATAAAAGGAAACAGATTGTAGGAGGGGCTTTACGGTGGGATCACTGTTTTGGGCTTGGGGTAAGGGAAAGAAGGGGAGAAAATTTGTAACTCAAAATGAAATGAATGATGTAATCAAGAAAATAAATTAAAGTTTAAAATTAAAAAAAGAAGTATATAAGAATCATCACCATTTCTTTTACTAATGAAAATGCGAACAGATGGATCAAAGAAATACCTTTTTTTTTTTTGCTTTTTGAAAGGCAGTTGGGGTTAAGTGACTTGCCCAAGTTCACACGGCTGGTTTTTGTGTTAAGTGTCTGAGGCCAGATTTGAACTCAGGTACTCCTGACTCCAGGGCCGGTGCTCTATTCACTGTGCCACCTAGCCACCCCAGAAGTACCTTTTAAATAATAGGTTGCATTAAATATTTTGTATTTAATTTACTAAAACAATGCCAATTTTATCTAAATTTGACTAAGCCAGTTTTTACAGGAATAAAAGAATACATAGTTATTGAACAGGTGCTGAAAATGGACAAAGAGCTGAACACGAAATGGCGCAGGAGAAAAAGGAAGGGCCAGATTGCATTTGGAAAATTGCATAACACTTTTTAAAAAAATAATTTTTATTGCCATCTTTTGATTTTTTTTACATCACAAGAATTTCTTATTCTTATTTTCTTATTTATTTATTTATTTATAAAATATATATATAAATATAAATATATTATATATATAATATATTTATTTATCATTTCTTATTTCTCTCTGCAACCATTCTGCTCCCATCTTATGACCTTTGGGGAATCCACAGGGTCCTCTGTCTCATCAGATATTGATTCATTCCCCCTCCCATTTTTCCTTGCAATATTTATTCAGAGGTACTTGGACTGATTTAGAAGTCCTGGAAGTCATCTTCCCCTCTGTTATTATTATGTTCATTGTTGATTTTTCTGCTTATGCTCAAGGTTTTCAACTGAGTTTATTCCTAGATCTTTGGTCATTTTAGTCATCCATCCTTATATGTCCCTTCCATTCTCATTCTGATTTATTCCTTATTCCCCATTTGGTGGCAGATCTCCCAGGGACTAGACCTGAAAGTCCTTTTAGTCTCTTTCCATTGTGGATTATGTACTTTTCATTGGCCTTGGTCCCTGCCCCAAGTGACTTCTTGGAAAGACAAAACTGATCCTAGTTAGATGCCATTCTTTTTTTCCTTCAGGTCTAGTATAACCTGTCAAACATGCTTGTGCCCTACCCAGTTCCCTCTGTCACATTGATCGTGTGTGCTTCTCCTTGAAAATAATGCCCACATTTTTAATATTGATATTTTCTGTGGATGCTGTGCTCCTAAGAAATGATCGCTCATCCAATAAACTTCTAAAATGAATAATCAGTAGTAAAGTTCCATTTTCTTAGCATACTTCTCTATGTTATGTTTCTGTTTAAGGAGACTTTGGGCTCCTCAAACTGCTTGTTTTTTAATTTAATTTTCTTTTTCTTTCTGGAGGGGAGAAGGTAGGGCAATTGGGATTAAGTGACTTGCCCAAAGTCACACAGCTAGTAAGTGTTATGTGTCTGAGGCCAGATTTGAACTCAGGTCCTCCTGACTCCAGGGCAGGTGCTCTATTCACTGTGCCACCTAGTCACCCCTCAGTCTACTTGTTGACTGCCTCCCTGTCTGTCTACTTATTTGTCAAATGATTGAATATGAGACATGAAAAAGAATGAGGAATCAAGCATGATGCCAAGGCTGGAATTCTGGGTGACAAGAAGGATGGCAATATCCTTAACAGTAATAAGTCACTTTGGAAGAGGGCTGAGTTTTGAATGGAAGATAAAGATTAATTCTCTTTTAGACCTTTTGAGTTTGAGATGCCTCTGGAACACGCAACATAAAATGTCCTGTTGACAGTTGTAGATGAAGGACTGGTGCTTAGGAGGGAGATTAAGATTTTAGAGCTTAGATTAATTTGCATAAAAATGATCATTTTTATGATCTCATCTTGAAGTGTCTCTTCTTGAGCTGCTCTATATGCAGCCTCCATCCCATCTTCCCTAGGAGATGATTCCCACCATTATGAAGATGAGAGAGACTTGAGCATGTCTATAGGCAGAAAGTAAGGAAGTGGTAGAAAGTAGGAGACTTAAGATTTATTTATTTATCGTTGCTTTTTGGAGGATGATTGGGGTTAAGTGACTTGCCCAAAGTCACACAGCTAGTAAGTGTGTCAAATGTCTGAGGCCAGATTTTAACTCAGGTCCTCCTGACTCCAGGGCTGGTGGTCTATTCACTGTGCTACCTAGCTGGCCAGGGATTTTATTTATTTATTTATTTAGACAGACTGAAGAATAATGGGGCAATCTTCTGGAGAACATCAGATAGCATAGTAACAAGGGTGCATATGGAGTAGTTGGTCTGGGAGAGAAGAGGGGCCATCTCTCTTGCAGAGACTGGAGTAAAAGGAATATCAAGGGGTTGTGAGAAGAGGAAGGATACTATTCGATGAAGAGGAGGGGAGAGGAGGAAGTCCTTATCTTAGCATGAAATGTGGACCAAAATATGAGGTGAGAACCTCGACTGAGAAGGTAGGAGAAGGGAGTATCATTGGAGGTTTCAGATGAGAAATTTTGGAACAATGGCTATGCAGAATGGGATAGAAAATCAATTCAAAGTCAAAGAATTCCTTTGATCTAATGAACACTCAGTTTAGGTTAAATTGCATAAATATCATCATGGTACAGGGTTTTTTTTAAAGCTACCTTAAGCTGCATGTGAATGTGAGCATAGCAGGTAGATGGTGGGAGTAATCCAGGTCTGGGATTATTTAAAATATATCCAGGGTTTTACCTTATCTCTTTCAAATTGGCAAAGATGGAGAAAGGATGTCAAACTTCAATTTTGGGATGGACATGGGAAAACAGGAATACTGATTTGTTGCTGGCAGAACTGTGAATGGCTTAGTCCATTTTGCAAATCAATCTAAAATTATACCCAAAAGGTTTCAGAATAATTCATACCTGTTGACAGAAATCCTACCATTGGTTTTATACTTCAAGGATGTTATTGATGGAAAGAAATGTGATAGCTGCCCCTGAATATTCATAGTGCAACTATTTTTGGTAACAAAAGGTTGGAAAGATATTTTGTATTCAGTGATTGGGGAATGGTTAAATGTATGGTAAGGAACAAAGAATACGAAGAGTATACCTCTCTCCACAAAGGAGAAATCCACATTGTGGAATGAAGGTTTTTGGCTTGTTATGGTTTATAGAAGGAAGAAGGACTGTGAATCTTATAGTGATAGGTTGCTTTCCTCTCACCCTTGAGGATGGAAAGCTGATGGACTACAGGAAGGGAGACAAATTCTAGAAATCTGGACAGAATTCACTTGCAGGGGTGTAAGCATTCAATTCTACTTTGGAGTTGAGGTTTGAGTAAGAGAGATGGAATGGAATCTGTGACAAGAGACAGGAGACTTGGAATGATGCATTAGAGGTGGCAGTTGCCTCCTTTTCTCATCACGGACAATGGGGCAGCCTGACTAAGAGAGTCGGCCATGGACTGATGACTCTTGAACTGCTCTTTTGAGAAGCCTGGCTAAGATCATCAGGATTTTGCCTGTTCCTCCTTTCCCCCTGCAACCTGTCCTAGAGGGATTATGAAAAGTGCAAAGCTTGTCTGTTTTTTGAAAGCTGGTTTGTACTTTTGCTTAATTAGTACTAATGTCAATTTGGATAAAGTTTGCTCGTTGGTAGTTGTCTCTGATCTTTTGTTTCATTATTTTGAAAAGGAGTCAGAGAAGGAGATGGTAGCTAAGAAAGGTCTACATAAGTGAGAAAAGGGGACAGATAATGTGGACTCTCTATCTGCACCATCACGGGGCAAAGCAGTTGTCCTCGGCTGGAGACGTTCAGACTGTATGAGAGACAAGATTATTAATTGTTGTGGTTTATAAACTTTGCAAATCAGAGTAAAGAATGAATAAATCGGGGCAGCTAGGTGGCATAGTGAACAGAGCACCGGGTCTGGAGTCAGGGGGACCTGAGTTCAAATGTGACTTCAGACACATAATACTAGCCATGTGACCTTGGGCAAATCACTTAATCCCAATTGCCTTCCAAAAAGAGAAAAAAAGAATGAATAAATCCAGTCACTTTTCCCTTCAGCTTAAACAATGTGAGTTTAAAATTGTTGTTTAACTTGCTGGTGGGGACAGTTTTGTTGTGGTGGTCCCTTATTCAGATGCCTTGATCTAGCCCTCAGAAGAGGTGGAATGGAGGGCAATGCTACTGGTTCTCAGTAGAATATACAGGATTACACTGCATTAAACAAGCCTGAACAGCAAAGAGACAAAGCAAAAAATATATCAAATAACGCTATGTCTTTTTTTCACTTAAAGAAATCAAGGCAGCCTCTAAATCTTCCTTTCTTCTTCATGGTTTACCACCAAAGTAATCTTGTTAATTCCTTTCGATATAAGAAATAAGTTGTCCAAGACTGGTGCTCTTTGGGAACCATGTACAAAGAAACTGTGTCAACTGCAGCTACAGGGATGAACAGCACAGGTTTAATAACCCTTGTTACCCTGACTTTTTAAAATTGTAAACCATGGGAACAATCCCCAGACTAATCATTAAAGAAATTAGGACTTGCAAAAGCAGATCCTACAAAGAGGATGCTTAATTGGCTAGAGATAAATAACATAGCTCAAAAAGTAAAGCATTTTGGGGGAGGGAAGGGGACGGGAAAGTAGTCAAGAAGTCTTTTATCTTTACTGATTTTTTCCTACTTGATTATCATAAATCATTAAAAATCCCCTAATCTCTACAGACTGAAAACCAACCTGCTAAGCCTCTGTTCAGCTCAGATTTTGCTATTTTGCTACATATTAGCATCAGTGCATCAAATGGAAATGGGCACAGCCTTTTTCTCTCACTGTGGAACAGTATCAGCTGTCACTGGCGACTGAGAGTTATTAACCAAATGTGGAGATTATGGAGATCTGATGCTTTTTGTTCTCAGCCCCTAAATTTACCAACTGTATTTTCTGATGCCAAAGTGCATCTGTGTGAACGTACAATTTGTATTCAAGATCAGAAAGCATTTTTAGTTTGTTTTCAATGTCTTGGGTCAAGTCTCCATGATCCCCTTCTTAAAATAAAGAATTCACTTGTATTATTGTATTGTATTTGTGGGGTTTTTGCTTTTTAAATTTGGAAATGTATTCTGTTTAATCCACAAGCTTTATATAGCTTTATTTGAAAAACAAAGTATGACAAAATGGTAACAAATGACAATATCCCAAAGTCAAGACCCTTCCACTTTTCAAAACTTATTATATATTTGAAAGAAAGGCTAAATTTTAATATTCCTTAGTGAAAATAAGCATGTGATTCCTTTCCTATGTAAGTTCACAGACTCCCTGAAATCATTCTATAAACTTCAACGGGACCCCTGTTTAAGAGTCCCCATCTTTAAGGGTTGAGATTCTTTTTAAGCTTCATGTAAGCAGCTTAAGCAGTAGAGCCCCTAGTGGGGATTTTCCAACCCTGGTTTTGAGACCCCATACCTCTCCTGAAGATATTACTGAAGATCACAAGGGGTGGGGGGTGTCTTGATGTAACCACAGAATCACAGAATGAATCGTCCTTAGGGGAGGGAGGGTGTCCCATTAAGTCACGTAAGAAGGAAATAAAGGGAGAGGTATGATTGGGCACAAGGAATTTGTCATCTTGACAGTTCTCAAAGGCCTTTTCTGTGATAATCTTGTTTGCCTTCACCCCTAGGTGTTTTATTCTGCATGAAGCTTTGGTGGAAAATTCATATTTGAGACCGAGATGGATAATATGCTGGGTCAACCTTATAGATAAATAGAATAAGAAGTAGCATGAAAAATGTGATTTGAGGAGTTCTGAAAGGTCTTGCTCTTTAAAAATCTCCTCTGGTCAATGTTAAAGTCCTAGAAGTTCTAACCTGAGTTTCTTCTTATTGAATTTCTCTGCTTTTCCAGCCACATCTTCCGCGATTCTCCTTCACAAACTTTCTGCTCTAACCAAAACGATCTGCTCCCTGCCAAGATCCTCCAGGTCCCTTCCTCACCTTCTCCATCCCTCAGTACTTGAATATCTAATCATGGAATCATAAAGTTGGAAATGAACATAAAAGGCACCTAGTCCAACACCATCATTTTACAGATGAGATTAAATGATTTGACAGAGGTCTTAACATTTTACGTTCAACTCCCTTTCCCATTATACCACACTTTCTCCTTAATCTCTCCTCCTTCGTTGATGCTTTCTGGTTAATAAGTATGCTCAAGTCTTCCCTGTTCCAAAACCAAATCAAACACTTCCTTTGCTTCTTATGTCCCCTGAAGTAATGACATTTTTTCTTCTTTTCATTTTTAAATATCAGAAATTTTAGTAACTCTCCACTTGCATAAAACTAGTCCTTTAAATCATCAGATCCCAAGACCTTATCTCAACCACTCTGCATAACTGACCCTGCTGACCTCCTTGGGTTCAGAGGCGCTCCATTCTCTTCCTACCTTTCTGATGGCTTTTTTGCTGGCTCCTTTCCTTCTCTTGTTTCCTTTTTCCCAGCAGTAAATATAGATTTCCCCAGGGCCCTTAGATTTCTCTTTTCTCTTAATACTTTATGTGCTCTCCCTTTGAAATCTCACCCAGCTTCATGACTTCACCCACTGTGTTTATGCGGATCTATATCTGCAGTCTTGTCTTCTCTCCCAAGCACCACGTCTAAATCTCCATCTGTCTGAAGAACATTGCACTGGATTTTCCTCTGACATCTTGATTTCATCATGGCCAAAACAAGATCTATTGTTGTTGTTTACAACTCTTTGTGATCCTTTTGAGGGTTTCTCAACAAAGATGCTGGAGTGTGTTGCTATTTCCTTCTCCAGCTCATTTTATAGATGAGGAAACTGAGGCAAATAGGTCTAAGTGATTTGTCCAGGGTCACACAACAAGTGTCTGACTTCAGATTTGAACTCAGCTCTTCCTGACTTTAGGCCTAGTACTCTCTATACTATGCCAACTAACTGCCCCATTATATTTACCTCCAATGAGCTGCTCCTTTTGACTCTCCAGTTCCTTTTAGGGCAGCGGTTCTCAATCCATGGGTTATGTTCAATTTGTAACCACAAGAACACATCCTGCATATCAGATATTTACATTACAATTCATAACAGTAACAAAATCAAAGTTATGAAGTAGCAACAAAAATAATTTTATGGTTAGGGGTCACCACGACATGAGGAACTGTATGAAAGGATCACAGCATTAGGAAGGTTGAGAGCCACTGTTTTAGGGTGTCCACCATTCTCCTAGTCACTCAGTTTCTGATGCAACTGACTCATCACTGACTTCCCCTTTTTCTTTACTCCCTGCATACAGAAGCACACCCTATTTTCCTTTCACAATACCTATCCCATCCATTCCCTCCTTTGTCACCACCTAATTAGATCCTGTTTCTTTCTTGTCTGAGCCCTTACAATAGTATCTATCCAAAATGGTCATATTTTAAGGGATCGTTTTCTTTTTATTTTTTAAAAATGCGTTGATACATTTTTTGACACAGAAGATATTTCACAACAAAAACCAAACAAACTTTCTTACAAAGCACAGGTCCCCCCACTTCCCCCACAACATTTTCACTATTATTAAGACGTAAGAGGGCTGTGTGTTTAACCTTGACAGCATCATACTGATATTGATCCTTGCAACTGACCAAAGTTTCTTATTTTTCCATGTGGACTGTATTTTCATCGATATGGTTTTTTTGGCTTTGTTTTCTTCACTTGGCATCACTTCATACAGATTTCCCCTGAATCTTCATATTTATCATTCCTTAAGGCACAGTAATATTCCATTGCATTCTTATACTCCAATCCATTCTGCCATCTCCTAATTCTTGAGAATATATTTTGTTTAGAGCTTTTTGTGATCACGTCTAATGCTGCTCTGAAGATTTTTGTACATATGGGTAAAGGAGAACTCTCTCAGTCTATGTCTATAATGCTAGAACATCTTCTCTTTTATGTATATCCAAATAATGACTATAATTATGATAACATTAATAATGCTAAGGACAATAGTACGGTGCCTTAAATACTTTACTTAGTTCTCACAACAAAATGTTCAGTAAGTTCTGCAGCTATAATTATCCACATATTACAATGAAAAGGTATAGGATGTGAAAGGCAGGACTTGAACTGAGATCTTCCTTATATGAAGTACCTTGTAGTAATAACATGATGTTGTCTCTTTTTGTGCCTTTGGGTTATGAGATGAAAAAGTGAAAGCTGAAATCTTTCTATACTGCAACAAATTTTGATGTCTGCTTTGTCTTGAAATATGCCTAACATTTTCTGTGTTATATAGAAGGCAAGACAACCTATTATTTCATGGTTAATTTAAGAACTAACCCCTAGGGAGTGGCTAGGTGGTGCAGTGAATAGAGCACCAGCCCTGGAGTCAGAAGTCAAATCCGGCTTCAGACACTTAACACACACACACAAACACACACACACACACACACACACACAAATAGCCATATGACCCCTTGGGCAAGTCACTTAACCCCAATTGCCCTCCAAAAAGCAAAAAAAAAAAAGAAAGAAAGAAAAAGAAAAAAAAAGAACTAACCCCTCATGAGTCCATAACAGACCCTCCTTATGGTGTATTCCAACTTGTGCTGAATAATATTTAATGAGGTTATAGAGGTCTTGAAAAGTTTTCAGAAAACCTTTAGTTTGATTCTTCACTTTGTCTGGGAAGATGGACTATACACTCCTTTGGAGAATTGTAATTCTGATGGAGTTTTTCCCCAAAATAATTTTTTTTTCTGCCACATGCATTTTTTTTCATTGTTTGCCTATTTACTGATTCTAGACAAGACACATGGCACTTTTATGCTGAGCCTCCCACACACGAATAAAAACAAAACCAAAATGGCATCATTGAACATTTGGCCCTTTTTCACTCTCCTCCCCTCAAAGCAACCTGGAAGTTGGCTGATTCCCCCTTGTTTAGTCTATGTTGCAGATGTTAAGAAATACTGTTTTCTTTAGCAAAGAGGACCAGAAATAAACTGAGTTCTCACAGGAGACCAAAAGAACATTTGATGTGGAATATGTATATGTTTTATTTTGTAAGGTGTCGGTACATAATCTATGTACAATGTCAATGAGTATTCTTTCTTCCTTTCAGGGCATACTTAATATTACCTAATGCTAATTGAGAAATGTTGTATAGTGGATAGAGAACAGGAGTGTGCTGGAGTCAGCTTGAACCAGCTCAGGAAAGTATGAGTACTTACAACGTTGGAATTGGCAAATGTTATATATCAGGACTTATTTATTTTTTAATTATCTAGACTTTTAAAATGGTGGAGAAAATGTGAACAGTGCAGATTAACTTTAAAGTGTGCCCTCCATGCATTTTAGGAGAGTCAACTGTTAAACATTTACTACCAGCACACCAATGAGAAAGATTCAGTCTCGGAGTCAAGAAAATCAAGGTTCAAGTCCTGCCTTGAACTTGTACTGGATATCTGACCCTGAGCCAATCACTTAACCTCTAGATGTTCTAGACAACTTTGTAAGGCAGAATAATTACTGACCTAGAGTGGCAGAGTGAGATTCTTCATTATGGAGCTGTTACAGCAATGAAATAACTTGTTGCTGTAGTTTTTCAGTCATGTCTGACTGTCTGTGACCACTTTTAGGGTCTTCTTGGCAAAGATACTGGAGAGGTTTGTCATTTTCTTCTCCAGATCATTTTACAGATGAGGAAACTGAGGCAAGCAGGGTTAAGTGATTTGCCCAGGGTCACACAACAAGTGTCTGAAGTCAGATTTGAACTCAGCTCTTCCTGACTTTAGGCCCAGCCCTCTATCTACTGAGTGACCTAGCTGCCCTAGGTCAATTTAAATAAAAGGGCAAGAAACTTACTGTCCACATTGCTGTAGGCAGGATGATTTGAAATCAAGTGATCAGAAGAAATCTGTCTTGAAGCAGGAGACTAGCTTGGAAGACAATTAGTTATCTATATATTACTAATTTTAAAAAAATCTATTGGTTATATATGGATCCTATTTCTTAAAGGAATCTCTAAGGAAGGGGTGAATCATCTCATGGGACAAAAGCTGAAATGTTCACTAACCCGGGGTTATGTTAAGGTGGGTGGCTCTCTCCAAGCTCAGGTACCAACAACGGGACATTTTCTTACTCTCCTTAATGAGGATGGAAGAGCCCACCTTGAATAATTGGACTCTGATCTGCCACCTGCCTCAGTTTCCCAGGAAAACATGTTGAGAGCAGGGTGTGGTCAATAAGAATTAGAAGCATGGCACCCACCTGAAATAATTATACAGAGAACATTAACATTTCATTGGAAACCCTGGTTTAAAAAAAATGAAAAAGTACACCAGTGAAAGCTCTTCAAGAAGGGCAAATCAGAGACAAATAATTTCTTGGCATCATCCAACTCCATCTTTGTGGAGTTTCTGCTCAGCAAACCCTTCTGCATGAGCTGCTGCCCCCTTCCCCTCCTGGGCAGCCATAGCTACTAAAGACCTGGAAAAGAATGTTTTTACCACCAAAACCCTTGGCATGGTCCAATGGTTCTATTTCAAAAGTGATATAGTCTTATAGATGCAAATTACATTAAAGAAAATGAATTATCATATGTTTGCCACTTCACCTTAAGGACCACAGGACTTTTCCATCTGTCCTGCAGCTAAGACTTCATTTAATAAGACTTCATTTATGTGTTTTCTTCCCTTATTAGAATGTGAGCTCCTGGAGAGCAGGGACTGTCTTTCTTTCTCCAGTGCTTACAGTGATTAGCACATAGGAAGTAATAATAAATGTTTTCATTCATGTATTAATTCATTCATATTGAACCCAGGGTTCAATAAATTTAACAGCATAAATTATTTAGGAGGAAGAATCCTTTACTGGACAATAACTTCTGGGAGAATGAGAAAAAATATAGAAATTAGGATTGGGTCAATCACAAAGGTAGTAAGTATGAGAGGTGGAATTGAAATCACCTTTCAGTCCAGACCCAAAGGACTCTTTTCACTGTTTTATGGTGTATTCCAACTTGTGCTGAATAATATTTAATGAGGTTATAGAGGTCTTGAAAAGTTTTCAGAAAACCTTTAGTTTGATTCTTCACTTTGTCTGGGAAGATGGACTATACACTCCTTTGGAGAATTGTAATTCTGATGGAGTTTTCAAAACTCTTTTCACAAGTTTTATATTTTTGGAGGTATCCTGGTCTATGAAAGTAAGGATTTAAAATCTTGGGTTTCATTCATATGATGACATTTGCAGCTTCTTAGCCATACCTTATTAAATACCTTTCACAACTCTTAATCTGGAAATTATTCTTAATCAAGCACAGATAGAAGAGATCACATAAAAATATACTTTGTTTGCTCATTGTAATTATGTGTGAATCTTAAAAGATTTTGCACCAATAAAATAAATGCAGCTATGATAGGAAGGGGTATTGCCAATTGGAAAGAAAAAAATGTTTGTAGCAGATATCTCTGAAAAGAATCTGATATCCATTATATATAGGGGACTAACACATTCAAACACACAAGACCAATGGTTGTTCCTCAGTATATTACAGGAAATAAAAACTTAAAGGAGAACTGCAGATTATTACAAAAAAAGGAATAATACAAAAATAAAACAAAATAAAAGCTCCAAGGCTTCTTTTACTACCCAGAAAGTTGTAAAAGATCACATATTATGGAAATAGTAAATGTTGGAAGTTTTGTAGAAAGAAAAAGTAAACTGATAGTACATTGTTGGTGGAACTGTGAATTGGCCCAACCATTTTGTAAAATAATTTGGAATTATGATTAAAAAAATATGACCATTACCACCATATTATTCAACCCAGGCTTATACCTCAAGGATATTGAAGGCAAGTCAAGCCAATAAGCATTTATTAAACACCTGCCACATGCCAGGTAATGTGCTAAGTGCTCAAGATACAAAGGAAGGGGGGAAAAGACAGAAAGGGAAATCCAAAATACCCCTAAAATAGCCATAGTAACATTTTTTTGTGTAGCAAAGGACCAAAGACAAAGTACATGCCCACCAGTTGGGTAATAGCTAACTAAATTTTGCTATGTGAATGTAGTGGAATATTATGGCTCTATTAGAAATAATGAATATGAGAAGTTTAGAGAGGCATAGGAAGGCATATGAAGTGATGAAGAATTAAGTATGTAGACCCAGGCAAACAATAGAAGTAAAAACTGCAACAAAATTGAAATGGAGGGTTATGTAATTACAATGACCAAACTAGACCATAAGAAAGTGTTGAGGAAATGTACCTGCCCTTTGTCACTGTAAAGGTCAAAGACCATAGACAATATGTTCCATATACTGTCTTATATGCTAAAAATGGCAGTTAATTCTGTAGGACTCCCCCCACTTTTTTAGTATTTTAGAAGTGATGGTGCTCACTGCCTAGGGGAACAGAAGGGGATAAATTAAAAAGAACAAATATGATGCAAAAATTAAAGGTAACAATAAAATAACTGGAAGTTTTAAGACATAAGATGGGATAATCACACATCAGAATTTTAGAGCTGCAAGGACGTTAGCTATGCTTTGGTCTAACACTCTCATTTTACAGCACAGGAAATTGAGGAGAGTTTAAGACTAGCTTGGGAGTCATCTCATTACTTCTCTCTTCCCTAATTCTGCACTTAACACTTGTACCTTCTTCGTGTTTTTATTAGGGTAGGTAGATGGTGCTATGGATAGAGCATGGGGCTGTAATGGGTATCTGGAGCTCTTCCCTGCCCCTAGCCCCTTTGCTTAAGTGGCTTAAGTGGCTTAAGTGGCTCCTAGAATGTTCCCTGATTTGACAGTATACTCTACCCCCTAATAGGCTGAATGTGGTCACGTGGAGCCCGTGGTGGGAGGCTTGTTTTTTGGGAATGGCCACACCTTATTACTTTGTAATTGGACAGTGGGTCAAAGAGGGCTGTGACATTCTCTGACCCAGGAGAAGCATATATATACCCCCTGATGTGAGGTTTCCTTTGGGGCTCACTTTGAGAAGAGTTGTGTGATTTGACCAGTTGAGACTCTGGGAAGCTGTTGAGCTCCATGGCTTTGAAAAACCCAGATGTTGATACTTCCCTCTCTGGTAACTTGACTAGGTAATGGATGTGATGGTCAGATGGTTGGAAGCCCATCTGCTGATCTGTTTCTTGTCTGCTTGTAACTTGTATTTGTAACTTGTGCTTGAAACTTGGGTTTGTATTCTCTGGAGTTCAGGGTGCTGACTTTCCTCCCTGAACTAGGTAAATGATAGGTTTGTTTGAGTAAAGAAATATTGTTAACCCATTTTGAGTGGCTTTCCTTTAGTAAAGCAGATCTAAGAACCTGTGCTAGGAGCCACCCTGGGTATGCTAGGGTGCTTGCTGATACAGGGGCTTGGAAGACTTCTCTGCACAAGTTTAATTCCCATCTCAGACACTTACGAGCTGTGTGACCCTGGGCAATTCACTTCACCCTGTTTACCTCAGTTTCCTCATCTGTCAAATGAGCTGCAGAAGGAAATGGAAAACCATTGCAGTATCTCTGCCATGAAAACCCTGAATGGAGTCATGAGGAGTGAGGCGCTATTGAAAAGTACTTAACAACAACAAAAATCTATCACAAGTTTTATATTTTTGGAGGTATCCTGGTCTATGAAAGTAAGGATTTAAAATCTTGGGTTTCATTCATATGATGACATTTGCAGCTTCTTAGGAAAGAAAAAAAACAATAAAATCAATTAAGAAAAAAAGTGAAAATCATTCCCAACTCTTAACTTTAGCCATCTAGGTAGTACAGTGGATGGCGCTGGATGTGTTTGGACTCGGGAGGACCTGAGTTCAAATCCAGTCTCAGACATTACCTAGCTGTATGATCCTAGGAAAGTCACTTTTTCCTCATCTCTAAGATGGGGGTGATAATGGCATCTGCCTCCCAGGGTTTTTGTGAATATCTAAGGAGATGACATAGATAGTTGTTGTTTGGCTGTTGTTTAGTCTCTGGCTCTTCATGACCCCATTTGGGAATTTTTGGCAGAGACACTGAAGTAGGTCACCATTTCCTTCTCTTGCTCATTTGACAGATGAGGAAACTGTGGCAAAAAAGGTTAAGTGACTTGCGCAGGGTCACACACCCAATAAGTGTCTGAGGCCAGATTTGAACTGAGGGAGATGAGTCTTCCTGACTCCAAGCTTGGCGCACCATCTACTTCCCCACCTAGCTGCTCCAACATAGTCAAAGTGCTACACAAATCTTAAAACTAACATATAAATGCTAGCTATTATTAGGATTATTATTAACCTTTACCTTGAAGTCCAAACCCATTATAGTACAGTTCTGAAAATTCTTCCTTGCTTGCTTTTTCTTCCACTAATTGGGGTATTCAGGTGTGTATGCCATCTGAAACCTCTCAGTTCTGCCTGATTTGGGGATTCTCTATTAAAAAGACTCAGAAAAGTTTCAGTCTTTAACCAAAAGAGAAAAAAGCCAACATGACATGGATAGGAAATAAGGATGATCCTACCATTCTGTAAAACGGGCAGAATCCCAGCATTTATGCCTCAGAGTTGTCACAAGGATCAAGCAATCCTTTGTAGGGTGCTTAGCGTAGTGTCAGGCACACTGTACTGGCTTCATAAATGCTCCTGTCATCAGCTCTTGGAAGTGAGTGGATGATAGCAATGGCACCCAAAGGCTATTCACTGGGCATCCCTTGCTCTTGGCACTTGACAAACCCCCCTTCTCCCATAGGCAGACATGCCCCAAATGCCATCTTTGATGCTCCTTTTCCAGTAAATTTCCATATGTAATCATCAGCAAGTGAAGTCATGCCCTGGGCTTCTCTTTCCCCATTTATAGAAGGATAGGTTAGACTGGAAGATTGATAAGGGCCCTTCTGACTCAAAATATCTTCTCTAATCAATAGATGTTCATCTAACGCAATCTCCTTCACCTCCTCTGATCTAGTTGCATTGCTAGCGAGTACCCAAGACTTGAGCCCAGACCTTCTGACTTCATCCATTGGTCTTTCCTCTCTGCCTGTAGGGAAAACACTTCCCCCCCCCATCCCCCACACACAGCTGTCCCTGAGAAAGCTGTGACTTTGTTTTGTACACAGGAGTAGCCAAAGTGAGCAGAGAACTCAACCAGAAGTATGGAGGACCTGGGTTCTGATCTCACCTCAGTCACATAAGCTGTGTGACACTGGGCAAGCTGCTTAATCTAGCAATGTCCCAAATACCAGTTTGAGTTGTTCCCACTGCCTTCCTTATCCCCAGTGACCTCGCCTTATACTCACTCCTTGGGGTTTCAGAACACAGAGACAGATTCTGTCCAAAATACATGAGCCCACCCTACTATAATCTGACTCTGACTGTCCTTATGGAAAGCTGGTGTCATTGCCCCAATACCAGAAGCTATCTGTACAGTAGCATCCCAGAGGATCTCCAGGATTTAGTATTGGGCGCTGCCTATACCCCCCTCAAACTACAGGTCCCCTATTGCTTCTAGAACTTGGTGACATTAGCACCGATTTTTCTTGGAATAATTCCTTCTTTTTTCTCTGATCAATTGAAATAAGTTGGTAGCATGGGATGTGGTATTGGGCATTGAGCCAGGTGGCATAGTGCATAGAGTGCCCAGCCTGGAGTTAGGAAGACCTGTGCTCAAATTTAGCCTCAGATATTTACTAGCTGTGTGACCATGGGCAAGTCACTTAAGCCTGTTTCCCTTAGTTTCCTCATCTATCCAATGAGCTGGGGAAGGAAATGGCAAACCCCTCTGATATCTTTGCTAGGAAAATCCCAAATGGGGTCATGAAGTATTGAACACAGCTGAAACAACCGAATACAGTTGCACCCGCATCATTGCTCTCAATCTTGCCCTGAACTTCTTCTTCTCTTAAGAGTTTTCATCACTCTCTGAACATTTCTCAATGTCTCATTACTCCTTTCATCCTTCTACACTAGGAGAAAGTCTCAGAGAGAGGGAAGTGTCCAGCAGTAACACTGGCGCATGACGCTGTAGTTCTTGAGTCCCTGAAGATGTATTTAACATTAGCAAACAAGTCAAGATGAGTCCATTCGCTATTACTCAGAGCATTTACTAAATAGGAACTAAACCAAGAATCACAATAGCACATCACTGGTCCCATACATCTCTGGCACACTGTCCTACCATTGGCACTGCCCATGGGGGAGAGTGGCATAGGCTTCAATTAATATGGTGAAGAGGCAGATGTGTGGGGAATATGCGTGCAGCCAGGGCAACCACAGCTTGAGAACTGTGTGTTGACATCCTCGCTCTTTCTCAGGAATTTTCCTTCCCAAGTGCATAGCATAAGGCAGCATCTGTGCTGGATGGACAGCTCCAATACTAAGCTGGGCTGCTTCCTCACTAGTTATCTCAACGGGATGGATTGTGATGAGCTGGCCCATTATTCCACAGTTTGACTTATCCTTTGCACAGCAACTGCACTCTTTAGTTTTTTATTTTCTCATAATTCTGACATCTATTCTTTATTCTTATTACATAAGCATTCTTTTCTATTCTTTACTCTGCCTATTTCAGAAATGGATGCTAACCCTGAGAAATATTACTCCAGTTTATTATGAAGAGTAACAAAATTCTCATTTCTGCTAGCTGAACCATGATCAGGCATTTGGCCAATTATCATAAAACAAATCTGAAATTCAGAATTCTCACTTATTAATTCAAAAGTTCTCCAGTCTGTCATATTCAAATAAGTAAGTGAAACAGGACTGGGAGGCAGGCTTGATCCCAGGAAAGTCCTCGTGACCTCTGTAGCTGCTTTCTTAATCTATGCCTCACATTCATTTGTGTCTGATCCCTTTCAGTCTGGAGTTGGA
This sequence comes from Pseudocheirus occidentalis, assembly GCA_028646575.1. Taxonomy (NCBI): domain Eukaryota; kingdom Metazoa; phylum Chordata; class Mammalia; order Diprotodontia; family Pseudocheiridae; genus Pseudocheirus; species Pseudocheirus occidentalis. The sequence goes on from CM053601.1 coordinate 13,142,784, forward strand.
GTCTGAAAGGAATATCTCTTACCTGTCTTTCCAATAAGTATTCAAAATTAATTTAGTGACAGAGTTTTGAAACTGGAGCACAAGGTTAATCTCTCTTTGTAGAAACGATTCATGATTTCTTGAAATAATAATCTCATCCCTATAGTTTCTTTGGATAACCATTCACCAGATGGATTTAAATAATATATAATTATCCTTCCACATATAGGATTAAAGCTAATGGATGCTCTGAAGTATACAAGTGGTCTCATCCCTGTCCCCCCCAGCCACCAACTCATTACATGTCACCAAATTAGACATGATAGAAAAGCTAGTGTTTGCTCTTTGTTTGAGCTAGTGATGGATGATTGAGAAGCCTGATGGATGAGCATTGTCTCTTGGGACTTACCCTTCCTCCCCCAACCTATAGCCCAGTTTACTCAGATGTAGGATCGAGAGGTTTCTGTCCCTGAAGCATGTATTTCCCAAGAGTGCTGGTTCGGTCTGTGACCCGCCATTTCTCCTGAACTTCCCTATGCCCCTTTAGTCACAGAATGGCAGAGTGTAGAGCCCCTCATGGATGAAACTGCTCCAGGCAAAGGAGTCCTTGGCAACAGTAGCCTATGGACTCCTCTTCACTTTTTTTGAATTCTTTTCTCAAAAGATATTTTAGCTGTACTAGGGATGTAGAGCTTCCTTTGGAAGTTCAGGGTCAGAATCCCTCACCTTCTCTCTCTCAGTCTCATACCCTCAAGGTGCCACTATGAAACTGCATGGGCACTCAGCCCTGAGACAGGTGCTGTACCTGTCAGTTTATCTTAGGGAACCTCATCACATGGGTGAGACTTCCCGGCAATTCTCTCCTCTTTGGGTGACCGGCTTTGCTTCCGAAACCTACACATTTTGCCTTTCAAAGAGAGAAGCTTTCCTTGCTTCATTCTGAAGCCATATAAGTTTGTGTTTCCCAAGGGACATGTTTATGCATCCTGAGTGACTTCACTTTCTGTTATTCAGTTATGTGTGACTCTTTGTTATCCCATGTGGGGTTTTATTGGCAATGACACTGGTACAGTTTGCCTTTGCCTTTCCCAGTTTCTTCCTTTCTTTTTAAAAATTAACTTGTTTGTTTACTTTTAGTTTACAAGATTCAATTCCAGAATCACTTGAGTTTCAGATTTTTCTCCCCTTCCTCCCCACCCCCCATCCCTGCCATGATGGCATACAATCATGTATAGGATCTGCAAACTCTTTCACATTGTACAATAGTCTGGTTGTATAGGTGTTATAGCCAATGGAGGGAGCAATGAGAAAAGAGAAACAAAA
>CM053601.1:13152204-13184016 GCA_028646575.1 Pseudocheirus occidentalis
GATGCAAAGTGAAATGAGCAGATCTAGCCATACTATTAAAATGAATAATTTCAATGACTTTTTAAAAATAAAGAATGGCAAAGAATGAAATTAGCAAAAACAGGAAAACAATTTATACAGTAATGGTAACAATGTAAAAACAATTTTGGAAGATTTAAGAACTCTGATTAATGTGATAAGCAATTATAATTTCATAGTACTGATGATGAGACATGCTGATATAGAGGTGGGTACACCTCCTGGAAAAAATGTGGTAGGTTCACAGAGAAGAATAAGAGATAGACAATGAGGAAATTTGTTTTGATCAACCATGCACTTTTTTTAAAAGAGAATTTCTTTTTTAAAATGGGATTGGGAGTAGGAAGAAGAGAAAATAGATTTCCATTATTTTAAAAAATCCTTTAATTTTAACATGTCTCTCCATAAGGAATTCTCAACATTTTAAAGGACTTGACAGGTTGTAGAGGAGCCCATCTTTCTCCTAGATGCCTCAACAGTTATCTGAAAAGGACACCAGATAAAGAAAACTAAAAATAAACAAATATGTTTTTCCATGCACTTCATAACTACACAAAAAGGACCAGAAGTTGAAGGGATATTAGAAAGAGGTCACACCAGACAAGCCAGTGCAGGCTCCAGTATATGGTTCTAAAACCCTCTTAGCACTGGGAAAGAGGTTGGGTCAGGGAAGTGAGAATAATTTAGTAAATGGACATGAATTTTTGAACTCTGGGGAGGCAGACTATGACAGGGAAGCCAGCATCAGCTCCGGTAAACTGTCCTGAATCAATAGAAGTTTTGAATGAGGTTGCTCTAGGAGGTTTGAAAGCCAACATGAGCTCTGGTAATTGAGGTATGAATCCATCTTCTAGATCTGGATTGTCAGGGAAAAAACAAACAAATCATGGCACAGAGCTAGCCTTTATATACCTGTATGGAATACAGGTCTTTATAGACTTGTTATGGAAATTAACCAAAGAGTGAGACAGGGTCAGCTCAGAACCTGAACACCCATTCTAGGGAGTCTTGGAGAAGGCCTGAGACTTGTATAATCTTTGGCAGACAAATGGAGCCTGTCCTTGCCATAGTACAGGATATAATCAATTAAATGATTCTTCATCCAAGTTTGGTCAAAAGAAGACTACAGAGATGAAGTTAAACCAGAACCCATAGTGGAACACAAGGAGATGGATGAAAAATTCAGAAATTGAGGTGGAGTGAGGTGTAGCACCTGCTACCTCATAGAGAAAGACACTAAGAGTGACATCAAAGATGGAGAGGGGAATGAACCAAACAGGATTTACTCAAGCTATCCTTGAGGGCTGGAGGCACTGAAGCCTGACTTTCACACAAATCCCAATCCAGGAAATGATGCCTAAAATAAGAGTATATAGAAGAAAACATTCATAGAACAAAATGAAGAAGTTCAATGGCTTTAGTGAAGCTGAAGGGGAAAAATTCAGAAGAGATTAACTCCAACAAAAACCAAAGAAAGGATCTCAAAAGGAAAAAAAAGTCTTGCTACAAAGACTGAAAGAAATAAATATGTTAAAAATGAAATGAGATTTGAAATAAGATCTCTAGACAAAAAAGGAAGGGAATAAGTAGCTTAAAAAAGAAAATGGAAAATCTTACCTAAGTAGTAGACTACTTGAAAAATAGAACGGAGCAATCAGAACTCAATGACTCCGTAAGACAATAAGAAAACATAGAGGAGAATTCAGGGTCATCTACTACCAAAACAATTGACCTAGAGAACAGGTCTAGAAGAGATAATTTAAGGATTATCAGACTTCCTAAAAACTATGAGAAAATACATCCAAAAAGCAAAACAAAGCAAAAAAGTCTTGCTACTATATTTCAAGAAACCAGATAGTTCATTATAGTTATTACTGTAGTTCAAAGGGAAAAATGAAAGTAGAAACAATTTACTTTTCATTTTCTCAAAGAAATGCAAATTGCAAACACTTGGGAATATCATAGTCAAAATCTAGAGCTTCCAAGCTGAAGAATAAGTGTCAGAAAGAAATAATTCAAGTACCAAGGAACCACAGTCAAGATCATCCAAACCTAGGTTGCACTTATGGCAATGGAGAGGAAATCTCCGAATATGATGATGATTTTTAAAGTAAAGGCTTACAAACAAAAAAAAATTTTTCCAAAACATATATTCCTGGGAAGGAAAACATAGCTTCATTAGAATAGATATTTAATGGAGAGTAACATGCTAGACAGATACAGTTTTAGAGTGAGGAAGACCTGAGAAGTCCTATTCTGACATATACTGTATGTGATTTTGGGAAAGTAGTTTAACTCTTGAGATTAAACCCCTTAGTACACTACATTTCAGATAAGATGTCAACCTGTATTGATAGAAGAAAGTATGCTTTCCCCAGATCTCCCTTAAGGCATTATGACTGTAAGTTGCTTCTTTGTTTCTGTGAATAAATGGTCAGTTATGAAGTAGTTTTGTCCCACATTACCATTAGCCAATACCACATTGGGATTTTTCTACTTTTTCTATTTCTCTCCTACTTGGCACTTTGTAAAGTCTCTTCTGCGATTATTCCTTTTTTTAAAAAAAATGTTATTATTAGGCAATGGGAATTAGAGAATCAACTTTTTCCATAGTTACATTTTTTACAAGTATACCCTTTCCTAAGGGAAAGGGGGATTTATTCAGGTTCTAGATTCCTGCTAAGATAGCATATACGTTTTCAATGAGGTTGACTTTATTTTAATTCAAGTCTCTAAATTTTGCCCAAGTTGCTATCTTATTAGTTCACAAAGAAATTTTCTAAAGTAAGAAATGTTTTTTGTACTTGGCAAATAGATTTGGGACCAAAAAAAATAGAAAGAAAAATGGAGGGGCACAGAAACTAAGAATTACTTATGTTTATAAGATTCCATATTTTTCTACCTCCTTCTTTACAAAGAGAAGGGATGGGAAAGAGAGAAGGAAAAAAATATGAGGAAATGACGGGGAGAAGTAGATAATAATCAGAAACAGCTACTGTGAAAGAGATGAATTTGCCAACAAAATGGAGGTCAAAAGCAGAATCGATTAGAAAGCAGAACCTGAAAGATGTTGCTTACAAGAACCTAAAGACTGTGTGAAATAGAAATGTTAATACAACATTGAAATGAGTGCCTGGAATAGGATTTATTATGTTTCAGGTAAACTTTCTAAAAAACACAAGTAGCAATTATGACTTCAGAGAAAGCTAACATAAAAATAGGTATTGTTAAACCAGATTTGGTCAGAAACTACATTATGGGAATGCCACCATGAATAATAAAATAATAGCAGTCATTACCATATGCCTCAGATTGCATAGCATGAGTATCTACTTAAATGAAAAACTAATTAGATTACTGAGATAATAGACAATCAAATGAATAGTCAGAATCCTCAATCTCCCTTATGTCTATACAGATCTAATCAAAACTTAACCAAGGGAGGAGCTAAAGGTCATAATAGAGTTTTTGGAAAATTGAATATGATAGATGTCTGGAGATTACTGAATAGGCATAGAAAGTTCTGTATAGATTTCTTAGCTTTGCACGGCAATTTTAGAAAAATTGGCCATGTGCCAGGGCAATAAAATCTCATAAACAGATAAAGAAATATTAAACTCATCCTTTACTGACCACAATTCAATAAAAATTATAATAAATAAAAAGCATTTGAAGAAAATATTTAACCTTAAGTGAAGACTAAATTATTTAATACTAAAGAATATGTGGGTCAGAGAAGAAACCAGAGAACAAAGATAATTTACTCAAAGAAGATGACAACAATGAGACAATATAATGTTGCAAGACTTTTGACGTGCAGCTGGAGCAGTCTGTAGGGGTACATTTATTCCTGAGCACTTTTACCAACACAGGAAAGAAAGAATAGATCTGTGAATTAAGCAACTGAATGTGAGGGAGGTTTGGTGAGGGTGCAGAGTGCCTCTGACAGCTTCTCTCCATGTGGAAAATCTACTTCTGGGAGAGACATAATGATGTGGAGTGGAAATGCTTTATAGAAACTGTGGAGGTGAATCATTTATAGACATTCTGTACCTGGGTCTTGTTTGCTAACCTTGTGATTGGATGACTTTTTTTGAATGGTTGAATAGCCAAACTGAGCCATCTTCAAAGACCTGAATAAGCTGTAGTCTAGCCTCTTTGACCATTTATTTTCTCTTGGACTGTGCTTTTGGTTGATTTTTTGACTGAGTAGGAATTTTACTCAGTAAGGGTAAATACTATGAAGTGAAAGGAAAGGTCAACTTTTTGGCACTTTGAATACAGGGCTGGGTTCTTTACCTTCCTCAACATTTGTTTTTGTTTTTGTTTTCATTTTAAGTGAAGTGAGAATGGTTTCATGCCATTCCAGGATCTAGGATTTTGCAGTCTCCTCATCACTAATGCTTTGCCAAATGACCGTTAGTATCTAGCTCAGGATGACCAACACCAGGATTCATATGATAGTCAATTCTGCATTTGGACACAAAGTTGGAAGATAAATGTTATGTGGACACTGAGCTAAACTTGATCCCACTCTCCCCAAAGACTGAGGTATGATGGAGGAGAACGTGCTCCTAAGGTGTTGGGGAGAAATATCTATCTCTTTGTTCTTGTTATAGATTTAACATGAATAACTACAGTAAAAATTAATCTGTTAACTGGCTAAATGGAACCGGTAACAGATACTTATTGGTGCCTAACACAGAAGGGGAATACAACCAATAGGGGCTGAAGCTGATGGTATTAGAGAAGGGACAACATGAATAACTCTAATAAGAGGAAAAGTGTAAATGAAAACAATTTTGAGTTGATGCCTTACTTATCAAAATGACAAATATGACAGAAAAGGAAAATGATCATTGCTGGTAGTACTGGGGAAGGTTAGATAAACTAATGAATAGGAACTGATCCAGCTGTTCTGGAAAACCATTGGAACTATACTCCTGGGGAGGCTAGGTGGTGCAGTGAATGGAGCACCAACCCTGGAGTCAGGAGGACCTGAGTTCAAATCCTGTCTCAGACACTTAACACTTATTAGCCATGTGACCAGAAAATACAAAAATAAAGAGCTGTATTCCTTACATCTCTGAACTGTGCCCTAGAGATACCACAATTAGGTCTATACTCCCAAAGAGATCAGAGAAAGAAGAAAAAGAGGAAAAGAACCCATATGTACAAAAGATTTTTTTTAGCAGCATTCTTTGTAGTAGCAAAGAACCAGAAAGAAAGTGGGTACCTACCATCGGGGGAACAGCTGAAAAAACTTTGGATTATTAGTGAATGATAAGAAATGATGGAGAGAAAGATTCAGAGAAACCTGAAAGGACTGCTATGCACAGTAAAGTGAGCAGAACAAAGCGAACAATTTATAATCATTTTGTTGTTGAGTCACTTTCAGTCATCTGCAATTCTTCATCACCCCATTTCCTTTTCCAGGTCATTTAATAGATGAGAAAACTGAAACAAACAGGGTAAAGTGACTTGCCCAGAGTCACACAAATCATATGTGTCTGAGGCCAGATTTGAACTCAGGAAGATGAGTCTTCCTGACTGTAGGCCCAACACTCTACCCAATATGCCATCTAGCAGACCCTATATAGTCACTGTGACATCATAAAGGAAAATAGCTATCAGAGTCTTAAGAAATATGACCAATATTTCTTGATCAAATCAATATAATCAATGACCAGTCTTGAGTCTGTAAGACTGATAACACTTCATGCTTTGGTAGAGAAGTAATGTCCTAATGATTCAGAAGAAGATACCGATTTTTAGACCTGGTTGATATGTGGATTTTTTTTTGCCTATCTATAGTTACTTGTTACAAGGGAGAGTTTTTATTTTTATTTTTTGTGGGCTAGGGTAATTAGAGGAAGACTATAGGGAGAAGTAACAGTAATGACAGTGATACCAGAAAAGGAAGAAAAAGGAAAAGAGCATTGATGAAGCCTTTGAAAATCACAAAGAAGAGATTCAAAGGGGAATGCAGATAAACAGGGAAGTGTCAGAAATACCATATTAAATTGGATATATACTTAAAAATAAGCGTTAAAGAGTAGATAGATATTTAATGATGTCCCATGAAGTCAACTTTCTTTCTTGTTCTTTTAATAAAGAGAGGTTCATGCTCACTGATGACTTTAAGCTCATGGAAATAAAAATAAAAATTATGATAAACAGACAAGAAAAATATGACCATTAAAATAACTATTGAAAATTTCAAATGATTGTCTCCATTCTGAAGTTATTTCATTTTTAAAAGTCACAAGTCAACTTATTGTATGCTTAAGAATTTCAATGAGACTAAGTAATATAAATGATATTGTAGGAACTTTAGTTTCCATATAAATCGTGCTTTAACCTCTAGCTTACCTATTTCATGTTTGAAGATAGTAAGAATGTGGTAACCACGTCATTTACATTTCTCTATGTCCAGGTGGACTGGTGGTGGTACATGTTTCCCCCTTTCCTACTATTTGGCCACCATCAAAGCCAAAGTAAATGGGAGCTATAGAAGACTGAATGACACTCACATTTTTTTTACTTGTTTGTTTCATGGGTTGCCATGGACCTGTAGCCAACCAAATACTAATGACTTACCATAAACTTAGATTCAATAGAAATGATGCTATATAAGTAGTTTATTTAAAAAAAGATAATACTACTGACTCCCCATCAGTTTTTAGTTATTTGTTTTTATTTTTTTCTGTAGTGGGGAAAGATTAGTATTTATCCACAAGTCTGTCTTCTCTTCTGGAACCAATGTGACCAAATTTAAAAGATGACTGGCACCAGTGAGCAGTGTGATTAAGGTGGTACAGAGGATAGAGTGCCAGGACTCATGTGAGGAAGATTCATCTTCCTAACCTCAAATCTGGCCTCAGATACTTACTAGCTGTGTGACCCTGGGCAAATCACTTAACCTCTTTTTGCCTCAGTTTTCTCATCTGTAAAATGATCTGGAGAAGGAAATGGCCAACGACTCCACTATCTTCACCAAGACAAACCCAAATTGGGACACGGAGAGTCAGAGGTGACTGAGCAACAACAAGAGGAATGGGAAAAGGAAGTGACATGTCCTGGCTTATACAGAAACCCTTTCTTCTTACTGTACTTTATTGGCTTAAGTTAGGGAGCTACAGTCACAAATACTATGCAGATATGATGTGGGCCAGCCAGTTAATGAAGATAATAAAGTGCTTGGAAAGCAAATTAGTCAAAGATGTTGGTGGTGACATCCTTCTACAAGTTATAAAGAATCTCAGGAGAAAATTAATAAAATCTACATAGAAGTATCTATGTATTTTTGCCCCCTGGACATAAGCATGGGCAATACTTGTACTTTCTGAATTTGAGGGCCCAGAAAGAAGTCTAGTCTGAGAACCTAGCAGCAATGAAACTTAACAAACTAAAACCCTTCTCAGGAATCAAATGCTCACCCAAAATGAGTTAGGCTAAAGAAACTGAGGTTTTGCTTTCAGTGTAGGCAGACATCCAAATAAGGCAACTATTTTATCTTGAAGTAGTTCTTTATTTAATATGGAGTAGCATATTCTCCAGAGATATTATCTTATGTTTGTAAGATAAAGCTTCCTCCCTCCCTCCTGTCCTCCCTCCCATCCTCCCTTCCTACCTTCCTCCTTTCCTCCCTTCCTTCTTTCCTCCCTTCCTTCCTCCCTTCCTTCTTCCCTTCCTTCCTTCCTTCTTTCCTTCCTTCCTTCCTACCTCCCTCCCTCCCTTCCTCCTTCCTCCCTCCATTCCTCCTTCCTCCCTTCTTCCTTCCTTCCTTCCTTCCTTCCTTCCTTCCTTCCTTCCTTCCTTCCTTCCTTCCTTCCTTCCTTCTCTCTCTCCCTACCTCCCTTCCTCTCTTCTTCCCTTCCTCTATGTATCTTTCCCTCTCTCCCCCTTGTACAAAGGTAAAAGAAAAAGTACTAAAACTTTTAAAAAGAATGACTCTTCTAGCATGTTCATTGAGTTAAAGAGCCTGGGATACGTAGAAGTAGTTGTTCCAAAGCATTGGACAGACCTTTCCATGTTGCTGGGTGAATGCCATTGACTTTATTTAGGAAGTCCCAGTATCACCTATTCTTCCATACCCTAGCTGCTTCTTTGTTTCCTATAGCATTGGTAGACAATAACTAATTTTTGTCTCTAACTGAGCTACAACATCCTTTCCCAGACAGTGCATCAGACCAAGGCTCTGTAATTGGTGAAGGCTAAATGCTGGTCTGTACTTCCAATGAACAAGAAAAAACATGGTGTGTGTGTGTGTGTGTGTGTGTGTGTGTGTGTGTGTGTGTGTGGTGTGTGGTTTTGCATTTCAAATGAAGACTGTTTTCCTCCCTGCTGTGCATTGTGCAATTTGTGAAAAAAAAATGGGGAAGAGATCTAGAAAAGCCAAATTAATTCAGAAAAAAATAAGTTTTTTCACAGTGTACAAATGAACTGGTAAGAAAAATTGCAACAGAAAAAATGTGAGGAGCATAAAATGAAGTTCAACAAAACCATGTAGGAATCTGAGTACATTAAAAATCCTTTTGTTTCATCAGTTTGGAAAGTCAGTATGTGGATGGATGTCCATGTCAATAACACTTGTCATTTAGCCAAATTAGGCATAGTGTGAATAATAGATGAATGTCTCGTGGTGGCACAGTCCTGGAAGCATGCTCAGATTTACCCCTCTTGGTGGGATACACATATGTTTATATAACACAGACATATATTTATACATATATTTACATTTCTATGTATATATGTATACATAAGTACATGCAGAGGGGGATTCTAAAAAAAAGAAGTCAAAGGCATAAATTGAACCTTAGATAAGTTAGATATGATGGATAATTGGAGAGAAATGAATGGAAATAGAAAGAAATATTTCTCTTTCTCAGTGATATATAATTCCTGTACAAAAATAGACTATAAATGAGGGCATAGTCACTTTATAGTTAAGTGCAGAAAATCAGAAATATTAAATGCATCCTTTTCAGATCATAATGCAATAAATTTATATTTAATAGCTGACCATGGGAACACAGGCTAAAAATTAATTGAAGACTAAATAGCCTAATTTTAAAGAATGAGTGGGTTCAAGAAGTTATAGAAATGATAAATATTATTATAAAGAATGGTGATAATGAGAGAACACACTGAAATTTATGGGTTGCAGCAAAAGCAGTAATCAGACGAAGATTTACATCTCTAAATGCTTACATAGATAAGATACAGAAAGAGGAGATCAATGAATTGGGTGTGTGATTTAAAAAACACCAGAAAAAGAACAATTAAAAAATTTAAATCCTCAATTAAACAACCAATTGTAAATCCTAAAAATTAAAGGTGAGATTAAGTTAAGATTATTAAAATTAAATATAAAACCCATTAAGCTATTAAATGAAATTAGGAATTGGTTTTATTAAAAGCTAATAAAATAGATAAAGCACTGGTTGATATGATTTTAAAAGAGAAGAAAACCAAGTCTCTAGCATCAAATATGAAAAAGGTGAATACATCAGTAATGAAGATGGGATCGAAGCAATCATTAGTTATTTTACTCATTTATATGCCAATATATTTAGCAATTTAAGTGAAATGGATGAATACTTATGAAAACACAAACTTCCTAGATTAACAAGAGACAAAATAGAATATCTGACTAAATGTATTTTAGGAAAAGAAATTGAACAGATGCTAGATGAGCTTCCTGTGAGAAAAAAACACCTAGACCAGATGGATTTATAAGTGAATTACCGAAAATTTAAAGATCAATTAATTCCAATTTTAAATAAATCATTTGGAATAACAAGCAAAGAAAGAGTCCTACCAATGAAGTGAATATGATCAAGACTATCAGCATTCATTTGTATTTTATTTCAAAATGAATTGGGAACCCCTCTATTGTGAGAAAGGCCTGACTCAAGCTGCTGGTCTGACATTTTAATTTTGATATTGAAATGAAATCAGGTGCTTGTAGATCTAATAGTTAACAAGAGGAGATTTACTTAGCCATTGGAGAGGAAGGGTATTAAACAGGACTATTGAGTGAGAACACTACCATATTGATTCAGCTATGCATAAATTCTTGCCTCCATTACCCATTGGGGTCCCTGAGTCAGGAATAAAAATGTTGGTGAAGCTCCTCGTGGTTTCCTCCTCTGTCCCCAGGTAACCAAGAAGTGATGTCTTTAGGCCCCTGATTCAATTAAGTCAGTGGTCTTAAGAATGCTTTTAATACCTCTTAATGAAATGTTATTGTTCAATTGTGTTCAAGAATCCAGGGACCATAACATGCCAGACCCTTTTATCTTCCACTGTTTCTCAGTCTGCCCAAGCTGATTGATGCTCGTTGTTTCCATGATACTATCTATCCATCGCATCCTTTTCCTTCCCCTTTTCCTTTTGCCTTCAGTCTTTTCCAACATCAAGGTCTTTCCCTTTCATTATGTGGCTGAAGTATTTCAGTTTCAGTATTTGGCTTTCTGATGAACAGCCTAAATTAATTTAAGTATGAATTGATTTAACCTTCTTGCTGTGTAAGAAATTCTTTAAGAAGTCTTCTCCAGCATCACAGTTCAAAAACATCAAAGACTTCACTTAACCCACAAGGTTAGCTCTTCCTCCTACCACATCTCCCTCTACCAAAAATCTACTTTCCTAATTTTGTTCTTATTAAGATAATTGAAAAACTAGCTTAAGTTTAGTAAGAAATCCATAGCTCCATTGTCAGGAAGAGTAACCAAAAGGAATGTTGGTTCTTCAGGGAGAGAACTGGTCTAGCATAATAAGGAGATTAGCTCCCAACTGAAAACACCTATGTATCAATAACACAAAATTGACTGCACAGAGTTTTCAAAACACAATTTCAAACATATCTTCTCTCAAAGCTTTCTGAGACAAATCCTTGACTTCTAAAAAATTCAAATTAAACCAAAACATGGAATTATTTGTAAATTATGCTTTGCTAGTGGTGAATCAGAAACAGTTTCACTAATGCAAATTTTCTACCACGTAATTACCTGTTCAAATAAGGAAAAAGATTTATCAATAGACTTGCACCTATTATAAGCAAATGGGTCAGTTTTTAATGAGTAACTAGCTAAGCCATGGAATTTGACCTTTGATCACAAAAATCTAATCTTGAATATAGCATTTTTAACTCTTTAGCACCACCTAATAATATTTAATGGATATTTTAACTGGGATTTTTCTTTGTGTGTGTGTTTCTTTTACTTCCTTTTCTTCTTTGGTAGTTTAAATTATTTTAAGTATTTTTGCTTGTTTGTAAGGAGAATTTTTCTTCATTATTTCTGTATTCATTGGAAATAACTGTACTACAAAAATTAATCATGATTGTATTTTCTGCTTTTTTGGTTTTTGTTACATGTTTTTTTTTTGTGGCTTTGTAATCAGTCAGTCAATGAGCATTTATTAAATGCCTACTATGTGCCAGGCACTGTTCTAAGCAATGGGCTACAAAGAAAAACAAAAGAGAGTCCCTGCCTTTGAAGAGCTTACAGCCCAATGGGAGAGACAACATGCAAACACCTATGTACAAGTAAGACACATCTAGGATAAACTGGGGTAGTCCAAGAGACAAGGTATGTTAATGGGAATCAAGGAAAGGGATGAGTTGAATTTATATCAATGCTACTATTTTGATGGAAGAATTATTATTTATTGAATTTTTTAAAAAACTTGTTTTTGTTGGATTTATAATTTTGATACCCAATTTTATTCTTTTTTGAGGTACTTTTATTCACTTTTATGTGATTTTATTTTCTCTCTCACTGAATTTTCCAACTGTATTTTTATTTTTAATGTTACATTGATTTTTAAATTTTATTCATTTCTTTTTCTTTATGTGTACAGGTCTTTATGGAACCTAACCAACTGTACCTTCATGTTACATTTGTATATAAATGCTTGTTATTTAATGGTGGTAAGTGGAACAGTTCAAATCAAGATACTTACTAGTAGTGTGACCCTGGGCAAGTCACTTAACCTTGTTTGATTCAGTTTCCTCATCTGAAAAATGAGCTGGAGAAGGTAATGGCAAACCACCACAGGATCTCTGCTAAAACAAAACAAAACAAAAACAAAAACAAACCCAAAAGCCCAAATGGGGTTGTGAGGAGTTGAACAGGACTGAAATGACTAAACAACAACAAAAAATGGAATGTTAACAGTCAATTGGTTGTCTATTGGTGAACAAATGGAATGCTGTTGCAAATGTTGCTGTTAATAGGTGTATTAGCTATTCTGTGAGAGTTGTGTTTTGTTTTGCTATATGTCAAATACTCTAGAGCATTCCTTAAAGGTCCTAATATACTTTCTTGGCTTCTGCTGCTGTTGGTGTCATAAGTTCTCCCATAACCACTACTCTTATCCTTATGAAAAGAAAAAGACCAAAAGAAAGAACATAAAGAGGAAGTGAACTCCTCCTGGGAAGAGGTTAGGAAGCCATCATGTTCTGGCTAAATGAAGGGGAACTGGGCCCTTCCTCCACCTCCTGCCCTCCTGTGGATCTCCTTATCTTTGCTAAACCAGAAATACAGAATTATATGAATAATTTTATAATAAAATATTATTCCTAATAGATATGCTCAATAGACATAATATAGAGGGCCTCTATTTGTTTTAACAATATGGTGCCTTAGCCTCACACTGCTATCTAAGTAGACATTTGTCCTGGGATAGAGTTTTATTCACTGAACTTTGTGTCCAATTACAAGTGAAAGTATTTGAGTTAAATCTTTATAATTTTTTTTTGGTGAGAAAGCATCTTTATCTGTCAAAATTTTCTCAGATCAGTTCCATACCAATTTTGTGTACACTGGATCTGTTGGATTCCATACTTAAATGGTAAAAGTGTGTTATTCTAACAAGATATTGGAATTTATCTCGTGAAATCAGTGAATGTCTCTCAGACTAAAATGAACTTTCCTTCCTTGGCAAAGTAAGAGCATCTTTCATATCCAATTTCTTTCCATATTACCAATCCTGAATGAACTGAGTTCAGAACAGGTAGTACCTAGGTGGTTTTTCTTTTTTCTTTTTTTTTTTTTAGCCTCAGTATGAATCATGTTTTTCCAGTATGAATTGAGATTATATATTTACAGAATTGTAAATGATTTACTCTTTCCAGAATGAAAATAAATATGTCATTCCTGAAAACCACACCTATGAAATCTTGTCTTTTAGCAACAAAAACCTGTCAACAAGGTCTAAGCCAAAAACAAATGCCAGTCACACCTAGCTGCTGCTATCAGTACTTGGAAAATTAAAAAGCATGGGTAACACCTGGAAATTCAATGGGAAAGTAATTTTTTCTTTGTCCTATTTCCTTAAATTGTATTAGTGATCCTGTCTAGGGCTAAGTTGTTTTTTTTTTTCTGGGTTAAAGGTGAATAGCAGTTCTGTTCCATGTCTCTTTCTCAACATTGAAACATTCTACATTCTTTCTCAAGTTACTCAAATGACTCCTTTAGCCTTCCATTCTTTACTTTTGACTGTCAGTGAGTCAGTTAGTTAAGCATTCAGCCAGCCATTCATTCATTCATTCATTCATTCATTCATTCATTCATTCAGTCAGTCAGTCAGTCAGTCAGTCATTCAGTCATTCAGTCAGTCATTCAGTCATTTATTCAGTCAGTCAGACAGCCAGTCAGCCAGTCAGTCAGTCAATCAATCAGTCAGTCAGTCAGTCAGTCAGTCAGTCAGCCAATCAGCATCTTTCAAATTCCTACTGCCAAGTACTAGGCTAAGCCAAAAGGGGACAAGCAAGCAAGCAAACAGCCCTCACTTTTAAGGACTTCACAGTCTAATTAGGGAGATATCATGCAACAAATATGTGCAGACCAGCTGTATATAGGATGCACTGGAAACAATCATTTAAGAGGGATCATGAAAGGCTTCCTGCAGAAGATGGGATCATAACTGAGACTTAAAGGAAGCCAGGGGAGCTAGGAGGCAGTGATGAGAAGGGAGAGCCTTCCAGGCATGAGCAATACCAGTGAAAATGCCCAGAGTTTAGAGACAGAGCATCTTATGTGAGGAATAACAAGGAGACCAGGGTCATTGAGGGGCAGAAGTGGGATGGGTGGGAAGAACAAGGTGTAAGAAAACTGGAGAGGTGGGAAGGAACCAGATTAGGAAGGAATTTGAATGCCAACTGAAGATTTGAATATTTAAATCTGAAAGTGATAGGGAGCCCCTAGAGTAGAGTAAGAGAAAGGAAGGAAGGAAGGAAGGAAGGAAGGAAGGAAGAAGGAAGGAAGGAAAGAAGAAAGGAAGAAAAGAAGAAAGAAGGAAAGAAAGAGAAAGGAATGAAGGGAGGGAGGGAGGAAGAGAAGGAGACAAGGAAGGAAGAAAAAGAAGAAAAAAAGCAAGAGAAAGAGAAAAAGAAAGGATGGAAGAAGGCTAGGAGAGAAAGAAAAAGAAGGAAGAGAAGAGAAAGAAAAAGATGTGGAAGAAACAGAAGAAAAGCAGAATGAAATGAGAAGGTGGAAGGAAAGAAGGAAAGAGGGGAGGAAGGGAGAAAGAAAGGAATGAGGAGTTGAATAGGAGCTATTTGTAAAGCATTTAGTGCAATGCCTGGCACACAGCAGGTGCCATATAAATGCATATTCCCTTCTCTCACCTTCTCTTTCCCCTTTAATAGATAAGACAACCTACTAAAGAATATTGTATGACTTGCTATACAGCCCAGAAAAAGTAAGATAACTTAAAAAAAATCAAAGTCTGTGTTTTGTGTGGAAAAATATGTCTTTGTTCATTTCCAGGACTGGACCTGATTAACCTAAGTCCAGAACCTTTATGGGAAATCGCCCCTCTCCTTCCTTTTCCCTTCCTCACTCCCCTCAAGTTTTGGTTCCTTGAGAGCAAAAGTTGTTTCAGGTTCTAATACATAGTAAACACTTAAATGCTAATTGATTGACTGACCATGCTGGGTTGAATTTGTGGAGTTAGGAAGGGCCTAAAAAATCTTTTAAAAGCCCTATAATTACTTCTTCTACCAAGGTCACCAACATTGCCTGAAAGATCTCACTGACAGCGTCATTTGGTCTCTAAACAAAGGACTGTTTATTTCCTGTTGAAAGACAAATTCTGGAGAAGTGATAGATAGCTCTTATTATTTATTCATACTTTAGTACAAATACATTTATCAGATATATTTGCAGATCCTTATCTAAAACAAACTTGGTCAAGGAGATGAACTGTATGAAGAATAATTTTGTACCCTCCGAGGTCAGAGAAGGTGGGATTAGGGCCACCCAGGGAGAAAAGGGGATATTGAATACAAACTTTTCAACTTCACAATTTTCCCCAGGCCAATTCTTCCTGCCTTGGCTGCACGAATAAGGCTTGGATTCTTTTCCAATGTTCCTTTCCTTAGCCAGTGGCCATGCTTATCAGTATTCATTAGCCAAAGGCCCACAGAAGTCAGTAGAATGTATAAATGTGTTTATCCCCAAATATAGAAGGAAAGGCATTCATCCCACACAGAAGCTCCACAGTATTTCTGGTAGAGAAGTTAGTGGTAAAAAGCCTATAGGAATTTTCATGTCAAAGAAAATATATTTCCCCACCCCAAATGTCAGAGACTCCAGCTGAAATGGGCCCTAATGAGAGCAGTTGCTAAGTTCTGGAGGGGCAAGGATGTGGGCAAACCACATCCAATGCTCTAGTAAATGACTGAGAGGAAACAAGAAAACTCCTCCAGGCCAGACTGTTCCAGGACAGGATTCTTTATTCTGCTCATACAAATGTTTTCATTCATCTTGGATGGAACTGGTCCAGCAGAAAGATGGGAGGGGCAGAGAATCAGGGAATGGCAGGCAGGGTAATGATAAATTTAGATATAGACAAGGTATTATGAAAAGTTTTCCCTTGAAATAATTAAAAGAAACCAGAAATATTTTTGAGAGGAGTGGTTAGGGAGTTTCCTCAGACGCTTCTCAGGTTAGATAGTGATGAGAGAGACAGAGATAGAGAGACACACAGAGAAAGAGACAGACAGATTTTCTTACAGTCTAATTTCTTTCACATCAAATGCCATCTTTATGATGGAGAAGCACGCTGTTTTGACTCTTTCCAGAGCCATAACTAAGAATACTTGAGCCTTGGGTCAATGGACCCAATGTTGAGGACAATCTTTATTGAAATCCTCATTGAGGCAATATAGAGGACAATCTGATTATTGAGGACCATGAGGGTCTGCTGGAAGTTCTACAGAATATTGAAAGGAGGAATCACCTAGGATGAGGATTACCATGGGAACAGGACTGTGAGGGTGGCTTTCTGGGAATAGCAGATGTGGATGGTGAATGAAGGACCTGAAAGCCTTCTTCCCACTTGGGAGGGATTCCCCCTAGTGTGGAAGTGTGTCCCACCTTTACTATGTTCTATATATTTATATATGTAGGCATCTTGCTGGTGCAACGGATTGGCTGCTGGGCCTACAGTGAGGAATAACTGAGTTCCAATCCAGCCTTAGACACTTATTAGCTGTATGACCTTAGGCCAGTTACAACTTCTTCCTCAGTTTCTCCAACTGTAAAAGGGGGTTAATATAGCACCTATATTCCAGAGTTTTTTGAGGTTTAAATAAGATAGTATCTTGCAAACCTTAAAGTGGTAAATAAATGCTACTTATCTCATGGTGCCTTCTTTGATAGAATGTAAACTGTTCAAGGACGGGGGTTATTTCATTTTGGTTTTGGATTCTCATCGCATGGCACGGCACCATGGTTCTGTCTTTTTCAATCTCCAAAGGATTTCAGGCAGGCATTTTCTACTAATTTCTCTTTGATGAGGAAACCAAAAGACCCCACTTGTTAGCTAGACGTTATGGACCTCCTCCATCCTTTCTGTGGGTGGTTGACTTCTTCCTTTCTTCCTCCTAACACAGACTAGAAGGAGCTTTGTGTTAATATTGCCAGATGAAACAAAGATTGTAGATAGAAATCTAGTAACGTGTTGAACTTTTGGCTACTTTTTTTCCTCTTCTTTTCCTAATATTTGTTACTAGAGCTCTTGCACATTATTCCTGGTCATGATGAATCAATAACAATTATGTATACTTGAAGAAAAGGTAATATTTCCTCTGGGAAGTGGTATAGTAGCAGGGGAAGGAAGACTAAGATTATGCATGTAGAGTTGGATAGACCTTAGAGGTCATTTTTTCCAACTTCTTCATTTTACAGACAGGGAAACTGATGCCTAAGTAAGTTAGAAATCAAGAAACTCAGGATGCCAGTAATAGTTTTCCTTATTTATAGGAACTTATACAAGTCAATTTTCTGGCCAACTTCTCAGTAAAATAACTAGAGGAGTTCTAAACCCTTTCCCAATCTCTCTCTCTCTCTCTCTCTCTCTCTCTCTCTCTCTCTCTCTCTCTCTCTCTCTCTCTCTCTCCCTCTCTCTGTCTCTCTCTTTCTTTCTCTGTCTCTCTGTCTCTGTCTCTCCCTCCCTCTCTCTTTCCCCCTCTTCTCTCCCCCTTGACTTCTTTCTCCCTCTACCTCTTTCTCCTTCCCTCTCTCTCACACACACACACACACACACACACACACACACACACGCGATCATCCTTATTTCTCTTGATGGAGAGAGAAGATTACAATGATATCAGTTCACCAAATAGCTGGAATTCTTTTAAGTAATACAAGAAAGAAATAAAAATATATTCCTTGATATTTTCAGTCAGCTGCCTTTAAAAATGTTATTGCTTACATGCATATGTGATGGAATGGAAAAAAATATCTTAGGTATGACAAGTATGAATCATAGCAGTACAAAAATGCCTTTAGGCACATGAGGCTAGAAATATGCTTGAGGGAGTTATTACCAAGGCCATGGGATCACTGAAACAATATCTTTGTCCCCCCTTCTTGGCCTCAATCACCTTCATAACCTCTCCTCACTCCCTGCATAGCCAGCAGGATTTGGTGGATTTAGAGTTATAAGTTATACATCAGCAGTACAAACTCTCCCTTGCTTGACATAAGCCAATTGGCAGGAAAACACTGAGCAGTTTAATCTTCTCAAGGGATTATCCTTAGGGCTAATGAAACTTTTTAAAATGTCCGTGGGAATTTCATGATCTTTTTATCCATTGGAGGTGACCTATTCTATATTTCAGAGTGGGAAGATGAAATTATATGGGAAATTATTATGGCATCATGGAATTAGCGAGTCAAGACTATCTTAGAAATCGGCTAGCCCAATCCCTTCATTTTACAGATAAAAGAACTCTGACTGGAAATAGGTTAAGTTCCCAAGGGGACAGAACTAGTCAGGCACAGAGTTGGGACCCGGATCTTAAGCCTCTTGGCTCCTAGTCAGTGCTCATTTCATTCCACTGTCACCATTTTAAAGAGTTCAGAGAAGAGATCACTTAGTCTGAAGTGATGAGGGAGAAAACAATCATTTGAGTGTTGATATTAAAGTCATAATCTGAGCTAATATGATCTCCATTAGCACCTTTCACCTTTCTGTTTCATTTCTTCTAATTATTTTCTTCAGTGTTTTATTTCTTAGTTCTTAGGCTTAGTATCCAGAATGAGGGAAAGAATAACTTCTATGTTGCTCTGTGGAAGTCAAAATTGTGTGTTCTCTTCAATTTTGGGCAACACATTATAGGAAAAAAGATGGAGAAATTGGATCATGTAATGAAGAAATGGCCAAGTGAGAGGGAAACCCCATGAAATGATGGAAAAATTGTAGACAAAGAATCATACAGTTGGATTGGAGATGAAAGATAATTTAATCCAATTCTCTCATTTTACAGTGATGTCTATGGTGATATAGTGACTTGGCCAAGGTCACACAGGTAGGAATGTACCTTACCCATAATCCCTGACTTCTGCAAAGAAGTGAACACTTTGAGGTTTAGAAGTGCTGGGACCCTGAAATAGTGACATGCAGGTCTTGCCTGGAATAAATTAGACCCAAGTCTTCTTTCAACCAAAGACAAGGTTAATTAGAACACTGGTGGTGGGCATGATTCTAAAAATCCCCAATATTGGCCAGACTCTTAAGGAATCTGAGCACCTTAATGGAGGCAAGATGGATACAAAATACTGTGGGAACAGAGAAGGGGTCTAGATGGAATTGAGTGGAGGTCTAGGATGGGGCCAGGTGCAGACAATGAAAGGACAGTTAATTAACTGGGCATTGCCAATTGCCCCAGGCAAATGCTAGGGACCTGGACCTCTTTGGGAGAGTCCAGGGGCTTTTCCTTTTTGGAATCCAGATCCCAAAGACATGGTCTTTTCCTTTTGTAGGTTCAGATCCCATACCCATCATAAGGAAGTGCTTTCTCATATCTCTTCTTTGGGTCCAAGCTGGTCATTATAATTTCCTAACATTCAGTTTCAATTATTCTTTCTTTATTGTTCTATGCACGTATGTTATTATAGTCACTGTGTATGTTTTTTTCCTGGTTATGTGTATTTCATGTTGCATCATTTCATCCTCCATCTTCTTAGGCTTCTTTGTATTACTTCTCTTCATTATTTTATACAGGGCAGTGATATTCCATTAGATCTATGTTCCACAATTTCTTTAACCATTCCTGTTAATTGATACTTATTTTATTTCCAAGTCTTTGCTACTATAGTAAATACATAGTAAATGCTGCTATAAATATTTCAGTGTATATAGGACTTTCTGTGTATCATTTACCATCCACTTATCTGTTGAAGCTCAGACTGAAAGGTATAGGCACTTTTATTTTTTTCCAGAACGATGATCCTAACTTGTAGCTCCAACAAAAGTATGATAATATTTCCTTAACTTCTTTGTAAGTTTTAAAATTCATTTAAAACTTAAATACAAAACTAGAAAAGAGAAAAAGAAAACATTCTGTTGTACAAAGCAGAACATGGGAAGATGAAGTATAGAATAATGAATTTCTCAATAAATAAAATAAAATAAAAATAAATGTGCATTTCAAGAAAACCTATATAATAAATACATCCCAAACACTGTCCATGAGGTGAGAGTTCCTGAGGCTGAGGCTGCCTCCCAACCCAGCTTCTCCAAAGGCTGTGTTGTTTGTTGATTCCACAATCTGGAGGTGTTAACATTCATTCAGGCTGACCCTCCATCCCTGGAAGCCCAGGCTTTATGGGGGTTTTCTCAGGTTGTCTTAAGAGCACAACTGCTTAAACCTGGTTCTTGTTTATTTCTTCTGCTCTACCATCACTCTGAGGCAATAGTCTATCTCTTTTTGAGGGGGAGGAAATCTGGAAAGCCATGAATTTTCTGACCTACCCTGCCATCTTCCTGCAAGGAATGATTGAATTTTGTCTCCATAGAAATTATATGAAGCATAATTTGTAAAACCTAAGATGTCCCACAGATAGCAAACTGATTGTAGTGGAGGCCAGTGGGGGATGTTGGCCACCTATTAATCAGCAGGTTAATCTGTCTAAGAGCAGACTTCTCTTCTTTCATTCTGAGAAGGTCACTAGGTGTGGCTCACCAAGGATGAGATCCTTGGATGAGACTCTGGCTTAGATAATGGAATTCTTCTGATGGATACCCTGGGTAGAATCTCCAATTCACAATTTTTGAAAATTCTGTGCTATGTAAAGCATGAAATCTAATATAGACAACCTCTATCCCCTTTTTGGCTTTAAAAAAGGATCTCCTGTTAGCCAGCTGTAAAGTGTACCTTTTTAAATCTTGTTCTCTTCATTTTTTTTATAAGACTTTTAAGATTTAGACATTGTAACTATTTTGAATTTATTATGGCAAACAGTGTAAGATAAGAGTTGAAATTTAATTTCTGCAAAATGGCTTTCCAATTTTCCCAGAAATTCTTATCATATAGGGAGCTCTTTCCTAGGTAATTTAAATATGCAGGCTTATGGAACATTGAGTTATTGAATTCAATTGCTTAGTTTTTTACAATTCTTTCTTTTCTAGCATATTCCAACTATTGACTTCACTATATTTTTTTTACCAGTACCAAATGGTTTTGATGATTATTACTACCTTACAATATGGTTTTTTTTTCTTTTGGAGAGGGGAAGGCAAGGCAATTGGGATTAAGTGACTTGCCCAAGGTCACACAGCTACTGTGTGTCAAGTGTCTGAATCCACATTTGAACTCACACCCTCCTGACTCCAGTGCTGGTGCTCTATTCACAGCGCCACTTAGCTGCCTCCTTCCAATATATTCAAAAAAATTGTAAATGCTTTCATCTCTTTGTTCCAAACTTTTTTCATTATTTCTCTCAATATTCCAGATCTTTTATTTCTTCTAAATGAATTTTCTTATTATTTTGTTTAGCTCTATAATTAATTCCTTTAGTAATTTGATTGAGACAGTCATAAATTTGTGAATAAACTTTGATTGTGCTGTAATTTTTATTATACTGGCAGAGTCTCACCACGAGTACCAAATATGCCTCAAGTTACTTAATTTGTTCTTTAAGGCAGAGTTTGGGAATAGTATGTCGACAAATCGAGTATATCTTACTATGTAGTCTCCTCTGTTTTATTTTCTGCATCTTGTTACTTTGGATTTAGATTTTTTAAAATACAATATTTTTCCTCTTTATTTTTCCAAAGATTTTGTTATTGTCATATAGAACCGAAGCTCATTTGATTGGTCTACATATTACCACCCCTATTAGAATGTAAACTTCTTGAAGGCAGGAATTGGGTGTTTGACTTTCTTTGTATATACTGTCCTTAGCCCAGTGTCTTAAACATAGTAACCAATTAATGAATGCTTATTGACTTTACCTACTATTTTGTTACTTTACTGAAGCAATTCATTTTCTCACTAGATTTCCTCAATAAATCTTTAGGATTTTCTAAGGAAACCACAGTGTCACCAACAAATAGTGATAGTTTTGTCTCCTTTTTTTTTCTATACTTCTGCCTTTTTTTCTTTCTCTTGTTTTATTGTTACCACTAAGATTTCTGGAACTATGATAATGGGGATAGATAGTATTCTTGCTTTCCTACTAAAATTAATGAGCAAGTTTCTGTTTCCTTACTGTGGACATTACTAGCTTCTGGTTTTAGATATTAACTTTTGGAATTATATTTTGAAATGGTTCTGTGCCTGTACTAGAGTGGATTTTTTGCATAAAGTAGTGTTTCACATTGTCAAAGATTTTTTGTGTGTCTACTGATGAAGCCATGTGGTTTTGGATGGTTTTGTTTTAAACATTATAAGTGTTGCATTACCTCTGCATACCTATTATAAATCCAACTTTAATAATTTTTATGTTGATGTGTTTTTTTACAGAATGGTATATAAAATTTTAAAGTTGACTTTTACTAGTGATATTAGTGCACAGTTCTCTTTCTTTATTCTATCCTTCCCTGGTTTATATTTGCATTTTAAAAATGAGTGGTTGATTTACTTACAGTATCTTCATCTATCACATTATTGGGGGAAAAGATAGTTAAAATAATTGGTTTTAGGTGCACATGAATAAACACTTACTTTGTATCTTTGCCAGCCTTAAGAAATACTGTTCTGATGTAGAAATAGCTCCTACAGGATGATAAGAAAACATCAGTTAATCAAATCATCTGTTATCTTGAAAATACAGTATAATCTACTAATAATCCAGTGATTAATTCATCATCAATTGATTATTGAATTTCAGCTCTGACACTTAAGCATTTGTGTATGTTTACATGTATATTCCCCTTCTAAAATCTTCAACTGCTTTTTGAATGTCCCAAAGGAATCTTAAACTAGTGTCCAAAGGTGAATTTATTAAGTTTCCTCCCAATTCCTCCCTTCTTCTTAACTTTGTTATTATTGTCATGAGCATTTCTCTTCTTCCAGACACCCAAGCTCACACGCTGGGTGTCATGCTAATTATTAGTAACCAATTAATATATGGTGAACTCCAGGGTTCCCACCTTTCTGTTTCCTCATTCAAACTTCAACCTTTAAAAGATATTTCTGACCTTGCCCATAGAATTCACCCCCCTCTGACCATCTTATCTGGGTAGAATTCTTAGTAACCTCACCACTGTTCTCAGGTAAGACTGGGTGGAGAATTTTTGTCTAGATTGAGCCCAGGTTGGTGTTTTCTTGGTGTGGAGATGAGTCTCTTGGTCCAAGAGTGGCATGATAAGAGTTGAATACCCAGCTCCTCATTAGAACAGCTCCACTTCTCTATATGACACTCATTTTCCCATAATTTCTAGCCAATCAAAGTTGATTTCCACTTATTGGGAACACCCAGTCTTCCAAAAGTATATAAGTATTCAGCATCCCTCACGGTTTGTTTTCGGCTTTGAGAGTGCCATAGACCTCTTTACTTCATTAGCTATAATTAATAAAATTTTTGCCAATTACCCAGAAATTATGTCTCTCAGACTTTTCATTGTCATAATTCCTCTCATCCCAAACCCCATATTCAATTGGTTGCCAAGTCCTATTATTTTTACCTTTGCAACGTCTCTCTTGTATTCCTCTCCTTTGACATTGCTATCATCTTGGTATAAGCCCTTGTTTACTTATGCCTGGAGTATTACCATAGCTTGCTAGGTGGTCTCCCTGCCTCCCTCCTGTCCATCATCCTTTCACCTGCCAAAGGGATCTTCCCAAAACACAGGTCTAACTATGTCACCCTCTTTTTCAGTAAACTCCAGTGGCTCCTTATTACTTCAGGAAAATATAACACCTCTCCTTTGTCTTTGTCTTTGAAAGAACTCCATAATCTACCCCTTCTTGCCTTTCCAGTTTTCTCATATCTTACTCCTCTTCATATACTGTCATTAGGTGACACTGACCTCCTTGCTAACCCTCTTCACACATAACACTCCATCTTTTGACTACATTTTAGTTTGATGCTCCTCATGCCTGAAATGTCCTGCCCCTTCATCCTTTGGATTCCCTGGATTTTGTCAAGTCTCAGATAAAACCCTGCCTTCTGCAAGACAACTTCCATCACACCCTCTGAGATTATCTCTAATTTACACTGCATATATCTGATAAGCACATAATTGTTTGCACATCATCACCCCACTAGACTATGATGTTCTTGAGAACAGGGGATGGTTTTTTTGTCCTTTCTTTTGATTCAGAGGCTATGTAGTACTCAGCACATTGTAAGAGCTTAATAAATACTCTCAACTTTACCTAAAGTCCTCCAGAGATTCTTTATAGCCTAAAGGTAAAGGTGAGATTAAATTATTTTAATTTAAATTTATTTATGTACTTTTCATTTACAACATTCAGTTCCACAATCCCTTGAGTTTCAAATTCCCCCCCTCCCTCTACTTACCCCCACTGGCATGATGGCATGCAAACAGATATAGGTTCTCCAAAAATCTTCACATTAAACATTAGTCAAGTTGTAAAAAAAGGATTATAACCAATGGAATGAATAGTGAGGAAAAAGAAACAAAACAAAAGAGGGCAAGTAGTTTGTTTCAGTCTGCATTCAGACTCTGTAGTGCTTTCTCTGGATGTGGATCTCCCTTTCCATCATGAGTCTTTTGGAGTTGTCTTATAACCTTGCATTGCTGAGAGGAGCCCAGTCTATCAAAGTCAGTCATCAGACATATGATGTGGCTTCAATTGTTTACAAAGTTCTCCTGGTTCTGCTCTCCTCACTCAGCATCAGTTTGTATAAATTTCTCCAGGTTATTATGAAGTCCATCTGCTCCTCATTTCTTGTAGCACAATAGTATCCCATTACATTCACACACCACAACTTGTTCATGCATTCCCCAATTGATGGGCATCCCATTGATTTCCAGTTCTTTGCCACCACAAAAAGAGCTGCTATAAATATTTTTGTCCAAATGGGTCCCTTTCCCACTTCTATGATGTCTTTGGGATACAACCCTAGAAGTGGAATTGCTGGGCCAAAGGCCATGCACAATTTTATAGCCCTTTGGACATAGTTCCAGATTGCTCTCCAGAGTGGTTTAATCAGTTCACAACTCCACCAACAATGCATTAGTGCTCCAGTTTTCCCACATCCTCTCCAGCATTTATCATTTTCCTGTTTTGTCATCTTAGCCAATCTGACAGGTCAATGTGGTACCTCAGAGTTGTTTTGATTTGCATTTCTCTAATCAATAGTGATTTAGAACTTTTTTTCATATGCTCATAAAGACTAAATTCTTTAAAGTTGTTCTTGTACATCACATGCACTGGCAGGTTCTACAAAAGAGTTTTAATATATTCATGACTTCAGACAGTTTATTTCTTGTTCAAAGGTCAACATAATTCTGCTTGGAGACACTCATTGTTGTGTGGTTCTCCACTAGCTGATGAATATCTCTGGCCATAGAAATTCCTCAAAGTCCACTAAGACCTGGAAAAGTTCACATCTGTACTGGCAGAGCTGAAAGTGTGTCTTTGAAATATCCTTATATAGGGATGTAGAAGTGAGAGGAGATAGCATAAAGATTTTCATTGCATGGCATATTTCATTTGATGATGTCTCCTCTACCTTTACAATGAAGCTCTTATATCTGTAAATTGGATTGTTGAAAAGAAGCTAGTTTAATAAAGGGCAGAGAGGAAAAAATCTTAAGAAAATCCTTTCCCTCATTTCCCCTCATTTTTGGACCTAATCCATTGCCTGTTGATTTCCCCAGCCCAACCTTATCTCTAGAAAACTTAACCCTTCAACGTGACATCTGGCTCATTAAATTGTGAGAGAATTGATTTATGTGACCAACAACAAATTTCCATTCAATTATAATGCTATTTGGGTGTGTTTCTGCTATTTCATAGAATCAATTGGTTTAAAGAATAACTAGCCATATTCTTGAATTTATGGAACCACATCCCCACCCTACTTTCTACCCCCTTTGAAATATACTGAGGTGAATTTTGGAGTTAGGAAGCTAAAGGAACTAGCCAGAGAATGATGGTGCTGATGGGCAGACACTGAAGGTACATTAAGTAAAGCATGTCAAAGCAAATGGAGGCAAGAAGGTAGAAAGATAGTAGCATTTTCAATGCAATTCAAGACTCTTATAATCAGTGAGGAGGCCCACCTGTTGTGTGGTCTTTTGTGGGAGTGATGAGAGATTAAAGTGTGGGATTTTAAACATCAAGCTATTGGAAATGAAGGGGATCAGAGAAATAAGATTACCAGGATATAGGAGTTAAGAATGGAAAAATATCAAAGACAAATATCATCTACTCAGTAATTTTGTCCCAGGTTGACCTTACCCTCAGTCTATGAGTTAAATTGGATATTTAACTCAATTCAATAAACATTTTCAAAACATCTATTATGTACAAGGCACTTTTTAAGCGCTGGGATCTTATGTAACTCTTTCTACTGGATATTATAGTCATGGTGTAGTAGAAAGAACACTGGATTTGGTATCAGAAAACATGAATTTAATTCTGGCTCTGCTGCTTATTCACCATCTGGGATAATTCACTCATCCATTTTGCACCTGTTTCTTCAACTATAAAATGAGGAGGGGGTGATTTGACTACAAAACCTCTGTAGTACTTCCTCTGGGATATGTCCTTAACCCTTGTACTGGTAGTTTGGGTTTCCGGAATGTGGCTGCTACTTTTAGGCTCCATGTTACTGTGAAGACCTGTGTTCATAACATTATGACTTGCTAGCCCCAACCAGTGTATTTCACATCAGCAGACAGCCAATAGACAAAATAGTTCTTAGCAAAGGCATAAACCAAGGACACTTCTCCTACAAATAGAGTATCCATGGGAAGAAGAACCCTGGTCTTAGAACACATTTGTTATGATGTATAGATAAAAGGATCACATGAGGCCAAGGATAGTCATTTCTCTTTGAAGCAATCCAAAAAGATTTATGAAGGAAGGAGATGAGATGACACATAAGAACACACAGGAAACTTATCTGCTTTTTAGTGGTCTAGGTTTGTTGATGGAAAGGCAGCAATGAACTGTCAGTCTATTTTTCTTTAACAGATTCCAAATTCTAATGTTAAAGCTTCTATCATTATGAAACATCTGCAGGCTCAAGTATTTTATTATGTCTTTCACTGAGGAAGAGATAGTATGAACTTAAAATCTCTATCAGTCTAGAAATATGTCAAAGCAACCATAGATTTACCAAAGAATCAATGAAATTCCACTAATTTTTCCTTAGTAAGTGTAAACACTAATCAGTCCTGTTAGGCATATCTTTGAGTATTCTGATTAAATTTATTGTGTTAGTAGCAGGGATAGGGATTGGATCTGTGATTTCATTAATACAAAGGAAAACATTACTTCAATGTCTGGTGAGAAAGCTTCCCCTACCAATGCAGATGGCATCTTGTCTACAATTTAGTAAGAATAGTTAACAGCTACGACTTACACATCACTTTCTATATGCTAGACACTGTGGTAAGTACTTAATTATTATCTCATTTGGTCCTCATTTGATTTATCATTTTAGAGAATTGTCTAGATCACTGAGAGTTTAAGTTGGGGTAACACAACCAGTAGGTGCCAATGGGACTAGAACCAATGTTTTCTGACTTTGAAGACAGCTCTCTACTCATTACTACAAGACTGCTTCTTTATTATGTTAAGTGTTTTTATATTCAGTAAAGCCTTGACTTTTTAGGGTCATGGATACGCTTGTTTCATTCATTAATTACATAGTTAGACAAGCTGATAATTCAATTTTGTATTTATACTGGTAGAGGTCTAAAAGTGATGGAGTCCTATAGGCATGATTACAGGGATTTAATATTTGTAGGTGGTACAATACAGTGAAAAGAACACTGATTTTTCAAGTTTTTTCTTAATTAACAATTTCTTTTCTTCTCTCTCTACCTTTCTCCCAACGCTCAATGAAGAAGAAAAAGGAAACCTTTTGTAACAAATATATTTAGTCAAATGAAGCAAATTATCATACTGGCCATATGCAAAAAGTATGTCTCATTCTGCATCTTGAGTCCACTACCTCTCTGTCAAGTGGGCTTGTTGGAATTATGATTTGTCATTGTACTGCTTGGAGTTCTCAAGCTTTTTCAAAGTTTTTTTTTTCCTTTATGATGTTTTTATTATGTAAATTGTTCTCCTGAATCATTTCATTCTTCATCAGTTCATAGTGATCTTCCAAATTTTCTCTGAAACTGTCCCTTTATTTCATCATTTCACACACAGAAATCTATCAATTCATATACGATAATCTGTTTAGCCATTCCCCAACAGATAGTGTGATAAGACCCACATTTCCCTGATGCAGCATTATTCCCACTATCAACAAAATGGAGAGACGTTGCCTATAAAGACAGGACCTCATTGGTCTCGGTTTCCTGAGACAATGTCTTGCTCATTTAGAGCCATAAAAGTTCCCTGCCACAAGGAGTCTAGACCTTTCAGACATGGTGAATGCCTAAGATCACATAAGGTCTCACACTCTAATGATGAGCTATTTAATCAGGAACATTTCTGTGAGGAAGCAAGGGAGAGACCATATACTGGGGGTAAGCTAAATGCCACTGTATCCTTGTTGCATATCCTTGCTATGTAAAGGCAAAGTGAATATCCCTTTTAAAGTGCTCAAGGATTTATCAGTGCCTCATTTCATCTCTAAATCATGTCTGAAGTCAGAGTATATTGGCATTAGAGCTATGCTCCTGACACTGAGGGAATTGAGGGGATTATGACAGAAAGTCGTTAATTGTGGGAACCGAGTGAGCCACACTGATTCCAACTTGTGACTCAGTTCTGGAGCTAGCTCACTTCCCTTTCTATTCAATTATGACTCTAGTCCAAATTATGTCCTGTGAGAAAGCTTTATTCAATTGTGGGTATTGGGAGAAAACCTTATTGTTGCATTGTTTGAACCTAGCCCTTCATGGCTCCCTGTTGTTTAGAAACTCTAAACTAAGGACCTTGGTTATATTGATTAGAAACCCAAAAAGATCCAAAGATTGATTAAAGGAGTTTTTCTTGCTCAAGATGCAATATAAAGAACTTGATGGATAGCTATGTCAAGGGAAAACTTTTAAAAATTTTATTTTGTTTTCTGGTTTAGAGAAACCTGGCCATATTCATAGACTGAGGAAAAGGAGGCCATTGGTAAGGAGATTCTAAAGAGTTATCCAAGAAAGGAAATGAAGGATTATGGAGCAAGGGGCTGGAGAAGACTGGAGAAGATGTTGTCAAGGGCACAGGTAAAGAGTAAGCCTGGCAGGTGAGAAGACTGTATCTTCCATTGAGAAGGGAGCCAAAGCAGAGAGGATCAGGGAAGACAGAGAATTCAGAGGAAAGGAGCTACTGGACCTCAATATTTGGCAGTCATAGGATGTTAGCACTAAAAAGAAAGACCCTTTGTGAATATCTTTCTCAATTCCATTATTTTACAGTTGAGGAAACAGGATCTCAGGGGTCCCAATAATTTTTTTTCCTGGGTTTGTTCTAAGATTCGGGTGGTACCTACAATAGATGGACAGACAGACAGACAGACAGACAGACAGACAGATAGATAGCTAGATGGATAGATAGAAAGGCAGATGGATTAATAGATGAATAGATAAAAAGATGGATGGATAGATAGGAAGTTAGATGAATAGTCAGGTAGATAAATAAATAGATGGAGAGATAGATAGATTAGATAAATAGGAGGGGGGGAAGAGATGGTACCTTATAGGCTGATATTCAATGTAAATAAAAAGGGCTCCTTGCTCTTCTCCCATACCAATAAATGCGAAAGTGACATATTGGGGACACCATTTGTCACAAACCTCACAGGCCTGAGAAACTAGTTCAAACCAGGAGTCTAGGGACGGAGGAAGAAAAGATTTGAATGCATTCCCATTTGGAGGCAGGGGAAAAATTCAGTCTAGTATGTACTTGGGAGCAATGACAGTATGGAAAGATCTTTGTTATTTCTCTCTCCCTTTCTGAAAGCCTTCAGTATTGTCTTCCCTTGAGGTTCCCTTACTCCACTATCCTAATAATGTGTGCCCAGTATGTCATTTTCATAAAAAAGAACAAAAACAAGCAAAGAAACAACAATAGCAACAAAAACTTCAGTCCATTAAAAACCTCTCAACTCTAGGAAAAACAATGTCTCCTTTTGGCCTTCCATAGTTCCATAGTTTGGAAGTTCCAAAGTTCCAAAGGCTTCAAGGACTCATTGAGAAGCATTGAATTTTAATAGGTTGAAGGCATTATCTGGAAGGGTAACATATTAACCCATGACTAACCTTTCCCTGTAGCTAAGAGAAGGACTTTGAACGAATGGGCAGAAGACGGTAGGGGGAAAATTTGTGGGGAGGAAAGAGAGAGTATCAGGTTAATTCAGGATGTTTTAGGCAACAATGAACATTAGGCAAAGGACCCTGAAATCATGTAGAGGATTTCAAAGGGGCAGAAGTAGAATGACTAAGAACTTACCTCCAGGCTGTCCTTGAGTACATACATACCAGAAAGATCTCTTCCCCTCCCCCAACCAGGAATGCATCTAACCCTTTCCTACCCTGTCCCTAGAGTCCTAAATTGAACCAGTCTCTCAGGACTGAGGCTTATAACAACTTCTCCAGCCATGTCTACTCTAACTACCTCCTAAAGAGTTTTAACTTAATGCTTCAGATAATCTAATTTAAACCAACCTTTGCAAATCACCAGCTTCACCCCAAGTGTACTCCAGGAGTAAATGGGAAGATAATTACAGATCAAGCTTTTGGGGACAAACGTAGCCACATTTTTTTCCATTTCTGTTGTAGCCATGAACTTGAAGTGCCTCTTACATTCAGAGATGAGCTAGCCTTTTCCTGGGCTATGCTGAGAAGATGGGAAAGGTCGATGCTGTTCTACTATTCATAGAAGATGACTTCTCCAAATTCACTAGAATCCTCTTAGTGCTCAAATCTCTAGCAAATCTCTCCTAAAAAGTTTGGTTATTCACTTACTGAAAAGTATGTGAATTAGAAGGGTGGGAAACCATAAAGAAGCTAAGGTATAAGCCTTCTTCTGGATGGTTTTCCTTATTGGCAGTCAGCTTAGAATTCTGACATCACATAAGATCTTGGAGTTGATCTAGCTGCATCTCCTCAGTTTGTAAATAAGGAAATTGGTATTCAATACCTGTTAAGTATCTTGTGCAAAGTTATTTCGGGCAGGTTCTGATTGTGGTATGGATTACAGTCTCTGTTCCACCATATTCCATTCCACCATATTTACCCACCTACAAGACAACCACTTCTATCCCCTTACTCCCAACTATACTCATAATGCTAATGATAGGTAATTATAATTGGCAGCATGAATTTCCATATGCTGCTTTAATTCATTTTCTTGTCCTGTTTAATTTTTTTAAAAGGTATTTATTTACTTTTAGTTTACAACATTTAATTCCACAATCCCTTGAGTTCCAAATTTTACTCCCTCCCTTTTTCTACCCCCCTCCCCCAAGGTGGCATGCAGTCTGATATGGGATCTACATTAGTCAAGTTGTAAAGAAGAGTTATAAGCAATGGAGTGGACAACAAGAAAGAAGGAACAAAAGAAAACAAAACAAAACATAAGAGAGAGGGAGCAAGCAGTTTGCTTCACTCTGCATTCAGACTCTGTAGTTCTTTCTCTGGATGTGGATTTCCCTTTCCATCATGAGTCTTTTGGAGTTGTCTTATAACCTTGCATTGCTGAGAGGAGCCTAGCCTATCAAAGTTAGTCATCGCACATATGATATGTCTGTAATTGTGTACAAAGTTCTCCTGGTTCTGCTCTCCTCACTCAGCTTCATTATATAAGTCTGTCTAGATTATTATGAAGTCCATTTGCTCCTCATTTCTTTTTTTTTTGCTTTTTGGAGGGCAGTTGGGGTTAAGTGACTTGCCCAAGGT
>CM053601.1:13194321-13226845 GCA_028646575.1 Pseudocheirus occidentalis
TTTTTCAGTTGATGTATAGCTTCTAGGCATTCTTCAAGTGTCTTGGAAGCATTTGGTGTGGGAGTTCTGACTGTGTTGTCTTCCTCCTGTTCTGTGCTTTGTTCCTATTTGTCCACAAAAAAAGATTCTAGAGTTTTATTGCTGTTCGTATTTTGGTTCCTTTTCCTCATGTTGGTTGGGTTTTTTTTAGCTCTGTGAAACTCTGCTTCCATGAGGGAAAGCTCTGTTCCAAATCGCTGGGGTTTTCCCAGCTGCTGGAGCTATTAGGGGGATGTTGCAGCGCTCCCCCCAGCTTTGGCTTGCTGAGAGTGCACCCCAGGGCCACCATCCAAGACCATGATCTGGATCCAGGCCTCTCAACGCAAGAGCACTTGGCCCTGATGAATAGACTGAGCCCCCCCTGAGGGGTCCGCAGGCCAGGATCTCTGAAGCAGCCCAGTGGGGGCCACCTCCAGTTACAGCAGTTCCTGCTCTTACCCCACTGCTTCCTTGCCCTGGGGGCAGTTTGGCTGAATTGCTTTTCCTCTCCCAAATTAAGTTCCAAAGTTTCACTTTTACTGACCATATCTAATCCTGGTTTGCTGGATGTGAAGATCCCCTCAGGTGCAGTAGATCTTCTCTGATGTAGACTCAAGCTGTGGCTCGGGAGGCTCGGCTCCTCCTGACTGCCCTGGGACCTGGCCTGGCTGCTTTTCCACTTCAGGCTGGACTGGTCTCAGCTCCCGGCCTGTCGTGGTGAGCCCCTGCTGCTGAGCTGCCTTCAGAGAAAGATGTGTTTTCTGTATTTTTGTGAGTCTGAGACTCCTAGACTTTGTCTGGAATCATATTTTATGGGTGTTTAGGGTGGTTGTGTGGGAGCTGCAGAACCTTGCTGCTTCTACACCGCCATCTTGGCTCCAGCCCCCGGCATTTGGTATTTCAATCAAAGACATTTATTTTGACATTTCAATTGGCCATTTCAATCAAAACTTAGATCCAAATTTATAAAAATCAAGAGGCGTCAATAGAATGAACACAGACCTTTTCCCCAAATCACAGGATTTTAGACTTAGTAGGACACCCTTAACTCTTAGACTCCCCTAAGAGTTCACTTAGGAAACATAAAAATAGTACTGCTTTACACCATTAGCAGTAAACTGAAAGGGACAGATAGGTATGGGGTGAGCAAGAAGGCAAGAAAGACAGAGGAAAAACTAGAGATGGACAGAAAGACAGAGACAGAGAGAAGGAAGGACAGAAGGACTCCAACTTAGAAAGAACTTCTTTTTAATTTTATTTTTAATTTGTGGAATAAGACAAGCATTTCTATAACCTAGTACAATAAAAAGATGTTGCACATGAAACTACAAACCTTCTATGCCCATCTTGCTATTTCATTTAAACATACAACAAAATTATCATGTAAATTTTTTCCCTCCTACAGTTTTTTCCTCTGGATGCAGACAGCATATTTCTTAGGGTGAGTACCTGAGCTGAATAGTGAACAGAATGTTCAGTCAATATGGAACAGGTAATACTTTCATTAAATTGATAAGAAAGGCAATGAAACTGGCTACAGCATTTGACTGACGGTTACAAAGGTAATTGAGAGATCTGATGATTGGGCACACAGATACCCAGGTTAGCCCAATCCAGATGTCATAGCCTATGGATAAACATTATCCAGCACCCTGGATCATTAGTGTCCTTCAGATCCTTTATTCGATCCTACTCTAGGCTGAGGTGAAAATCCAATTGCCTTGGCCCTTTGTAACAGTGGGGACCCCAGCTTTATTTCTGCTATCCTTGCAATGCATCTATCCTACTTCTATCCATGAGTTGTCTTCATTTTTCTTTCATGAGATTTCCAAATGAATTAATTAATAGGGGAGGGAAGCATTTATACAGCACAAGCATTGTGCTAAGTGCTGGGAATACAGATAGAAAATTGAGCTAATTTGTATGCTCAGAGAGGTCACCTTCTGATGAGGGACACAACACATGTGGAAGGCTTTAGTTGTGAGGCAGGGGGAAATCTCCCAGAGTCTTTAGAGTGAAGCAAAGAAGCAGATAGAAATGCCTTTTCTTTAATAATATTTCCACTGATAAAATTCCATAGTTTCTAATGTTGAACCATTTGACAAGACCAAGGACTTTGGTGGGCAAGAGCTTTATTTTCTGGTAACTGTGGTTATAGCACATGGTCTAATGGCCAAGGTTCTATGTATGAAATCTCTGCTAGATATATTTTTATATTTTATTCATTATATTTTAAAATTTTTATTCATTTTATTTTTAATTTTTGCAATAAGACAAGCATTTCCACAACATAATATAATAAAAATATTGCAACTGAAACTGAAAATCTGTTATGTAGAACTTGCTATTCCTTTTAAATATATAATAAAGGTAGCATGCAAATTTCTTTTTTCCCTTTTTTTCTTCCCCTTCACCCACCCTAGGGATGGTTACCATTAGAAACAAGTTTATATATACATATATATGCATATATAAATGTGTGTGCATATATATGCACACATATATAAACACATACATATATGTGTATATGTTTATATGTATACACACATACATAGATATAATATATACACATATACAATACACAGGCATACTAAATCATTCTATGTCTACTTCTACATAGAAACTCTCTGAATGCAAATAGTATCTTCCTTCATATGTTCTTTGTAGTTAGAATATTTATAATAGTTAAAAATGACTTATTTATTCAAAGTTGTTCTTAAAATATTATTGCTGTTACTGGTATACAACATTTTTTTGGTTCTGCCCTTCTTGCTCTTCATTATTTTGCATAAGTCTATCCATGTTTTTTTTCTGAGATCATAAAGCTCATTATTTCTTATAGCACAATAATATTCCATTACAGTCATATACCACAACTTGTTCAGCCATTTCCCTAATTGGATATTTAAAAAAAAGGTGAGTGGTGGTTCAGGGGTGGTGGTAGTGCTTAAATTTACTTCTCCTTGGAGAATGGAATAGCCCTCTTTAATGGGTGGACTCTTGAAGTCCATGGTCCCAGAACAAAATTTTACAAAAGTTTTAGGCAAAGGATGGATGACCTTTTGTACAATCTGAGAAGACTGTGGTTCTGTGAAAGCAGCTTTCTTTCTTGACATTTTGAAATAATTTTATGATCTTTTCCTTTTAGAGGACAAAAAAGCAGTGTAAGTGATTGAATCTGACTGCTGAGACCCACCTCGTCACCAGAAAAAAACAACAAATCACAACCAAACAGATGGATGGCTAAGCTGAAACCATTCCGCAATGAAATGTCAGGACAAAACAGACTATGCAAAGAACATGCATTTATTAGAGTTTCAACCTATTTTTTGTGAAAAACAATGAAAAGAAAATGTTTCATCATGTAATTCACTGATGAACTGAGGTTTCTCTGAACTTCATATAAAGCTCACCATTCAATCCAGTTCCACAAACCTTTATTAAATGATTACTGGGTGCAAAGCACTGTGCTAGGTACTGAGGATAGAAATAGAGAAGACCATTCCCTCCAGGTGAAAGAGTATGCAGTATGATGCAAAGCAAGATAAATATGGTCAAAGGTAAAATGTGACAGAGGGAAAACAGAAGTCTAGACGAAATGCTCTAGGAAACAATGTGCAGGGAGAAGATGTTTTTAGATGATGGAATCATGGAATCCTTCAAGGATTACTTGGTTCTTGAGTTGGAAATCTTGAGGAGATTCAACAAGTGAACATTCAAAGTTTATGTTCAAATGAATGGAGTTGGAAAAACGTAGAATGATCACTGGCTCAGAGATTTAAAGATGAAACACTCCCATTTTACATATGAGGACACTCATGCCCAGAGATGTTAAAGAATGTATGCTAGGGCACGGGGTAATTATTTGAGACAGGATTCTAGCCTGGGTTTTTCTGGCTCCAAATCTCCATCATTCTGTCACAATCTCATTTGGCTATAACTCAGATTGTGTTAAAGAAAGGAATCAGTCAATTAATCAGTTATCCTGTATTAAGCATCTCCTAAGAGCCAGCCTCCTGGTTAAATCCTAGGCTCTGGAGACACGGAGACAAAAATGGAGACTTCTATGTTCTCTCTATCACATTTTACCTTTCATCATATACATCTCTCTATGTGTCATATTGTGTACTCCTTGACTTTGAAGAATTAGGTCATTCTTCTCTCCCTCAATGGTGCTTAAAGTTTACTAGATGATATGCCATATTCACAGATAAGTAAATTGATTGATGTATAGTTTGACTAGAAAGAGTGTGGGAAGGTAAGTAAAAATAAGATTATAGAGGTAGACTGGATTCAGATTGTAAGGGGTTAGATTAAGAAACCTGCATCACATCTGATGGAATCTTTAATGTTTTTCAGCAGGGAAGTGGCATGGTCTGATTTGTACTTTAGAAAAAGACAATCTGGGAAGATTGAAGGGTGGATTGGAGAAGTGGGAGATTAGACATAAGAAGACTGTTTGGGGGCCATGATATTAATCCACATGAAAGAATATGGAGTCTTGAACTGAGTATTGGCAGTGGGAGAGATAGAGAGATTTGAGAACCAGACAGAGGTGATAAATGAAGCCATAGGAATGGATGAGATTGCCCAGAAGGAGAGTTTGTGGAGAGAAGAGAGCAGATAGGGAGCCTTGGGGAACACCCACACTTTGCAAGCCATAATAATTCATACCACAATCCCTAACACACATAAGAAATATTATGTGCAAAACATTCTGCTAGTCCCTGGGGATGAAAAGATGGAAAGTGAGTAATTTTAAGATGCTTACAATATAATAGGAGTGATAAACCATGTATATAAATAATTGTAATCTAAATTAGTTTATGAATAAATGAATAGGAAAAGGTCAAGCTAAGGCATGAAAGATTAAAGAGAAGAAAGATCTCTCCAATCTAGGTGGACCATAGAGGGTTTCACAGAGGAGCTGGTATCTGAGACAGACTGAAGAAAGGGAAAGATTTCAACAGATGAAGATATAAGGTTGGGGGGAAGGGAAGAAGGAGGAAGGGAAGAACTTCTCTGGAATAAGGAGATTGAATATATCTTTGGCCAAGAAATAGTACCAAAGCACTCAGGTTTTGCTACTGAGAAACATATCAGAGTATATAAAAACTCAGGGCAACATAGTGGAAAATTTTGACTTTGACCTTTCCTCCTTGGTGTACCTTTTGTACTGACTTAAATTCACCCAGGAATGTTGTCAGTTGAGGCTGTCGAGGGGGTGGTGGCTGCAGAACCACATAGGCAGTTACTAGGTCCCATCTCCATAAGGGTGGCTTCCTTAGATGGTGGTTTAAGTGTTGTGCCAGAAACAGGTACCATGGTCTAAATCAGGGGTGGAGAACTTGTGACCTTGTAGGTCCTTGAGTAAGCCTTTTATCTGAGTCCAAGTTTTACAGAACAAATCAAATCATTTTGTTAAGGGCAATGTTCTCTGAAGTTTGGATTCAGTCGAAGGGTCACCCTTAAGGACCTAGAGATGCCTTGAGGGCATAGGTTCCCCACTACCGGACTCCTGAGGTCTATGGGTTTATCTGACCAGACACTGGTAGGGAGTTGATTGTAATGGTAGCAGGACCAGCAAACTCCTACTCTACATGGATTATATAGCAGTGCTATGGGTGGGGAGACAGGTTATAAACAGTCAGTGGTCAGAGGTGCAGAGGTACAGGGGTACACTGCTATTTCCAGGGCTTTGGGACTCTGGAAGGAAGGAAAGAAGCAAGTAATTAAGTTCTTCTTATGGGCCATGCCCTGTACTAAGTGTTTCACAAATACCATCTCATTCCATCTTTACAACCACCTGGGAGTTGGGTTCTATTATCACCACTTCATGGATGGGAAAACTGAGGTAGACAAGGGGCAACTGGCTTTCTCAGAGTCACACAGCTCATTAAGTGTCTGAGGCTGGATTTCACCTAAGGTCTTCCTCACTCCAAGTCCAGTGCTCTGGCCACCTCCATCAGGGGCTGAAGAAAGGGCAGGGTCTTACTCTCTTGACTGTGGGAGCTAAGAGAGGGTGGAGCTAGTGATCCAAGGGAGGGCCACTGCTCTTTCTTGAGTTCAGAACCCTGGGCTAATCCCAGAGGTCCTAGGGGAGTTGTGGCCAAGGTGGTAGTCATGGTGGTAGCAGTGTTTTGATTTATTTGGTACATGCTATCTCTTGTACTTCCCTCAGGACAAATTAATTAGTTACACACACACCCCTCCCCAAGGCAGCTCAGCAGGGAGAGCCCTCAGCCTGAGGTCCAGAAGACTCATCTTCCTGAATTTAAATCCAGCCTCAAACACTCACTAGCAGTGTGACCCTGGACAAGCCACTTAACCTTGTTTGCCTCAGTTTCCTCATCTGTAAAATGAGCTGGAGAAGGAAATGGCCAACCACTCCAGTGTCTTTGCCAAGAAAACCCCAAATGGGGTCACAAAGAGTTGGACAGGAATGAAACAACTGAACAACAACAGCAACAATTACAATGACGAAGAATTACTAAGTAGGATTGTCGTTCTAGCAAGGAAAACAGTGAAGAGGATTTTAAATTGTAGAAACAGAGGGGGCTATGCTCTGCCTTCCTTTACATGGAATGGAGGCCAGCTTGGAAGATAGGGTCGTAAATTTGGGGGAGGAAGGTGTTTCACCACCACCTTGGCTAATATAATTACAATGAAGATGGTCATAGAAGCCACAGAATCAGTCGACTGATGGGCATGATCAGGTTTTGATGTGTAAAGAAGGTGCATCCCTTTTACCAGAAGGGAACTCCGACCATAGAGTAGCAAATGTTAAGGAATTTCACTGCAATTCCACAATCTGGGAATAAGTCTTGAGTCAATGGCAGAAGGTTATAAGACTGGTTATAGGCCATTAGCAGAAAGCAGTTGACACCACATAGGAAACATCATTGAATGTCTGAGAGTCATCCACACCTCTGGGCCTATGCCATTTTAGCAGTGAGCCAGTTCATTGGCAGAAGATCCCCAGGCTCCATGGTTCTTTGTGATCTTGCACCTGTACCAGAGGACAGCTAGGGCTGGAGATAGGGGAGTGAGCCAGAGATGGTTTATACTTCCTCCCCCCTCAAATGACCTTGTCACCAGGGGGACTGGGCCAGAAGCAAGCAATGCATTTATCTAGGAGCAAAGAGACACACTGTGGAGTCAGCACCACTCTCTCACCTAGCTGCCACGTGGCCATGAATACAGCACTACCACTTCCAATTGAATTTATTCTCTCTTATTCTAAGATCAAGTTCTTCTGCATGGAAGTATCCCAACAACCTCATGAGTTCTGAAAGGTCTGAGGATCCTGAGACTGAGGGGTCCCTGGAGTGTAAGCGACAGATATTAGGGGAAACAACTTAGTTGGCAGCAGATAGACACACTGAGGACCAGAAAAGATGGAAGACAGTCATTTTGGAAAGGCAGTCACTTTCAGGAATCATGAGCCCTCATGGTGGAGAGAGAAGAGATAGCTATGAACCACCTTGAAAACAAGAAAAGCACAGGTCTTTGAAAGACAGTTTAGTAGCTTGACAGATAGAGGTACACCCCAAAGGATCTGCATAAGGATGCTGATGAAGGAGAAAGGATTTTCAGTCCCACAGAATGTGTTACCCCTTTGCCAAACATGCTCCTTCTGTGTTTTCCTTAACATCAGTGTATTCTAAGTTCAAGCCCATTCTTCCCATGGATGCTGTGAGTATTCTTGGGAGTGTAAGTTTCAAGTTTAGAGGAGGAGTATTTTGAACCAACAAGCAAAATGCCTCAGCTAAAAAAATATTACAAACCCTGCTGGCTAATTCTTTTTAAAAAATTTTTTGTCTTTATTAATTTGCTTGTTTACTTTTAGTTTACAAGATTCAGTTCCACAATCCCTTGAGTTTCAAATTTTCTCCCTCTCCCTCTCCCTCTCTTCCTCCCTCTTCCCCCCGCCATGGTGGCATGCAATCAAGTATAGGATCTGCAAATACTTTCACATTAGACATTAGTCAGCTTGTAAAGAAGGATTGTAACAGATGGAATGAACAATGGGAAGGAATAAGCACAACCAAACAAGAAAAAAAAGCAGGTAGTTTGCTTCAATCTGCATTCAAACTCTATTCTTTCTAGTTCTTTCTCTGAATGTAGACATCTCTCTAAATAATGTGT
The DNA here is from genome assembly GCA_028646575.1 of Pseudocheirus occidentalis. Classification (NCBI taxonomy): domain Eukaryota; kingdom Metazoa; phylum Chordata; class Mammalia; order Diprotodontia; family Pseudocheiridae; genus Pseudocheirus; species Pseudocheirus occidentalis. Next base: position 13,202,488 of record CM053601.1, read on the forward strand.
CTTTTGGAGTTGTCTTATAATTTTGAGTTGCTGAGAAGAGTCCAGCCTATCAAAGTTGGTTGTCACACACATGTTGTGTCTGTGATTGTGTACAAATTTCTCCTGGTTCTATTCTTCTCACTCAGCATCAGTTTGTATAAGCCTCTCCGGGTAAATATGAAGTCCATCTGCTCCTCTTTTCTTACAGCACGGTAGTATTCCATTACATTCATATACCACCACTTGTTTAGCCATTCCCCAATTGATGGGCATCCCCTTAATTTCCAATTCTTTGCCACCACAAAAAGAGCTGCTATAAATATTTTTGTACATATGGGTCTTCCTCCCACTTCTATGATCTCTTTGGGACTCTTAGAAGTGGTATTGCTTGTCAATGGGTGTGCAATTATTTAAAACCCTTTGGGCATAGTTCCAGATTGCTCTCCAGAATAGTTGAATCACTTCACAACTCCATCAACAATGCATTAATGTTCCAATTTTTCCACATGCTTTCCAGCATTTGTCATTTTCCTGTTTTGTCATCTTAGCCAATCTGACCAGGGAGATATGGTACCTCAGAGCTGTTTTGATTTGCATTTCTCTAATCAATAGTGATTTAGAGCATTTTTTCATATGCTTTTAGATATCTTTAATTTCTTCCTCTGAAAACTCCTATTGGCTGATTCTTAATGGGAAAGCATACTGGTGGAACCCTGTAAATAATGGTGTTCATAATACAACCCAACAAGGTTATCTCTAGAATCCAGAAGTAATGATTTCTCCCCTGGGAGCACAAAGGAGTCAGGAAAATACTTCCATATCCCTCCCCTTTTCATATTATAGGCTTAGGTCATTCACGCTTTACTTCTGCATGGAAGTAGAGTACTGGAGTCTTTTATTTTATGGCTTTCATATCTGTGCTAGATTATGAAAGATCTGTTGGGAAGTGATACAAATTGCTGTTGTGCCCATATTAGACTGTGAGAGTCCTTATCCCAACTCCCAACCCCATTGACCAACCAGGTCTTCCAGAGCAAGGTTAGCTACACCCCACTTAGACTTCTAGGAATAACCCTGATGAAGAAGAGGGCTTTACATTAATACCCTTGGCTCAAGTCCTCCATTTTGATGCTTTCTCTCCAATATCAATTTCCCTTATAAAATTCATTAACACAGTCATTAGTGCCCCTGCATCACTTAATCAATCAACATCACTTACCTTTTACAAATGGGATATTTACTGAGAAGTTACAGCAAGATTAGAAGCACAAAAAAAAAATTTCCCCCTTCTGCCAACTGGGGTCAAGCTCTTACCTACACTACCTCTGTCCCTAGGAAGACCTTCAAGCAATGACTCCAAAGAATTAACTCCCACCATGTTCAGTTCCAAATGTGGCATATTTCATGAATAAATTCTTTTCTCTTGACTGACTTCAGTCCAATGCTATGGATTAAGCCAGTCACTTAGAAGAAGCACTTTTCCCTAAATTTGGCTGCCCACAAAACTCAGGTGCATCACGATACCTCTTGTCCTCCAACATTCAGAAATAACTCAATTATTTAATTTCCAATCTTCCTTTACCAGAGCAGGAAAGAATAGACACAATATAGAAACAACAGGCCCATGTGCTCATGGCTTCACATTGACCTGGAATGGAAGAGAGGCAGTTGGCCTCTTCCCTTTGCAAACGCTTACAGCAGTCTTTGCCTCCATTGATCACTACAAGGAAAAAGAGTGAAGTTCTACACTCCCCATGCACCCCAGATCCCTTGTATGCATGCTCAGTGTTGGTTCGGTGGCCAATGAAAAAGCCCCTTTCTTCACAATGTAGCATGCAGAGGAGACAGTTACAGAAGACCTGCACATCTAAACAAAGGCAGAAGCATCAGGACGGGATAAACCTTAAAGGGCAAAACCAAGATGTTATTGATTCATGCACAAACCTCCATCTTCCCTTTCTACCTTTCAGCTTCTTACTTTTTTCTTTGGATAAGCAGACTTTAAGAGAAATATAGCTGAGAAGCAGACAGATAATTTCTCTGGAGGGTCCAATCATGTGTGTCAGACAGGTTTCTGTCCATTGACCTTTCAGATTATAAGAAAATCTGACTGTTCTTCCTTGGATAGCCAAGGACTATAGGAGCTCATGCGTGATTCTTCTGCATCGGACTTCACTAAATAATTATTTGCTGCCAAAGGTATAGAAAAGAATGTCTCTAATAAAACGCTTTGCAACCATTTGATACAATCTTTGCAAAAGGCTGGATCCTTCCAGCACTTATGTGTTGCCATTTACCATGGATTTTTTTCATGCGTGAAAGAGGAAAGAATTCATAACCCTTTCATATCAGATGGATCTGCCTCCCTGGAGCCATGTTTTTCAATACGGACAATTTTAGAGTCTCGTACATATTCTCCCATGTTGTGTTACATTGAAGATTAGTAAGCTGTTCTTAGTAAGGCATTTGACCTTTAAAGCAAAAGCTGTTGCCTGGGAATCCCCACACAAGAACTGCTTAACCTTTGGCAAAATAGGGAAACAAATGTCCGTGGGCTGTGTTAGAGACCACATCAGTCTTATGAGGTTGTTGGAACCTACCAGTTGTTCAACAGCAGAAAACATAATCAGTGTCTTAAATTCAACTTAATAGTTGAACAAGCTACCCAACAAAAGTGAGTATAAGTTTTTGGTGGAGAGGGGCGAGAGGAACACTTAATTAAGTAGAGGAATATCAAGCATTGCTAAAGCTGAATTTCAGAGCTAAATAGAAAACTTTGTATTCAAATGGAAGAAGCCAGAGAAATATAAAAAGATAAACGTTAAAGAGAGTAATCATAAGAAATTCAATAAAGTTACTGTTTACATTCCTATACGGGAAAATTATGCTTGTAAATTGTAAGAACTTTAACATTAATGGGGAAGTTAGAAGTCTACATAGACAGAGAGCATGGGTGTGAGTTCATTATGCTGGAATAATATCTAAAAATAAAATGAAGGGGTTAGAAAGAGGTAGGCACTGGGAGAAGAGGAAAAGGAGAGATAGAATGAGGAGAAATTTCTGACATAAAAAGGACCCCAAGGAAAAACTTTTTATAGTGGAGGGAAAATTAGGGAATGGGCAAAGCTTGAACCACAATTTCATTGGAATTGATTCAAAGAGGGAAGACTATACATACATACACACACACACATGCAGCTGTGTATAGAAATCTATCTTGTCTCATAGGGAAATAAGGGGGGGAAGGTAAAAATATTTGAGGGATGAGGGAGATGATAAGGGGGCAGATGAAGGAGGGAAGTAATCAGAAACAAAATGGACATTTGAGGAAGGATAGAACAGAGAAGGATAAACAGAAGAAAACAAGAGAGAGAAAGATGTATAGTTAGTAATCAAAGCTGTGAACAGGAATGGGATGAGCTCACCCATAAAGCAAAAGTGGGTAGCAGAATGAACTAGAAACCAGAATCCAACAATATATAATTTATAAAAGACACACTTAAAACAGAAAGTCACAAACAGAAAAATAAAGGGCTGGAACATAATCTATTACACTTCAGCTGAAGTAAAAAAAAGCAGGGGGAGCAATAATGATCTCAGATAAATTAAAAAGAGACCTAATTAAAAGAGATAATCAGGACTATATTTTGCTAAAAGGTATCATGGGCAATGGTAGCTATGTGACTCAGTGAATAAAGCACTGGGTCTGAATTCAGGAAGACCTGAGTTCAAATCCATCTTCAAACACTTACTAGCTATGTGACCCTGGGTAAGTCACTTAACTTGTCTTGGTTTCCTAATCTGTAAAATGAGCTGGAGAAGGAAATGGAAAACCTTTAACTCAGGAATATTACTACTAGGTCAGTACCCTAAAAATATTTTTTAAATTAAAAAGATCTATGTGTATAAAATTATTTTATCATCCCTTTTTGTAGTGGCAGAGAATTAGAAATTGGAGGGGATGTTTTTCAGTTGGGGGATGGCTGGACAAATTCTGGCATATGACTATGAAGAAGTCCTATTGTGCTATAAGAAATGATGAGAGGAGTGGCCTCAGAAAACCATGGCAAGACCTATATGAACTGATGCAAAGTGAAGTGAGGAGAACTAGGAGATCATTGTGCACAAGGTTGTAATGGTGATCATCTGTGAGAGATTTGGCTACTGTGAGGAACACAGTGATTCAAGACAATTCCAAGGACTCATGATCAAAAAAAAAGCTACGGACATCCAGAGAAAGGACTGATGAACTTGAAGTGCAAATTGAAATATAATTTTTCACTTTGTTTTTTTCTTGTTTTTTGTGATATGGTTAATATGGAAATACAGTTTGCATTATTTCACATATATAATTGATATCGTTCTGCTTGCCTTTTCAGAGGGTGGGGGAGAGGAAGAGAATTTTGAGACTCAAAATTTTATAAGAATAGAACGCTTAAAATTAATTTCAAAAAGAATTCATGAGTGCCAAGTTCATAGAAACTGAAAAAATTACTCCCTTCAAGAAACAAACCACTAGGGCCTTTTGGCTACCTAATTGCAATTCCCTCTTCACATAGCCCTTAAGATTTTCCAGTGAGCTTGTAAGACTCTTTATTAAACCTTTACATTTCAGGAAATGAGAGTTTGACAGTACTGAAGGAGATGACAAATGACTCATAATCCAAACTAAACATGCAGTGGTTACCCTAGGCAGAAAAGAATTTTGGAAATAATCTTTCTCCAAATGACACAGGAATAGTTCATATTTTAAACCTTTGTCATGTCCAGTGAAACTCTAGCTTTACAAATTTGCTTTGATAAAGTAAATAAGGACAGCAAAAACTAAGAGCAATCTTATACTTTGAAAAAGACATCTTATTTTGCAAGCTGATAAAAAGTGATTTTAAAACACCTTTTGAATACTAAATAAGACCAAAGAATTGGTTATTTTCCAGCTAACATGCTGGTATATAGACTAATGGGTAAGTAAATAAGATGCTTTTATTAAGCTCCTCACATGTTCTGGACATTTGGCAACTACCATCTCATTTGGTCCTCATAATAGCTTAGTAAGGTAGTTGTTAATATAATCCCCATGTTTACAGTTGATGAAACTGAGGCATAAAGGTACTTAAGTTACTTGCCCAGAGTTACACACTAGTAAATGAGATTGGTTGTCAGCTCAGGTCTGCAATACTTTAGCCATGATGCCACCTAATTGCTTAGGTGGCAAATTTGTCAAAAGTAATATATCTTCATTACATTTCTGCATTGACCTTAAGGTTGAGATAAATGTCCCAGACATTTCAGATATCCATTCACCTTCCCTTGATCCAATGATAGTATGTCTCTCACATGGCTAATTCATTCTCTTCTGCAAGGGTAGGTGTAAATCAATAGTCAAGTTGAGTGTCATGATATAACAATAGATTATGTATTTTAAGCTAAATATTTGGGGTTTCTGCTTTATTCAGGAAAGTATAGTTAGTAAGTCATCTTTTTTTCATCTTCCTTGGTTCCTGAGGTAATTAAAATAATCTCCCAAATTTCAAAAGTACTGCTACTATAGATAGACTAATGGGTAAGTAAATAAGATGCTTTTATTAAGCTCCTCACATGTGCTGGGCATTTGGCAACTACCATCTCTAGATAGATAGATAGATAGATAGATAGATAGATAGATAGATAGATAGATAGATAGATAGATCAAGGAGATATCTTGGGTGGGGTGTGCTGAATAAAAACTATATTATAAAATGTGTGAAGAAGAAAGAAATAATAGCATGTTTCTTCTTTGCAACAATAGGGTTCATTTGTAATAAGATTAAAAATAATGGTGGTATAGCAATAGAGCTTAGTTCTCTTCTGAACTCAGCTGACATTTAGTGGAAAACCAAAGGTGTAAAACACAAAGGTGTGGGATGGATGGATTTCAGTGGAGGGTACTAGGCAATACCAAATAGCTGAACATATGCCCCAATGACTCCAGTTATCCCTATGAAGCAGATTAAAGGGAAAATTGAATTTGTTTCTGGATGATCTGCTAAGAATTAATGTGGTTTCCATAACAAGTACCAGGTGTGATTCAGATAGAATGCCATAATGGAAGGAAACTAGCCTTTCCATCCAGGAAGACCTGTGTTCAAGTCAAGCCTCAGACACAACCTTGAGAGAAGGTACCAACTTGCATTGGCAGAGAAATTTTCCTCATTTTGCAGTTCATTGCATCAAACAAACCAAAGGTTCAGTTTTATCCCTACATTCTACCATTTAGATGCAAATGAGTTCTGTCTTTTTCCATATAAGGGGACTGATGCCCTAGCAAATACCATTGTTTTTAATGGAATAAAGATTATAAGTAGGAATGTAAAGTCCAGTGATGAATAATAAATAGCTTTACTTTCTTCCCACCCACTGGGAAGAAGCCTCTCTGAGTAGGAAAATGCTTTTGGACAGTTATTTCCTTTGAGATGCTCTGAGCTCCATCTCTTGTTATATTATCAGAAAACAACAGTTTTATTATATCATTTCAGCGTTTCAAAGAGGCACCTTTATTGAGATAAAATTTAATATCTTGCTCTTGGGTTTTATAGTCAGTCGTGTCAATTTGAAAAATATTTATTTCTCCTGAAAAATCATGGTTGAAGACATTGTCTATATGAACACTTTTCCTATCAGGATCTCTGTAATTTGTTCCTAGTAGAATTTAGAGCCAGGAAAAACTTAATTTCCATGGATAAATGTTTAACTGATGTGAGAATCAGAAGGAGATTTGGCTATAAGAAATCAATAAAAATTTTAGTCAGTCAATTAATAATATGCTGACTTTATAATGATATAATAACTACACCATTAGCTTCTTTGTGGCTTTTTTCTCTACTAACAGCTACAAGAGCTCAATATCTAATCAGCATGTCACTGGCGAAGGAGAGTGAAAGTCCTTTTGGTACAAGGCCAAGGTTCAACCAAGCTACTAGAAAATACCAAGAGAAGCCCACAGGCTACTCCCAAGTCTATTCTTTTGGCAGCTTTTTTTCTGGGGCTGACTCATAGTAATTGGTTCCAACCAACCATCTGATTTGAGATTAGAAAATTTATTTGAATTTCTGTTTAATCCTTGAATGTTAGTCTGTGTCCACAAAATCCTCTGCAAGAAATCCACTAGACAAAAATCTCACTTGAGCTGTATAGAAGGACTGGGGGGAAATGGTTTGCCTCCTCCCCTTAATGCCTTATTGGTCAGAAAATAAACAGAGCGGCAAGAACCAAAGTAGTTGAAGACACCAGGAAACCTTCACCTTTTGTTTCTATGCTTGCCTTTATTATACACATTGATGGTTTCAAAATTTTTGTTGTTTTGAATTCTGTGTGCTCTTCAAGAACTCCCTCTAAGTCCATTACGTAGTAGTTTTTATTAGTTAAATAGAGAATGAGAAATGGTAATGCTTTCAAATTCCAATGGCCTGGGCGTTTATTTCTTGGCATCAGGCATCCACCAAAAATCCTTTCTTTTCCTCCCTGGGAAAGACTGACAGAATTCCTGATGTCCAAAATGGGATGATCAATAGCAAGAAACTTAAAAAATAAAAGGCAACAACCCTGCTTTCATCTTTTCAGCAATCTACTCCATGATTAGCCTGGTCATTGAATTCCAGATTCATTCTAAACTGAAATACACTTGACAATAGCTGGTTTAAAACTGAAATGGCAAAATAGGGGCACTTTTCACTGGTAATACATGAATCATTTTCTAATCCTACTTACCTGACATGTGAATCAGTAGGGGATTTGATTATAAAAAATCAACTGAGAATTTAGTTAATCAATAAATACTTATTAAAGTCACTTTCTTTGAAACAATATAGGACTATTACTAACTCCCATAACAAAGAGGCAATTTTCTTTCTCCTCATTATTCTATCCCCAAATATACATTTGAGAATCAATGTATCAGTTTGCATCTGTTCCACCTTCCCATGTCTGCGTTAATTCATATTGCTTGAAATGATGACTCTTTGTTGATCTTATAAAATAATTTGAGTCAAAATAGTGCAGTGGATAAGACTCTGGAGTTATTGGGAGACTCTGAATTCAAATGCTGCCTTAGATGCTTGTTAGGTATGTCACTTAAATTCTCTGCCTCAGTTTCCTCATGTGTAAAATGATGTGGTTGGACTCGCAGGCACCTATCTTTCCTTCTAGTTCTACATCAATGACACAGCAAGCATATACTTTCAAGACTAATAAAGATCCACTAAATTTCAGGATATCAAGACTGAAGACAACCAATTCATCGATCGACAAGCATTTACAAAACACCAGCTAGGTGTCAGGCACTCTGCTAGGTGATGAGGACACAATGAAATGGAAGAATAGACCCCACTCTCAAGAGAGTTTCCATTCCAGCAGGCAACATGATGCACACATTATGAATATAGAAAATATACTTACCAAAATAAGTGCAAGGTAAATGGGAATAGGTGTAGGAATTGGGGCACTGGAAAATGACAACTTTCTGTGATTCTGTGGAAGGTAGTATTTGAGCAGTTTTGAAGGAATGAGGGATTCCAGGAAGTGAGGGTGACAAGAAAATATATTCCATGCATAGGAGACAGCTAGCACAATAACCAGTTTGGCAATAGGGGAAGTGAAGGAATAGAAAGGTAACATGGGACCAGGCTAAAAAGGGCTTTAAAAGCTTGGCAGAAAAGTTCCTATGTGATCCCAGGGACAATAGGGAGAATTGAGGATTTAGTGAGTAGAGGCATTACATGGTTTGACCTGCACAATAGGAAAATATTTTTGTTAGCTATGTGGAGGACGAATTGGAATAGGGTTGTGTGGCATGAAGACCAATTAAGAGATTGTTGCAGTAGCCTAGGCAAGAAGTAATGAGGACCTGAACAAGGGCAGTGCCCATGGGGATGGAGAAAACAGAAACCAATGCCAGAGACATGATGGAGGGAGAAACGGTAAGATCTGGCTAATGGTTGAAAATATGTTGTCTAGGCTAGTGAGGAGTGAAGGGTGACACCAAGCATGTGAATCTGGGTGGTCGTGTTCTTGACACCTTGGGAAGTTCAGGAGTGGTGGGGGAGTGGGGAATGGTGGAGAATTGGGTGGTAAAATGAGTTTAGGTTTGAGCATGTTCAGTTTGAAATTGTTCCCTATCAACTACTTCCTTATCTACTGTATTCAAATATTCCTAAGTGCCGGCTCCCTCACTTAAAAAAAACCCAAACTTTCAACAGACTCCAATATCCCCTCAAGTTATCCTGTTTCCTCCATTGTTTAACCAAACTCCTAGAAACCAGCAGTCTACAGTTGCTGCCTTCAGTTCCCCTTCCCTCACAATTTTGCAACCTGGTTTTCAACCTCATCATTCAAGCCTTCTCTCTAAAAATATCAATTATCTTTTCTGGCTTTTTCTCCTTCCTCATCCTTCTTGTTCTCTCTGTTGCAGTTGGCACTTTAGAACACTATTCCTGTTGGACACTCTCTTCTCTGGGTTTTCATGACACTGCTCTCTCCTTGTTCTCTTCATACTGGTAGGCTTTCTCCTTTTCTGATTTATCATCCATATCACATACCATAATTGTGGCTATTTTCCAAAGCTGTCGTGTCCTCTCTCTCTCTCTCTCTCTCTCTCTCTCTCTCTCTCTCTCTCTCTCTCTCTCTCTCTCTCCTGATACGTATGTGATCTTTTCATAGATAACTCACAGATCTATATATGGAGCCCTGCTTTCTCCCTTGAACTGCAGTTGCACATTACTAATTAGATATTAAAACTATATCTCAGAGACACCTCAAATTCAACGTGTTCAAAACAATTCATCTGTTTCCCCAAATTCCAACATTCTTCCAACTAACCTATTTTTGCTTCAGGGAATTCTTCCAGTCTCGACGGCTCATACCATCAGCATTATCCTCATTTCCTTACACCTTCTCATCCCACATATTCATTCAGCTGCCAAATCTTGCCATTTTTTTCCTTCACACCATCTCTCACATCTAATCCCTTTGGTCTATTCACTAAGCTTCATCTTGATTTACCTTCATCACATCTCACCTAGAGAGGTACAATGGTCTCTTAGTTGCTTTCCTTGCCTCAGGTATCTGTCCATTTCAATCCTTGTTCTACTGCCAAAGTGTTTTCCCCCTGACATTGAGGTCTGACTACATATTTTCCTGCTAAACAAAATCCATTATCTACCTATAGTTTCTAGGATCAAATATAAATACCTCTGTTTCATCTTTAAAACTCTTCACAAGTTCCCATTGTTCTTTACATGGCACTCCATTTTCAGTTCTGTCTCATTTCAGAACAGTGAAAACTATTTTGTATATGAATAATCTTAGATTGCTGAAGTGATAAAGAATTCTGCTAACAAAGTAATTCTGATAACTCATAAGAATTGATTGGGGAAAATATTGAGTTCATCTGGTCAGGTTTAGCAATAAGATTTTAATAAGGCAGGGAAACATGAACAGAACTTCATTTGACCAATTTAGGAGGTTTTTGTAGCATTAATTCCAATAATAAGGGTACATTAAGTATATGTAGCCTAAACTCAACAGATACAGAATAAATACTCTATAAATAAATGGTGGTTAAATATAAGTTGGGTCTTCAGACAGATCTTGAGATAGAGAGACAGATAGAAAAACATTTCTTAAGGACTTACTATGATCCAAGCACTGAACCAAACGCTGAGAATTCAAATACAAGCAAAAAGTAAGATGGTCTCTGTAATCAAGGAGAATTCTAAGAGGGCAAGGCAGCAGATGAGAGAGGATGGCTTGATGGGGAAGACTGAGAGTCAGTAGTGGAGCTGGAAGAGGAGTAAAGAAGTGAGCACAGTTGGCTTGGCACTCCTGAAAATGGAGATTCTGGTAGGAGCTCATCAATTAGAGGAGGATATAGGGGCAGAGGAATTGTCAAGGACAAGAGGCTTCTGGGCAACAGAAGGAAAGTTGGGAGAGTCAGAAGCAGAGAAATTCTACAAAGTGGAGATGAGGAGGAAATGCATTCCAGTCGTGGGGGATGGTCAATGCAAAAGTATGCTTCAATGTGCATTCAGATTCTATCAGTTCTTTATCTGGAGGTGGATAACATTTTTCATCATGAAATTTGCACTTGTCTTGTAATTTTTTTTGGATCATTGTATTGCCGACAACAGCTAAGTCATTCAGAGTTGATCGTTATGGTGTTGCTTTTACTGTGTACAATGTTCTGATTCTGCTCAATTCATTTTGCATCAGTTCATATAAGTCAAAGAGGCTTTCTTACATCATCTTGAAGAACTCATACAACTGTTTGAGGTATGTTTTCATTGGGCAATATTTTTTTTCTGGACCTGTGATTTCATTAACATTGAAACTCCCAGTGTGAAAACTCCCTCCATCAATGCAGATTAGCAACTGCTCTATCACTTACAGTCTTATTGATTTACCTGGGGCACTGAGGAGTTAAATGACTTACTTATCCTGACATTATATGTATCAGAGATAGGACTCATGCATAACCTAGGGATACAAGTTCTCCAATAAGAAAAATTCAATCCCTTCATTTTAAGAGTTAGAAGGGACTTCAGTAGTAACCTACTTCTACCTATACTAAGTGAAAACCTCCATTATTACATACTTGACAAGTGACCATACAATCTCTACTTGAAGATTCCCTTGGGGAAGAATCCATCCCTTCCTGAGGAGAGCTCTGTTTGTTAAGAACCTTTTCCTAATTTCAAACTGAAATTTGCTTCATTGCAACTTCTACCCACAACTCCTGTTTCTGTTCTTTGGAGCTAGGCAGGTAGATTTCATCCCTCTGACACACGATGAAGATAAGTGTGCCAACCCCTAACCCAACCTCCTTTCAATATTGTCTTCTCCAAGACAAACACACCCCTGCTTTAAAAAAAAAAGATCTTCTGATGACATTCCCAACTCTATTGCTTCCTCTGAATGTTCTCCAGCTCATCAGGATGCTTCCCAAACTATAGCACCCAGAACTAAATATAGAATTACAATTGGGGTTTCACCAGGACAGAATACAAAGAGACTATCATTTTATGCCTGGGAACTATGCCTTTCTTAAAGCATCCCAAGACTACATTTAAAGTTATTCTTGCAAAAATAAAATAAAATAAAGTTCTTCTTGCATTTTAACCTCTTCATCCATTGCTCTATGGTCCAATCAAAATTACCTTCCCTTTACTCCCCAAACACAGTCCTCGATTTTCCATCACCATACCTTTGCAATGCTTGTCCCTCTTTCCTCACCTCCTCTTCATAGAAGCCATCTGCTCCTGACTCTTAGGATTTCATCATATCCCAGTATCCATTTCTCCTGGGATGAAACCTCTGTCCCTGAGAGTCCCTTTTCTGAGAAATTCTTCCTAGAACTTCAATTTTGAAGAAGTGCCCAGGCCAACCATGCAACTTGTTCCTCTTTTTCTAGCTCCATGCATGATTGGTCTTCTCCATTAGGCTCTTGTGTGAGCATCTTCCCTTCCCTCCATCGTTTTTGATCCCTTCTATGTGTTTTCTCTCACATAAACTCCTTTTGACTTGCATTTGTCTTTACAATTCTGCTATATACTGAATTGTGAGTAATCATGCCTCTATTGTTACTGCCGCCATCTTGAATTTGTCAAGTTGTTTACTGAAAATGTGTGACTCAACACAGCTAACATAGGCTACCAGAAGCCTTGGATGCAGATCTCCCTGATGCCAAGACCAGTGTTCCATCTGCTGCATCAGTAGGCTCCACATGGCATGTATACACCCTGAGGACTCATGAGATGATTTAAGGGGGAGTGAGGTGTTTCTTTGTAGTATAATAGTAAGCATACCAATCATGCCACTCGAACACAACCAACCTCATAACTTCCACAAACAGGATTATCTGCTGCTGTCTCAATGTGATAGGGGGGTAAGACATGTGTGTCTGTCTGTACCATAGGGGTAGCACTTTAGGGTTTGCAAAACTTCATACATATTATTTCATTTGATCACATGCTTTGACTATTTATTGAGGAAAGACTTTTAGACATAAATTTGAATTGGGTTTTTATATATGTTAGATATATGACCTCTATCAGAGAAATTTGTTATAAAGATTTTTTCCCAAGATACCTATTTCCCTTCTAATCCCAACTTCCTTAGTTTTGTGTTTGTATAAACTAAAATTAATATTACCCACTTCATCATCTGTGACCGTCTCTGTTTCTTGCTGGTCATGAACTCTTTCCCAATCTACAGATCTGGGAGGTCATTTCTTCTTTGTTCCTCTAATTTATTTTTTATGTCACCCTTTATATCTGACTCATAAATTCATTTTTATCTTATTGTGGTGTATAATGTGAAATATTGGTTCATTTTTAATTTCTGACAGACTGCTTTCTTTTCTTTCCCAGAAATGTTCTTCCAATAGTGAATTCTTACCCCAGCACAATCTTTGGCTTTATCAAACACAAGCCTTCTGGATGCATGGGATTCCTTGACTGACTCAGGATTAAAGACTCTTTTCTCCTGGCTGCCTGAATGCAGAGCTCCATCAGCCTTTCTGATGCTTGGCTGTTGGATCACAGTGGATAACTGGGGCAAGGGAGTTTTGCCTAGCTGAATTGGGAACAGTGCACCATACATAAATCTAAAGACTGGTGTCCTCAATGTCTATCATTATAGAATATCCTTCTCCTTAGCCATGGCTAAGTAAACATCCTTCTGCTAGCTGTCAAATGACCTTACAAATGTCTCATTCTTTTTCCAATATCAAATCTGAATTACCAGTGCACTGGCCTGAGTCAGGATCTACTCCTAACACAGGTTTTAAGTAGGACCATCCCCATTTATCACATAAAGTCAACCTTAAAAAAATAAAAGAAATCTTGTGCAGAGAATAACCCAAGGGTCTGTCCTCTGTGTTTGCATTGGCTTGAGAAAGTTAATGATTAAAAGGTTCCAGATTTCCCCCATCGTTGCCCTCTTGGATATCGATTTTCATTTATATGATTTTATGTCTGCTGGGCCAAGGATGCTTCCCACCCCCATCTGCTTCTGTGTAGAGATTAATAATTGATTTGTTCATATCATATGTGGAAAGTTTATCGGAAAGGAGGCAATCACTTTTTGAGATGACCTCTCATAGAGGTGATGAGCCCTGTGGCATCAACATGAATTTGAGTAGTCTAAGAATAATGAAAGTCCTGGTTTTGCTGCTTTCTGTAACATTTGTTCATGCTGAACACAGAGGTAAGATTTTTAAAGCTGTGACACTGTACTGTAATTTTTTTCCATGCACATATTCCTTTCTTTTAAAAATATATAAAAGAAATTGTAACAGAGAGCCATGGGTTTTCTCTTTTTCAAATAAGCACAGCCAGTGCTTGAATGGATTTTTAAATATTTAGAAGCTTTTGAATTAGGATGTGTACCTTGTGTAAGGCATTGGAAGCAAAGGTTCAGATTGTAAGGTTGGGTTTTTTTTTTTCTTTTTGACAATAAGGAATGGTGTCAAATGCAAAGCTTTTTACAATGAAAATTAACACAGATGGTTAACAGAGTGCCCATAATGTGGCAGATGTCTGTTTATTGAACCTCAAGTTGACATACATTCACAGGCCCAGGGAGATGCTATATTATGCCTTAAAATTTTCATGCTTCTATTTAAAACTTATAGGAGTAAATATTAAAAACTAAAATCAACAAATAAAATTAATTTTAAAAATTCATGTTTTTGAGGGATGGAGTGGGTAGTGAAAATGCATAGTAGACAGTATGATCCAAAGATGATGTCAAGTATTTTTCTTTTTTTTCCTTTTTGGAGGAGCAGTTGGGGTTAAATGATTTGCCCAAGGTCACACGGTTAGTAAGTGTTAAGTGTCCGAGGCTGGATTTGAACTTAGGTCCTTCTGACTCCAGGGCAGGTGCTCTATTCACTGCTCCACCTAGTAGCCCTGAAGAATTTTTCAAACGACAATTTGGACCACATACAGCTGTGTCTTTTTTTCTGATAACCTAGATAGTGTTTCCAGACAGAAAGATTCAGTGCCCTGATCTTTACAAAATGCGCAGGCCATTAGAAAAATCTGTTCAATTTCTGAAATCAGCATGTAATTATTTCATAGTTAGAATAGTTTGATATGAGGAAGATCAAAGTTAAAATCCTGCCTTAGACATTGATTACTTGTATAACTGTAGGCAAATCCCTTATCTCACTGAGGCTAAATTTCTTCATCTGAAAAACTGGGAAAATGATAACACATACCCTTCTAGGGCTGTTGTGAAAATCAGATAGGCTAAGGAGAGTTGTGCACCTTCAAAGCTTAAAGTGCTATATACATGTTAGTTACTGGTTAGGACCAAAATTAAAATAATTGATACCTTTGAACAGAAGCACAATTAGTCGTATTACATATGTGAGTGTGTGTAGCACACGCATACATATTCAACACACACATGTTATATAATACACACATGTGTGTGCACATATGTGTGGACATGTGTGTGGGCATGTGTGCATATGTGCATCTATCTACATAGATGCACATATGTTCAGAATAGATTTTCAATGACATCCTTACCTCTGGACTGTTTCTAAACTTTTAGTAGAAACAATTTTACTAAAAGCATGCAAAGCAAAAACTTTATTCTAACTGATACAATTAATCTCTATTTCCTGTTGCTTTTTTATGACTTACCGAGAAATCCACATTCATCCTGATTTATCAGTCATGAAATTATTTTATTGTTCTTGCAAAATTGCAGAATAGAACTTCAGAATCCATTTCGGGTAAACTATTCAAGATGAAATGTCAATTGAATTTGCCTATTAGTTCTTTAAGCATTAAATTTAATTGGGCAAATATTTATTAAGCACTTACTCTGGAAAAAGCACCATGCTAGGGGCTGGGAGGGGACACACAGTGAAAATCGGTTGGGGGAGTCTCTGACATCATGCTTCTTATAGTCTACAATCAAGATATAACCCCCCCTCAAAAAATGCAATGCAAAATAAAGTAAGTAGAGAAAGAAAGCAGAGGAAAGGTATCTTGTGATGTCTGCTGTGAGACAAAGGTTATCACAAAACTCCACCCTTGGCCCTTTTATGAAGATCCCATCCAGTATTGGTTCACTTCTCTGAGAGTTGCCATGCCCAAGTTTAGAGCAAAAAAAGACCTTTTGGGGTTACTTCAGACTAGGATGGCCCCCAGACCTCAAGAAACAGGTGAAGGGCACACCTGTTTCAATATGTTTGCTGGTTTCATGCCAGGACACTTTAGCACCAGTGACTAACACCAGAATATTCTATAACTCTAGGCTAAATTGGAGAGTGGGCAGAAAGCTGGCCTCAAAACCAGGCAGACCTGGGTTTGAAATCTGACTCTGATCCATACTGACTTCTTGCTCACCTTAACCTCTGTGGGCGAGGAAACTCTAAGACTACAAATATGAGAGAAGGGACTGACCTACACTGGAGGAGAACGTTTCACCACCAGATGGTTCCCTCTAGCAGTGGAATCACAGACCAATCTTTATACCTATTCAATACTAAATATTTCCAAAGGTCCAGCAATAGGAGAGTGGGGACTTTCCATCTTACGTAAGCCTGAGGAGTTGTACTTGACTACCATGAAAGTATTGTACGATAGTCTGCTCATTTCTTATATATCATATGTCAAATTATATTTACTTGTAATGAAAAGTCTATTGTAAACATGGATATCTCTGACCACCTCTGCTCAGGCAACAGGGTCTGGGCAATCTCCCATTGACCCACTGACTTGATCTGTTACACAGTTTCTCCAACAAGATGGCCCATATAACTGACCGTCTATATAATTCAGCTGCCAAAAAATTCCAAATGACAGCCTATATAAACGAAGAGTTGTCTCAGTTGCAGGCCTGAAACACTCCTTTGAGCAATATCAGAATGCAACAGCTTGAACATAAAAGCTACTTGACTATTCACCAAGATCCCAATAAACAAGTCTACACTCAGAAAAAAGTTCAGGTTCCTTCTCTGCTGCCTACAAACATACCCAGATTCCTTCCCATTTTTTGTGTTCTTGCTACCTGCCTGTCACCTCCTTTTCCAGTCCATTGATGGATCTCCCTCCACATCTGTGGTAGGAGATTAATCCATTTTATGTGGGTAGTATGTGAGTCACTGGGAGGTCTTAGTTAAGGAAGCATATTGTACTGTGGTGATGAGGACTGGGTTAGTTCACAGCCAGGGTCACATCCAGCATCTTATCTTTCCACTTTGTTTTTCTTCCCACCTCCCCCTTCACCTTCCCCTGCGCTTATTTCTAGCCTTCTTGTCTTCCCAACACCCTCAAACGACCTTTTGAGGGGTGGGACGATTTCTGGTTTCTTTAGTATCTTAAGTATAAAAGTCCCATCTTGGCAGGAAATGCTTCAGAGAACACCCATGAGTTTCTACAACCCTCTGGGAACAATTTGCTGCATCCTTGACATAGTGACTTCGGAGAAGGAAAGGAGTAGTGGTTGTCTTTTGAATCATTTTAACTTTCAATCAGTCAACAAGTTTTCATTAAGAACTTACTATGTGTTTAAGCACCGTGCTAAGGCCTCAGGATACAAAGAGAGGCAAAAAGCAGACTGTGCCCTTCTAATAGGGGAAGGAACAGGGCAATGACTATGTCCATGCAGGATGTTTACGAAGTAGATGAAAGAAGTATGAAAAGAGAGGCAGGTGGACATTTAGGTGGCTAGGGTAGGGACTACTGCAGAAAACAAGATTTGAGCTGAGTCTAGAAGGAATCCGGGAAAGCAAAAGAGGCAGGGATATGGGGATGGAGAGCATTATGGGCATTGGGGGTGGCCAATATGAAGACTCAGAGGTAGAAAATGGAGTGTTTTTTAGAGCAACTAGAAATAAGTCAATGCCACCAGATGGTAGATGATGCTGAATAGAGTAAAGTATAAGAAAACTGCAAAGGTAGGAAAGGACCAGGTTTTGAAGAGTTTTAAATGCCAAGCAGAGGAATTTATGTTTTGTCCCTGAATTTATAGGAAGCCATTGGAACTCATTACGCGAAGGGTTGACATAGACAGATCTATGCTTTAGAAAATCAGTTCATTAATTAATCCCTTAATCAGCAAAGCAGTTCTTGTTATATTCTGTTATCTGTGTATGCTTTATTTTTTTCAAGCTTGAAGCTTTGGACAGCCCTATCATAGACAGGATTCAGAATCACAGCTCTCCTCCCACAATGGGTATAGCCCAAGAACCTCTCTGGATGTCTCCCTCTTTTCTTAATCTATACTTTCCCCTTTGATAATTTTCTTAGCTCTCATTGGCTCAATTATCTTCTTTACTCAGATGCTCAGATGACTCCCACCTTCGTGCAAATGATTCTAGCTCTATTATTTCTTGTGAATTGTAATCTTGCATTTCCAACTAACTAGCCATTAGATATTTCCTACCAGATGTCCCCTGGTATCTCAAACTCAGTATGGTCAAAACAGAATTTACTGCCTTTCCACCTAAACCTTTATCTCTCTTGCTGTTAAGGGCACAACCAGTTACGTAAGTTCTCAACCTTGGGGTCATACTTAAATCTTCATTTTTCTTCCTTCCTCATATATAAATATTTGCTCTAAGCCTTGCTGATTCTCCACTTACAACATTTCTAACATCTATCCCATTTCACCCATTATCATAGTTACCATTTTAGCTAGGCTCCCCCCCCAACCCCAGCCATCATTTCTTTGCAGCACTATTACAACAATAGTTTTAATACAATAATAATAATTACCATACAATATTGCTCTATCGCCTAACTCCAATAGTAGTTAAAATACACTATTACAATAATAATTCTTGTGCTTACTTCAAAGGTCTCACCTCTCCAATCTATATCCAAAGCATATCCAAAATGATACTCCTAATTCACAGGTTTGACCGTGCCTCTGGATGTACTAAAAATCTCCAATGGATGCCTAATTCCTCTAGGATAATATGCAAATTCTCTGTTATTTCTTGGCTTTCACCAGCTGGTTCCACCCGCCCTTTTTAGGCTCATCACATAAATCATGTGTCCTCATATATACAGACAAGCCTCATTGTATCACACTTGGCTTTATTGATCTTCATAGATATTGCATTGTTTGGTTTGCAGCCCCCCTGCACATATATTTCCCAGCATGTGTTCACATTATATCTCTCCATCACATTTTGGTCATTCTTGCGATAGTGTCAACTTTTTCATTATTGTTACTATATCAGTTATGGTGATCTTGGGCCAGTGATCTTTGATGTTACTATTGTAACTGTTTTGGACCACCCCAAACTGTGCCCATATAAAACAGCAAACTTCATCAATAAAGGTTATATATGTTCTGACTGCTATGCTCACCAGTCATTCACCATTTCTCTCCCTCTCCTCAGGCTCTGAGGTACAACAATATTGAAAAATATTACATAAACTTAGGTGACGAAGCAATTGCAGGATTTGAAAGGATTGACTCCAATTTTGAAAGAAGTTCTACTGGGGTTAAAATACTACCTACCAAACAACATGCTTGCTACAGAGAAATTCCTCATGAAAGGAAGAGTCAATCAAGGGGGCAAGCTTCATTGTTGTCCTATTTTAAGATATTGTTACAGCTACCCCAATCAGTCATCAACCATTAACATTGAGGGGAGACCCACTACCCACAAAAAGATTAGAACTCATTGGAGGCTCAGATTATGGTCAGTATTTTTTTAGCAATAAAATATTTTTAATTAAGGTGTATACAATTTTTAGATGATAGACAATTGTCTCAATAGAATATAGGCTCCTTTTTTCCTCTTTCTGTTCCTAGAACCTAGCACAGTGCTTTTCACACTGTTGAACACGTTGTTATTCAGTTGTTTTAGTCCTGTCTGACTCTTCATGACCATATTTAGGGTTTTCTTGGCAAAGATACTGGAGTGGTTTGCTATTTTTTTCTCCAGCTCATTTTACAGATGAGGAAACTGGAGCAAACTGAGCCAAGTGACTTGTCCAGGGTCACACAACTAGGAAGTGTCTGAGGAATGATTTGAACTCATAAAGATCAGTTGATGTCAGAATTAAAAGCCAGAAGTTAGCTCCCCTTTGATATTCCTCAGGCATGAGTAGAGAGGTTTTCTCTCTCTGAGTGTTACTGGCATTACTCATATATAATGGAATTATTATAAATCTCTTTTTAATCCCACTAAGGATGATGTCAGTGTTACAGGGGCATTTAAAACAGGTTCAATTACGAAGTTTTGTACAGAATAATACTAAGTACTTATCATTTATTAAAACATTTCCATTTAAAGGCAAGGCTTTTTTTTAAAGAGGCCTCATTTAAAAAAAAAAAGAATCCTCAGTGCCCAGATGAATTAAATAAACATTAGAGCATAATATTGTGTATGTAGGAAAAACACACACCAGACATGATGGCACAAGCCTGTAGTTCTCGTGACTAAAGATACCGAGTCTGGTGGATTGCTTGAGTTCTGGAGGTCTGCACTATAATAGGGATAAAGCCCATTGGATATCCACACCAAATTTGGCACCAATGTGGTGAACCGCTCTCCCTTTCCACCATTTGAAAGGAGAAGGTTACCAGGTTGCCCAAGGAGGGGCAAAGTGCCTCATACTGGAAAAGCAGAGTTTGTTAAAGATTCTGTCCATCTCAGTATTGAGATTTAACTCCTAAATGGCTACTGCTCATCCAGCTGGAATAATATTGGGAGATCTGGGCCCTAAAAACCCCCACAACTAACAAGGATATTGTTATAACAAAGAATTATAGTATCACAGAATAAAATAAATAGCTGGAATAAAAGGTATAAATTAGGAGATGAGAATTCAATGTTTGCTACAGACATTTAGCCTACACACAATGATTCATTCAGGAAGAATGGGAAAGGGAATAGAATAAACATTTAAATGTGATTGGCCAGACACTGTGCTGTCAACAATTATCTTAAAAATCACCTAAAACATCAGATGGGAGTATGGAACAATGGAGAGTCCTGGAAGCTGAGCCAGAGATTTGAATCCAAAATCTATCAGTAATTACTTGTATGACCTTTTGGATTAGATTTCTACAGTCCCCTCTACTCTAGATCCAAATCTAAAAAGCTAGCAATAAGAAACCACATCCCTGAAGGGGAATGATGATTGCCTCCTACCCTTAACATACCTCTGCAGTGGCAGACAGTTGAGAAATAAACCTTTGCAGGTTCTTATTCAAATGATAACTTTAGTCAGATTTAAAAGCAATTCTATTCATTTAGTATTCTACAGAATCTCTGTCTTAAAAATCATGTGAACATTTCATTTTTTCTGTAGCTTTTTAAAATTGAATTTACAAATAATAAAAAAAAACCTCAGGTCATGTGCCCAAAATAGAGTCAAAAGGTGGTTCTTAAGAAGCATAAGCCGTGATTCTTGGATTTGTGGAGTTTGTGAGCTGGTAACTATGGACCCTACCCAAAGAAAGGTGAACAGTATTTTTTCTTCAATGTTTACTTTGCCTTTTTTTAATTTATGGAATGAAACAAAGTGTTGTGGTTTATGGGCACTAGGAACCCTGAAATGCAAGGGTACAGGGCAGGGGTCTACATCAAAAGAATTGGACCACTCAAACTTTCTTTCAGTCAGATACAAAGTTTATTGTGCAGTCAAGGAATCTGCACAATTATAAAGCAGCAAGATCAACACTTTTATACAGAAAGACTATGGGAAGATCTGGATGTGATTAAGGAGTGGCAAGTAGCCTGGGGGTGGTCTGGAGGTAACAGAGAAAGGGGTCTAGATGGGATTAAGGAATATTAAGTAAATTAATTGAATGGTCAAAATGGGCTGGCATGGGTCAGATGTCTTGGATGGAAGCATCAGTGATCTGGCCTACTACAGGAAAAATAAGGGACTGGGTTAATTTCAAAGTCATAGTGTTTTCCTTTCTGGGATTCAAATCCTATCCCCATCATTCCTCCCTCAAGCAAATGGAACCCAAAACTTTTTGGAGTAAGGGGCAAAGGTCTCGGCTTCTGAAACTCCTTCTTGCTGTCAAGGGGCATAGAGCTGTCCCTGCCTGGAGGGGTCCCAAGGAAGAGTTTGACTGGAACTGAGCATAGGCTGCATCTAGGGGATGATGGGTAGACATGGGTTGGTACCCACTGTTCACTACCAACTGTAGGTGAATGGTTCATAACTGGGAAGGCAAAAATCTGATGAGCAAGTCTCATATTTCCATAATATAGTATGATAAAAAAGTTATTGCACATGAAACTGCAAATTTACTTTGCACAACTTGCTGTTCCTTACAAATATACAACAAAATTTTCATGTAAATTTCTTTTTTTCCTTGCCTCTCACCCACTCCTGCCCTCACTACTACCATTAGATCCAAATAGACATATGTATGTAAAATTGTTCTATACATACTTCTCTTTCTCTTTTTCTACATTTATTTGTTTTTAAGGTTTTTATTTTCAGCTTTAAATTTTCTCCCTCTATTTCGTCCCCTCCTCCACCTGTTGAGAAGGCAAGAAATACAATACCCATCCTACATATGAAGTCATGCAAAGCATATTTCCGCATTAACCATGATGTGAAAAAAAATGTAAAGAAAAATAAAGTGGAAGAAAATCTGTTTCAATCTGCACTGAAGAGTTCATGAATTCCCTCTCTGAAGGTGGATGGCATTTTTCATCGTGAACCCTCTGAATTCTTTTCTCAATAGAAAAGTGTTAAGTTCTATATTACCTAAGTGACCAATAGGGTTCCTCAGCTGCCCCATTAGTCTAAAGCTTCATTAGACTCTAAGCTCCTTGGGAACAGGGACTTTTAAAAATCTTTCTTTTTTATCCCAGCACTTAGTACAGTACCTGGAACCTATTTATAAATGTATATTGCCTTCAAGCTTATAATTGGTTGAGACATTTTCTCATTCTATCTCAGGAGATGGTTTCTGTCTTAATTTAATTGAAGTGGGATGATTTGGTTCATTTACTCCACCAATCTCTCTCCCTTGCTTTCTCCCCTCAGTTTTAATATTTTCCCTCCTCAGCAAATGCACTAGAGTGTGTTTAATAACATCCTTGTTTCCAAATCCTAGTCTGACTTTCAGTGATTTGGAGAAGTTCTGCATTATCCAATTTGAATTTCCTCCCTAGTGCCTTGTACTAAGGAATCTTGAGAAAAGTCTGTGTAGCAGAGTTCAAAGTTGCTTCTAGTCATCAATATTCTTCCATGCTTCTAAATATATGATGATACAATTAAACAAGCAAATACCATTTTATAAAGCTCCAGTTGGTTAATGCTTGGGTAATTGCTTTCAGAAAAAGGCCTTTTCCAACCCCAAAATAATGAGGAAAAGGACTAATGAGGGAAAAAAAAATCAAGCAGTCCCTTCTCTGAAAGAAGATCTGGTCCCTTATAATTGTCCCAGAGCATCAGGGCTCTATGGGCACCTGACGTTGGTCTGGATACCAACCCTTCACCTTTAAGGAAATAAACCAAACTGATTTGGTTTAATGCTTTTGTGGCAATATAGTTCTACTAGCCCCAGGGAACTGGGGTACCTAACCTCTCCATGCCTCTCTCACTGAGGGCCCTATTCATTCTGGCCTCTGCAGGTTCCAAGTGCTATAATGAGATCAGCACTGTTTGGGTTTAGTCATTAATTTACTTTTAAAAAAGAAAAGAAAAAAGAAAAAGCTTCCTATCCCAGAGGAAAAGCTTATTCCCTCCACAGTTTCCCAAACTACCCTTCTTCTTGAAGGGATTTTGGTTCTGGGGTAAACTTGAAGTCACCTGCTCACCCTCAGGTAAAAAAACCATCTGCCCCATGCTTGCAAACTGTCTCCTAGGTAGGGATAAAGAGAGAGTTACAACTTTGCCCTTTCACCTCCCCCCCTTTACACCTCTCCTCTATAGTCATGTAAATATATTATAAAATTCCTCTGGGTCCCTGTAACTACATAGGACAGCCACAAATTTCTCCATGGATCCTATAAAAGACACATATTTTGTCGCAGGCAAATGAGTCCTTGGAGTTCCAAGAAAAGCACCTCTGGGTCTTTCTACAAGGCACAACTGGAATTTACCAGCAGATACTGAGCAGATACCAGCGCAAGAGCAATCCCGAAAGAATTCTAAATCCCCCCAGCAAGAGTAGGGTCTTTTAGAGACTAAAGAGACCAGCTCCAAATAGGCATCAGGCTTCTGATAATAAGCATGAAAGGGTAGGTTACTTAGGGTTTCTAGGCCAGCAAACAAGACTTATTCCATGAACCTCCAGTCCATGAGAATCTTAGAAAAGCTGGTTTGGATTCATATTACAGTATGGCAAGCACTTGAGATCTTCTTGAAAGTAAAAACAAGGAAAGGAAAGGAAA
>CM053601.1:13227345-13243203 GCA_028646575.1 Pseudocheirus occidentalis
AGATTGTGGCTGATGGGGTGTATGTGTCCTACGTTTATGAATTGTGTTTTCCTCAGAAAGGATAGGAATGTGATTGCTTGATACAGAGAACTTTCTAATAGGGAAACTCCCTTTCCCACTGAAGGTCAGCATTGAGCCGCCTAGTCCTAGATCTTAATATTGAAGTGATTTGGCCAAGGTGTTATGGCCAGTACCTGTCAAAGGTGAGACCCTAGTTACTCAATGCCACCTCTCTTATTCATGAATATTATTTAAAAATAAACTTAATTTTATTTTAAGAGGTTTTTTTAAGGAAAAAGAAAAACCCTTGAATAGGAGTAAAAAAGCAACCTTAAGAACTGGCCAATCAGTGAAATGATGGGTATTAGTCTCTTTGGTATATTGCCGATTTTTCTAAACCAAGAAAATATGTCCCAGTTGTAAGTAGACAGGGAGTTGGAATTTTATGCTATTCTCCCTTCAGTGACCTCCCAGGTAGATGGGGAGAGGTTGGGGTGGATAGGGATGGAGGTGGGGGAAGGAAATCCAAATCTTATTGTAAAGTAATTACATCTCTTTAGGTTATTGCATAGCCCAGAGTTAAGTACAAATAACCCTACAACTCTGGGGCTTACTCGGGTAATATTTACTTTATAAAATGAATAAATATGGTCATTGTTAGTTGTCTCTAAAGGAACTTCTTGGATCAAAGAATCTTTGTGTAGTAGGGTTCATGAACAGTGCTCTGGTCCAACCACACTTCAATAATATCCCAGATATTTTTTGTCTTTACTGGAATACTCTCAGTGACAGGAAACTCACTAACTTAGAAGAGCTCTTCTATTTTGGAAGAACTCCAATTTTTAGAACATTTTTTTCTTCCCTTGATGTCAAACCTAGTTCCTTTGTAAGCAGCCTAGGTGGTTAGTGGATAGAAGGCTGGACCTGGAGGCAAGAAACCTGACTTCAAATTCAGCTTCAGATAACTTATTAGCTAGGTGACTCTAAGTAAGTCATTTAATCTCTGTCTTCCTTGGTTTCCTCAATGGGGACATAGTAGCATTTACCTCTCAGGGACGTTATGAGAATCAGATGAGATAATATGTGTAATGCACAACAATGACATGTGGTCGGTACTTATTAAATACTGTTTTCTTTCTTCTTATCACTGTTCCTTATTCTTCTTCCTCCATATGACCTCCCTACAAATTCTAAAGAGAGCTATCTCACCTCCCATTAGTCTTCTCTTTTTTATACATGATGTTAATTAATTAATTACCCTGACTTCTTTGCCTCTTGGTACTTTAAGGGATATTGGAAATATTTCTTTGTGACCCTTTGACTTTACCAGGATACAAGATAATATGACACTTGTTTTTTAATAAAGGGGGCTTTTTCTCTACTTCCTTCCAGTTAATATAGTTATCATTATCATTGGCTTATGCTACTGGCTTCTTTATCAAGTACTACTCTCAGAAGGACTCTCCCCTTGCTTTTCCACTTTACAACCTAGGCAACATTTTATGAGCCTTGAGGAACCTGGGTCAGAATCTGGATAGTAGAACAGTACCTCGTACAGGTGACCAGGGCTTTGCCCTAGTGGGCGGATTTACCATGGGACAAAGCCTACTTCCTTCCCACTTATACATCTGTCCCCATGCCTCACCTCAAAGTCCTCCAGCAGGGTTCTGTCACCCAAACACCTACTGTGGACAGACTCTGGATAACGGGATACCTTCTTTCCCAAAGCAATTTCACTTGTTGTCATACTGTTCCTCTGACTCTTTCATATATTCCCCTCAAATAAATGCTTTGCTGGGGGATAAGTCCTATCTCCACTAGTTAGAAGTTCTGAATTCACTACATTGAATAAATAGCATTATTTCCTCTCTAGAGCAGGGCTTCTTAAACTTTTTCCATTCACAAACCCTTCAGTATTTCTTAAACTATAGGTAGCAACTCCATAAGAGGGTGACCCACATATGGGAAGAGTATCATTTTATATGTCTATGTGGTATATACGAGTTATAGAGAAAAGGAAATGTACAGATTCTCTTGTTTCTGTTTTTGCAGGGCGTGATTATGAAAAATCTAAAGTCTGCAAGGAATTCGCCCATCTGGGGAAAGATGACTTCGAATCTTTGTATGTATATCAGGGCATACTTACTTACACACCATGTCTGCTCTAACAAGGGTAGGTTGATCCAATCAGAGATAGAACTTTAGGGTCAGTCCATTGGATCAAGTGGTCATCTCCGGGAAATAGTTTAAAGACAATAAAGTATCTGTGTTTCCCCCAAATTATCATCTCTATCTTTGGCCAATATGACCTGAAATTCCACCTTAGATGACAGAGGCAGAGCATTGTTTCAAGAAGGTCAACAATAAAGTATCCTTTGGGAAGATTCTGATCCCAGATTAGTTGCTGGTTTGACCCTTAGGGTCCTGAAGAAAATTATATTCAGGAAAGAAAAATGCTGGTAAGAGGAGAAGGAAGAAGTGGTTAGAAGCAATAAGCTTTAGGTTTGGGAGGAGACAGAGGATGGACAAAGACAGTCTAAAGAAAAGGATGGTCGACATTTTTTTCCCTAGTAAAACTTGATCTAAAACAGGAAGTAGTTTGAAGTGGTCAAGCATTCCTCACTTAAGCCACAAGGCAGGTAATTCTGGGTAAAACTGCTACAAAGTGTTTTCACAGGTTTATTTCAACATGATTTATTGTAAGCAAAAGAAAAGTCTTATTTGATAATGTATAACCTGACATTTCATCCTCTTTGTTCCCCAGATCATTTGTTCTGTACAGCAGAAAATTTCCCAGTGGCACCTTTGAACAGGTCAGAGCCTTAGTGGAGGAAGTTGTCTCCCTGACAGAGACGTGCTGTTCTGAGAAAGCTGACCCCAGCTGCTACGACACAAGGGTAGGTCTAGGTGACTGCATGGGACTCTGAGGGCTTCCCCCCAAAACCGCCAGTAGAACATGATGTGAGCAAATGCAAAGGCCCTAACATGGAAAGTTGGACACAAACACAGCAGGTCTACGTAGCCTTGGTGTGAAGATACCATAAAGTCCAGAAGTTCTAGAGCTCAGGGCAGTTTGGGGAACAAGCAGGGTCACTCTAAAGGAGGGAAACCATTTTGGTAGAGTAGAACCAGTCTCAAATCATGTCAAGGATATGTCACAGATACAGAGAGCTTCAGAATCAGAAGAAACCTAAAGAGCCAACTATACCAGTCTATACCAGAACGTATCAGACAAGTGGTCAAGAAGTCATTCAGCTTTTGTTTCGAGTAGTTTTGTTTCAAGACAGACATACAGAGATAGATATATAGACAGACAGACAGACAGATAGATAAGACAGATGGACAGATAAAATAAACAGATAAATAGGATAGATGGATAGATAGTACTAGCTCAATCCTACCTCCCCTGCCTTTCATGGCTAATCTCTTTGAGAAGTCCATCTCTAATAGGTGTTTCCTCTTCCTCTCCTCTCATTCTCATCTCACCTCTCTACAACTTGACTTCCAACCTTATCATTCTGCTGAAATGCTTGTCTCCAAAGTTTCCAATGACCATAATCACCACACCTAATGCCGTGTTCTCAGTCTACACCATCTCTGCAGCCTTTGGCACTGTCTATCTCCCCTTTCTCCTGATGCTGTCTTCTTCCTCAGTTCCTCTTTCTTTTCTTGCTTGTGGTTCTTTTCCTACCTCTCTGACTGCTCCTTCTCAGTTTTTTTCTGCTGGATCTCTATTCAGGTCAAACTCCTGGGTGTCCAACAAAGCTCTGCTGTGGCCTCTTTTGTGTTTCTCTCTATAATATTGCTTGGTGATCTCAGCTGCTACCATGCAATCAGTGATCATATTTATTTATCTAGCCCCAATCTCTCTCCTGACTCCTGCTCTTGTATCACTTCAATAACTTCAATAACTTGTATCACCTCAATAACTTCTTCTTGTTACCCCCAGGTTCAAGCATAAAGTCCTCTAGTCTTAAATGACACAACCTTTTCTAACTTTTCCAGTCTTCCTGCAACATACTGCCCTCCACGTATTGTATTCTCTGGCAGCATTGGTGTTGTTGGTCCTTCCACACGGCAACACTGCATCTCCTAGTTCTGCTCTTTTTCATTGACATGTGCCCCATTCTAGAATGTTCTCCCTCCTCATCTCTGCCTTTTGGGTTTCCTGGCTTCAAAAATCATCTCAAATTCCACCTTCTGCAGCAGGTCTTTCCTGATGCCCATCTGCCCCACCCCTAGGCTGCAGCTATTGCCTTCCCTCAGAGATCACCTCCCATTTACATGGCGTCTATCTTGTACGTGCATAGAGGTTTTCCCCCATTAGACCGTGACCTTCTTGAGAGCAGGGATCCTGTTGTTTTGGGGAAGGTAGAGGAGTTGCCTTTCTTGGGATCCCCAGCACTAAACATAGTGAATAACACAGAAAACTTAATCAATGTTTGCTGTCTTATTATCTGGAAAAACAGCCAGAATCTAATAAGGAGACAGAGAAAAAGGTTTTATATATGTGAATATATATGCATGTACATATACACACATGCACACACATGTGTTTCATATCATATTACATAGCATGTCATGCCATGCCATGCCATATCATAAAATGCCACATAACATCATATCATGTTATATTATGTTATATTGGTGTGTGTACACACACAAACACATATGAATGGCCCTTTATTTTTCCTCCTGGATTCAAAGTACTTTAGCATTTTAGTGCTTTCAGTATTGACTTTATTCTGTTTTCTTGCTTTCATTAGAACTTGTTGGACAGAGTAAAGGTAAGGAAGAAATATGGCAGTAGAAATGGAAGAGAAGAGAAGCAGAGAGTAAAAAGATATCAGTGCTGGGAGAAGTGGGCAAATGAAGAAGCCACCTGCAGACTGATACTTGAAGCTTGTCTATGATTTTCCTACTTCTGAATAGATGATTGCTAATTTAATCAAATTCTCAATTATATCAGCAAGTAACTATAGCTGAAAATGGAAACTCTTAACTGATTGGGAAAGTTCGAAAATATAAACAAACACCAAGACGGGAAAATCTTGAAGGCTTCCCACATAACTGTTGTGGGAGAGGGAGATGACCAGAGCTGATCAGGCATTTCTTTTTGTCCCACTTATTACTGATCCATTGCCTAGATAGTTTTCCAGTTTGAACACACCTTCTCTGCTCTGGAAAGTTGTATCAAATATCTGTAGTTCTCTCTATCTTGTGTGGCTCTGAGTCCCCAGTCAGAGACAATGTCCTGACAAAATACCTCATGGATAGATCTCTCCCTCTTCTCTGATGATTTTCTCCCTTTATTTGCCCTGTTCCTTCCAGTAAGTATACCTAGACTAGCAAAAGTCTTTGGTCTTATATACTTGTTATCTGATCGCTTTTCTGTGATTAGGTCCAGAAAACACCAAGCCCCTTACTTGTGAGTCTGCTTTCTACTAATTAAAACAAACACTAAAATCAAGCCATGATAAAATAATTGCAAGCAAGTAAGAAAAAATGATAACTTTTGTTAGCATACAATACTTTTATCATTGTCAGAACATATTAAGCTTATAAGAATGATTTAAGTTAATAAATCCATTTTAAAATTCAATCACATCTTTTCTTGATAAGAAATTGAAAGGAGAGGAGGAATATATGGACAAAATACATCAGCAAAAGTCCTGCTTGAAAATATCATCCTTACACTCACCACCAATCAGAGATTCATGAATGCTAAGTTCAACTTAGGAAAGATTTATGTGCATTGTCTAGTCATTTACAATTCGCCGTGAATTTGTTCAATCATATCATGAAATAGTTTTCTTCCTGAGAACTACTACACAACAAAAATGAGAGTTTAGAAGTAGAGAATGCAAAAGAAACTTGGAGAGCCTTGAGTGTCTGTCATTGTAATGGTCGATTATATGAATAGTTTTTCTAATATTTATAATTTCTAATATTTCTAATAATAGTTTTTTCTAATTTCTAATAATTCTAATATTGTAATGTTTCCTAATATTGAACCAGCCCTGCATTCCTGATATAAATCCCGCCTGGTCATAGTGTATGATTAGTGCTTTCTACCTCCAAGATTATTATGAGTTTTTTATAAACTTTAAAGCATTACAAAAATATGAATAGCTGTGCTACATGCCATTAAATATCAATATTTGGCTTAGAGTGATGAAATATGTTTACAATACATAGGACCATAAGACAGTAGGATTTGGAGTTAGAGGGGACTTTCGAGGCTACTTATTTCATGCTCTTTCATTTTATTATAATTTTTTTACATCAGAATTATCCAAAGATTTTCTCTACTACTATCCAAGAAAGTTGGCAATAATGACTTAACCTTTTTATCCTTTTTCTAAAACAGACTTCCAAATTGGCTGTCAAGTCATGTGAAAAAGATGCTCCATTCCCCAAGCACCCAGAAACTGACAAATGCTGCGCCCAAGAAGGTCTTGAGCGAAAACTCTGTATGGCAGCTCTCACGCACCCACCCCAAGAGTTCCCAACCTATGTGGAGCCATCAAACGCAGAAATATGTGACTCCTTCAGGATGGACCCCAGAGGCTTTGCCAACAAGTAACATCCCTCCCAACTGATTTTATTTGTATATATATGCACACATGTGTTCACATACATATTGCATATGCATGTGTGGATGTGTGTGGTTGTGTGTGAGAGAAATATGCTGGATTCTTCTGGAAAAATGAAATTTTCTAACATAGTTATCCATTTCTGAATAGTGCATTCAACTTTGTACTCCCTACACATAGAGAGCATATGAATTTCATTCTTTTTGGTACTGTGCATCCAGTGATGATTGGTCATATTAATAGGATGCTCCTGCCCTACATTTGTGAGCTTTGTTTTCCTCATAAAAGATAAAGGTAGACACTAGACATTTTATTTCATTGGTATTGATAACCTCCCCCCAAAGGAGGAAACTCCTTCTTCCCATGCAAGGAGCTCCCTGTAACTCAGAGAATTTCTCTGTATTTTAACATTGCCTAGAACCCTTCAGAGGTTAAGTGACTTGTCCAGGGTCACACAGCCAGTATGTGTCAGAGGTGGGGCTTGAAATAAGCAAAGTTTTCTTGTCTCCAAGGCTAGCTTTCAATACCGTTGCCTTCTTGAAATTTTGCATAGACTATGAGTCATTCTTTGCACTATTCCTGGAGATTTGATCCTCAACCTCATTTAGCAAAGTCCTACAAGTTGGGAACTGAACAGAAAGCTCTAACCCCATAGGCAATACTTGAACAGAAAGCCTATATAAACTTCAACTTCCAAATATTTTCAAAACAAATTTAAGTAACATCAAATGTATTTGCCTTTTTCCACTTGAGGGTAACTAGTAAAAAGAATGGCTTTCATGGAGAATTTAAAACTTCTTTGGTTTTGATTTATTCTTTTCTTTGGGGCTATAAGGACCATGTCTTTTCCTAGGAAAATGGAAACAAGGACTTTTTGCAAGATGCAGGTAGGCCTGTATTTCTTCTATGTATAGGAGCTGACCTTAAACAGGTCGGTTGAGGATTTTCAGCTATTATCATTTTAAAAAGAAGTTTAACAAACCCAAGTTGTCAAAGGCTTCAGAAATCTATTAACCAATTTCGCATTTCTATATTTTCCCTTTAAGCGAGGGGTCCCCAATTTTTGGTGCTTGTACCCCTTGGCTCTCAGTAAACCTTCCTGTACCCCTTATTCAATATGAAAGGAAAATGTTCTAGAGTTTAGCAAGACAATGTGCATGAGAGCAACACTTCAGGCTTTGCAAAGTGCCTTTGAAATATTTTCTCTTTTTCCTCACACAACAACCCTGGGAGGGAGGAGTTATTATTATCCTTATTCTAGAGATGAGCAAACTGAGCCAGGCAGAAGTTAATTGGCTTGCCCAAGGTCACACAGGCTGGATTTGAACTCAATTCTTCTTGACTCCAGGTTCAACACTCTATCCATTGTGCAACCTAGCTGTCTAAATAAAATGAACAAAATAAAAAGATTACTTCATTTTAATGAGATAATATAGTTATTTATCAAATATTCCTTATATCTCCTTAACAAGTTTCTTATGACCCAGAGAAGGATACATTTTACCCCATATTAGAAATTGCTTTAGGCATATAGATCCCCACAAATTCATGGGATGCATAAAATTTTCATTTGAAATAATAATTAAAACTCAACCCATTTTTTTCAAGACCTGACCAATCATTCTGTTTCTTTCAGGTTTTTATATGAATATTCAAGCAATTATGGACAAGCTCCACTCCCCTTGTTAGTTAGTTACACAAAGAATTATCTGTCCATGGTGGGGACCTGTTGTACATCAGCCAACCCCACAGCATGCTTTATCACAGAGGTAAGTCCTTCTTTGCATCCTTGCCTGTTTTAATGCTTTAAGCAGTACTTTCATCTCTTCCACATATGATTTTTAAGTTATCTCAAGTAGTTATCTTAATTTAGCTGGTTTGCTACTTCTCTGACTTGTTGAGAGTTGAGATTGAGTCATGAACCAAAGTCTAGAGACATTAACTCTCAAAGGGACCTAGAAACAGTGGGCCATATTTAACTGAAGATCTCCCAAAGCCACTCTGAGTATCCTTCTGGATATAATATCTACAGGAAAAGCTCTATGGTTATTTTTAGAGTAATATGTCAGACTTCCATCTTGATATAAATGAGGGGATTTGTTTCCAGTGTAACCCCTAAGAAGCTAAAATAACTCAAAAGAATTCAATAGCCCAACATCTTGGAATGATTGTTGTGAGATTCAATCAAGAGGTGCAGTGTGGTTAGATTGTTGAAATTAGAGTTATAAAGACAGCTTTTCTAGTCTTGCCCCATCAAGCTAGCCTCTGCCAGCAAAATAGGTGACAATGATGACACCTCCTATCTCATGCGGCTGATGTGGGGATCAAATGGGATAATATATTTGAAACACTTTGCAAACTTTGAAACCTTTATTAATATTAGTCATTGTCATTATATAAAGTAGTTAGAACAAGATAAAGTATTCTATAAATGATGCTTTCATTTTTCCTCCTTTATTCCCAAAATAGAGATAGTACAGCATCCTTCTTCACCTTCTCTCTCACAGACTCTAAGGTGGAAGGGTCACTTTTCCCCCAAAACTTCCCAGTATTTATACCCATGGAGTCATCAAAATACTCGGCCATGCCACGCTTATGGTCTGCCTCCCAGATTCATCCATTTCTTCTGTCTGTTCAGATGTTCTGATGACATCACTACTGTTTCTGCTTCTGTTCTTCTTGACCCAAGTGGTTTGTGTTAGACTGCTTATTCACCCAAAGGTCTTGGACTTTCCTGTTGAATTCTGGTCCCAGCTGAAAATAGGTTTGTTGACTTGATTCAGAGAGTAAGGCCAAATCCTCAAGTGAGGATGAAACTCATTTAGAAGAGAATAATGTTGCCATAAAGGTGCCATTCACTGGTTTTGCCTTTCTTTGTACCTCTAGTGCTTAGCTCAGTGCTTGGCAAACAGTAAGAGTTTAATAAATGCTGGTCGACATCACTCACTCATGAACCTTCCCTCACTTGTTTATGGATTTCCATACATAAGTATGTATGTATATAAATATAAATATATATACATATATTTTATAATATATATGTTTCTTATCCTTTCCCTTCCCCAGTCTTCCCCGTAAAAGGTACACACAGAGACACATATACAGAAACAGACACAGATACACAGACACACAGACACACCCTTTTACCTCTCCATTTCTTTGTGAATACAGAATACATTTGCAGAAATATATTCCAATAATAAGTGTCTAATCTGGCCAAACTTCAGTGGTATCTTTCCAAAAGTCCAATGAAATGTAAGCTACTTGAGGGAAGAATTATTTTATTTTAGTCTTAATATTCCCAGTCCACCACACAGTAGGTACATAATAAATGCTTATTGTTGAGTGAATGAAGGAATAAAGATCTAGGAGTCAAAATTGCCTCTTTGAATAAGGAAATCTGGTTTGACTTGCTCATAATCCATTTGGGTGTGGACATAGGAAGATGTATATTTATTTGTTAGATCTTCTCCTGGTCTTTATTTCAGGTCAATTTCTGGGTGTCTCTAATTGCCATTTTTCCTCCTGCAATGAGACTATTCTATATGTTGCATCTCCTCTAGTAGATTGTAAATTCCTTAAGGGCAGGGACTGCATCATTCTTCAACTTTGTATAGCCATGGACTACTATCAGTACCTTAAGCATCTTAGTTGCTTAACAAATGTCTGTTAAATTGAGTTGAATCCAAAATAAATACCATAAAGTAAATATTTTCCATTTGAGGAGTAGCTCACAATGTTTACAGGCAATATTTTCCACCTAATGATATTTTCCCTCTAATGTTCTAGAGGCTTCAGAATAAACATCTATCACTGCTCACCACAATGTCAAATAGAGTTTGCTCACAATTTGCTGTCTATGGTATGAAAGAAACAAGATTCAGGTAAGAAACATTTTTGGCATGCTTGTCTTCAAATTAACATTCTCATTTCACTCTTCAAGTGAAAGCCTGTCCAAGTTTGGCTGAGCCCATTGAGATCTTCATTTCTTATAGCACAGTAGTATTCCATTACATTCATATACCACGACTTGTTCAGTCATTCCCCAATTGGTGGGCATCCCCTCAATTTCCAGTACTTTGCCACCACAAAGAGAGCTGTTATGACTATTTGAGAACATACAGATTCTTTTCCTTTTCTCCTAATGATCTTTGGAAATAGACCCAGTAGTGGTATTGCTGGGACAAAGGGTGTAGGTAGTTTGATAATTCTTTGGTTATAATTCCTAAATGTTTTCCATAATGGTTGGATCAGTTCATAATTTCACCAATAATGAATTAGTGTCCCTATTTTCCACATTCCCTCCAACATTTGCATGATAATTTTATTACATATTTAAAATGAATAGCAAATTGTACTTGTGGTCTCATGTATAATCATCTTTTTGTTATAATATTTTATAGAAATGCTTATTTATAAATAAAAATTTAAAAAGGCAAATTGCCATTCTTTTATCCATTGAGAATGGAATGCCTTTCTTTTCTATGATGCATAGAGGGGTAAGGGAGAGTAGAAAGAACAGGCAGGTAGTGCTCCAGACTACAACATAAAGAAGAGGCAAAAGGATGCTTCTGAATATTCCTTTCCTAAAATATTTTGATGCCAGAAAATCACATTCATCATGGAACACTGATTTTATTTTGTGATAAAGCCTATGCATTCCACTGAGGCCTAAATTGTCCAGTAGGACAACTATCTTCAAGCCTCACTCACCCTGCCTCTGGTCCAGAATTATTTGAGATTTCTCTCCCACCCACTATGTATTTGTACATCTTCCCAGTACCCTATGGCTCACCTGGTAAGTAGTTTCTCTCCACTAAGTTAGACTGTTCTCCAGATGAGGCATACAGTTCATTAATGGGTCCAATATTAGAGTCAGAAATGCCCACTTGGAGATGGCAACATCTGCCTCTGTCCGCCTAGCTGACTGAGGTGGCACAGGCTTAGGGACTGCTCCCTCTAACCCCAGAGTGCCTATTTGCTTGGACAATAATTGGTGAAGCCACAGCTTTCTCAACTTCCTGTTCAAATTTCACCAATGAAGTTCCATACCTCTATAGTTGTGCAGCAGAGGCGAGTCAAAGCTGAGGTATGAACTATTCAAAAGCCAGGATCTAATTGTCACTGAGACTGGCTGGGCACAATGTTTCAGGCCTTGAGTAGGCATAGTGGTGATGGCAGCGGGAGGGCACCAGCCTACATCAAAGCTCTCAGACCCATAGGCTTTTAGGAACTTCACCCCTTCATTGCAGATGCTCATCAGTAAGTTAGCTACAAGGGGAATTCATCTTTACCAAGCCTGGTGCAAATAACTCCCCATCTCAACCACTAAAAAGGGACAAAGAACATCCTCATTTGCAAACTCTAAGGAATTTACTTCATTCTATAAAGTACATACTCATTAAGCTCATCTAAGTATGGAAGACAGCCTCTCAGCATAGGTTCCATTAGACCAAGCCTCAGGGATTCCTAAGGTGTCTTTTGGGGTTTCTCCCACAACTACCTTAGCTCTGGAGTGGGGAGGCCCCCCATAGCCTGTTCCCTGGGGCAGGGAGTCACGCTCCTCCTCTTTCTCTTCCTCCTCCTCTTTCTCCTCCTGGTAGCATCTGATCTTAAATCAACATCCTCATTTGAAGCTGTTATGAAAAGGGGCTCTTAAAAGTCATTAAAAATTTAACAAAAGAAGGATGACTTTTTGCCCTAAATATCAAGAAAATAGAAAGAATATACAGTAGAACTTACTTATGTGGAAGGGAGAATGGGGTTCCTATTCTTTCTTACCTCTAAACCAATTTTTGCTATTGGCAGCTCAGCTAATGGCCTCCTAAGAGTACAGTTAAGAGCACGAAAACAATGCTGACCTTGTAAGCAGAAGAAAGCTCAGCACCCTAAAGCCAGAGACAAGGAAGGGTCTGAGAGGCTGCCTGAGCCAATCTCTTCATTTGACATGTGAAGATCACACAAGGAGCAGGTGGCAGAGTTTGGTTTTGGACTTGGGCCATTTATGGCCCACAATGAAGGCTTGTTTCAGAAATAAAGACCTGAGCAGAATAATGGTGATGTTTTTAGTCATTCTTCAGCTGTGTCTCACTCTTTGGGACCCATTTTTGGGCTTTCTCAGTAAAGATACTGGAGTACTTTGCCATTTCCTTCTCCAGCTCATTTTTACAAATGAGGAAACTTAGGCAAAGAGGTTTAAATCACTTGCCCAGAGTCATACAGCTCGTAAGGCTAAGAAGATAAGTCTTCCTGACTCTAGGTTCAGTACTCTATTCACTACACCACCTAGCTGCCTAACACCCAGTGGATAACCCTTAAATGGCCTGATGAACTGGACTAGCAACAATAATTCTATTACCTCTATCTATCTACTATCAAATAGTGGGCCATATTATACTATATAGTAGTAAATAAATATAGCTTATTCATATAGTATAGTTAAAAAAATTGAGAGCAAAGATATTTGCGATCTAAGAAATCTGCAATCTTTTTGTTTAGCTACATTGTCAAGTTTTCCCAGAAAGTACCAACAGCTGATCTGGAAGATGTAGTCCAACTGGCTGAAGATATGACCGGTGTTCTCTCCAAATGCTGTGACTCCATCGTTGAGGACTGCATGGCCAATGAGGTCAGATTAGTCAACTTGTGTTTGCATTTTCAATTGACATCTTGTGTATTAGCTAAAGAGCTAGGTGACTTCCACTCCCTGCTCTGAATGTATACCCTTGGAGAAGTCACTGAGCATGCTCAGTTGCTCAAGCCAGCTGATTCAGACTAGAAGGTGATAATCAGCATGAGTGGATTGAGTTTTTCCTCATCTGAGAGTTCCCTAGAGATGACCTAAAGATCCTTATTTTTATTTTACATAGTGCCAGGAGTGTGTTGGTATTAACCAACTCTCTGGAAGAAAAAAAGGGCATTGCAAGAGATGCTTTTCAGTTTAATCTTCATTATTAATATTTTCTGCATATCTTTCTTCAGTCTACCACATGTGGGGAACCTATGGCCTCGAGGTCACATGTGACCCTCTAGCTCCTCATGTGGGGCCACACTTGAGGATCTAGAGGGCCATTGTGGTCTCAAGGCTGCAGGTTCACCACTCCTGAAGACAATCAACAAAGCTTTAGATCAAGCCCTGATTTATACAAGTTTGCTGATTTCCAAAGTGTAAATGCTCATGCTGAAAAATCAATGGTCATCTCTCAGGAATTAGTTAGAGCTGACGTAAGGTATCCCTGCATGGTGCTGAGCATTCATAGCTTTCATTCTCTGGAAGAACAGATGTCAGCTGATCAAATGGCATGTTTCTACGTGAAGCTAACCTTGTCCCCTGCTTGACATACAAAGGGGTCCCAAAGATCCCACAGACTTTGTTATGAACAAAACATTCCCATTTACCATACACCATCCATTTTCTCTTATCTCATCCCCAGAGTTTTTATTTGTTCCAAATAGATCCATAGAGTGGGACCGTGAGGGAGACTGACCAAATCTGGAATCCCTTGTGGATCAGTATTGTGGGCAGTATGACTGTACATGATTATATCGGGGGGTTAGGTCAGACCAGATCTCTGGGGCCCAAGTATAACTAGACCCATACACCTCCATGTTTCAGAGACAACTTGATCTGAAAGCAAGGTGTAGGAGGCAGTACAGTGGAAAGAGTGCTGGATTTGGAGATAGAAGGCATGGATGGGTTCAAATTCTGCCTCCCTGCGGTCTCGTGCAAGTCACTTAATCTTGTTGGGTCTTAATTCCCTCATCTATAAAATACAAGGATAGTACCAGATAGCTTCTAGTATTGCTTCCAGTCCTTAATCTATGACCTATGATCTTGTGACATTAGCTGAACATCCTTGTACTACTCAAGGGCAGCTAGGTGGCGCCATAGTGGATAGAGTGCAGGACCTGGAGACAAGAAGATTCATCTTCCTGAGTTCAAATCCATCCTCAGACACTCATTAGCAATGCGGCCCTGGGCAAGTCACTTAACCTTATTTGCCTCAGTTTCCTTATCTATAAAATGGAGAGGGAAATGGAAAACCAATCCAGAATGTTTGCCAAGAAAACCCCAACAACTGCTGAAGGGAAGAATGGGTGGCCCACATTTCCTCAACATTGCTGCAAAGAAACAGAGAATTCAGAAAATCACAGAGGTAAAAGGAATCTTTGAAATCATCTCATCTAATCTCTGAATTAGACAAATAATGATATTAAATTCCAGGGAAGATCAACTGACTTGGTCAAAAATCATCTAGTTAGTGATAGATCTAGGACTAGGGCCCAGTTATTGGACATTCTTCTCAGTTGTCTTTCCACTATATGGCACTACCTAAGAGAAAAGTGAAACCACCTTCCCCCAGGGCTCATCCCCTTCCCATCTCAGAGTATAAGAAAAAGGTGAATACTTACAATTTCTTTTATAGTTAGCAGAACATACTGTGAAGGTTTGTGAGAAGCTGTCCACCAAAGATACAAGATTCCAACATTGTTGTGCAGAAAGCAGCCCCATGGACATTTTCCTATGCATTTATTCTATGCCTGCTGCCCAAACTCTCAAGTTTCCAGAAATGTTCAGACCCCGCAATGAAGAGATATGCATCACAGAAAACAATGAAGCACAGGACAGGTAAGTAGATTTGAAATTTGTTTTCATTTTAATGTAATAAGTGAAATAAATGGGAAAAAAGGAAAGCTAAGGCAAGCCAAGGGAAGGGGAGAGAAGGAAGGAATAAAGGAAGGAAGGAAGGAAGGAAGGAAGGAAGGAAGGAAGGAAGGAAGGAAGGAAGGAAGGAAGGAAGGAAGGAAGGAAAGAAAGGAGGAAGGAAGGGAGAGAGGGAGGGAGGAAGGAAGGAAGGAAGGGAGGGGGGGAGGAAGGGAGGAAAAAAGGAAGGTAGGGAGGAAAGCCAATATAAGCCAAGGGAAAGAGAGAGAGAAGGAAGGAAGGAAGGAAAGAAAGAAGGAAAGCAGGAGTAAGAAAGAGAGGGAGGAAGTCAATATCTAAAATTTTTATTACTCTTTAGTGTAATGGTCTTTAGTCATAATATTTAGTTCAAGTTCACAGACCTGAATCTTTAAGAGCATAGATAGTCACTGGATTTACAGCTAAAAGAGAACTTAGCAGACATAAGGTCTAACTTCCTCATTTTACAGATGAGGAAAGTGAAGCCCAGACAGGTAAAGTGACAGAGCCAAAATTCTAACTCAGGCCTTCTAAATTTGGGCTGTAAATGCAGTGATCTTTCTGATGCACCACAATTGC
>CM053601.1:13243703-13263510 GCA_028646575.1 Pseudocheirus occidentalis
AAAGAAAGAGGGAAAGAAGGAAAAAAGAAAGGAAGGAAAGAAGGAGGGAGGAAGAATGGAAGGGAGGAAAAAGAAAAAAAGAAAGATAACAAGTAGCAAGGAATGGAGAGCCCAGCAGTCTCAATGAAGATAAACAGGTGTGAGGCATAGTTAGAATGATAAGAGGCTATGGTCAGATAAAAGAACATCACTGTTCCCAATTAGGGAAGTAATATACTTGTGGGTAAGAATGAGATCTAGTGTGACCATCCCTCTGTGTTATAGAAGTGGAATGAAGGAAAAGGTCATACAACTTAAGTATTCTGAAAAAAAAAACTAAGGTTGAGGATTCTGAGAGAGCTTCCATGTGGATAGGAAAGGAGCTGAGGGGGAGAGAAAGATCCTGAGCCAGTTCCTCAGCTCCTTGGGAAAAGGGGGAATATGACCTGGGATTCAATGTATTTAAGGCACCATTTATTTGGATTGGGTGGATCATTTTGATGGAGTGAACTTTAAAAGAGGAAAAAATGCTGAGTGAAAGAGGTAAAAGGAGAACCTGAAAGTATGATGTGTCAGTGGATGTGAGAGAAGGTTCAGATAATGTTGTGTCTAATCACAGCTGTAGTGTTATGAGAGGGGAGTCAGATCTCCCCAAAAGCTGGGCATTGGAAAGTCTCTGGAGTGGCTGAAGAAATTGTGGCAGATGCAAACAATAGAACATTACTGAGTCATAAGAAATTTAAAAAAAGAATGGATTAAGAGAAACTGGAAAGAGTTGTATGAATTGCTGAAGAGTGAAACAAGCAGAACCAGAAGAAAAATTTATATCACGATTCTAATAATGTAAAGGAAGGCAATTTTGAAGTGTTTGATTACTCTGATCAGTGCACAGATGAATCATGACTCCTAAAAACTGATCATGAAGCACACTTCCCAACTGAAAAGAGAGGTGATGAACTTTAAGTGCTATATGACACAAATATTTTCAGATATGGCCAATGTGGGAATTTTTTTTGCTTGATTATATCATTTGTCACAAGGGAGGGTTTTCAATTTGGTCATAGGGAGAGCATAGGTAATAGCCCAAAATAATTTCAAACTCAAAGAAAAATGTTTTTAATAAATAAAAGGAAGACAACAGAAGGAATTTCAAGAGGAAACACAGTCAGTTAATAAGCATGTATTAGCTTCCTTCTGTCAGGAATTGTGCTAAGTCCTGGACATTATTGGTATTAAATTTAATAAATACTATTTCTTTAAAGTGTGTGTGTGTGTGTACACACACACATATCTAAACATGTATGTTCATATTAACTTTTTGTTCTTTTACATGAAAATATTATATGAAAATGTTTTGTGTATTAAAATCATGTTAAATTTTAAAATACTTTAAAGAAACAGGTTGTATATAATCTATCTATCCATCCATCTATAACATACATGTACATTTGTATTGAACCTTCTTTTTCTGTTCTTTGTATATGAAAATGCTTTTGTTTATTGATAATTTCAATAGCACATTTTTTAAAAGTCTTTTTTCTTTACAGATTGACAGAGCACTTTAAGACTAAATTTCCTGAAACTAACTCCCAAAGTATTAAGGAGATGGTTGAAAATCGGGCTGACTTTGCCTCCAAGTGCTGTCTGATGAATTCACCTCCCCTATACTGTGGTACACAGGTAAGGATATTTAATTCTTCCATTTATCACCTTAGTGTCCAAGGCTTCAATTTTCTTTGGATTATCCTGTCTTTTCTGCATGACTGGCTTTGTGTTCATGAAATCATCTTTCCAGGAGCCTTTATAAGTCTGCTTTATTTAAGACTTAGCCTAGAATGTAAATTAGCAAATGACAAAAATCACTCATATTAGGACAAAATTTTACACATTTGTCAATAGGAAAGTGCATGAGAATAAAGACTACTCATTTTAGATAGCTTGGATTCTTGATAATAATTTGGGTTCATTTTTCGTAAACAATGTGTTAACAGGTCATTTTAAATTAATTTAAAAAATAAGTGTTTTCATGTAAAAATAATAATCTAAATTAGCCAGAGAGGACAATCACTAAATTATTACTACTAAACAGAGCTTTACATTTCTTAGTCATCCTTTTACAAACATCTTATTCTAACATAAATAATCCATGATGAGAGATCATTTAGACTTTTTTTTTTTTGCTTTTTGGAGGGCAGTTGGGGTTAAGTGACTTGCCCAAGGTCACACGGCTAGTTTTTTGTGTTAAGTGCCTGAGGCCGGATTTGAACTCAGGTACTCCTGACTCCAGGGCCGGTGCTCTATTCACTGCGCCACCTAGCCGCCCCGAGATCATTTAGACTTAATCTGAATTGATATTCGTTTTAAAATTACCTATGGAAAAGGAGTTACATAGATGCTTCATATAAATGAGATTGGAAAGAGAATGTTTCAGCTATTTAAGAAAAGAGAACTAGCTTTGTAGCACTTTAGCACATTCATACTCAGGATAAACAGAAACTAATTTATTAATGATCCAATGAACAAATTATTAACCATTCTATATTCCTTTTATACAGTCTTGATATATATCTAGGATCACTGATGTTATAGTTTGTCTTGATAATATAGAGGGTAAACTCTTGAGTCAGAAGACATGAGTTCAAATGTTATCTCTGACACTTACTACTTGTTAGTAATTAGGAAACGTCTCTAACTTTCCTGGACCCATTTCCTAATCTATAAGAAGAATCAGTTGGAGTAGATTGCTTCTGAGATTCCTTCCATATCTACATCTTTCATTCTCAAAAATGGTAAAACTATGCATCTTATAAAAATATTTTACTATTAAAACCTTGGCCAATTCAAGTAGGACTTTGATCTATCACCTCCCAATTATTAATGAATGAATGAATTTTTTAAAAATGCCTACTCTATGCCCGGCATTGTGATAAGCATTACAGATACATATACAAATGAGAAATGATACCAGCCCTCAAGGAACTTACATTCTAATAAGGGATGGCAACACATAGAGAGGAAAGTTGGCCAGAGAGAGACTTGCTTTGGAAAGTCAGGTGATTAGAGTCATAAGGGAAAAGACTGATATGCCTTTTCCATAAGCAATAATAGCACTAATTTGATTCTATAGCATTGTTCTAGAACCATTTAAATTCTAGATTACTTTTAATCTAGATTTTTTCAAAATCTGGTTTTAGCCAAGAGTTTTCTGGGTTCCAGTTTGGTACCTCTGGCATAAGTTCTGAAGTGTGGTTTATTGACTAACCAAATAAAAGAAATTTGAGATAGAAAGATATATCTTTCCCAAAATAGAAATGGCATGATTTCTCTTATTTTGCTTCCAGGGGAGACCATGAGGATTTAATAAAGTGTCTATCATTAGCTTGGTGCCACAATGGATAGAGCATTTGGCCTGGAGTCAGGAAGACCTGAGTTGAAACCCAACCTCACTCCTTCCCTAGCTGTGTAAATCTGGATATCTTTTAATCACTGTCTGCCTCAATTTCCTCATCTGTAAGATGGAAATAACAATTACCTCTCTTTGTTGTTGTGAAGACAAGATGAGATAATGTTCTAAGGTGTGTTGCAAACCTTAACGATGCTTGCTACCACTATAACTACTACTGCTGCTACTGATCCAACCAATCAGCATAAGGAAGAAAAAATATTTCAATTTAAGAAAATCCACCCAAATCTAATTCCCAGTGCATTTGGTCTAACGTTTTTCTAGAATGCATTGGAAGTATATTGCACCAAAGACTGTTGATATCATTGTTTGGACAGTGTTGGACAGCTCATAAATTCTTTTTACAAGTAATGTCTCACTTGATCTCCATTATAGAGCTGTGAGGTAGGGAGGACAGATTTTATTGTCCCCATTTTATGTATATTGCTGCTGATAAAGAGGCTAAGTGATCATTCCAAGCAGAGATGCCTTTATTGTTCAGTCATTCCAGTCATATCTAACTCTT
This sequence comes from Pseudocheirus occidentalis, assembly GCA_028646575.1. Lineage (NCBI taxonomy): Eukaryota > Metazoa > Chordata > Mammalia > Diprotodontia > Pseudocheiridae > Pseudocheirus > Pseudocheirus occidentalis. The sequence continues at coordinate 13,247,651 of CM053601.1, forward strand.
TATGACCCCATTTGGGGTTTTCTTGGCAGGGACACTGGAGTAATTTGCCATAATCCTCCAGCTCATTCTATAGATGAGGAATGAGGCAAACAGTGATTTACACAGGATCACAGAACTAATGTCTAGGACCAGATTTGAACTCAGATCTTCCTGATTATGTAATGGATAGAGTGCTGGACCTAGAGTTAGGAAGGCTCATTTGCATGGCTTCAAATCCAGTCTCAGAGACTTCCTAACTATGCGACCTTGGGCAAATAACTTAAATGACAACCACTCCAGTATCTCTGCCAAGAAAATCCCAAATGATGTCACAAAGAGTAGGACACAAGAGAAATAACCAAACAACAACTCCCTGACTCCAGGTCTGGTACTGTATTCACTATGCCACCTAATCAGAATTGGAACTTGAACCCAGGTCTTGTGTCTCTTACCAGCCTCAGTGTGACAATTATAATCTATTGAATGTTGTCAGTTCCTAGATTCAGAGCTGGATGGAACCTCACAAGGTAGATATCTGGCTTATCCAAATCTCTCATTTTATATATTGGGAAATAGACATTCAGTGAGGTTGAGTGATTTGCCCAAAGTCACAGAAATAGAAATCAAATTCTTGCTGACTCCAAAGTTCAAGATTTCTGACTGGTTCTCTGTACTTCTCCTCTTACCTCTGTATAATCTAGTAAGAAATTGATCAGGGTTAAGAATTGTTCTCAAGAGAATAAATCACATGAGGTTATACTCTGTACCTTGCATAATTTAAGGTACAAAGGGTAGATCAACTGTCCTGAATTACCTATCTTCACATCCTTCCACAGAGTTATATTGATAGTTATAAAGCTGCCAGTAGAGGACAAAGTCCTCCCAATCTCCTCTGTAGACATTTTGCTAGGAAGAATGTTTTGAGTACATTGTGACCAGGCCCTCCATATCCTAAGAACACCTTACCTTTCCATGCTTATCTAACTCTCTTCCTCTCTTGTCTCTATGTACCCTCTGAGCCTGGGATTCTCCACCTGGGCTTTGTAGAACCCAAAGGAATCTGTGGATAGATTTCAAAGTCAAACAGGATCTTCACCCCTTGCATGCAACTAGAAAGAGAATAAGAGTGTCCCAATCTGGCTGTTCCACCTACATAGCCAATGGAAGGGGGTTGTTCCTATCCATGTGGCAGGACAGCAAAATATGTCCTCTCCAAGAAGCAGGTTTCTACCCTGACCCACAGAGATATCTCCATTTAAGGTGATTTGGGCATACACTAAAGTCTTGCTACATTTTGTAATCTCCAAGAGTCCATTGTTAGTATTATTGAAGAACTAAGAAACTTGGATGGACACTTGGTCTGCAAAGTTGGGTGGGAAAATTTTATCTTTGTTTTCACTTACCTTTAACTGAAATCCTTCAATCATCATCTAAAAATATTTTAAGAAGTGTCTGTGATTGTTCATAATAGGTATCACAAGAAAGACAAAGAGATCTGTGGCATAAAAGAAGCTAAGAAATCCTGCTGTAGGCAGATCTGTCTACTAACCATCATCCAGCCAAAGCTTCCTTCTATGCATTGCTCCCTGTGACTGTAATCCCCTGCAACCCAAAAGGACTTACTTTTAAGATGAATAAATCAAGTCCCAGAGAAGGGAAATAACTTAGATCCCACTGGGTTGGTCAATCAATATTGGTCAAATACTTACTGTGTACCAGACATTGTACTAGCCCTTGGTGATAAAACAGGGAGGGGAAAAAGACATACAGTTCCTGTTCCAAAGAAGTTCACAATCTAATAGAGGAGACAACACAGAAACATACAGAAGAAGCTATAGACAGGATAAATTGGGGATAAGCAGCCCAGGGAAGGCAGTAGCATTAAAGGGGATTAGGACAGTCTTCCTGTAGCAAGTGTGATTTTAGCTAGGACTTTAAGGAAACCAGAAGCCAGACATGGGGAGGGAGAGAGAGCTGGGTATTTGGACCCTATTCCTTTGACTCTGGATCTAGCATTGTTTTTACTATCCTAAGCTTTTGAATAAGTTGAATCTGAGGTACTTGTGTGTATATGTTGATGGAGGTGTACTAGAGGAAAGTGGGGATCCAACTCATACTTAAAATGATACACTGACCATGGCAAAGCCTTCACAATTACCAGAAAAATGTACTAAAATATATTCCCAGAGTGGGTGATTCTGTCCCCTGAGGGGATCTGGAACAATCTGGGGAGTGGTAGTAACTTCTGGTGTTTAGGTGAAATTGGGGGGCATTGAATAAAAATAAGGAGGTGGTGGAAGTTTAAGGGAAGAAGAGAATTTTGAAAAAAACATTCATGCATATTTCATCTGTTGTGTAAAAGAGTTAAAGTTGCAGTGATTACATTATTTCCCAAATAAACACACCAAAGGCAAATTATAACTGATCAGTGGTCAAGTCCACGGACAGGTCTTATCAAGCAGTTGTTGGCAGGAGAGTGCATCACACAATGTTGGGAAGTCCAGAATTTGTTGACAGGAATATGTGCATATAATGACTTGTTTACAATATGATACTATATGGTTACATGAAACAATATTGTGTGGTCAAAATTTTAGTATAGGATTAAAAAACCACAAATTTAAAATAAATTATTAAATTTAAGATACATCATTTTAAAAATTATATTTTTTGAAATTACACAATTTTTTAAAAGACAGTAGATTTCCAGGGGAGTGATGAGTAACTTTTTTTAAGGGGGCAGTAGGTAAAATCAGTTTGGGAACTTCTGTTAAGAACCTGCCCTGGTGACAACACAAGGTAGAGAGTAACAACTTCAAGTACCACGGACAGCTCATGAAGGATCTTATATGAAATTCCACCTAGAAAAGAAGCATTCTCATAAGAATTGGGCTTTGGGGCTTTGAGAGCTTGGGTCTGTTTTGTTTGTCAAGCAACATTGGGCCTGGAATCCTGCATCCAAGGTTTCCATAGTTCAAAATTTTGGTTCTAGGGACTCCACTATCTGTATCTAGTACTGAAAATACAAATGAAATAAACCAAAACTGAAGCTCCACTTCTTGGTGCCATTGGAACTGAAGCATGGGGAAAGTGAACCTTTCCACTCTGTTCTCAGTCCATAGTACCCATGCTGTGAGTAAAAAAGGACCATCACTCACCGCATGTGGCTGGAAAGAATGAAACTGCCTTAGGCTAGTAGTTCTAAAAGTGCAGCATGTTCCAGCTATATAAACAATGGAAGGGCACTGTCTCCTCCCAGAAGTAGGTCTCTGCCCTCTCCCACAGAAATATTTCCATCCAAGGTGATCAGGGTACGTACGAAAGCATTGTTATGAGATTTAAAACATTATCATTTGTTAATATTATTGCAGAACTAAGTATCCTACAAATTAACTATATTTTGTGCTTTATTTTCAGATTGTTGCTGAAACTAAAAACTTCTGTGGTCATCATTCATGTCTGTTGTCTTCGGTGTGTATGGAAATGGGAATAGGTGGCATCAGTGAGCCAAACCGTATTTTGCAGTTAAATGTCTAGAATTATATTTCTAAAAGGAAGCATTGAGATCAGATTCTAAGCTAACCCTCAGTTTATAGTTGAGAAAATTGAAACTCAAAGAGGTTAACCTAAGAGTTGTTCAGTTTTTTTTCAGTCATTTCTAACTCTTTGTGACCCCATTTGGAGTTTTCTTGGCAAAGATACTGGAGAGGTTTGCCATTTCCTTCTCCAGCCCATTTTACTGGTGAGGAAACTGAGGCAAACGGGGTTGAGTGACTTGCCCAGGGTCACCCAGCTAGTCAGTATCTGAAGCCAGATTTGAACTCAGAAAGATGAGTCTTCCTGGCTCTAGACCTGGCACTCTATCCATTGTGTCGCTTAGCTGTCTACACAGCCAACTAGTGGCAGAGCTGGGACTGCCTCATGCCCAGTTTTAGGTATGGAGGAAACAGCAAATGCACACAGAGCCAGAGGTTCCCTGCTCCATCCCTTCTTCATCAGCGAACCTCAGAATAGAGTAGAAAACTTCTTAGGAACTGACTAACTTTATGTAATTTTTTAAGAGCAAGAGTTAGATCCATTCAAATGGGTTCAAAAGTAGAGTATTTGTTCAGTCTAGGAGACAACAGGACAGCTGGAATGTACAGAGGGAATGACTGATGAGCCAGACCATCACTGCTCAGTATCGTCAGTTTCTAACCCTTGATAAAAGTTTTAACTATATAAAAGGGAAGCATGACTAATATCTCAAAAAATGCACTCCCATGCATGTGTATACACACAAGCATATTTACACATACATAGGAAGTTCTGAAAATTAGATCTAAAATTTTCTACATTGGACTCAAAGGTTGCCCTTGGATAAGTCACTGCCCTCTTTGAGACTCAGTTTTCTCATTTGTACAATGAAGGGTGATATTAAATGGTCTGTATGGTCCCTCTTGCTCTAAATGCTGACATGGGGATTTTCTTTTGTGAAATACCTTTTGTGAAAAACTTAGTATTATCATTAAATATAAATTTAAATAATAAGATTAACTAATAAGACAACGTATTTAATAAAGAAAATTAGTAGGCATTGGTCCTGCTTTTCTTCTTTTCTTGGTCTCTTTGGAGTATAATATGCCTAGTCATGGTATTACATGATCAAAGAATATGATCAGTTAGTGACTTTGAGGGCATAGGATCAGCATGCTTTTCAGAATCACCTGGCCAATGAATAGTTCCACTAACATTGCAGAACATTGCAGTAGTGGACTTGTTTTCCCATAACCTCTCAAACAATTGTCATTTGCTTTTTAAATCATCTTGGTTGTATGACACAGGTGAGATGATACTTAGAGTTGTTTCAGTTTTCAAGTCTATTGTTAGTGAATCTGAGCATTTTTCCTGCGGCTATAGATAACTGTTCATATCTTTTGGACATTTATATATTGAGGAATGACTCTTCCTATAAATTTCAATCAGTTCCTTACATATTTTGGATTTGAAGACTTTGTCAGAGAAACTTGCTGCCCAAACTGTTTCTCATCTTCCTGTTCCCCTACAAGTTTAGCCACATTGGTTTTGCTCATGCAAAAATGTGGCAATTTTTATAATAAAAATCACCCATTTTATCTTCTTTAATCCTCTCTTCCCCCATTTGGTCATGAACTCTTTCCCTGTTCATGATTGCAAATGTTATTTTCTTCCTCACTCCTATAATTTGTTTATGATTTAACCTTTTATATGTAAATGTGGTATCCATTTGGAACTTATTTTGGCATTTCTTGTGAGATGTTGGTCTATGCCTAATTTCTACTAGATTGTTTCCAGTGTTCCCAAGAGTTTTTGTCAAATAGTGAGTCCTCATCTGAGTAGCTGAAGTCTTTTGATATATAAAACTCTATGCTGCTAGTTTTGTTTGCTTCTGTATGTTCTGCATGTATTAATCCATTATATTCATTTGACTTCTCCATTTCTTAATCACTACATTCAGATTTGATAATTTCATTCATTCTTATTGGTCTGATCATCCACAGTTGGAAACACTGTAACTTGATTCTAGCATAATGTCATTTTGGTCCTCTTCAAGAACGAAGGACAACAACCACTCTTTAGTAGAGTTTGAGATATGTCAGGTCCTCCTCTCCCTTTTTCTCTCTTTCATTTCCAACAATTTTCTTGAATTTCTACTCCTCTACATGAATTTTAAATTTTATTTTCATTATTTTTTTGTGGCTTTATAAAGTAATCCCTTGGGTAGGCTAATTGGTATGGGCACTAAGTGAATTAATTTAGGTAGAATCATGATTTGCATCAAGATAGCATTGCTTCTTTTTGGCAAACAATATTTTCCCACTTATCTAGCTCTGCCTTTATTTCTGCAAGTAGTATTTTGTAGCTGCATTCATATAATCCTATGCATGACTCTGTAGAGACTCCCCAATATTTTATACATTCTGTAATTAGTTTGAATGGAACTCCTCTCTACTTCTTGTTCAATTTTGTGGTAATATATAGAAGAACTGATGATTTTTACAAATTTATCTTGTATCTAGAAACTTAGCTGAAGTTGCTAGATCCATTTATCTCTGTTTTCTAGTGTGGTTGCTGTTGTTTTTCAACAGAAGCAAGTGTGGATTTTTTTCAAAAGCAGTTTTCACTTCTCTTGATATAATCCTTTTGTCCTTTACATAATAATTCTCTATTTTTACCTTGTTTCTGATTTCAAATCTGTAAAAGAAAGACATTTACACTGGAAATGTTGAAACAAAACCAAAAACCAAATAACAAGGACATGATATCCAAGATAAAGAGATAGTAAGAGAGTAAGTGGCACAGTGGATAGAATACTGAGCCTGAAGTCAGGAAAATTCATCTTTCTCAGTTCAAATCTGGCTTCAGAAACTTGCTAGCTGTCACGCAAATCATTTAACCCTGTTTGTCTCAGTTTCCTCATCTGTAAAATGAGCTGGAGAAGGAAATGGCAAACAGCACCAGTATCTTTGCCAAGAAAACCCCGAATGGGGCGAGGAAGAGTCAGAGAAGACTGAAAAATGCGTAAACAGCAAGAGATACCTAGCAGCCCTTGAAGAATTTAAGTCACATGACTCAGGTCAACTATATGCTTTGATCCTGAAAGAAATGGCAGATGTGACAGCTGAATCATTGAAAAAGCAAGAAGAAGAGGACAGGTAGCACACAATTAGAGGAAGGCAAATGCCTCAGTTTTCAAAAACAGAAAGAGAAAACCACCTGCAAACTATATGCCAATGAACTTGACCTCAATTTATGGAAAAATTACTTGGTTTCAGTAAGAACAAGTCATGCCAGACTAAGTTTCTTTCTCTTTTAAAGTGTTTTTACATGCTTTAAAATTTCAAGACTCCACTTCCCCCCCCTCCCTCTGATACTTCTAACAGTTAAGCAAAGTTATCAAATCAGTGCCCGCGACAGTCCACATCTGAAGCATTATGCCCCACCACTCCACCTTTCAGGGTTTTAAAAATTATCAGAAATCTATCTTCCTTTCCTCCTACTGAAAACAGTGAGAGAGAAAAGGAAGAAAAATATTTGCAATAAATATTTATTTCTAAGCAAAAGAAATTCATTCATTGACTATATGATAGACAAATATGTCTGTATGTGTCTATATCTGTTTTTATATCTATGTATGTATGTATGTGTGTCTATATCTACAAATATGGACACATACATCTTTACATATGTCTATATAGATGCTGATATATACCTATGTATCATATGTATCTATATAGATATTTGTATATAGATAGACATCTACATTTCTCTACATCTCTCTCATATATGTATACATGCTTGTTTGTTTGTATGTGTGTGTGTGTGCTTGCATGTGCAAAATTTTGTCCATCACCTGTCTGTAGGAGTTTGGTACCATCTTTCAACACCAGTCTCTGGATGGTCGTTATGTACATTACACTTCTTAAAGTTTTCAAAGATACTTGTCTTTAGAGTGTTTTTTGTTATTGTGTAAATTGTTCTGGTCCTGTTCATTTCACTGTTCAATTTCTACATGTCTTCAAAATTATTCACTTTTATAATGTGGATATTATCACATTAATTATTCCTTCTTTGGGATCTGTCCCCTCCAATCTATACCAATTAATATGTCTTTCAGTGTTTCTTTGAAGACATCTATTTCCTAATTTCTTAGAATGCACATTTTCCAAAATATTAATATACTACAGTCATTTTCATATTAGCAAAAATCAATTTTTATACAGCAGTTGAAAACTTTCTTCTCACACAAGATTGTAAAAGATGATAATGAAATACACGGATGTGTTTGTGTGCAGATGAGGGACATCTTATTCTATCATGTAGCAATTAACATTATGCATAGGGTTTTTTCTCATCTGAGGTGCGCCCAACCATGGTAGGTGGTTTCTGGATCTCCCTAAGTCCACCATGAAGATATTCAGGTGTTGGCCTTAGAGTCTAAGTTACCTGAGATCTATCAGTATATGTGCCCATATGTAAAACATTTCTGACTTGGTACTCCTTTCTTCTGTTCCATTAGGAATCAGTATGATGAATGACTCTGGAGGTCTGAACTGAAGGGAAATTGCTAAGCTTTTGGAAGAAACATAGAATCAACTCTCCTCCACCCTACGGAGCATTTTCCCCAGAAGCACAGAAATGCAGAGCACATGTAAATAAAAATATCTGATGTGGAATGCATATCCAGGAAATGCTATTAAAGTGCTGTCATATCAATGACTTGGAATGTCATTTTGTCTTTTGCTACATAGAGATGCTGATGTCCTATCATATGGATATGGGTTCGAAGGCCAGGCATTTTCATTTTGCCTTGTATCCCCAGAACCTATGAAGTAGGTGTTTAGTGAAGATTTATTGATTAATCTATTATTAAAAGTTTCTGTTCCTTTAAGAAACTGTAGATTTTTCTTTAAAATGAATGCAGGAAAAACAATTATTTTAGTACTTATAGTGTGCCAAGCACTGTGTTTAGTCCTGAGGATTCAAATGGAAAATTAAGGCAGTCACTGCTCTCAAGGAGCTCGCATTCTACTGAGGGAGATAATATGTGTAGACAGGTTCAGCTGCCAGAGGGAGGGGGACAAGGTCCAGTGGTCCTCTAGGCTATGGCAGCAGGGTGAATGGGAGTATAAGCAAGATGGGTGGGTAGGCTTTGCTCATGGGAAGTATATGTCTCTGCTGAAGAAATGGAAGTGCTCCTTCAATGTGGCCTTCCTTGCTTGTCTAACATAGATCTGCTGCAACATCCCTAGCAGGGACCATTACAGGTTCATCCACAGTCAAGCCTCCTCCACTGCTGCAATGCCCTGGATATCCACGGAAGCAGCAGCTGAGAAGGAAGAGGAACCATTGCAACTTGACCCATCGTAGTCTTCCTCCTCCACTGGAGGGACAGGATGGCAGCTGCCATTTTAAAAGCCTTCTGTTGCATAATTATTGTTTGAGCCTCTGTGGTTGCATGAATCAGGTAGGATTTCCTGGAAGACAGGGTTGCAGCTGCCACAGAGAAGGGTCAGGCCCTTCATAGTTCCCATTAGTGACTATTTAAAATGTCTGCCATGGGTCACAAACGCAGGCTTCTACACCAGCACCGATCAGTTGATGATAAGTTTAATAAATTGATCTAGGAGCTGAAGAACAGAGTGTTGCAACTGGGAAATAGCCACTCTCCACCACTGGCAGGAGGAACAACTGACCAACCAGATGGCCCTTGATGGGTGACAACTGCCTGGGAGCCTACAGTAGCCCTGGGCAGCTGCGTGACCCAGCATTTCTTAGAAGCCCAAACTAACACTTGGTAGCTGCTTTATCACATCCCACACCAGCAATTCTGCCCAGCAATTGCTGTTCCATGTAGAGTAGTAACACCACTGAGGTGTTAACTGAGTTACCTCACTGTTTACTCCTGCCTGCAGAGAATAGGCTCTTGTCTCCATTTGTAATCATTTCGTTTCAGCTTTGCTTGGAGAAATGCTTTGTGTAAGCTATTGTACCTTGGAAATCAGCTATAAATCAGGGCTTGATTTACTATTTCCTTGACTTTTAGACTTGAGAAAGTGATAGAGAAAATATTAACAATATAGATTAAACACAAACATGTGACATGCATAAAAATATGACTTTTTCCCCAGGAGTTCCCTCATTTTCACTTATGTCTGACTCTTCCTGATCCCATTCTTGGCAAAGAGAGTAGAATGGTTTGTCATTTCCTTCCACAACTTATTTTACAGATAAGGAAACTAAGGCAAATTGGGTTAAGTGACTTGCCCAGGGTCACACAGTTATAACTGTCTGAGGCCACATTTAAACTCAGGAAGATGAGTGAGTCTTCCTGACTCCAGGCCTGACATTCTGTTCACTGTGCCAAATAGCTGCCCTTTCCCCTGAAGAGCCTGGAGTAAGGGGCGCTAGGTTCACCTCCTAACCGTGTAATCCTGGGTGAAAAACTAACCTCTTTGGGGCTTCATTTCTTCATCCATAAATTGATGTTAATAATCTGATAACAAACATTTCTTAAGCACTTTCTATTTATCAGGTACCATGCTAGGTACTAGGAATACAGATACAATGAATGAAATGGTCCCTACCTTTAAGTAGTTTGCAATCAAATGACACTCAGACTCCCCCATCCTTTGACCTTCTATTCCAATGTCTTTTCTTAGCTTGAGGGTTTGCCAAAAGCTTTACCTTAACAGCCCAAACTTAGACAGGTCCTACCAATCTCCAAAGACTAAGAATATGACCTTGGTGACCTTCTGGGTGCCTGTTGGTCAAGGACAAATATCACCAAGCTCATAGAGACTCACCACCCCGCAATTCACAGAAACCTTTTTCTTGGGTTTCATAGGCATGATCTTTATCAGTAGGAGGAATCTTTATACCAACACAATAAGAAAATCACAAGTCTTGGAAGTATTATGGGATCTGCCTCAAATGACTATGGTGAAGAAAGCACTTTGTGATTTTTCAGTACTTCAATGGATCCAGGAACTTCCTGAGGTAGCTAGGCATAGATCCATTGGCATAGATCACAATTCAACCACACCTTCTCATCCTGTGTAACTGTCTACGTCCTCTGATAAATTATCTGCAAGATGTTCACCAAGTGAACTGAGTGCTCTTTTCCAGGTTGCTTTACATTAGATTGGTATATTAAGAATGTTGTAATAAAGACCATCCATTATCCTTTAGTTCTGGACCTTATTATCTTACTATAAAGTATGTAAGGGCAGCTAGGTGGGGCAGTGGGTAGAGCTCCAGGTGTGAAGTCAGGAAGACCTAATTTCAAATCTGGCCTCAAACGTTTAACTAGCTCTGTAACCCAGGCCAAGTCACTTAACCCTGTTTGCCTCAGTTACCTCATCTGCAAAATGACCTGGAGAAGGAAAGAGAAAACCACTCCAATATCTTTTCCAAAAAAAAAAACCCAAAAAAACAAAAAAACAAATGGATCCACAAAGGGTCTGAACTGATTGAACAACAGCAAAAATGTATTCCAAGATCTATGGGTACCGACGAACTTTCTCTATTGGTTATCCATCCAAATTCATGTCATAAACATTAAATTATACTTATAGATGAATTATTAGTCTAACTCTGAGCCCTACACAAAATCATTCGGGACAACAGGACCAGAATGCTCGAGCTAGGTATATGAACTTTTACTTTGGAAAAAAATAAAGGCGCCTGTGGAGAGACCTTCTTAGTACATGGATCTCTTCATGTCTCAGCATGAGACAAGACCTTGTGAATCCCGATAAGCATCACATAAAGAAGAGGATGAACAGTGTAGGATGCACATGGGGAAAGCATTCTTGGGATAGCAATCTATAGTATGTTGTTAGTGGGAAGTCTGACAAAGGCCATCATGACAAGCCTGGCAGCCTTTGTCATTTGCATAGAACAGGAAAAGCATGGTGGGAGCTTCTTCATCACAATTTCATTCAGCTACTTTTTAGTTCAAGGAAGGTGAGATCTGGGGATATTTATCTAGTTGTGGAACAGAGAGGGAGGATAGTTATGACTAGACTGAGGGCTCAAAATGAATTTCTGAATCATTAGGTAACACGTGAACTGAGAAACCCAGGAAAAACCAATAAAGGACAGACTTAATAACAGAAGAGTTCTAAGGACAAACCTAAGCTTAGTCTAAGGCTTGGTTCAGCCTGCTGAAGAAGGGTTTCTCAAGCATGAGAGGATTGACTGAGGAGAGCTGTAGCATCTCTCTATAGGTGAAAGGTGTACCAATTTTATGTCACTCCTAGTACATGGAAGACTGAGTACAAGGTGACCTTGAAGCTAGCTCCTTGGCTGGGAACCATAGCTGAGACACAGCAGGAAGTTGAAGGAACCTGATTGCAAGAACTGGAAAAGAAGGCTGAAAGAAGTCTAGTCCTTTCTGCAGGGGAAGGCTTCTTAATCACTTCCCAAGGACAGGCAGAGATGGCTGGAAGAGCTGGTAAAGAGAGCTGTAATCCTCCCTGATTACTAAACAGAATACCCAGTAGATGATGGAGAGAGATTTGAGTAACCCTGAAAATACCTGAAGATATGTGAGAGAAGACAGCAGAGGGCAACACATAAGTAAGAGTAATTGCTAGCATCTCTTATACCACTTGGAGTTTTGCAAAGCACTTCACAAATACTATCTTATCTTGCTCTCACAATAACCATGTGGCTAGGTGCTATTATTGTTCCCATTTTGTGGATGAGGAAACTGAGGCAGACAGAGGTTTAAACAACTTTCCCGGGGCCACAGAGATAGGAATTGAATTCAGGTCTTTGTGACTCTAAGTCCAGCATTCTATCCTTGGCATCACTCTGTGGTATCCCCCAATGCCAAATGGGAAGCAGGTCCAGTAGGGAGCAACATAACAAGACATTACCACACATTGGTCCTTTCTAGCACTGTAGGTGTGAACTGACCTCTGCATGGGTGTGCCCTAGTCTTTCATGTTTTACCTCTTTCTACAATTACTCTGATTGGATGTGCTTCTTATGTGTGCATATCCCATATATGATTTCTAAACTGATCCAGTCTTCCCATGGAAAACACATTTATTGGTGGGAAAAGGAGCCTACAATCTATGGAGAGCATACTTTGTTGTAATTTCATTAATACATTATTTCATTAAATATCTTTTTTGTTAACTAAATGTGTCATCTGGTCAACCAGTAAAAGTAAAGACATTGGTAAGGGCTCATGATCTAAGGTTTAGAGATGATTCTGACCTATAAAGTATTTCTAACCTGAGATGGCTACTTGGTAGCTAGGTTCCTGAATAAGGCAGAGATTCTCAGGTGTCACATGCATTTTTAACCTCTTGTGGCTTTTTCCCCCTTTTCAAAAGGCTTATATTTAGCTTCTCCCATAAAGCAGTAAGGAAACTGATCATGATTTGCAGAATGAGCTGTTTTTCTTTAAAATGGAATAAGCATTCTCTGGCTAAACTGTTCTCATCTAAACAAATACTGCTGCCTGCTCTTAATGAGGTTTTCATAAAACTCAGCACCACTTTCCAAAAGGACTATTTAATTTCAAAAGTGCCTTCAACGTGCTGAACTTTTGTTATGTCAGCCAATTTCCACTTGGCAATCCTGTTGAGAAACAAGAACTTCCAACTTCACAGATGATACATATGAGGCTTGATTCAGTCTTACATTATGCAAATGTAGATTAAAGAGAAGAAAATAGAACTATTTGTCGAAATCTTCTTAAACACCACAATGAACATTGTTATAGATGTCTATGTGTGAGTGACAAGATTTTTAGCGGAAATAGAAAACTGGTGAAATTTGAAGGTCCCCTAAGACATTCATGACCCACTAGCATTGGGTTAAAAAATTCAAGCCAATGGACTTCCCATTTTCCCCATTATACTTAGAAAGGCGTTTAGGTATTACTGATAGGCACTTTTAATTCAAACAGGATAAATTGAAACAAAAGGTAGACACTGACATCTAGTGGTAGAAATGGGGTACAACTCACATTTTTCACATTATTCAATCTCACCTTTCCAAGAAGAACAATTTAGTGCCCTGAACTTTCACCGATTCTACCAAAACTTTCAATACAAAATGATGAGAGCCTAAGAAAGTGAAGTTGGAAGTTTCCTAAGGTGGATTATAAAAGAAATTGAGTTCCTTATTCTTGTGGCTGATTAATCTATCTACCTCCATTCCTGCCACAATGACATGACTCTCAGAAAGCAGTTTGGACGGCAACACACTACCCAGGTTCCAAAAGACAGAAAAAAGTCAGAAATTACCTCCTATCTTCTCCAGTTAGAGAAGATCCTCTCTCATTTCTTGTGCTGGAGATGGTAAGAGCTGCTTTTGAATTGTGCAGTTGTGGGAAGAGGTGTGAGTGACTTGGGATAAGGAGAGCTATCAGAGGGCCACACCTTCCAGTGATGGGTCTAACTGTGGAAGAGCACTAGAGTAGTTCCTAAGGTTACTCCCAATAATTACATAGTCACTTGAGCCCCTGGTTTTCTGAAATCTTAACTCTTGTGTATACAATACATTCTTTTCTCCTCTGCTTCTTAGAATGTTTAGCTAGGAAGTTGCCTGAACTGTCCTCAGTTTTCCTCAGAAATAACATTAAATCAAGCCTCTAAATGGATTCTAGAGTGACAGAACCTCAAAAAGATAGAGTGAAACAATTTTTTAAGCTTAAGATAACTTAGAAAGACTTTAGGAAACATCTGTCTCACTTGGGCAAAATGGGAATGCAGCACAGCACAGATGGCGTCCAGACAAGCCAGCAGGAGGCTCTTAGCCACAGCACAGATTAGTGACTGAGATCTCAAGGTTCTGGCTCAGCAGGCCAGTGACACAGCAAGCCAGCTGTGAAGCCTTCAGCCCCAGAATAGAAGGCAAGTCACCAGTCCAGGAACCACTGGCACAACAGATAAAACTAGACTGGGCCACCCCCGCACAGTGGGCAAGCCACAAGCACCTGGCTCACAGCACAAGAAGCTTGGTACACTGTCTCCACCCTCTGAGTCACAGGAGCAGAACTCAACTTTAAAAATCATGAAATAGGCTAAAAATGAGTGCAAAAACAAACAGAGAAAATCCCTAACAATAGAAAGCTACCAAAGTGACAGGGAAAATCAAAACACAGTCTCAGAAGAGGAGGACAGTGTCAAAATGCCTACTTGCAAAGTCTCAAAGAGGAAGATGAATTGGTGTCAAGACCAAAAAGCCTTCCTGGAAGAGCTCATAAAAGATTTAAAAATCATAAGAGAGGTGGAAAAATGTGAAAATAAATGAGAGTTATAAAAGAGAGGGCCAATAACTTGGAAAAGGAAGAACAAAAATTAACTGAAGAAAAAATTATTTTAAAAAATATAGTTAGACAAATAGAAAAAATGTAACAAACAGCTCCTTTAAAAGTAGAACTGGCCAAATGGAAAAGAAGATACAAAAGCTAACTGAAGAAAATAATTCCTTAAAAACAAGAATTGGGCAAGTGGAAGCTAATGACTCTTTGAGACATCAAGATCCAGTCAAACAAAATCAAAAGATTTTTTTAATAGAAGAAAATGTAAAATACATCATTGGAAAAATAACTGACCTGGAAAATAGATCCAGAAAAAGTTATTTAAATATTATTGGACTACCTGAAACCCAGGATCAACAAAAAAAGAGCCTGGGCAGTATCTTTCAATAAATTATCAAGGAAAACTATTCTAATATCCTGAAAGGTAAAATGGTAATTGAAAGAGTCCGATTGTGGCTTCTGTTGGGTCAGAGGCGCGCTGAGGTTTTGTCGCACGACCTTCCCCTCCACCGTTTGGGCGAGGCCCGTTGGCCGGCAGTCTCGCGCCCTATACGTGGTCCTGATCACCCGCCCACCTCCACCCGCTCCCGGCTGGCCAGGCAGAATCGTTGCCCTGAGTTCAACCGCGGCTCCTCCGCACTCTTCTCCCGGGCCGCCTCCCCAAGCCCGGAGCCAGCGGCGTTATGAAGCACCTGCCTTATTTCTGCCGGGGTAAAGTGGTGCTTTGGACGGGGCTCCAAGCAGCTTGGCATCCCCACAGCTAACTTTTCTGAGCAAGTAGTAGATAATCTTCCAAGTGATTTATCTACTGGAATTTACTATGGTTGGGCCTGTGTTGGAAATGGAGATGTTCATAAGATGGTTTTAAGCATAGGATGGAGCCCATACTACAAGAATACTAAAAAATCTGTGGAAACTCACATTATACATACCTTTAAAGAAGACTTCTATGGGGAAATCCTTAGTATAGTCATTACTGGCTACATCAGATCAGAGAAAACTTTAGTTCCCTTGATGCCCTTATTTCAGCAATTCAAGATGATATTGAAGAAGCTAAGAGACAACTCGATCTACC
>CM053601.1:13264010-13274597 GCA_028646575.1 Pseudocheirus occidentalis
TTTTTTTTATAATGGTTTTCAGTTAGTCCAATAATTTTAAAATTATCTCTCCTGGATCTATTTTCTAGGTCAGTGTTTTTTCCAATGAGATATTTCACATTGCCTTCTATTTTTTCATTTGAATGGATCTGTTTTTTTTATAATATCTTGATTTCTCATAAAGTCATTAGCTTCCAGTCACTCCAATCACATTTTGAAGGAATTATTCTCTTCAGTGAGTTTTTGAAATTTCTTTTCCATCTGGTAAATTTAGCTTTTTAAAGCATTCTTCTCTTTATTGGCTTTTTGGGCCTCTTTTGCCATTTGAGTTAGTCTATTTTTAAGGTGTTATTTTCTTAGGGCTCACTTTTTGACTCTCTTTTCTTGATTTTCTTGCATCATTTTCATTTCTCTTCCCAATTTTTCCTCCACTTCTATTACTTGATTTTCAAAATCTTTCTTGAGCTCCTCCATGGCCTGGAAGCTTTTGATGCAGGAGTTCTGACTTAGTTATCTTCCTCCCATTCATTGCTTTGATCCTTTTTGTTCCCCCAAAAGGAATCTAAGGTTTGATTACTGTGCTTGCTTTGCTTCCTCTGCTCATTTTGCCAGTCAATTACTTTACTTTTGAGCTCTTTGTCATGGTAGAACTCTACTTCCAGAGAGGAGAGCTTTGTCCCAAATCACTGGGGTTTTCACAGCTGCCAGAGCTATTAGGAGGGTGCCCTCTCTGCAGCCCCTCACGCTCTGTCCCACTGACCACACATCCCCGAATCTCCACCTAAGACAGCAATTCAGATCCAAGCAGGTTAAAAGAAGAGCAATTACCCTTTGAATGGTCACTTGGTCCCCCTGTGATCTGCAGACCAGGAGGTCTAGAGGTAGCTACAGGGAAGCAGCTGCAGCCATCAAGACTCCTGGCACCTCTTGCCCCCGGGGCAAGGGCTGGACCAAGCCCTTCTTTTCCAACAGAGTTCCCAAATGACCTTTTACTTGCTCTTTGGCATTTATGTGTTGAAGAGTCAGAAACCTCACAGCTGCTGGTGATTCACTTTCCTGACGTCTGCTTCTACAGCCACTGGTTGGGGACACCCTGAGGCCAAAACCACATGGCCCACCTGGGACTGGGCTCTGCTTTCAGTGCACTGTGATGGACCCTTCCTGTAGGCCTGAAAGGTTGCCTTCAGCAGGAGATTGGTTTCTGTAACTCTGTGGGTTCTGTGGCTCTAAAATCTGTTTAGAGTCACATTTTATAGGTATCTGAGGTGGTTGTTGGGGAGCTCACAGAATTTCCTGTTTCTATGCCACCCAATACATTCTAATATATTATAATGTATTTGTGAAATACTCAACACTGTATCTGGGAAATTATAGGCACTTAATAAATGCTTCTTATCTGACTGGTTGACTATACACCACATTGCTTTAAATGACAGAGAAATGCTTGTTGCATTAGATGGGGTGGTTGAGTCTAAGGAAAGAGTGAAGAGACAACATGGAGGAATGACCAACCTTAGGCAAAAATATAACTGCCAGCTCTCCATGTGATATAAAGAAATACTCCCACATTGAGTGTCATGGTGTTGAAAATTCTTCAAATCAAAATCAGTTACTTGGGCTGAAGCATTGCCTCCAAGAAGTCCCTAAAATATACATATACTAATTAGGAGAAATTTTATTATCATCTCATTAAGAACTTGTTCATCTCAGATACCAGATCCTGAGAGTGTTAGAGAGAGATATGAGGTAAGTATTGATAGAGAAGAAAAAGTCAATCAATCAATAAACAAGTATTTATTAAGCACTTGCTAATTATTAGGTTCTGTGCTAGGCTCTGAGGATATTAAAATAATGAAGGAAATATTCCCAACAGTCAAGGGATGACCTTCTAATGGGGAAGACAATAAACAGATGTATAAATACATATAATATAAATGCAAAATAGTTATATATAAGGTAGCTTCTGTTGGAAAGAATACTTCAAAAGGAATGTCTGAGTAGAGTATTCTAGGGAAAGTTTGGAGACAATTGGAGTAGCCATGAAAATGCCCTGGTCTGTTGTAAAAGGGAAGAGAATAACTATTTATTAAGATCTTATTATGCGGCCTCCTCCCTCTGGTGTTCCAGTGGTGTGGACAATCTACTTCTCTCCCGAGATTCTAATAAAGAATCCTTTCTGCTTTAAAAAAAATAAAAAAAAATAAAAAAAGAACTTATTATGTGCTGGGGACTATGCCAAGTGATTGGCAAATGTTATCACATGATAATATTGATCATGATAATTTATCATGATGCTCATGACAAACCCTGAGGTAGATGCTGTTATTATCTGCATTTCACATTTTAGGAAACTGAGGCAGACAGAGGTTAAATGACTTACCCTGAGTCACACAGCCAGTAAGTGACTGAGGGTAGATTTGAATTCAGGTGTTCCTGACTGCAAACCCACTGTGCCACCTAGCTGCCTTTACCTAACTAGGGGGTTGTACTAAAGAAAACTTCACCTATTAAATATAGTGAAATGAACACTGGTCTGAGGATTGAGAGGTGTGAATTTTAATTCCAATTCTGGTACAAACATCTGTGTATTTTACCATATTTATAAAATGAAAGGATTGGATTTCATTGTCTCCAAGTTCCCTTACAGTTCTAACATTCTCTCATTTTACTTTTTAATTTGCCTAAGAGCAAGAGGAGAGGACCCTCTTCCTGTTCCTTGAAATAATGAATAAATTTGTCTGCTATTTCTCATAATATTTAACCAATGAAGAATATATTTCTTCTATTTTTTTCATAATAGTTACTATCTTGGATAGTATCAATTGCAAAATCCCTTTGCACAAAGAATAGTTTATCTGTCAGATCTATGGAGAAGGGAAGAATTTATGACCAAACAAGAGCTAGTGAATATTATGAAATAAAAATGGATAATTTTGATTACATTTAATTAATAAGTTTTTGCACAAACAAATGCAAACAAAATTAGAAGGAAAGCAGAAAGCTCAGAAACACTTTTTATTGCCAGTTTTTTAAAGACTTCATTTCTAAAATATATAGAGATCAGAGTTAAACTTTTAAGAATTCAAGTCATTCCCCAGTTGATAGTCAAAGGATAATTTTCTTTGTGTGTTTGTTCCCCTTTTGTTCTGATTCTTCTTTGACAACATGACTAATGTGGAAATTTAAAAAAACAATCCCTTTGCAGAATTCATTTAAATCAAAGAAAGAGGTTGGTAGATGTATTTCTTGGATTAACCTTTCTTATGTGAAATGTTTGGGTAAATGATCAATTTAATCTCTATATTAAAAATAGCAAAAATATTCTTGGATTCTATTTCTACAGTTCAGCCTAGCATTAAAGATGCCTTCTGATCAAAATCATGTGGGAATAAGACTAGACAGGTAGATAGATAGATAGATAGATAGATAGATAGATAGAGATAGAGATAGAGATTTATATATATATATATACACACATACACACACATATATGTATATATATATGTATACATATATACATATATGAATATATCCATTTCTGCTGCTGGGATTGTCCTGAAATGTCTTCAGTGCATTAACAGAGAATGCATTTCTATCCCTCTACTTGTAATCAATTACAAAGCAGTTATTTTATACACCTCTGCAGTAGTCCATAGAATAACAAATAGAAAATAATTATGACAGGATAGTCATTTTACCAGAAACTGAACTTAATAAGAAAGAGATGAGGAAATGTAATAATAATATAGTAATATTTCAGAAACTAAATTCAATAACCCATTACACTAGAATTAGAAAAGAAAATGTATTGGAAAACTGAATTTAAATACAGACTCTGCTGTCTCTTAGCTGGGTGACTTTGGACAGAATATTTCATTTTGAGCCTCATTTCACTCATCTGTCATATTGTTTGCACTGCTTTCTTCACAGGGGGACTGTTGTGAGGATAGCAATGTGTAAGCAGCTTTACATAAATATTATCAAACCCAGGAATTGGTCTGTGACCTCATCCTAGAGGCTATTCCTTTCTTTCTTTTATTTCATTTTAAATTTATAGAATAAAATGAGCATTTCCATAACATAATATAACAAAAAATATTGTAGCTCATGAAACTGCAAATCTATGCATAACTTGCTATTCCTTTTAAATATACAACAAAATTATCGCTTAATTTTTTCTTTTTCTTCCTTCCCCACCACTGCAATAGAGAATACTACCATTAGATACCAATAGGTCTATATGTGTAAAATTATTCTACACATACTTCTAGTTATCATTTCTTTCTCCTGATGCAGATAGCATCTTTTTACATATGTCCTTTAGAGGTAATTTAGGTATTTATAATAGTGAAAATAACTTACTCAAAGTCATTCTTAAAACAACATTGCTGTTACTATATACAGTGTTCTCTTGGTTCTGCTCATTTCACTCTTCATTATTTCATGCAAATCTTTCCACATTTTTCTAAGCTCATTGAGCTCATCATTTTTCACAGCACAGCAATTTTCTGTCACAATCACACATCACAATTTGTTCAGCCATTCCCCAATTGGTGGGCATCCCTGCAATATCCAGTTCTTTGTTACCACAAAGAGAGTTACTGTAAACATTTTAGAACATGTAGGTTCTCATCTCCCTCTCTGACTCTTCACCCTTCCCCTTTTATCCCCTTCCTGGTCCCTTTCCAATTTCCTGTTCCTCTCTCCCTCACTCCCCCTTCACCTCCCTCCTTCCCTATCCCCATCTTTCCCTCCATCTTTTCTCCTTCCTTCTTTCCCCAGCCTAGACAATGCTGTGGTGGAGACGGCCAAAGAGGTCATGGAGCCTGCTGAGGTGGACATTACGGGGTTGTGCCACGACATGTTCTCCAAAATGGCCACCAGTGAAGATTTTAAATTTCTGGAAAATATGAACCCACTGATGAGCTTGAATTATCTAGAAATGAAGCATATTGTAATAAACATAAGGAGAAACCTAAACCAGAAATCTGCAGCACTTCAGCCTTATCTGGATCAGATCACTTTAATTGAGGAACAAGTAGCATCTCCTGAGCAAGGAGCTTACAATTTGGATGCATATTCAAAGAAACTAGAAGCAAAGTAAAAATGTTAGAGAGGCAATGGAAGAATTCTTTAACACAAAGACTTTAGCTACAAGAATGTTTTATAACAAATATGTAGGATGGAACTTCTCACTAGGCTTCAGTTCCTAAAAGAAAGCAGTCCTGCTAATCCAAGGAGATTCCTAGCTCCAACCTCTGCCTGGATGTGTAACTGGCCACCCCAGGTGTTTTCCTCAACCTGTACCCCTGGAACCTCATCTTATCATGTGCTTCTTTGTGTGCCCTGGAGCAAGGCTCAGAAATCAGGATCAACCCCATCTGGAGCAGATGAAGATGAGATGCTCTGAGCTCCCTGTTTCCTCCCTTGCCCCCTACCCTGCTCATTACCTGTTCTTCAACTTAAATAATGTATACCGATGTATGACCCTCAAAAAAAAAGAACATGTAGGTTCTTTTCTTTTTCCCCTAATCATTTTTGGAAAAATAATAATTGCAACTCATGAGACTTTTCTCAATATGAGGATAGTTGAAGGGAATATATATATACATACATATATACATATATGTATGTATACATACATATATATGTTTCTGTAGGAGGGTATATGTGCATATAAATACATATGTGAGTGTGTGTATATATGTGCACATGTATACACAGACAGAGGGCACAGGATCAGTTGAATAGGAAGGGATGATATAGAAAATATAATTAAGAGGTGAGAAAGGAATATAATTCGAGAAGATAGGGAGAGCCAGTGGGTCTAGACAGAATAGGGTGAATTATCTCATATAAAAGAGGCAAGAGAAAACTGTCACAATGGAAGGGAAGAACACAAAGCCAAAAGGAAATGGGTCAACCTTACTCTCATTGAATAAGGAGGGAATAACATACACATTAAATTGGATATCTTACCCTACAGGAAAGTAGGGGGGAAGGAAATAAGAGAGGGAATGATAGAAGGGAGGGCAGATTGGGTGAGAAGGTAGTTAGAAATACACACTTTTGGAAAGGGACAGGATCAAGGTAGAAAATAGAATAAGTAGGGGGAAGGATAGGATGGAGGGTAATATAGGCAGTCTTTCACAATATATCCACTATGGAAATGTTTTGTGTACCTATATATCTACAATCTATATTGAATTCATTATCTTCCCAGTAGGGGTGGGTGACAATGGAAGAAGGGAAAGAATCTGGAAAACAAAGTTTTAAAATCAAATGTTAAAAAAATTATTGTTTTTATTACTATTTTTGCATGCAACTGGGAAATAAGATATACAGGCACAGGGGGTACAGAAATCCATCTTGCCCAATTAGAAAGGTAGAAGGGGAATGGGGGAGGATATAAAAGAAGCAGATTGGGGGAAGGGATAATGATTTTGGGCTGGTGGGTAGGGAATAGATGGGGAGAAAACTTGTAACTCAAAACCTTTTGGAAATGTATGCTGAAAACTAAAAATAAAACACACAATGTATTATATCATGATGATTCTGTTATACTACATTGTATAATATTGTTATATTCTCTCATTTCATATTGCATCACCTTGTTACATGGTATCATGTATTGTTTTGTTATGTTGTTTACAGTAGTGGGAATATTACATTATGATATATTCTATATTATGTCATGATCCATTCTGTTATACTACAAAGTATATTATAATATTGTTGTATTCTCTCCTATCATATTGCATCACCTTGTTACATTATATTATGTCTTGGTTTTTTACGTTATATTATTTCTAGTACTGGGAACAATACAATATTTCAATAAGACATGGTCACTAACCTAATGTGGCTTACAATTTTAGCAACTGATACAGACCAGATGTGGACCAGAGGGATCTGACTCCTTAATGAAAACAAAGCATTGTTGGTTGATCTCATGTAAGTCTGTCCAGTGCTCTGAGTGTCTAAGTGAAGAAATTCAGTGATGTGTGAGTAAGCAATAGTGGGAATCATTATGAATCCCTTAAGGCAGTCAAAATGACACATACATGACTATGATATAAAAATGTGATAAAAACACAAGAGAGGTACAATTAAAGAGATCTGTGAGGTCAGTTCAATCCAACAAACTTTTATATACTTACTGTGCACAAGACACTGTACTAGGGGATAGTGATTCAAAGAGGAAAACAATGCCTTCTAAAATGTCCTGGCAAATTAACATGATGCAAGATAGAATGTGATAAGGACAAAGGAGTAGGAGATCTTGGGAAAGTCTCTAAGAAATATGAGAGGGGGGAGATCTCTGTAATCTGGGGGGAAGAGGAAGACTGAGCTGGAAAGAATGTGTCCCATGATAAAGGGGTTTCTGGGTAGATAAACCTTTTACCAGCTTATAAAGGATTTTAAAGACTAGCATATGTTACATTTGTTCTTGGAGGTGATGGGGAATCATTGGAATTCATTGAATTGAGGGAGTAGGGTAAGTTGACACTGTGAGACCTGCGTTATTATAGGAAGATCACTTTATTAGCTGAATGGTGGATGAACTGGAATGGGGAGACAGAGAGACTAACCAGAGCCTAATGCTGTAGTTCCAGCATGAAGTGATGGTGATGATAATGTCCAGGAGGAGGTTATGGACACTGCACTTGAATATCGGCAGTGTTAGATGAGAGAAGGGGATATATATACATGAGAGATTTCACAAATGTAGAACTGTCAGGACTTAGTGATAGACTGGATTGGAGGAGTGAGAATGAGGAGTTGAAAAATGCTGCTGAGGTTGGGAGGCTGGGTAACTGGGATTCCTGGCTGTTCCATGATCAGGACCCTTCTAAATTTTTGAGAACACTGTCTCCCTCCCTCCCTCCCTCTCCCTTTCCGTACCCCCCTCTCTCCCCCTCTCCCTCCTCTCTTTTTCTCTTTCTTTCTCTCCCTCTCTGTCTCTCTCTGTGTCTCTCTGTCTGTTTCTGTCACTCTGTCACTCTGTCTCTCTCTGTCTGCCTCTCTCTGTCCGTCTCTCCCTCTCTCTATACGCGCGCGCGCGCGCACACACACACACACACACACACACTCATTTTCTCTATATTTATATGTTGTTTCCCCTCTAGAATTTAAACTATTTGAGATTCCTTGCATGTTTTCCCAATACCTAGCACAGTAGGAGCTTAATAAAGCTTACTGTTTGATTCCCACAGAATACAAGAAAGGGAGCTTTCTATAGTTTTTGCTTTTTGTTGGAAGAGTGAAGGAGAGAGAGCCTGGACCAGTGTGTGCGTGTATTGTATGGAGGGGTGTTGCTGGAGAGAGTATATGCTAATATACTACCCAAAGCTCCTTT
Organism: Pseudocheirus occidentalis; assembly: GCA_028646575.1. Classification (NCBI taxonomy): domain Eukaryota; kingdom Metazoa; phylum Chordata; class Mammalia; order Diprotodontia; family Pseudocheiridae; genus Pseudocheirus; species Pseudocheirus occidentalis. Next base: position 13,272,349 of record CM053601.1, read on the forward strand.
CTTCTTTTGACACACGCAGGTCTTTCTGAACCTCCCCATAGCATGACGTTTCCTGATTTGCTAACTTTCCTTTTCTCTCTGTGGCTGCCGGACCTCCCAGGCGGCAGAAAGACGAGGAGGAGGAGGAGGAGGAAGAGGAGGAGGAGAAGGAGGGAGGGAGCTAGGGAGTTGAAGGCGCGGGGCTCCTACTGCCTCCCTGGCAGGGAGTAGAAGCTGGAGGGGAGCGGTGTCTTGAACCTCTGGAGTCTCCATTTCTCTTCCATCCCCAGTACCTGAGCTGGACGCACTTTCAGCACCTCCTCAGGAGGCTTCCCTGCTCTGCCCGGGGAATCAGCAGGTAAGGCAGCCAGTCTGTGTGAGAAAGTCAGGGCAGCCAGTTGTGAGATGCTGACCTCCCGCGCCGGGGGCACTCCCCAGCTGTCTGGGATGACATAGTTTAGTATTCAGATTGAAGCTAGGGTTGCACACATTGGGGATTCCAAATTTCCCTTTCCTTCCCTTTCCCTTTTCCCTTCTTCTATGGATATGTGAGTCATAATAACTAATGAAGTACAAGGGAGATATTTCCAGCTGTTGAGAAGCAATCTTTGATTGAATTTTGCTGTATTAAAATGTTGTAAGATTTACTTCACTAAACGATTTTGCCAGGAAGTGTATGCAAGGGAAGGTGTGTGGTTCTTAGCCAGAAGTTCTTGGTTAAATCTTAGCTCTGCTACTTAATCCTCTATATGACCCTGGCAAGTCACTTAACCTGTCTAAATATCAGCTTCCGCTTCAAAATAAGAGGACTGGGCTAAATGATCTCCTTTCCTACTCAAAATCTGAGGCTAGCTCCCTGAAGATTCTAGTAGTTACTATCTTTAGCGAATCACTGAGCAAACATAATGGCATTTGATCAAAATTTTCATTTTTCATCATCATGATAAAAGTTGGCTAATTTAAGGAATCATAAAAGTGTCTGTTTACATAGTATGCTTTAAGAAATGCTTTTTGTCATTCAGTCAGACTATTAGGTGATTTATCCTGATTAATACTTTATACTGATTTATAATATTTATACTGATTAATATAATATAATGATTTATACTGATTAATGTATGTTTGGTAGGATAGCTGAGCACACCTGAATTACAGGAATTTTCCATTTTCTGTAATGCACAGTGGTATGTACATAGTACGCCCATATCAATGGGTTGTCTTTTAAGTTGAATTAACTCATCATTTGACCATTTCAGACGTGGCATTATAATGCCCTTTTAAAAACTGCTCATTTAGAATTATCAAAAATTACAAAGAAATTATTTCAAAAGTATATTATTCACTGATCTTTCTACTAATTGGTATGCTGGCATAGCCTTGGAAGACAGTCTAAATATGGATAGCTGATGTGTATATTTTGGTAAGAAATCCCAGAAAACTCTGTCACTTTTTGAAGATGCATTTATAACATATCTGCTGTCAATGAATGAAAAATATAATTGATTTTCATGTGGTAATAATTACCTATCTCTGACAGAGGGCAGAATCATAGACAGAAAACTCTGGTAACCATAACTCTTCAAAAGAAACTGATAAGATCATAAGAAGAGAATTCTTTTTAAAAAAATGAAGCTATCTATAGAAAAAAATTGTGAAGAAATAAATCTTAGAAACTAAGTATTAAGCCAGGGGAGGGAAGAATTTATTGCTATTTATCTAGATGTTTTGTTTTCTGTCAACTTTCTGTCTTATATACTTGTACTTTGAATGAATTATTTGAGTAATTTCTCTTTTTTTAACTGGTGAAAAATTTAGTCTTCTTGAGGATCAATGAGGATTAAAACTAAGGGTGGGACTTCTGGAAAGATGGTTGTGTCTGTTAATGGTTGTCTACGTAAGCCCAGCTGTTTCCTATTACCTCAAAACTACTAGAAATGTACCAAATAACCTACTAAAATCAATGATGAATAAAAGGTGAAGGAAAATCAGAGGGTAAAGGAAAGAAATTCTTACCCAGAACCCCTGACTGAAATACACAGGGAAAGAAAATCTCCTAGGAGAGAAAAATGCAATGCTTCTTGAAATTAGATATTATTTTACTCTTTGTATATACAGTGCCCAGAAAGTGCTTGCTTCCTAGCAGACAGTTAATAAGGTTTATTAATTAATCTTGTGAATCTCACATTATCCAGAGCAGGAAAGGAAGTTTGTTTCTGGTTTTTGTTGTTGTTGTTGTTGTTGTTGTTTGTTTCTTTTTTACAGTAGCAGTA
>CM053601.1:13274697-13346046 GCA_028646575.1 Pseudocheirus occidentalis
CAAGTTGTCTATAAATTAGAGGTCTGTGACAGAACAGATCAGGAAGCAAAAACTCCAAAATTTTCTGTATGCAAGAAACACTTAAAACTAATATTTACAGAGACCCAAAATAAGGGGTGAAAGTAGAATTTATTATGCTTTAGCCGAAGCCATAAAAGCAAATGTAATCATTGTGATATCAGATAAGACAAATAAAAAATATGAATATCAGGAGAGATGAGTAGGGAATCTGCACTATTCTTAAAAAGCACCACAAATAATAAAAATAATGGCAATATTAAATTCATATGCAGTGAATGCTACAGCTTTTAATTATTTAAAGGGAAAGCTAACAATTATAAAAAGACCTAGAGAGTAATTGTTGGATTTCTCAATGTGGCTCTTTTAGACTTAGAAAAGAAAGATATTAAGGAATAGAACAAAATGTTAGAAAAACTAGAAATAAGTACTTTAGTGATTACTGAATGATATTCTTAAGAAAAATGCCTTTTTCACATCACATGGGAAACTGAAAAATGGATCACATCAAGGAAAAACACATTTAACCATTACTCATGAACAGGGGCAGATACATGAAGAAAGGAGGAAATATTAGATGTATTATTTAGACACCATACTTAGATTTTTCAGTGGACCAGTAATATTACTAACATGGGACCTCCCATCAATGGTACAGATCCTATAGCCAGAACTTGGACATAATCTTTACTCCTATGGTCTATGTCTATTAGATGATGCTATATCTTAGGAAGCAAAATGAAATTGAATTGCCATTTCCTACCCCTTTGTGGCACTTCTGTTGTGAATAGGTCCACTCCTTCACCCACCTAAATTGTTAACTGCACCTCCCTAGGTTCTTGTAGAGTTTTCAAGACCTCTCCAAAAGTTGGCTTTCATGTCACCTGGCCTGGAAGCTCATGTCACAGAGAGACACCTGAGACCATCATGGATTCAGAGTGAGGATCAGCTAGAGAGGGGTGAGTAAACAATTAGGTACAAAACCTGTATGCACTACCCCACTCCCAGAGTAAACTTCTACTTATTTGCAAATTGGGGAGAGGGTGACGTGTTTGCCCTGTCTCTCTCACAGAGTATTTGGAAAGGAAGTGTTTTGTACATTTTAACAGCCCTATGTAAGTTTGAGCTTGATGTGTCATGTTCTTACAAAACATGTAAACAAAATCCCATCACACTTCTAGGGAGAAATACTGGCAGCAAGGATATGAAATATGTGGATTATCAGAAAATGATTGCTTAGTTTCATAAGTGACATTAAATGTCCTTGTAGTTTATAGATTGCATGCAGGGATAATCTATTCTAAATAATTCTTTTGCCAGACAAGACAATTGAGTTTTAGAGTTGTGCCTGGTCTCTCATACTCCATGACCAGTTAAGGCATTTAACTTATACTCAGGACATTGAACTTCTAGTGCTGTTTCTGCCACTCTTGATCCTTACCCCCAAATAATATTCTTGTGAGGCAACTATCATAGCCTACTCGGTTCTTTTGTTCTTTTATCCCTGTGCAATGACCAGATGATGCCCATCACTACTATCTGGGAAGAAAAGAAAAATGAATTTAACTATTACTCACTCTGGTAGCACATGTCCTACAAAGGTAGAAGTTCTGAGTAAGTGTCTTAATCTCTTTCGTTACCAGAGAGTTGTCAATCTATCCCTCAACTCCACTTCCTCCTGGGATGTACTAATTATTGTCTAGGGGAATATGGGTTTACAGAATTTCAACTGGAATTTAGTTCTAAGCCACCATCTACTGATTAACTCTGTTTCCTTCTGAGTTGTGGTTTTCATGAAAAACAAGTCATGTGACTTTGATTTAATGGAGTTGCTTTCTAATGGAAGCAAGAACACTGTAAAAGTCGTTTATTCTTAGCACAGAATCAGTCAATAAATTGATGAGAATACAATTCATAAAACAAGAAATAAACATCTACTCAAAGATTGTAAACTAACTACTTTCTAGAACTCAAAATTCTCTGAGACATAAGATTGATCTGGACCCAGGAGTGCTAGGATATAAACAGATTGGATTCTCATAAGTAGACAAAGGAGTATAATCTCACAGTTCCCAAAGGATGCTTGATTCACACTTTACATGTTAACAGGCATAGACACAAGAACTTTGCAGTCTGGATCTCAAACCACGGGAGCTAGAAAATATGTGTGTATGTGTGTGTGTGTGTGTGTGTACACAGTACATGCATATTTCTATCTATCTATCTATCTATCTATCTATCTATCTATCTAGTTACAATAAGCAACTCAGGCATATTCAGCACACTTACTCATTTATTCAAAGGATAAGGCAAATTCAAATACATAACATTGAAAATAATTTTCCATGTCTTACCAGCCTTCCATGAAGACACAATCACAATTGATCAGTGACCTGCATGGAGTTTGGGTTCCATGAGCCCTGAGAAGTGACATTCCCTCCTATACTGTGGAGTTAAATGGGCATTGATAAGCCCAGGCCCCTAAGGCTGTGCTCCTTGTCTCATCACCCTGTGGTGATGAAGACTACGTAGGCATGGTGTTCTGCTATTGTCCCTAATTGTTCCACACAAGGGTTATTAGTCATGCCACAGCTCTAGGCTAGTGCCATCCATCACTGTACTATGTCTGTTCCTTGGTGGGGACCTGTTGCCACCTCCAGTTCTTGACAGTGTGAAAATTGAGAGGAGGCATTCATCTCTCATCTTCTCTATTAAATTATTAATAAGAGCAAAGTCTTGGGCATAGTTTTACTAATGAAAGTGATGAATGGCCTCGTACTGTGCAGGAAGCTGGCTACTTCACAAAGTGTTTAAAAAGATTTTGAAATGATCTCTGCCCACTATTACCAAAAGAGATTGAAATCATCAGAAAACTGATTAGTCATTACCACCCATTTTGACAGAGTATAGACTAGGACCAGTGGTTCTTTGCTGTCTCTTTTGCAAAAAAAAAATTTCAGAAAATACTTGTTAAGAATTCTAGTATTCTTAATGTTCATAATCTTTATAGAATTAATTCTATTTCCTTGCTTTGTATTATTTCAACATACTTAAAATTGTGTTCATCAGTAAAGTAATGGGACAGAGGAACATAAGATCAAACCTATGACAATGAATAATAGGAAATAGAGATGGCCTATTTCTAAGAGCAATTTCAGTATAGATTACAATAAGGATTTATGGTTTTGTTCATTTGCCCACCCTGAAACAACTGATCCCAAGCTTCATAACCCTGTGACCCACTTGGTGATGAGTCTTTCAGAACTTACCTCTAATGGTCCTTGGGAAGTAAATATTGAGTGAGTACAGTATTGAGCTGTGAGAGTAAAGTACTCTGCATATGCTTCATTGTGATGTGGAGGTGACCCTAATTCACCCACTTGAGCAATTAAATATGCCTCCAAATTCTTAATTATTAATCTGGCAGACCTAAACCCACTCACATCATCATCACAAATTCTGTGCCTATTTTTATATATTCTCCAATAAATTTTTCATGGATTATACTCAGTTTGCTGGTGGTCTTCCTCTAGAATGGGGGTTCTTGTGCTGGGTTCCATGAATTTAAAAAATTTTTGATAGATAATTGTATTCAAATAGAATTAGATTCCTTTGTAATTCTATGTATTTTATTTTCTTCCCTTAAAAACATTATTGTTAGAGGGCATGAAGGCATGAGTTCATAGGCTTCACTAGGCTGCCAAAGGAATGTATGACTTTAATCCAAGATTAAGTACCTCTAGTCTAGAATCTAGATAGAATGCTCGGTCTGCAAACAGGAAGACTGATCTTGAGTTCAAATCCTGCCTTATATCCTTGCTAGCTGTGTGACCCTGGGCAAGCCACTTAAATGAGTTTCCTCATCTGTAAAATGATCTGGAGAAGGAAATGACAAACCACTCCAGCATCTTTGTGAAGAAAACCCTAAATGGTGTCACAGAGTTGGACGTAACTGAGAAACAACTGAACAACAGATCTAGAATCTAGACTAATTACCATGATATGGATGCCAAAGGAGCATGTGGGGTGACTTATCAGCTTTCCTTCACTCTCCCTAAATAGTTGATGAATTTCCTTTCCAATTATTACCATATTGAATGGCATCCTTTGTGCTGTTTCTCCTGCTTAGCTTGCTATGGTTGTATATTACAACCTTCTCATGACCTCCAACTTCAGTTCTAACAAGTAGTACTCTACAACTCCAGCATCACTGGAAGAATATTCATGGTTTTTTTTTAACATGGCCTTTTGTTTCAAGGAGAATTTGGGGGTCTTTAAAATCAGAGCATAATTTCCCCAAAGTAATCCAACTTTGCTCTATTCTTCCTTCCTCTTACTTCTAAAATCAGCTTGTGTCTTTCAAATGTTTGCTCAGTGTATATAGAAAAAGGCCAACTCTATGGATGATTGTTGCCACATGTCATCATTTGCAAAACAAATATTCTTTATCCATTTTATTTTTCCTGTGTGGATAGTTGGGCCAAACTCTCTGAGTGATTATAAATCTCATTTCAGAAGTTCTCCAAGGTTCTTGACTTTGAAACAATCAGCATAACATCAGGCACCAACAGGAACATTTGGAACACTTCAACATCTATAAAGTATTTCCCTTCCATTTGCACATTTTTCTGGACAAAATCCATGAATGTGATAAATATCTTTGGCGATACAATCAATTTTTGTTTTAATACATTCTTGATATTAGCAATCAGAGGTACACAATTAACAGTTATTCATGTGGTTATATATTTCAAAAAATGTCATAAGATTTTAGAAGATTTGAATGTAAACTCCATGAGGGCAAGGAATATTTTTCATTTTCTCTTTTTATCCTCATTAACATGGTAACCTACACTGATTTGGTTTCATTTTGTTCGGCACAGACTTATGATTTTGTGAGTGTAGAGAATTCCCAGTGAGGAAAGCTCCCACGTTAGTGGAGCTTTGCATGTTTTTGCAATTCATATCTTAGAATTGTTTTTAGCATGAAGAGGTTAAGTGACTAGCCCAAGGTAACACAGTCAACATGTATTAGAAATGAAACTTTAATCCATTTCTTTCTGATTCTAAAGTTCTATCCACCATTCTAAACTACCTTCTCTGTGCCTCAAATCTAGTAGGAATTTCATATAAACAATGGAATTTTTAAAATTCTTGTGATATGCAGCAGAATTCTGGGAAGATGGTGGTGTAGGCCAAAATTGCAAATATGTATGAATAGGACACATTTCTGGAGCAGAACCTGTCAGGTAGCATTTTTCTCTGCCAGTTCTAATAATACATACATACACATATGTACATACCAAAGGGATTTTACAAATAAATACTATGGAACATGTTGAGGATTCTTATATTAACTACTTGCCATAAAAGAGAAAGAAATCTTACCAAATTCATTTGATGAGATAAATATCACCCTCATGCATAAAGTAGAAAGATAAATAAAGCAGAGAAAGGAAAGTATCACTCATATGACTAAGGAAAATTGATAAAACAATAACATAAAAGCAAAGTTGTTATAGTCATATATACTTTTCCCCACTATGACCTAGTTTATTCTATGTTAAGCATGCAAGAATGATTCCACGTCACAAAATGAGCATAATAAATAATAATGATAAGAAAAATAAAGAAAATGAGAGCATGTGTCAACAGATGCAGGAAAAAGGTTTTGGACAAGATGCAGGTCTTTTAACTTTATTTTAAAAGTACTGGAATAAAAATACATTTCCTTAATATGATCAAATGTATCTCTCCCAACACAAACTAGCATTATTTGTGATGAAATTGCACTGGCAGCTTTCAAAAAAAAATATTCCAACTGAAACAGTCTTCTCTATCATTTGACAGCATTAGATATGCTAACTATAACATGGAAAGAAAAACGATTGTGAGGGAATAACTATAGACTGAGAGGAAACAAAATGTAATCTATTTATATAGGGCACAATTTTCTTAGAGAATGAACAAGAAAACTAATATAGAAAATTGACAAGCTCATTGAAGTAATCTGAATGCAGGTTAAATCTATGGAAAACAACACTTTCCTGTAAATTGCTTTTAAAAACTAAAAAGGAGGTAGAATATACATAAATACACTTAGTACTTGGAAATTAACGTACCAAGGCACACACAAAATACATACACAAATATACTTTGATACATATACATGTACACCCACACATATTCTTGTGTACATTCAGGTATACATATATTAGTTCATTAAAGAGTTGTGACCTTTTTTCTTTCTGTATGAGAATTTCATCAGCCAATGAAGATCTTCACCTATTTCTAACTTAAAGAAAGACATCTGAGACTCAGACAGGTTCATTGTGTTAACCAATGTCTCACAGTATCAGAGGCAGGATTTTAATGCGGTTTCAATGCTACAAACCAAGGTGACTGAAGCTACCCAAATTGGACTTAGTGCTGTGTCAAGAAAGGAATGTATAATTAGGCAAAGTATCTGTTATTTTGTCAGTATGGGATCATCCTGGTGGGAACTGCCTTCACCAGTAGAAACTGGGATGTCTCTGTGAAAAAGTAAGGCAGAGGCACATAAACTGAATAAATATCTTGAATAATTGAATCAATAAATTGAATCACATGAATGTTAAGTTAATTGTTCAAGGTCAAAGAGTAGTCAGTATCGAAGGTAGGATTTTATCCCAGTGTTCCAGGATCCAAGTCCAGGACTCTCTCCCCTATACAAGACCGCTTTGACATCAAAGAGATTCTTTATAGACAATAATAATGGTTGAGAATATCAAGAATAATCATGAAAAAGAGCAAAAGGGAGAGGGTATTGGTGTAACCACATTTCAAATCACATGGCAAAATAGTTGTCATCAAAACTCTCTGGAACAGGATAAACAACATAGAAGCATAGTGTGGTTGAATGAATTAGATAAGATCAAAGAAAAAACTTAGAACTCTAATTCTGACAAAAATAAGAAGGCAAACTGCTGTGCAAAAGACTGACAAGAATTTCTTGGAGAAGTAGAAAACAATTTGGACAAAAAAATAAGATTAGTTTAGCTTTTTATGCCTTTGACTTACACCTTATGTTACACCAAATTTAATTCTGAATGGATTAGTGATAGAAATATTTGAAAGTCACATTATAAAAAATTACAGGGGAGGCTAGGTGGTGCAATGGGGCGGGTAGGTGGCACAATGAATAGAGCACCGGCCCTGAAGTCAGAAGTACCTGAGTTCAAATCCGGCCTCAGACACTTAACACACACACACACACACACACACACAACTAGCCATGTGATCTTGGGTAAGTCACTTAACCCCAACTGCCCTCCAAAAAGCAAAAAAAAAAATTACAGAAGTGTGGAGAGCTACATCTTTCACAACTATATTTAAGAAAAAAATTGTAATCAGATAAGATAGAAGACATCCAAGGACACAAAAAAGCACAATCTCAAGTATGTACAATTAAACCAATTTGCATAAATTAAAATACTTTATACAAATAAAGTAAATGCATTTAGAATCAGAAGAAAATCTTTTAAAAGTGAAAAATATTAAAAATTAAATATGAAAATATTAACAAATAAAATATTAAATTTTCTGATGAACATCTGACATCCAAAAAGTATATGGAAATTTACACAACTTTATCAAAATTCATTCCTCAATCATCAAGCAATCACATTTTTGTTTTAATACAATAAATGCATTTATTGATAACTAGTTTATTTAAAACATTAAACAATGTTTTTAAAATCACGAATATTCGCAGGAAAATAAATCAGAAGGACCCCTGCTATAATATCTCTTGCTCATCAATCTAGAAAAAAATGGTAATATATGCGGAAACTCTTTTTTGCAGGGACTGCGGGAAGGTGGGCTAATTCACTGTCATTGGTACTGAAAACTGATTTAGCTACTTTGAAAAACTATTTAAAATTATGCAAAAAAATAGAAACAAAAGAAAGAATAAACATCAACTTCAGCAATTTAATGATAAAGACAATAGATGGCCCAGTGAATAGATAGATTACTGGCACTGGAGTAAGGAAGATCTAAATTAAATTCCTGCCTCAGACACTTCTAGCTGTGTAAGCAGCTGTGGCAAGTCACTTTAGCCTCTGTTTGCCTTAATTTCTTCACCTATGAAATAGGGATAATAATATTACCTATGTACCACGGTTGTTGTAAGGCTATAAAACTGTGCATAACCTTTGACCGAGCAATAATTTTACTAGGTCTGTACCCCAAAGATATCAACAAAGAAGGAAAAGAACCTTTTGTTGTTCAGCTGTTTCAATCATGCCTAACTCTTTGTGACCCAATTGGGATTTTCTTGGCAAAAATACTGGAGTGGTTTGCCATTTCCTTCTCACAACTCGTAAGTGTCTGAGGCCAGATTTGAACTCAGGGAGATGTCATCTTGACTCTAGAGCCAGCACTCCATCTACTGTGCTACCTAGCTACCTGTGCCCCATAGAAAAGAAAAAAGAACTTATGTGTTCAAAAATATTTGTAGCAGCTCTTTTTTGTGGGATTGCAAAAAAGAATTAGACATTGAGAGGATGCTTATCTGTAGGGGAATGGCTGAGCAAGTTGTGGCATATGATTGTAATAGAATACTATTGTACTATAACAAATGACAGGGGATAGGGGTAAGGTTTCAGAAAATATATGGCAAGAACTATATGTACTGATGCAAAGTGAAGTGAGAAGAACCATTGTACGTGATAACAGCAATGTTGTAATCATGGTCAACTGTGAGACTCAGCTCCTTAATGATCCAAGACAATTCCAAAGGACATATGATGAAAAATGCTATCTACCTCTAGAGAGAGAACTGATGATCTCTGAGTGTGAATTGAAGAATAATTTTTCTCCCTTTATTTTTTCTTGGTGATATGACTAAAACGGAAATGTTTTGCGTGATTTCGCATGTACAAATATTAGTTTTGCATGCTTTTTCTGTGAGTGGGAGAGTGGTGAGAGGGGGATAGAGATTTTGGAATTCAAATTTTGAAAAGTATGTTAAAATACATAAATAATAAATCAAAGTACAGCTAAAAAAGGAAACTAACTTCATATTTGTAGATGACTGATGACCAGATTTCCTGTTTACAGAAACATTCTTCATTCCTAATATCACTGAATTTCTAAGTACTTTTTCATGTAAGTTAAAACCTATTTTTGAATGACTGATTTTTTTTTCACTTGGGGAATATTCCAGAACATTTTATTTAGTTGAAAGGGAGTAGGGTAATTTGATCAACTAAATCAATTGTCTTTTTGTGTAAAATTTTCTCTTTCTCTTAAAGCATTTGCATCCTTGCCCTTTCCTGTTTTTCCCACTCTTCTTATATTTTACGTAGCTCTGTGCACTTTATGATCCAGGAACACTGGACTTCTTTCTGATCCTGACACATGACAATCCATTTCCCATCCCCTACTCCCCAGCTACCCCCCAAGCCTGAAATACTCCCTTCTCATTTCTACTTTCTGCTTTCCTTGACTACCTTCAAGACTCAAATTAAACTTCATCTTCCGCAAGAGATTTTTCCTTGTCCTTCCCCTGCTAGTGCCATCTCTCTGAGCTTATATTGCATTGAAACTACACACACACACACACACACACACACAAACGTGCATGTCTGTATGCATATATATGTATATACATCTATATGGAGAGAGACAGAGAAAGAGGGAGAGAGACAGAGACAGAGAGAGACAGAGACAGAGAGAGACAGAGACTGAGACAGAGAGAGAAAACTCTGTATGCTCAGTTTCTTGTATGTTACCTACCCCCTTGGAATATGAACTCTTAGTGGGCATAGATTATGTTTTTCCCTTTCTTTCTATTTCTAGTACATAGCACCCTGCCTGGAACATCATTAAGTGCTTCTCAATAAATGATCATTGACTTCTTTCATTCAGTTGCTCTCCAGTCACAAAGCTCCATTTCCACTTCTCTCTTCCAATCTCCTTTAGCATAATTGATTATGCACATTTCAAGCTTTGTCTTTAATTCCTTTATATAAACTTCAAACTCATTAAAGAGCACACTCAGCAGATAAACTACTACTGGATTTAAAGGTGGAAATTGAAGGAGGGTCCATAGCCTGGAGCCATTTTAACTCCTTTCTCCAAAGAGCGTCAATGCATATGCCACTTAATACCTTCACTTAATCTTTAAAATAGAGCTGTTTTTTAAAAACACTTTCTCTACAGGTTCCCAACAGGAAAGGCAGCAAGAGAAGGAACTTTGTATTGGTTCACAATCTTATCCAAAGTTACTTCCTCCTAGAGTCAATTTATTTGGAGTCTTTCATTAAAAAAAAATTTACCCCTGCAAAGAACTCCAAATGGCCTTTCCCATATCTAGAAAGCATATTCTTTAGGAGAATATACTGATTTCCCTGACATGCTTCATATCTCCTTATATCCATTGCAGATTTGGGGCTCTTTTCAGTGGGACATTTTAGTAATTCTAATATGGATCATTAATGTCCTGACGCTAAACACCTGACAGTAGGTGTTTAGCTTACTGGCCAACAGACAGATACACCTTTTGTTAGAGCTAATATATAAGCTTGATTGGAACAGAACAGAACAAAGCAAATATAGGCAGCATTTAAGAGCTGGGACTTGTTCCTGTCTAAAGTACTTTGGAATGATCAAATGCAGGGCATTTAAGCCTCATGGTAGGCAATGGAACCTCTTGTTTCACTCAATGGCAAAAGGAATATGGAGGCTAGTGCTTATAAGCCTTCTAAACTTTGAAAAGCAGATACATAGTTGAATATAAATCTTACCAAATATTCCAGCGGATTTCTTGTGTTCTCATGGGCATTCCACACATACTGAGATTGCTTCTGGGAAGTAGCTGATTCAGGAACAGTAAATATAGTTCTCTAGTTTCTGAATATGCTTAGTAGGAAGAGGTGGGGGTTGAGGAATGATTTTTGTCCTTTAGTCTTAAATGGCCATCAGGGTACATTTACTTGGGAATGATGTAACTAGTCCATATTAAAACTTTTTTTAGTGATGAATCTGAGTGTCTTTGAATACAGGCATAACTTGTTTTATTACGTATGGCTTTCCTGTGCATAGATTTGTTGTACTTTGAAAATATTGCTTTTTAAAAAAAGAAATGGAAGGTTTGTGGCAATCCTGCTTGGAGCAAAGCTATGGACAACCTTTACCAACATCTGCTCACATCATGTCTCTGTGCCATATTTTGGTAATTCTTATAATATTTTAAACATTATTGTTACTCATATCTGTTTTGGTGATCTATGATCAGTGATTTTTGATGTTACTATTGTGATTGTTTTTGGGGTGCTATGTGGGGTGTTCCCATAGAACAGTGAACTTGATCAATAAATGTCATGCATGTTCTAATTGATCCACTAACTATTCCCTGGAATCTCTGTTTCTCCTTGGTGTTCCCTATGCCCTGTGACACACCAATATTGCAATTAGGTCAATTCAAGTGACCCTTTAAGTATATAAAACATTTTAATCATGCAAGATAGGAATACATAAAATTTAATGAAATATTATATATCTTCTGCCATCTGATAAAGAGCATTTAATCACATTTTAAACTTTTTATGACTAAAGAAATAAGGGAAAAAGACTAAGGAAATATTGTGACCATGGAAATGAGTTACTCCGTTGTAATATGGGGGGGATGTAAAGCTGATTTTAAATAAATATAAATATGAAATTATCCTTTACACAATATCCTTTATACACAATCCTTTACACAATATCCTTTACACAATCCTTTTACAGAATATAAAATTACCATTTATATCTACTTCTTATCATTCTTCTTCTTCCTTACCCATATAATAGTAATAGAATTTGAAGATCCTATTATATTGGCAAGTAAGTAGGTATTTAGCACGTAGTTTCAAGTTAATTATATCAAGTCTCCATTAAGAAACAGAAGGTATGAACCCCTGCTGCTGATGTAACAGGAAAGGGCTGAACAGGGAGGAGCTAATACTATATATAAGGAAAAACCACAAGCTGGAGAGTCAGAACTTCTTGGACCAAGCAGTGGGGAGGCTGTGGAGGAGAGACCCAGGCTGGAGAAAGTGCTTTTTGATTTTGAGAATGAAGCTTATGGTGGTGGAACTTCTTCCAAGAACCATTTGAAACTTCTGCTGAGAGCTTCCAAGGGCCAGCCAGAGGAAGCATGACTGTGGTGTCGGTACTTTGTTTGGGATCTATATTGATTTCACAGGCAGAAAGTGATCTTGATAAGGGTGCCGGCAATGTGCATGAATATTATGTGGCTTTGTTAAGCCTTATCTTCCCAGGAACAGACACTGTGAAGGATTTCAGGTGGACTGGACACTGTGAGCTTCAATGTGGAATGGGAACTGGACAAGGAACTGGGAGCTGCCTGCCTTTGAACCCAGGTGACAGTTTGTTGGATTCAGGCAGGAGCTGGGATCATGGGAGAGGAACCATGGAAGCTGAGAGTCAGCCACAAGTCAAGATGAAAAGACATCTCCTTGGGTATTTAATGCTGACTGATGATATTGTAACTTAATTGAACCCCATGGATGGAGGACTTTGACCTTTATACTTTGTGTCAATTAAGGAGGCTTGCCTCCTTAAGGGTGATTGAATTAAGGATTTGCTAAATGAAAGACTTAATGAATGTTATCTTTTGTTTAAAACTATGTGACCACTTTGGTGAAAACAATGTGGCCATTTTAGTGATAAGTTGTGAAGTTATAATATTGTGAATGCTGTACTTGATTTTCTGTGAATGTTTTGCTTTATTAATGAATAGAGAATTCACTATACTGTGTAATCAGAACCTTGAAAATCTGTTCACAGCAGCAGTCCTTGGGAAAGCTGCTTGTGCTTAGATTTACAACCCATGAACAACCTGTCACCTGTCTTTCTGCTCACTTCACTCTGTAACAGTTCACATAAGTCTTTTAATGTCTTTCTTAAATCATCTGTTTCCTCATTTCTTATAGCATACTAGTACTCCATTATAGCCATATGTAAGAACTTATTAAGATAGTCCTCAATTGATGGCATCCTTTTAGTTTCCACCTTTTGCCAGCATAGACACAAAAAGGAGTCACTATAAATATTTTTATATATGAAGGATCTTTTCCTCTCATTTTGCTCTCATTTGGGTATAAGCCTAGCTCATAATGCAGTTAGATGTGTTTAGAATTCATTGGGTGAGTTTATGCCTATCAGCTATACCTCTGCTGGTTCTATGGCCACTTAACCAATTTTGAATATACTTAACTGCTTTATAATAATGGCAACAAAAATATCACATGCATTAATTTATGTTTTGCAGAAATCTTTTGTGTCTATTCTCTCACTTATTTCCTGAAAAGATGAAGATGGTAGATGCTGGATTAATTATCAACACATCTAAATGAATCATCAAGTGGAATCCCAATTAATCAAACAGAGAGCCTCAAAATTCATTTGCTTATATAAGGTAAGAACAAAGGAACAGCCTGAAAGGTTGAAACAATGGGACGTTTTTTTCATAGTGTTATTTCCTTTCTGTCTGTTGAAGTGGTGTTTTTTTAAAATGTGCCTACCCTTCCACTATATTCATAAGTGGTGAATTTAAAAAATAACTTGAAAGACTTGCCTTTAAAATTTCCAATTCGTCAAATTTTGACACATAGCCTTGTAATAGTCAGCAATAAACACAAAATTCAACTTGTACATTTGCTAAAAGCATATCGTTTCCCTGAAGTATTCTAATGTATTTTATGATTGAATGATATTAGAGTTTCCAATTTCTTGCATTATTGAATTCTTAGCTTTTTCTAGTTCTTGGCATAGAAAAGAAGGAATGACAAATGATCCTCAAAGATTGTAGAGATTAATATTATATTCACTTCTAGGTGAGTCAGGTGGGAACTAAGACAAAGGGGGAAAATATGTACACTAACCTGTGGGAAATGGGCCAGTGTTTGGATTTAATGTGTGAAATACATATTTTCTTGATAAGTTCAATAAAAGAAGACCCTTTTCTAAAGTAATCATATTGAGACATGAGTACTTGCTACTTCAAGAACCATGTGATAATTCCTTGGTAAGCAAATGATTAATTAATTTCTAATGTGAATAACCATTTTTAATGAAGCACCTCCTCTGTACTCACTCTTCCAAACTCCCTCTCCTACTGGCAGTTCGGGTCCATAGACAGTGGCGAATTCCTCTCAATGTTCCAATAGTAGCACTGAGATGTCTATTATTATCAATCACGAGCCTCCACTTAGTGTGTTCCTCATTGATTAGCATCTTGAGAGACTTGGATTTTTTTTAAAGAAATGGATTTTACCAAAGTAGTAGAATAAGAACAGTTAGTACAAAAATATTACTCCAGAAGTCTGTCACACTTTCCCCTTCCTCACACAAGATCCCTGAGAAGAATAGATACCAGTTAAGAGGACAGATAGCTAAATGGTAAATTCATAGCAATTAATTATTGAAAGTTCTTTTCTTCCTTTGTAGAGACCTCATGAAATTCCCCTTGGGTGAATATAACTGCTTTTCCTTTGAGTATATGATTGGTCCTCAAATCCCAATGTAAATATAATGTCATTGGCCACTGTTGTTGGGGAAACAGTTAATGACATGGTTGGAAAGCCAAAATCTTCTGACCTTTTGAAGTTCACGAGGTCATTCTCTGGTTCAGGATGGAAAGGAGACAACCAGTCTCTCTTTCCTCTCCCTTGCCCTAGCAATTCCCTCCCAGTGTGATTTGGTACTGGAATTTTGGATTCTGAGCTGGCTTGTTTTATCAAATCCCATGGAGGATGATTGATTCTATTCTGCTGGGTTGTGCAGTGAATAGTTTGTTGAACCTGGAGCCAGGAAGATCTAAGCTTAAATACCACCTCAAACACTTACTAGCTTTCTGATTCAGGTCAAAGTCTTTAACTTCTATCTGTCTCAACCTTTTTTTCATCTGCAAAATGGGGATAATCATAGTACCTCCTTCCCAGCGTTATTATGAAGAGCTAATGAGATGAAACTTGTAAAGTGCTTTGCAAATCTTAAAGTGATATGTAGATGATAGCTATTGTTATTCATCTAACCATATAATATTGGCTGTGTGGTGTCATCTACTTTCATTTTGTTTTTACATAGTTTATACTTTTATTGGTTGATTGATTTGAGAGAGGTATCTGGGAATTGTTCACACGTAATTCTTCTCTATGATTGATTGAGTCTGAAATTCAACCAGTCATTCTCATCTGATGAAGAGATAGGGTATAGAAGATCTTCTAAGTTACAGTGAATGGCATCAAGGAGAGTGGAACACCCTCTTTTACACTAATTTATTTCTTCTTATGTTTGGATTTTACTTTAATTTTTCTTTTTAAAATTTTAAGTGCATCTTTATTTCTTAATTCCTGGGCCATTGCCCAGCGGCCATACCATATTGACCAGAAACCAAGCCCTGGAGGTCTTAACCTTATCATGCCCAGAACCACCCAGGTCCTATTGTATCATGTGCTAGTTGCCTCAGTAGTTGACTCTATTTCATATGCCCGCTCCAACCATTTTCATTTTCTAGCTCTAGAACTATAATCAAATAAACTCTATCATTGTTCCTTGAAAGCGTGCATCAGTCTACTCCGCTGTAACTCCATTAGTTACAAACCAAAATATGCCACCCAATTGCCACCCCCATGTATATTATCCCTTCTTGTAAGAATATAAGCTCCTTGAAGACAGGGGCTATCTTATTTTCTACTTGTGCTCATATATTTTGCGTAGTGCTTGGTACATAGTAAGTAATCAATCTACAGTTTTTCATTCATTCATTCATTCACTCATTCATTTTAATGACTTTTCTCTTGCTTAAAAATGTAGAAATCCTTCCCAAATGTCTGTTCCCATGACCCTAACATATAACTACAGAAAAAAAGATTTATTTTCCTGCTAACATTCACTGACACAGTCTAACACTTTTGTATATGTTTTATGTGTTTTGTCCTTGCTTTCTTGTCCCTTTGTTTCTCTTGTATCCAAATTTTGGTTCTGCAGTTGGAGTTGACATAATTTGTTACTGTTCAGTTGTTTCAGTCATGTACGATTCTCCATGACCCCATTTTTCTTTTTAGCAAATATTTCCTTCTCCAGCTTATTTTTCAGGGGAGGAAACTGAGGCAGACCGGGCTAAATAACTTGTCCAGGGTCACACAGCTTGGAAGTGTCTGCAGTTGGATTTGAACTCCAATTCCAGACCTGGTGCTCTATGCACCTAACTACCTTAGTTAACATAATGGTGTATGTTTATTTCCTTGATGGTACAAAGCTGTTAGTTGGTACTATGTTGGGCATCTGTGAGACAATCCAAGATGAACAGTCCACACTTATTAATTAAGCACCTACTCCATGCCAGTCTTTGCTAGGCTACAAAGACAGAAAAGAAAGTTCCTGCCATCAACGAACTTATATTCTATTGAAAGAAACCCAGATATACATATGCACAGATGCAAAATGGCTAGATGTCCAGATGGTTATTAAAATTCAAGCATTTATTTGGGTAGTTTCACTCAGTGGCACAGATAACAGCAAAGTCCCTTCCCCTTGTATAAACCCGTACATGACCCCACCCTTCTCCTTTCACCTGAGACAATGACTGCCTGGTAAAAAGGACTTTATCTAGCAGTTCCTAGACCCATGGTTTCTCATTGTGTTGTTTATTATTCTTCAAGCTTCAGCATGAATAAGGAATTGGACTTCAATCTTTCTGAACCTAGTCTTCAGACCTGGAGGGTCAATGACACCCAGGAGCAGCAGCACCCGGACATGAACATAACCTATGTAGATTACTACCTCCACCAGCCTCAGGTGGCCGCTGTCTTCATCATTTCCTACTTTCTCATCTTTGTTCTGTGCATAGTGGGGAATACAGTGGTGTGCTTCATTGTGGCATGGAACAAACGCATGCACACAGTCACCAACTTCTTCATCTTGAACCTGGCCATCAGCGATTTGCTGATAGGCATATTTTGCATGCCTACAACCCTCCTGGATAATATCATAGCAGGTATGTTGATTCCTGTGTAATGCAAAATGGAGGAAAACTAAAAAGATCGAGTCTCTTTATTTCCCCCTACAGTTTGCAGGTGAGGTGGCAGGGACCAGGATATAGCAATTGATTTTTGCATACTTTCTGTCTGTTTTGTCAAGAAAACATATTTTGGTTCATATTTAAGGTTATAGAAACAATGGTATCTAGCATTTATCAAATGGAAGGCTCTAGAAATATATTTATGGTATATGGTTATGAAAGTCTATCTAAAATATATTAAATATAAATATACATTTAAAATAAAAATATGATACTTAGAGGTTTACTAAGCGCTTTACTTATGTCATCTTCTTTGATTATCACAATAATCCCCTGAGGCAGGTACTATATTATTGTAACTGTTAATAAATATTAATTTCCTACCATATTCCAGTTATTGTACTGAGCTCTGGGGATATCAAAACAGAAAAGGAAGACACTTCCTGCCTGTAGAGAACTTATAATCTACTAGAGAAAGACCAAAAGACCAAAAGGAAACTGAAAATTGAGGATGGCAGTGGGCAGGGGAAGATAGTACCCCATGTGAGGGCATGGTGGAACCCAGCTGAAGGAGTGTGGGCTTGTAAGAAATGAATAGCTGTCTGGTCTGGGAGCCCTCTTTATGTGGAGGCTTTGGATGGAGTTCTTTGCTGGGAGAAGATACTGATGAAGTGTGAGTACCAAAGCTGATTCAGTTTTGCAGGATAATGAATTTCTGATGAGAAGTTTTCCTGGGGTCATGGTGTGGTCCAGTCTGAAGAGTGAAAATTATTGGCAAATTATCCCCAAATTTACAAATGTGGAAGCTGAAGCTAAGATAAATTATTCACTCAAGGTCACATAGCTAGGAAATATCTGAGGCAGAATTACAACTCAGATTGATCCAGTACTTATTAAGCAAATGCTACAAATCATGACTTGATTTCTCATTCTATTGATTGTCTAGACTTTGAAAAGTGATGGAGAAAATGTTAATAATATAGATTAAAAGTATATTGTTCATATTTTCCCCCAGAGAGCTAGTTGTTAAATATTTACCAAGACATCACCACATGGAGAAGTAAAGAATCCCTAGTCTCAAATAAAGGCATTGTTTTTTACCTGGAGATAAATGTTTACCCCAAAACAAGTGCAACTTACAAAATCCAGGCTCTGTCTATGACTCCAGGCTATTTGCCCATGTATGAAAGTAATAACAGCATTGGATAGATCCTTGTGTATTAAAAATACTTGATTGTTATGATAAGCATTAATCCTTACTGTGCTTTAATGCTCTCTTTGGACAGCCTTTTAAATGTTATAGAAAAGAGTATGTCCTCTAATGCTGCTCTCCTCCTCCCTGTCAGGATGGCCATTTGGAAGCACAGTTTGCAAGATCAGTGGAATGGTCCAGGGCATGTCAGTGGCCTCTTCAGTCTTCACTTTGGTGGCCATAGCAGGGGACAGGTAAACTCTTGTCTGAATCAGAAATCATGACAAATGGCTACACCATCATTAATTCACCTAAGAAAAAATGTACATGATGACAAATGACACCTATTTTCACTCCTATTTTTCCTGTCTTTCCACTGCTCCTTATATCTGTCCCCCATTCAGAGCAATGCACATGCCTCCAAAAGATGCAGTAGTGAAAATCTATTCCACTGTCTGGATTTTGTACATTGACCCCAGGGACAGAAGAGATGAAATATTCTGATAATCAGAGGAGTTTTCATTAAAGACTACAAAGATTGGTTCAGAGCTACGACATACAGAAATTAATTATATCCTACATGATTTTTTTAGGTTCAGAAATTTAGGAAGTCTGGGTTAAAATGAAGCCGATAAATCCAATGAAATGGGAAGATTTTCCACCTGAGAAGAACTTTAGGGCAATTCAGTGTACAGGGTATATTCCTATAATGTCATTTTGAAAAGAATTAACTGGTGTTTATTAAACATTTACTTTGTGCCAAATGCTGTGCTAAGAACTTTGCAAATATCATATGGTTTTTTCCCCTCACAACAACTCTGGGAGGTAGGTTTTGTTATTATCTCCCTTTTACAGATGAGGGAACTGAGACAGAAGTTAAATGATTTGCCCAGGGTCAAATACCCAGTACATGTCTGAAGCTGGATTTGAATTCAAGACCTGAGATCTACCCCTTGCATCAGCTGACATTCAATATTTTAAGCATGATGTTTTTTGTTGTTGTTGAGTCATTTCAGACAATTCATTACCCTATTTGGAGTTTTCTTGCCAAAGATACTGGAGTGGTTTGCCATTTGCTTCTCTGATTCATTTTATAAATAAGGAACTGAGTCAGAGATAAGTGACTTGCCCAGGGTCACACAGCTAGTAAGTGTCTGAGTCACATTTGAATTCAGAAAGACAAGTCTTCATGATTCCAAGCCCAGTGCTTTATCCACTGCACTGTCTATCTGCCCTGTCCATGATGACAGCTCAGTTATATTCCCTTCACAGATGAAGAAACTATGACCTTAGAAATAAACTTGTTATCACATGTTATAGAATGAGATTTGAATTTGAATTTAGGGCTCCATATTTCTTTCCAAAGACTACAACTTGATTTAATGGAAAACTTGCTTAGGTAGGAAGGTAGGACTATAAAAGCATTAAGAAACTTAAAGCAGATACAATACTTTTTTTTCCATGAGGGGCAAAGGGCTGTAGTAAGGGAAGGACAAACTCATCTCCCTCTAAAAAGGGATGAGACAGTTCTGGAGGAAAGATATTGGGGGTGGCTTTTTTTTCTTTTGAAAACTTTTATTTTCTCCTATTTTGATACATCCCGATTCAAAAATTGGTCATTAGAAATTAATAAAATTGTGAATGCGTGATAGTTTACTCAATACCCAGAAAGATATTGCTACTGTTATCTTGGATGTGTTAAGGATTTCCGTATCAAACCCTATGTTAGAAAAGAAAATCTTTTAAATTCTGGTCTGTTGATACTAAGTTGGCTCTAAGATATAACTTCATTATTTATTACTCTGAATGTAATTTATCCAGTTAGTTCTCATAGATTTCATGATCAGTACTCAGGCAATTCATCATATAAATCACTTCTACTCTGTAAGTAAACTATTCAGTAATCCTCCCTTTGGCTATGAATGTTTGTGCTGGAGGATGAAATCTTAATTCCTGGGTAAACCAATTTGCTATTTTAGAATTTGAAATGTTCTCATTATTCCCTTATAATCTTGTAGCTTCTTTTTTAGAGATTATAAGATTTTATGATTTTTTCAAGAAGGCTAAAGTTCTAGAAGACCTGGAAAATCCTCAAAAAATTCCCAAGATAATGAGATTTTCCAAGGTCTTTTGTACTTTCCCCAAATACTAAGTAATTGTCATTATTATTTTAAAGCAAAATATGCTCCTTTGAATGCTTAATGAGATTTTAAATCATAAGGACACTACCCTACAGGCATGTCTCTAATAAGAATGTGATAGGTCAAATTCATAATTACACAGAACTCATGTAAAAAAAGAAATAATCTCTTAATCATACAAATATATTGCACTGGAAGTATTGAACCATAAATTAATATCACTTCTACAGAATAACTATTATATAATTAAATCTTAATGCAAGAAATTATATTAAGAAAATATTATATTATATATAAAATATTAACATAAAACTGTGTCATGAACTTAAAAGATAGGCATAAAACCATAATCCAATTAAACAAATCTCTGAATTATCCTACATTAAAAAATTATTTCATTTGCCTATTAATTTTGGAATTTTAAAAAAATTAACTTTTGCTTATTTTTAGTTTACATCATTGATTTACACAAGATTTTGGGTTACAGATTTTCTCCCCATATTTCCCCTACCCACCACCCCAAAACAGTAATCCCACTGTATAGTCCCTCCCCAATCTCTCCTATATCCTCCCCTCTACCTCTGACTTTCTGGTAGAGCAAGATGGATCTCCCTAACCAAGTTCCTGTACATCTTATTTTACATCTTATTTCCCAGTTGCATGTAAATTATAACAACAACAACAATAATAATAAATATATATGTATATTTTAACATATGATTTTAGAACTTTAAATTTTAGATTCTTTCCCTTCCTCCTTTGTCACCCACCCTCACTGAAAAGACAAGCAATTCAATACAGGATGTACATATGTAGTTCCACAGAATATCTTCACAATGGACATATTGTGTAAGACTGACTACATTTCCCTCCTTTCTATCTGCCCCCGCCTTGCTCTGTTCTTTACTTTGTCCCTGTCTCTTAACTGAAGTTTGTGTTTCTAACAACCTTCCCCCCCAACATGCCCTCCTTTCCATCCTCCCCCTTTTCATGCCCTTCCCCCCTACTCTCCTGCAGGGCAAGATATTCAATTTAGAGTGTATGTCTTTCTCTCCCTAAGCCAAATTCAAAGAGAGTAAGGTTGACCCATTGCCATTTTACCTTTCTGTTCTTCCCTTCCATTGTAACAGTGATGCCTTGCCTCTTCTGTATGAAATGATTGACCCCATTCTGTCTCTCCCTGTCTCCTCTCATTCTATTCCTCTCCCACCTCTCAATTTCACCTTTTAAAATATCATCCCTTCCTATTCAATCAATCCTGTGCCCTCTATGTACACATATATACACATACTTGCATATGTATTCATATGCATATATACCCTTCTATATAGACATATGTGTATGTATACATATATGCACACATACATATATATACACATACATATGTACATACATATATACACATATATATCTATATATCTATATCTATGTCATCTATGTCTATACACGTTTATATTCCCTTCACCTCTCTTCATGGTGAGAAAAGTTTCACAAGTTACAATTCCCATTTTTCCATGTTGGCATGTAAATAGTTCAACTTTGATAAGTTTCTTGTGGTTTCTTTTCCATGTTTACCTTCTTGTGCTTCTTGTGTTTGAATGTCAAATTTTCCATTCAGTTCTGGTTTTTTCCTCAAGAAGGTTTGAAAGTCCTACACCTCACTGAATGGCCATATTGTCCCCTGAAACATTATACTCAGTTTTGCTGGATAGGAGATTCTTTGTTTTAATCCTAGCTCCCTTGATCTCTGGAATATAATTCCAGACCCTTTGGTCCCTTAATGTAGAAGCTGCTAGATCCTGGGTTGTCCTCATTGTGTTTCCACAGTATTCATATTGGTTCTTCTTGACAGCTTGTAATATTTGCTCCTTAATCTGGGAACTCTGGAACCTGGCTATAACATTCCTAGGAGTTTTCTTTTGGGGATATTTTTCAAGAGGTGATCAGTGAATCCTTTCAACTTCTATTTTGCCCTTTGGTTCTAAAACAACTGGGCAATTTTCCTTGAGAATTTCTTGAAGGATGATTTCTAGGTTCTTTTTCTGATCATGGCTTTCAGGTAGTCCAGTAATTTTTAAATTGTCTCTCCTGGATCTATTTTCCATGTCAATGTTTTTTTCAAGGAGATATTCTATATTGCCTTCTATTTTTCCATTTGTTTGGATCTGTTTAATAGTATCTTGATTTCTCATAAAGTAATTTGTTTCCATTTGCTCCATTCTAATTTGATAAGAATTATTCTCTTCAGAAACCTTTTGAGATTTCTTTTTACATCTGGCAAATTCGACTTTTTAAGGCATTATTCTCCTCATTGGTTTGTTGTGCCTCTTTTGCCATTCGTGTTAGTCTATTTTTAAGGTGTTATTTTCTTCAGTCAGGTTGTTGACTCTCTTTTCATGATTTTCTTGCATTATTCTAATTTCTCTCCCCATTTTTCCTCCACTTTTCTTATTTGGTTTTCAAAATCCTTCTTTAGCTCCTCTATGACTTGTAACTACCATTTTCTTGGAAGGGTTTGGTGCAGGAGTTCTGACTGTGTCTTCTTCCTCCCATTCAATGCTTTGATCCTTTTTGTCCCCCAAAAAGTAATCTAAAGTTGGCTTGCTGAGCTTTCTTTGCTTTCTTTGCCTGCTCATATTGCCAGTCACTTACTTGACTTTTGGGCTCAGTAGGACTCTGTTTTCAGAGGGGAGAGCTCTGTCCCAAATTACTGGGGTTTTCTCAGCCGCCAGAGCTATTAGGAGGCTGCAGTCTCTGAAGCCCCCACCAGCTTTGGCTCACTAAAAACGCACCTCAGGACCACCACCCAACACTGTGATCTCGATTCAGGCAGTTGAAGGCAAGAGTACTTAGCCTCTGAATGATCACTTTGCCCCCCTACAATAGGCAAGCCAGGAGCTCTGAAGCAGCCACATGAAGGTGGCTGCAGGGCCACCACTTCAGATTGCATCTAGCTCTGGAGATGGTTGTCCAGACCCTCTCCCCCAAATTTAGCTGAGTTCCACTGACCTTTTCCCTTTTTCCTTGGCTCTTATTGGTTGGTAATTCTGGAAACCACCCCAGCTGCTGGTGATCTGCTCTCCCGAAAGCTCCAACCAGGGCTTCTCCTGAATGGCCTGGGGCTAAAACTGCATGGGGCTGGGCTCTGCTCCCAGCACACTGTGATGAGCCCTTTCCATCCATCTTCCAAGCTGCCTTCAGCAGGAGCCTTGTTTCTCTGTCATTTTATGAGTTCTGAAGCTCTAAAATTTGTTTAGATTCATATGCTATAGGTATTTGAGGTGGTTATGGTGGGAGCCAGGGAGTTCTCCTGCTTCTATGCTACTATTTTGACTCTGCCCGTTCAGGGGTGTGTGTGGAGGAGCTTTTTAACCTATCTTGTACAGGAGGCAGACACAGAGTTGGCCAATAGTTGTACTCTGGAAGAAAGATAAGATTATGGAGAAGGCTCCATACAAAGAAAAATGTATGTGTATGAGATAACTTTGCAATCAATGACTTACATGTCTATATATTGATCTAACTTAGGTTTCTGTTAAATCCTAAAGCATTCTGAATGAGACTCTCTTATCCCAAAGTCTCTTAGAGGCAAACTAGAAGTCAGGAATTCATTAAAAAGGTGGCTTCTCCTACATATCCCCAAGGGATCCTTTCTATTTCTCCTTCTTAGAATTATCCTGAAGAGAATCTGAAACCACTCGAGTTTCTCTCAAAGAAGGAATGAAGAGCATCTCTCTTCTCCAGATCTCTAGCTCCAATTCTCTCCCTCAGGCAGGCAATATCTCCAATTGTCTCCCTCAGGCAACACTCTCGCTGTCAGTGAGGAGAGTCCTAGGAAAATATTTCCAGACTGGGCTGTAAACACAGTTTGCATAAACACATGCGGCTACATCAATATCCATCTAATATCCATATGTATAACTGATCACAGACACTTTCGATCAATTATCCTTAAAACTAAAACAGCTTTCTTCAAGGTCTTTCCATTTTTCGTTGCTGTTTTCCCTTCTTGCCACTGCCTGATTGCTTTTAAAGAACTTTTTAAAAACAAACAAGTTAAATACTTTGTATGGTGCTTTGTTTTCTGGACACAATTATTTTATTCAATTGAGGTGATGATCAGGTTTGTCATTACAAAGTAACTGTTCTCTGATCTTTCCCTTTCACTACAGGTTTCGATGCATTGTGTACCCATTCAAGCCAAAGCTCACCATGCAGGCTGCATTAGGAATCGTCATGATCATCTGGGCCCTGGCCATCACCATCATCTCACCATCTGCAGTCATGCTACACGTGCAAGAAGAAAAATACTACCGAGCGAGGCTCAGCTCCCCGAATGAAAGCAGCCCTCTATACTGGTGCCGGGAGGACTGGCCAAACCAGGAAATGAGGAAAGTCTACACCACTGTGTTATTCGCCAACATTTACCTGGTCCCTCTGTTCATCATAGTTCTCATGTATGGCAGAATTGGGATTGCGCTCTCTAGGACTGCAAGGCCTTCAAGGGTCAAGCAGAC
The DNA here is from genome assembly GCA_028646575.1 of Pseudocheirus occidentalis. Classification (NCBI taxonomy): domain Eukaryota; kingdom Metazoa; phylum Chordata; class Mammalia; order Diprotodontia; family Pseudocheiridae; genus Pseudocheirus; species Pseudocheirus occidentalis. The sequence goes on from CM053601.1 coordinate 13,299,640, forward strand.
CCAGGAAAAGAGTCATCTGGCATGTAGGAAGAAACAGAGAGTCATCAAGATGCTTCTGATTGTGGCTTTGCTTTTTATGTTATCCTGGCTACCCCTCTGGACTCTGATGATGCTCTCTGACTACAGCAGCCTCTCTGAACACCAGATGCAGGTCATCAACATTTATGTCTACCCTTTCGCACACTGGCTGGCCTTCTGCAACAGCAGTGTGAATCCTATCATCTATGGCTTTTTCAATAAGAAATTCCGAGGTGGGTTGCAGGATGCTCTTCAGATCCAGATCTGCCACAAGAGGATGGAGGAAGCCTACCCACAAAGGGCTAAGAATAATGTTGTCATAGCTATGTCTACCCAACTGGCACAGGACCCTTCATTTCCGAACTCTGCAGGAAAAAAAACACTTTGTGGAGAACGTCAAACTCCCAGCCCAAGACCAAGCAGAAATTGACCATGGAAGACCTGGGAAATGCCTCTAACAAAAAGGGCACTCTAAAAGAATTTGCATAATGGTGTTATAGCAACTGCTCTTACACAATTAGATATGGTTCCTCTTTCATGGATTTGGACTCCAATTGATGGAGTTTAATTATTTTAAGAATTGCACATCTTGAAACACTCCCTGGTGTGAGTGTGTGTATGTGATAGATAGATAGATAGATAGATAGATAGATAGATAGATAGATAGATAGGAAGATGGACAGACTGACAGATGGACAGACAGACAGACAGATAGATAGACAGATAGATAGATAAATAGATAGAAAGACAGACAGATGGACAGAAAGAAAGAAAGGAAGGAAGGAAGGAAGGAAGAAAGAAAGAAAGATAGATAGATAGATAAACAGATAGACAGATAGATAAATAGAAGGACAGACAGATGGACAGACAGACGGATAGATAGATAGATAGATAGATAGATAGATAGATAGATAGATAGATAGATAGATAGATAGATAGACGGACAAAGAATTCTTGGTGGGATTGTGGAAAATGAGGTGGTCTACATCTGTCTCACTTAACCTTTAAGCAGAAAGAACAAAGTAGAAATCCTCCTAGATTACAACTGTTTTAACAAACATGTTCTCTTTTAATCCCTCCCAGCTCCTCATGGAGCAAGCATGGGAATGAACCTGTAGGAGTCAATTTATAAAGCATGTGCTGAACCAGCCTCCCCCTTAATTATCCTGCTAACGTAATATTTGCCTAAAAAGTTGGCTGTGTTGGAATGGAGGAACTTTGTGATAGGAGTCACATCTAATCCACACAGACTAGATTAGACTTTGCCTAAAAGTCAGTGAAATAATTCTCAGACTTAATTGGTTCAGGAAATTTAAGATTCAAACCATCGATATAGCCATGTACAAAAGACAAGCCCACAAAGGGACAAGTAATCTTCAGGCTTGACACACCCTTCTGACTAGACACACCACCATAGCAAATGTGGAGGTAGCTCTAGATCTGAGCCTACAAAAAATTGAATGCTTGACAAATATCCTTTCCATATCAGGGTTAAGTAAATCTATTTTTGTTCAAAGCGAGATGGTCTATAAGCATTTCATTTCCTTCCAAGCCTGGTATGATTCAGGCCTAGCTCAGAATGTGCCCCTCACTAGAAAATAAGCCCCTTGAGGGCAGGGAATGTTTTGTTTTGTTTTTTGAAACCACAGGACCTGCCATGGTGCTTCGCACATACTAAGCATCTAATAAATATTTATTTTTATTTTTAATTAAATTAATTTGAATCTCATGAAAGTGTATATTTTCAAGGGAAAAATTCACATTACTCTTTATCCTAACAGATAGTCCTAGGGTCAAATAAGTATAGACTGTGAGGAATTGGAGGCCTTCCCCTGCCCTGGCCTAGGCTCCATCACTTAGTACTGAAGGGATGTCCATCAACTGGAAAATGACCAAATAAGTTATGGTATACGAATATTACAGAAGATACATCTCCATCTCCTATCCTTACTTCTGCTCCAATAACCCTGAATAGTTTTCTACTTATGCCTTCAGGCCTATTAATACCTCCCAACTATTGGTCAGATGCATCCAATCAGAGTGCTTAGACAAGCAGGGAATTGCAGATAATACTTGTTCCAGTAAGATGGTGGACCACTGGGGCTCACCACATGTTGCTAAGCCCAGCCAACACCTACACATTGCCAAATGGCCTACCATTACATCCTGAGGACACTTGGGCCTTATCATTGACCCTGATGCTACACCTTGAGGACCACTGGGACTTTACAGCTGAACAGACCTTCCTACTATATGTGCTGTATCCGTACTTACAGTGTAAGCTCCACGAGAGCAGGGATTGCCTTGTTTTCTCTTTGCACACTTAGCATCATATTTGGCATATAGTCATAGGGCTTGCTAAATGTTTTCCCATTCCTTCACTGAGTATCTTGTTTCAGATAGAATAATAAAATAAAGTTATTCCTTATAAATGTTTTCTGGAATCATTATATCCTCATAAATGAGGTTCTTACCATAGCTGAATTGTATTGATATAAATACAGGGTTGATTTAAAAACTCAAGCGCAGTGCTTCCTGCTTCCCTTAGAAAGTTGGTCCTGCCCAGGAAACCTCCATTGTCTGGCTTAAAGGGGGAATGATTAGGGGATTAGAAACCATGCTGCTTAGGAACTCAAAATTCTCCCTGCTCTACACAACAAGTTGGGGTTCATGATCATTGTACATGAACTCTATTATTAGGTGCCCCTTATACCATATGCTTTTTTGGGAAGACTCAGGTCTTATGGACTCCAGGTCCAGGGCTTTGTCTACTGTTCTATGTAATTGCTCTAATATAAAGACGCAAATGGATGTAACCTACCAGATAAATAGTGATGTCACCAGTACAGTGCTTATTGAACATAATTATCATGACTGGATGGGTTTAAAAGAAAGAGGAGAAGATATATAGAAGAGGAGAGGAGAAAAAATAAGAGGGGAGAGAGAAAAAGAGCGAGAGACACAGAGGAGAAGAGGAAGAAGAAGAAGAAGAAGAAGAAGAAGAAGAAGGAGAAGGAGAAGAAGAAGAAGGAGGAGGAGGAGGAGGAGGAGGAGAAGGAGGAGGAGGAGGGAGAGGGAGAGGGAGAGGGAGAGGAGGAAGAATAGGAGGAGGAGGAGGAGGAAGAGAGGACAGAGAGAGAGAAAAGACTGTCACAGTGCAGAGGGCCATGTCTTAGAAATATCATATAGGAAGAACTAAAACTTGATAATAAACTGGACCAAAGGGAAACAGAAGGTAACGTTTGACCTCAAGGAATGAGGCAGATAACATTCTCTTAACAATATTAAGTCAAGGAAGAGTTGATAATTTAGGGGAAAATAATCTTTGATCTTGTTTTACAACTTGATTTTAGGTTTGTTTAGTCAGTGAAACATACATCTGAAGGTGTTCTGTAGGCAAAGAGACTAATGGAATTTAGAAGATAAAAAAGTCCCAATCACAGAGACAGAACACAGTGTTGGATGTGTGAGTAATGGAGAGCAGGCCAGTCTGGTTGGATTGGTAAATTAGGGAGGATGAATATTGTTCAAGGATATAGAAAGATAGTTTGATGCTAGTTAGATTGTGAAGGACTTTATAAGCTAAACAGAAATGTTGGGTTTTATTATAGACACATTAGAGGATCATTAGAGTTGATTGAATAAGGAAGTGACACGGTCAGGTTTGAGCTTCAGAAAAGTACCATTGGTAGTAGGGTGTCTGATGAACTGGAGGGAGGAGAGTCTTGAGGAAGGGAGACCAATGAGGAGGCTATTGAAATAATCCAGGTGAAAAATGATGATGGTGTGAATAAGGGAGGTTATAAAAAAAGGAGAGATTTGGCAACTGAATTCATTTTCAGGGTAAGGAAGAATGAGTAAGAAATGATGCCAAGGCTCAAATGTGGGTGAGTGGAAAGTTAATAGTATAGGAATAGGAACATTCAGGCAAAGACTTTATTTGGGGGGAAAGATTTTTGTTTTTCACATTTTGAGTCTGAGATATCACTGGGACAATGAGTTTTAAATGTTCAATAAGCAATTATTCATATAAGACTGAAATTCAAAAGAGAGACTAAGGCTGAAGAGAAGAGGAGAGAGAGAGAGAGAGAGAGAGAGAGAGAGAGAGAGAGAGAGAGAGAGAGAGAGAGGAGATGATAGCTAAACCCATGAGAGTTGGTGATATTACCAAGAGAATGAGTATAAGAGGGAGAAGAGAAGAGGTCTCAGGACAGAGTCTTGGGGAAGATTGACTGTGTGAACTTCAAAAGAAGTAAGGAGATTGAGTGATGATGGCAAAAGAAGCAAGGGGCATTCCAAATCCCACTCCCAGCCCCATATACTCCTAGAATGAGGAGTAGTATATGTGTACTGGGGAAGGGTAAGAGAAAGTACAAAGCAACTACGTGGTGTAGTAGATAGAGTGCTGGGCCTGAAGTCAGGGAGGCTCATATCCCTGAATTCAAATCTGACCTCAGAAACTTACCATCTGTATGACCCTGGGCAAGTCACTTAACCCTGCATGCCTCAGTTTCCTCATCTGTAAAATGAGCTGGAGAAGAAAATGGCAAACCACTCCAGTATCTTTGCCAAGAAAACCTTAAAATAAGACTTGGACATGACTGAAATAACTGAGCAAGAGAAGGTATATAATATCCATATATGTTCTGAGATATATATATATGTGTGTGTGTGTGTGTGTGTGTGTGTGTATGTTTTCTCCCCTATGAGAATGTACATGTCTTAAACAAGGGGGATGTTTTTGTCTCTTTCATAGCTTCAGTACTTAGCCAAGTGTCTGTCAATATAATAGGATTATGTATTTCTCCCTAGGTTGCATGCGAAGTTCATAGCATCGGAGATTTAAAGACAGAAGGACCTCAGAGAACATAAAATTCAACACTTTCATTTTCCATATGATGAAAGGGAGGCTCTGAGGGAATAAATGACTTGCCCAAGATTGCATGGGTAGCAAGTGACTCTGAAGCAAGATTTGCACCCAGTTCTTCCGACTACAAAGCTCATTTTCTTATTATCCTACAACACTGCTTCTTAGCGCTTTCCAGAAAGAAACAATTTGTAACTGTCAGCAACAGTTGTGCTATTCCAAGGTACCTTTCATCTCTACATCTATGATCTTAGGATCCCTATAATGGTGAAAAGAAGGGATGCCTCTCCATAGAAGCACTCCCTTTACATCAGTGGTTCTCAACCTTCCTAACGCCCTGACCCTTTCATGCAGTTCCTCAGGTTGTAGTAGCCCCAACCAGAAAATGATTTTCATTGCTACTTCATAACTGTAATTTTGCTACTGTTATGAATCTTAATGTAAATATCTGATATGCAGGATGGATTTTCATTGCTACAAATTGAACATAACCCACAGTTTGAGAACCGCTGGTTTACATTATCTCTAAGAGACTTAGGGCGGGAAAGAGTGCAATCCCTGTGTGAGTCACCAGGTGGCGTCCCTAATCTTGAACCGCTGGCACTCCCTTCCTAGCACAGGCATGAGTAGAACTTTGGAGATCTGAGTCCTGTGGCCCCTTTCATCATTTTGTACATGTGCAGACAACACTTACCTAGGTTCCCTTTACTTGTTGCTTGCCTTCGAGGTCCCTGGCTCTGGCTTAATCTCATTTGATCCGAGGGTAATAATATATTCCTGGCAACACATTATCTACAACCTACATGTTTGCTTTTGTCTGATTCTGTTGAGATTCTACTAAATCTCTACTGAGCTACATTCTATTATTGGAGTCAATAGGCAGAAATATTACAGGATAGATAGAAAGTAGCTAACTGCAAGGCATAATAAGGAAGAGAGAAGGACATTAGGAAGGGGTCAAGACCAGCTTCATGGAGAGGAGAGAGACAGACAGAGGGGGGGTAGATAGATACATAGATAGATACATAGATACGTAGATAGATGTATAGACACATAGATACATAGATAGATGCATAGATAGACAGACAGACAGACAGACAAACAGACAGACAGACAGACAGACAGACAGATAGATAGATAGATAGATAGATAGATAGATAGATAGATAGATGGAGAGACAGAGACAGAGACAGAGAGATGGAGACAGAGAGAAGAGGTAAGGCATGCTTATAATTATCCAAAAGACAACTTGTGTTTCATCCCCTGACTTTGATCTCAACCTTCCCTTTCTTGTCTTTATCAAGACTCTGGATCTCCCTACGTGAACTCCTGGGTTATATGGGAGAACCTAGAGGTGATTAGAGTGGTACACGTCCTTGATGAAGAGCTTGAAGTTGATATTCCATCTTTTGCATTCTGGCATGTTGTCAGTTTCCCACAATCCCTTTCTCCTGTACTGTCCATAGCTTCTGCAAAGAGTTTTGGCTTTGCTCCTTTCATTGGTAAGGGTACTGGCCTTTCTATGCAAGTCTCCATAGAGCGAAGATTGGTATGTCTGTCTCCCTATCCAACTTATCATCACTGTAAGGTTTAAGTGATGAAAGATTTTAAGTTAACTTGTCATTAGATTTTAAAAAGTTGCTTCTTTTTAAAAAAAATTTTTTTTGTTTTTTGGAGGGCAACTGGGGTTAAGTGACTTGCCCAAGGTCACACAGCTAGTCAGTGTTAAGTGTGTGTGGCCAGATTTGAACTCAGGTCCTCCTGACTCCAGGGCTGGTGCTCTATTCACTGCACTACCTAGCCGCCCCAGTTGCTTCTTTTGTATCTTTGACAATTACAAATTGAGAAAATGGTCCCTGGCCATATTCCATTATTTATAACCCTGATTGACCTGCCTTTCCCCCTCCAAAAAGAAAAAAAAATCACTAAATTCCTTGAAAGAACAAATGAATTCATTAAAAGCATTTCTTACAGGCTTTTGACACATGAAAGCTAAGAAACCACTGCCTATGAACATCATCACCCCAAGGAAATTGCTACTGTGCTGTGAGATCTATTTAAAATTGTCATTAAGATTTTTATTTTCTTACTTCCTTATGGCTTTGGAGAATGAAGCAAGAGAATACTTATATCCAGGGGTAAGTAGGTGGTGCAGTGGATAGAGTACTTTCTTGGAATCAGGAGGACTCATCTTCCTGAGTTCAAATCCAGCCTCACACACTTGCTAGTTCTGTGACTGGACAAATCAGTTAACCTAATTTGCATAATTTTACTCATCTGAAAATAAACTGGAAAAGTAAACTGCAATCTAACTCCAGTGCATTTACCAAGAAAACCCCAGAAGGGTTCATGATTTGGACATCACCGAACAACAATCTATGGTGCAAGGGATAGCGGGCTGGTCCTGGAGTCGGGAGAACATGAATTTGAATCTGGCCTCAGACACTTATTAGCAGTAAGGCCCTGGGCAAGTCACTTAACCCCGTTTGCCTCATTCCTTATTTATAAAATAACCTGGAGAAGGAAATGGCAAACTATCGCATTATCTTTGCCAAGAAAACCCCAAACAGGGTCACAGAGAGTCAAATGTGACTGAATTGACTGAACAACAAAAACGTCCAGTAAGACTGTTAATCCTGTCTCTTTCACCATTTTGGCAATGGCTATTCTGGCTTCATGCAGATGAAACACAGGAGTTAGGAATCCAGTTGCATGATGGGAGACCTACTTGCCCTTTCATTACTTAGCTGCATGAGGCAGTGATTCTGCTCCTACTCCCAGCAAGCCATTGCTAGCTTGAAAACCAATGCACTGCTTTACTCTAATTCTTCATATGTGGACAGAGGACCAAGGTTAACCATTCTTGAACCTGCAACAAGGAATTCTGATATTCTTTCTTCTGTTCTTCCTACTTCCTTTTCTGCTATCTTCTGCATTTCTCAGTAAGTCTTGCCCTAACTCTGAGTTTTCCTTTAATATAATTACTAAGTTAGGGGCAGCTAGGTGGCACAGTGAACAAAGGATCAGCCCTGGAGTCAGGAGGACCTGAATTCAAATCTGACCTCAGACACTTAACACAAAACTAGCCGTGTGACCTTGGGCAAGTCACTTAACCCCAATTGCCCTGCCTTTCCCCCTCCAAAAAGAAAAAAAAATCACTAAATTCCTTGAAAGAACAAATGAATTCATGAAAAGCATTTCTTACAGGCTTTCAACACATGAAACACTGTTTTAAAAGCTGAAAATGAAAATACAAAGAGGAGGCAGTCCCTGATTTCAAGGACTTTCTTTATATTCTAATAGAGGGAGAAACCACATCTATATTGAGGACCAGAGGACAAGGAAGTTTTGTCTTGGGAAGAGTGGAGTGAGAGACAAGTTGAAATCACTCACTTTTTCAGAAGCAATAGTAGAATTTATTTGATTCCAATTTCTAGAGCAAAGGGTATAAAGTAAGAGAAAGGAAAGATGGAAAATAGTGGCTGGGAGCTATAATACAGTACAGTCAGAAAGAGCCAAGTTCAAATATGATTCCAATTACTGAAGAGCTGTGATCCTGGGCACGTCACAACCGCTCACTGCCTCAGTTTCCTCCTCTGCAAAATAGAGATGATAATATTAGCACCAACCTCCTATGGTTGTTGCAAGGGTTAAATGGTATATTTGTAAAGTACTTTGCAAACCTTAAAGTACTATAAATGCTAGCTATTGTTATTAGGTAAACAATGCAATGGATGGCAATATGGTGAAGTGATTGACTGGGTGGGATGGGAGGTATGGTACGGGACTGGCTAAATATAACAGGATATGGGGATCTGGGCTCACTTACTGTGCCACAGCCAGGGCAGCTTGGCAGTACAGTGGCTATACTGGTTCAGGAGGCAAAAATTAGAGAAATGATCTAACTTCATGTAAGATATGGGAGGATGTGGAGTATTGAGTCCTAAATTCTAGTGGAATTGCTCTTTGCTGGCTGTGTGGTCTTGAGTAAGTCATTTATTTACCCTGTCAGTTTCCTCATCAGTAAAAAGGATTAATATATGTGAAAGTACGTTGTCTTATAAGTACAAAGTCCTTATAAAAGCTATTATAATCTTGTTTATTTTAGTCACTTTTAACAAGGTACGAGTAATAGGTGACTTGATAACCACTTTGCAGGAAGAAAATTTAAATTGCTATAAATTCACTTGTGGAATATGAAGATTAAAATCTAATCAGATATATAGTGTTTGCAAATTTGTTACAAGACTTATTTTGCACTTCCTTTTATCAACTGGAGAGAGGGAAAGAAAATAAATGCTTGGCACAGAGGACAGAGCACTGGCTTTGAATAAGGAAGACATCTTTGTGAGTTTAAATCTGGCATCAGATACTAGTTGTCTGACCCTGGGCAAATCACTTAACCCTATTTGCCTCATTTTCCTCATCTGTAAAATGGGATGGAGAAGGAAATGGCAAACAATTCCAGTATCTTTGCCCAGAAACCCCAAATGGGGTCATGAAGAGTCGGACATGACTGAAAAACTGACCACACCTTTTAAAAAAATAATAATTTAAAAATTAAAGTAAAAAAAGATCAAATTCAATCGAGAAAGAAATGGCTTTTGTTAACATTTTTATTGCTACATGCTCCCCAATACAACAAACAGCATCAGTAGTGTACACTTCTGTGAACAGGAAATTTGAGCTTGGTACAAAAGAAAGTCCAAAGATCTATAATGGAAATAATATTTACATCTTTACTGGAGGTGCATGTATGCCCACATAGACCTGCATATGCCCCTGTGTATATAGACAAATGTCGACACCTCAGCAACATAGAGAGAGTTGTGTTTCTGGACCAGCATGAGGAAAAAATAAACATCTTATTGGTCTGTTTGAGGCTCAGGGACAATCTTTAAAAAAAATCTACAGCTCACTAAATTACTTTGACCTTCAAATGGTTTGCATAAAACAGCAGCAGTTTGTGAGAGGTACTGAGTTAATGTTGAGTGGGCTAGCTTACAAAGTCCACATGACAAAAAGCACCATGAGCACCATGTTTCACATCTCTGTCTTTCTGATATTAACAAAGCTACATTCGAATTTCCATTAGGTATGCTCGCACACATGGATGGGGCATGGATCTACTCAACCAGCTGTTCTGGAAAATCTCAGTTCTTAAATTTTCCATTCTCTCTCTTATTTTCCAAAATGCAACTCATTCAACTGTAATCTTGGTCATAGCCCCATTTAATGCTATGAACTCACCGTTTCACTGAACTGTATTTTCATCTTAGGCTGTCATTGGATGAAGTATTTTGGGGTTGACAGGTTTCTCTTTTTTTGAAGGTGACTCTCATAAGAATTTGATCAACTAACTTTAAAAATGTAAGATGTTTGTTGTCACCATCAGATTTTTTTTCTCAAATTGAGTTCAAGGATTCAACTACAGTAGTTTAGTTAGCTTAAATTTCTGTTCTAGGTATACAGTATAACATATTTCTCTAATTAGATCTCTCTATCTTTACCACAATGTCACTGCTATTAGTGTAAATATTTATTACATCAAAATACTATCAAGAAAAACATCAAATTTTAATAAATATCTTCAGTTCTGAATTCTATATACACATACTTTACATATGCTTGCTAGTGTGGTTGACTTTTGGGTAGGAAAGGTGAGGATGGATCTGAATTATTCATGTGCTATTGGTTTTGCCCTTAGACGAATGGTGGGGAGCGCCATTGCAAACTGTTCTGAATACATATCTCCATTTCATCTTGTAACTGAGGTTTCCTCAAATGTCCTCTCTCTCCCAAGCCCTGAATTTGTCACGTGCTCTTGGCAATGTACATGAATGCTTCTTTTGGATTAGTGATACATCTCTTGACTTTCAACGGACAAACAAGTTTTCCTAAATGCCTCTTCCCTTGTGAATGTCACAGTATATCAAGTACCCAGATGACTACTCTCCATACTTCAGAAGAGATGCTGTTTAGGTTTCCTGGGAAAAGCATGAAAAAGGAGAAGACACACGGTTACCCAAACTCACAGAGTGCTTGTTGAAACCAAGATGGTTAAGCTCTGCTTGGCTTATACACAGGAACACCCACATTCAATAGCTTTCTCTATTGCCTGTGATTGTCCATAGATTTTCAATGATATTTTGGACTGGAATTTCTGTATCTCATGCTTAATTTTTTAAAGCATCATATTGTTGACTTAACCAAACCTGTTGTAGTTCCAGTTCACTCCAAGTCATATGGAACTGGAGATCCCCTATGTCATGGGTTGTTTTAACCATGGAATGTCAGTAAGGCAGTCAGTACGCAATGGCTGGCACCTAGAATATTTAGAAATGTAATAGAGTAAACAATGGTTTGAGAACATATCTCTTAAAATAATACTGATTTTGCAATATACAGTATTTACACAACAGCTGCAAATTTGCTCATATAATATCTGTTATATAGATAAATAGGAATACAAGTCTTATGGATTCTCTTGTTCCATTTCCAAAATATTTTGTGGATATGTAAACATTTCATACCTCTGGTTTATTTTTTTTACATGTGATTTTTTAAAAAATAAAAAATCAGCTGATGTGCAAAATTGGTTCCAGCCATCCTTTTCTGCATAAGGGAAAGGCTGATACACTCAGCAACTCACTTTCACTTCTGCTAATAATCTTTGGTGCTTTCTTCCAATGAATTCAAGCTAGTCAGACAATGGAGAATGAAAGCAGTTAGAAAGTGAACCAGCACTTTTTCCTCTTCCATTTACACGTCAAATGAAGGAGTTGATGACCTGTGGAGAGTTCTGCTTTCAACAAAAGCAACATGCACCATGGGGTGTCCAGAATTTCCTATGGTTTCTACCCTTTTAAAATTCATTTTCTCATCTTTCCACAGTGGATGGTCTTAAAGGATGTCTCTTGGCAGCTGCCTTCTCACTCTTCCTGGAGGTTCTCACTGGAAGTAATGCACCTGAGGAAGCATTTATTGCCACAGGAGGAGATGCCATCTGAGAAGAAGAATCAAAACCGTGACCCCTGGTAGAAGGTGGGGATGGTACTTGGTCGGGTCTCAAGATCTTGCTCTCTGTTTGGGGAGCTCTCCTCTGGAGTATGTTAGCACCATTAGGGTTATTGTCTGTATATAAATGTGAGTTCTCTTCAGTGGAGGGCATCCTACTCAGAGATTTCTTCTTGGCTGTTGGCCCTACTCGATAAGGTACCAGAGGTGTTGGCATTACTAAGGATCTAGAGAAGTCACTAGGGTGATAAATTGCACCATCACGGGTTTCAGCAGCATCTGTAAGGTACGGTGGAGAAAGCGTACTACCACGCTTGCCACAAGACTCACAGCAGAGCTTGTTATAACCTGGAATAGAACAATACCGTGCCAGGACCTCCATCTGACAAAAGATTGACTTGTCTCCCAAGCAGGGCTCATCTGTACACAAAACAGAAAAGAACACAGTTTCAGTAAATATTAAAAAAGATTTAAGTGAGTCTAGCAATGCTAAGAACTATCCAAAGGTAATTTCCACTGTGATACATAAGCATTTATGAACCAATTCATGATGAGTATTTATATGCTTAACAGCCTACAACAGACATCGGTCATGTTGGCGCTTAATAAGTGCCAGGCCTAAGCTCTATTTTGACTGACTCAGTTTTCTACTCAGCCCGTGGAGACCCTCCACAATAGCAATATGTAGCTCACTATATAACAGAAATTTGGGGAAAAACAGGATCCATTTTACAGCCAACTTGGCAAAAATGCATATAGTCTATCCAAAGGAACAGCCAAAGGGTGGACATAAATGCACTTCTAGCAGCATGATCTATAAAAAGAACTATAAATGATACAAATAAAATAGATAAGGAAATATACTTAAGGAGCAACTGAAAGTTACTTAAAACATCATCCTGATTAAAAGAACTCAATTAAAAATTCAATTTTTAATTCACTTCAATTCAGTGGGAGCATCTGCGGTGAGATAAGCACATGAATGTTCTCAAGTTGCATGTTGTTTCCTCATAATTTTTGCTGTGTCTGACTCTGTGTGACCCCATTTGGCATTTTCTTAGCAAAGATACTGGAGGGGTTTGCTGTTTCCCTCTCCAGCTCATTTCACAGATGAGGAAACTGAGGCAAACAGGGATGAGTGACTTTCCCAGCATCACACAGCTAATAAGTATTTGAAGTTGGATTTGAACTCAGGAACCTTCCTGACCCCAGACCCCAAGCTCTATCCACTGCACCACCTGGCTGCCCTCACTGAATTTTATAAAAGTACCTACAAGGGAAAATGAACCAGCTCTGCCTGGAAAGTACTTTTCTCTCAAAAACAAATGAATTTAATTTGATCTTAATGAGACTGATGTCAACTTTATTTTAAAATACTAGTGACTAACCCAGCATACAGCTAAGGAGGTTTTGTGAGTCTTTTAAAATAAATAGCCACAAACCTCTTTTGTGTTTTTTTCTTTCCAATTTTCAGGATGCATATGTCAGACTAAGATGTTAATGTTAAGATTATGCTAAGACTAACATATATGTGTGTGTGTGTGTGTGTGTGTTAGGGTCTTATTGATCCCTCACTCCAGATGGATGTATAGCATGGTCAAGATTTAATTGCAATATATTTTTGATAATTCTGTTATATGGTGCTTTCAATTTGGGTTAATTCTGAATAACCTTCCTCTCCACACACCATAAAGAAGAACTCATTATATATAAATGAAACCATACTATTATGGAAGTAGTGAAATACATAGTGAGTCAGAGAAATGTGGTTTGATTCCTACCTCTGACACTTATGACCCTGGTCAAGTCATTTAACACTAGGCACTTCTGTTTCCTCTTTTGTTAAAATCTGTGCTAGGATTCTACTTCCCACAGTCCAGAAGGGAACATGAAGGGAGGAGTAAAGTTGCACGAATGATGAAGAACAGTGATTCCCAGCCTTTGACTGGGAATAAACTTATTAGTTCCTTTGTTTTGGAATAAACATTAGTTATGTTTGCTTTACTTTACTACATTAGCCCAGCTCCTCCGCTTGTTAACATGAACACACACACACACACACACACACACACACATACACACACACACACCTGTGTGTGTATATTATAGCACTTATTAATTCTAATGCCTTCCCTTTGTTAATTTCTTCCTGTTTTCCCTGTATAAAGCTTGCTTATATGTGTGTGTATACATAAAGGCATGCACGCACACACACACACACACACACACACACACACACACACACACACATTTCTTTGCATATTATGTCTCCTTGAGGGAAGGGACTATCTTTAGGCTCTTTTTGTATCCCTAGAACTTAGCACAGTGAGAGGCTCATAACACATGCTTACAAAAGTTTATTGATTACTAAAATATGCAATGTCTCCCAAATCCTCATATTTGCTATGTAAATGCTAAAGTGCTTAATTTAATGCACATGCATAATATGCAAAGGATATGTATGTACAGACATTTCATAATAACACTTGAGGTCATTGGAGAATACTTCGGAGTAACCCAAGCAATCTTGGGAACAACTCTTATACAGTAACTGAAAAAATTTTTGTTACACGTTCTGCATTTCTCACTCGTGTGCGTAATGCACCCCCTCTTCTCTGACTAGAATGAGAGTTGCTTGGAGGAAGTGTTAACACGTTTTTTTGCCATTTTATTCCCCCAGGTCCAGCAGAGGCAAGACTTTCACAAAGCAGGTATTGGTTCAACTGATTTGAACTGAATCCAATTATTTTGACCACTCTTTTAAATAAGGTAATCTCTTGGCACCAGATTTTTTTTCCAGTTAATTTTTTTCTGCCTGTTTGTGAGCTCTTTGGTAACCTGTAGAAATACTACAAAGACATCTTTAAAATAATGGGCACAGTCACCTAAGTTTCCTTCTGGTTCAAAGTCTGAAAGCCTGTAGAAAACGTAATGATATTCAAGGTAAGATACAATAGATCTCTACCTAGTATAAGGACCTTCTGAGGGTGAAGGAAAAGGAATATCTGAAGAGAATACTCTCAAAAAGAGAAACCTATAGATGAATGTAGTTTGTACTTGTCTACCTGAGGAGAACTAGAACAGATAAAATAGTTGAGAAACAGCAATTAAAATGGTACTTTTGTAGCATGGTACAGTAGAGAGAGGGGGCAGCAAGGTGATGTGGCTAATAGAAAACCAAGCCCAAAGTCAGGAAGACTCATCTTCCTGAGTTCAAATCCAACTTCACATATGTACTAACTCTGTAACCCTGGCCGAGCCATTTAACCCTGTTTGCCTCAGTTTCTTCATCTGTCATATGAGCTGGAGACAGGAATGGTGAACCAGTCCAGTATCTTCGTCAAGAAAACTCCAAATGGGGTCATGAAGAGTTGGATATGACTGAAACAACCAAATAACAAGAGTGAAAAGAACAGTGGCGTGGGAATCAGAGTAAGTGAGTTGAAATCTGAGTTCTGATAATTACTTTCTGTGTCCCCTTGGTCAAGTTACTTAATTTAATCTCAGCTCCTTCTGTTGGACAAGGAAACTAAAGCAGATGGCCTCAGAGGTCCCTTCCAGACTTAAGGTTATGATGCTTTCTCTTTGAGAACAATACATTTCAGCCTTCTTCAGTACCAGAGAGGCTGAGAAATGGGTGTACGGATTGGCTAGCTTCTAACTCTCATTCCTTTCACAGTAGTATTAGTGGGTGACTTGTTGCTGACTTTCCCACCAGTGGGATGCAAATCTAACACAGCAAAAATGGGAGCAGATGCAGGGCAGTGTTGCTGTTTAAAGGGATTAATAGGTATCTTTACTCTTCCCATGATCAATTTCATTGACAGATTTCTGAATCTGGCACATGGTACACACCGATTGTAGTAGCCCTTCCACAATGTTCTCAGCATTCAGACAGTACATTGAACAGAAGGTCCCACAGCACAATAAGAATAGACTAAATGAAAAATAGATGACATGAACCTACGGGGCCACCTCCAAACAGGGATGATGTCACTCTTTGGCATCTATACTCATTGACTCCTATAGGGCATTGGGTGAGAGGTAAACCTTTCAAATAAACTTAGCAGACTGATTTTGATAGAGTATCATGCGATTGGTACTAGTCAGCTAATAAAAAACCCAGCCCTCATGCTGAATGGAAATTCGTATTTAGGCTCTGAACTAATCCTTACCAATGCAATAACATATCTTAATGCTACACTTACCATTACAAGCGGCCAGCTTACAGACTCTCACTGAGAGGGGTTTTTCGCCATTACACTGATCTCCAGTCTTGCAGATGACTTGTCTCGTCTCCGTTCCTTCCCCACAAGTTACTGAACACTGAAGAAACAAAGGCATGGGGTGTTGGTGATTATGCCAGAAAAGGCTTTGTTTTATCTCCTAATGCATGTGTGAGTGCGTGTGTACATGTATGCACACACGCATGCAGCATGTGACATCTGGCTGTTACAAGCCACTGTCACGGTTTTGATGCCTCCATTGGGCAAAATTCTACAAAGTAAGGGTACCTTGCCAACCCCTATTCAAGCACACCAGTTTTAGCTTCAATATCCAGAGGGGAAGCCTCTAACTGAGAGAAGATTTCAGAGCACCTTTAAGGTCACATACATTATCTCATTTGATTCTTACAACAGTACTGTGATATAGACGCTACATGTTACTAAAGACACCCATTTTACAGATGAAGGAATAGGCTCCTGAAGGTTAAATATCCTGGCCTGAGTTCTTCTATTTTACAAATTGAATGGGTTAACCTTTGGTTAAAGGGCAGTAAGTTTTAGAGGGAACATTCAAATCTAGACTCAAATATGCTCACACATATAAATGCAAAACTAAGTGACAGTAGGAAGTTAGAAATTCAGAGTTTATTCTAATATCAAGATATGTCGGTGGCACAGAAGATACAGCCTGGCATTTGGCATTAAGAAGACTGGTGTTCAAATGCAGTGTCAGACACTTACTGTGTGACTCTAGGTAAGTTACTTAACCTATCACAATTGATATTTTACAGTTAAAGAAACTGAGGCAAACAGATGTTAAGTGACTTACTCAGACTATACAGCTAAGTGTCCAAGGCCATATTTGAATTGCATCCTCCTGACTCCAAGTCAGAACATTAACCATTATACAACCTAGTCATCTCAAGGCAGATCACTTCACTTTAGGGAAGCTTTGTTACAAAGTATTTCCCAGCATTCAGCCTAATTTTAATTTTTTGCAACTTCTACCCATTGCTCCAGTTTTCAGGGCAAAACAGTACAAGCCTAATCTCTTCAAATGAATTTCATTATTATTTTGTTGAGTATCAAAAAAACAAAACTAAACCAACAGAACAAACAAAAAACAACCCATCAAATGCTAGAAGGCAACTACCATATCCTTCTGAGTCTTCTATGTGATAAATACATACAATCCCTTTAACTGAGTTTTACATGACATCCTGGTCCCTAATCAACATCCTTTTCAAACTGTTTCATCAAGAATAGAACACGAAGACTCTGGATGAGGTCTGGAGGCGGAGTACAGTGGATTCATCACTTCTCTATTCCTGGAAACTACTCATCTCAAAGCATCCTGAGATTTCATGAACTTTTTGCCAGCCACATTGAATGTGAAGCAAATTAAAACCCTTGGTTCATTTGGGGGGTGTAGGGAAAAATATTTTATTGGTGTCTCTTGTCTTTATATCAGTCACTTCTTCCCCTATTGCCTCATGACAAAGAAAACCCATGAAACAAGATACTAGTGGCAGCATCGGACAATGACGGCATCATTCTGTCCTCATTCTCCAAGATTTTCATGAGTTTCATCTTTCTTTTAGTGATCTTGTCATTTACAGTGTTGTAGTCATTTTTATATTGGTCCCTTGGTTCTATTTGTCTTATTCTGATTTGACTCATATAAGCCTTCTCGAAGCTTCCTTAAATTCCTCCTAGTCATCATTTCTTATAGTATAATAACATTCCATTACATCTATATAATAAGTGGTGAAAGCTATTTCTCAATCAGTGGGTACCTACTTTGTTTCCAATTCTCTGCTAACCCAAAGAGAGCTCCTGTAAATATTTAAGCCCATATTCGACTTCCGTTTCTGTCTCTGTCTTCCTGGAGATATATGCCCTGTAGGGAGACTGCTGGACCAAAAGGTATGGAAAGCTCAATCAGTTTTCTTGAATGATCCCAAAGAGACATACAGAGCAGTAGGACCACTACCTAGCTTGCCCCAGAGTGCCTCGATCTGCCAATTTATTTTTTGTTATCTTTGCCAATTTGCATGGTCTAAAGTAAAACTTTAATCAGTTGTATTTGTATTTATCAGGCTGTAAGTGATACTAGTATGCTTTCAATTAGTCATTTGGAGGTTATGATTCTTTTGAAAACTATTTATTCATATCCTGTGGTCACTAATCTATTGAAGAAAAGCTCCTGTTACTATATATTTGTACAAATTTCCGACATATTTGGATATCAGATTTTATTATCCATGATATTTGAAGCTACTATTGCCTGGATAGTTTCTCTCTAATTCTATTTTCATTGATCTTATTTTTGCAAAAATGATTTTATTTTATGTAATTATAAGTGTCTCTTGTATCTGCTGTGATCTCCTTTATGCCGTTTTTAGTTCAGAATTATTCCCACAGATATACTTCGGAAAGGTCCTTGGTATCTGCATTTCTAAGTTTCTAATGATATGATCTTTCATCAGTAGGTCTTGTAGCAATTTTGAGCTTAGTAGAAGCTTGTGTACAAGACATTGCTCTAAATCTAATTCGTGTCAAATTGCATTCCCATTTTCCCAGCAGTTCCTATCAAGAAGGAAATCCTTCCAATGTCATTTCTATTGCTGAGTTTATAAAACACTGCAGTACTTTTCTCAATCGATTTACCTTCTTGCTAATTTAGTTTGTCCCACTGATTTGTGGTTTGTTTACCAAGGGCTGGTCATTTAGGCGAGTATTATTTTATAACACATTCATTTTGAGGTCTGTTAATATGATATTCCCTTTAATCTTTATTTTTCTCATCTCCCTTGAGATTCTAGGTCTTTTGTTCTTCCAAATGAATTTCATTATTATTCTGTCGAGTACTAAAGCAAAGTATCCCCTCAGTAATGTAACTGATACAGCACTAAATATGGAAAAACTGAAATAATATTGTCATTTTTTGTATTTTCTAAAAAAAAATCACTAAGATATTGTTTGCTTTTTACCCAGAGATTCCACTGCTAGAGATTTCTATCAAGGAAGCAACATGGTTAAATGTCTGGAATGTGGGATTTGGAGTTAGGAAAACCTGGATTCAAATCAGTCACTTGCAAGCTATGTGACTTTGAGTAAATCACTGTTGCTTCATCTCACTTGACCTCAGTCATCATCTATGAAAGGAGAGTTTTGCACCATACAGCTCCTAGGATCCCTCTTAACTCTCTCTGTGAGTCTATGAAGGACATTAATGGTAAAAAAGAGAAAGGGACCAAGTATACCAAAATATTTAGAGCATCACTTCCTGCAGTGCAAAGAAATGGAAATAAACAAGGTATGGTCCATGAACGGAATGGAATATTACTATGCTACAGTGATGAATACAGAGAATCATGGGAAAACATGCAATGATGCAAAATGAAGTAAGCAGAACCAGGAAAATTGTATCAGAATGCCTACAATGAATGTCGATGGAAACAAAAGACAAATATCTGAAATCAAATATTGTGAAACTAAAGCTTGGCCCAAAAGAAGAACTAGGACAGGTTACATTCGCCCTTGTTTGTAGATCTGGAGAATGGGTACATATAATTGCATATAATGTCAAACTTTTTCAGTGTGTTAGTTTTGTTGAACTTCTTTTCTTTATAATAAGAGATGACAGAGTGAAAGCAGTTGAAAATGTATTGAAATAAATTGGAAAATGTAGATGATGTAAAAATGAAGGCTATCAATACAAATTCATTTGTTTTTAAATCAACATCCTTTGACTCTGAGATATCACTGCTAGATATATATCTTTAAGAGATCAAAGTAGAAAGAAAGGCCCTATATACTCCAAAATATTTAGAGTAAAGAGCAAAAATTTAAGGGTGGGGGAGGAGTTCAGAAGAACTCACCAGCACATCAGCTGTCTAACAGTATATACAATGTTCCACATTGGGGAGGGAGAAACCTTCTTCAGGAGAAAGTTTCACCACTATAATGGCCAACAGAATTTGGTTTCCTTTCTCTCCCCCTGCCCCATACCATTTCCACTGCTGTACTCAACAATTGGTTTTTTCTGGTCCCCAACTGATGGGCATTTATTTTGTTTCCAATTCTTTGCTATCATTATGGAATATTACTATGCTATAAAAATACAAAGAAGCATGAAAAGACATTAATTAAAATAATTAAATATATAAATATATAATAAATATATAAATAATATAATATATCATAATATATAATGTAATATAAATAATATATAAATATAAATAAAATAAAATAATATGAACTATCAGGCAACATTCTAAGATTGTGAAAAAAAGGTTTTCATTCTGCTTTGGTAGAAAGTTTCTTCCCTTTGAATTTCTTATAACAGAAATCACAGATGGAGACAAAAATAATGGCAGGTAATGGGGGTAAAAATAATGACAGGTAATGAAATATTAGCTTACTTTGTATATATATTTTCCTCCTGATTTTTCTCATCTTTTACCACATTCCATGTTCACTTCTTTGTCTATACCTAGCCACATGAAAGTCATAGAAAGTATTTAAAATTTTGTTCTTGGGTCATTTTCTATACTGAATCATACTGTGCTCACCCAGGGGTTCCTTGGAAGAAACAATTTTAATTCTTTCCTTTTAGTAAAAATTCAGTTATTTTCTTTGATGTTTAGACTCAGACTCATCTATTTTTTCCCCTTTGAGTGTCAAATGGTCCCCTTCACTCTTCTGAATATCATACTTCAATTTTTGTTTTAATTTCTTAAAACCACAAAACAATTCTGGATTGTTTTGATTGATTCCTCTTGGAATTTGAGGGGTTTCTTCTTTACGGAATGTGGAATTAGTTCTTTAATGTTACAATTCTGGCTCTAATGTTTCTCATTGAATTAGACTTGAGCCTAAATCCATTAGATTTAGTCTTCTGTAGATTCTCTTGATTTGGGCTTTATATTCTGCATCCACAAATTTCTGGGGATTTTTTTTCTGTACGATTTCTTGAAATATGGTATTCAAGATTTCTTTGTCACACATTTTTTCCTTTAAGACATTTATTTTCAATTACCTCTTCACACCCCATCTTCAAGTTAAGAATTGTTGTTTTGTAGAGCTTTTATTTATTATTTGTTTAGTTTAAAAAGTTTTGATACCTTTTTTCTTTTACATAACCTACATTGACAATGTCTATTTAGCTCCTAGAGCCATCTCTTTTAACAAAAAATAAGAGGGGAAAAAATAAACATTCCATTGTTGTCTTATTGTTCTACTTCTATAATGAATGGAGAATGGTACATTTTTACATTTTTTCATTAGGTCCAAGTTTGATCATTACAATTTTATGACATTTCTGTAATACAATTCTTAAATGACATCCTTTACTCCTGGGTTGTGTGTGTTCTTTACATCCTTTCAATAACATAAGTAGTTTCTTTTGTATGATATCCACATTTCGGAGCAGTGGTATTCTATAGGTTGCTGTTATACCATCACGAATAAGTTAAGATTTTGATTTAATGGAAGGCTTGGGTTCAAGAAAAGAGTTTTGCAATTTCCTCAAAGGAATTAGTCCACTTGCCTCCTCTTTTTCAAATCTGGGCCTAAGGCATTGTCCAACATGACTGTATTCCTAGGTACATGTACTCATGGAAATGTCCTATAGCTGGCCATCAAAATGCATGTTAAAATTTTTGTGGCACACATTTTTCATCCACTTGGTTTTTCCTATGCAGATACACAATTTCTTTTGAGTGATTTTAGATATCTTCTAGGAGGCACCACAATATTCTGGGACTTGATATAATTAATACAATATCATCCACAAACAGAAACATCTAAACAACTTCACTATTTAAAAAAAAATCTCATTCAGCCAGACTATGGTATGTCCCTTTTATCTCAGCATTGAACACCTCTGTCAAGTACACCTCTCTCTCTTTTATGGCTGATCTGATGTTTATTATCAGAAGGTCACTGATAAAGGTTACTTTATTGTTATATATTCCAAGAAATCTTAAGTAACTCAGATCTATGAATTGGAGACATTTTGTTGATCCTATAAGGTAGTGTTTTGTTTCTGCCAAATCAAAGGCTTTTTCAGAACAAAAATTGAAAAAAATAACGAGATTGTTGTATTCCTTAAATCTTTCAATTAATTAATTGTAAAGATGTATTATTTTGTGTGTGAAATATTGCTCACAAAAGCCCTCCCACTGCCTACTAATACTTTCATTGAATAATGTTCTTGATTTGTGTAAATACTCTCAGAATGATTTTATATTGATGGAAACATAGGCACAGAATTTGTTTTTAGTAACTAATGTTCTCTTTTTTTGTCTTTTGGGGAGATTAATAAAGTTTAATATTTTTTCACTTGTCCTTTATATATTTTCCTTTGGATATCTTGTATAATGTTATAGCTTGTATAATTTTATATCACTTATACATGAATCTTTAATGTTCCTCTTTAAGAGGAAAAATCCAAATAGAAAATTTTAAAAGAAAAAAAAGAAAATATAGAACTGAGCAAACATCATTATGTTTTGTGTATCTATTACCGCTGATGTTGCATTATGGTGTATAAAGAATATGTTTAGTATTTCTAATTTTTTTCATTTCTCTATGACCTAAAGCACAGCTTAATTTTGTAAAGGTATCACTTGTTTTTGATAAAAATGCATATTCATTAAATTCCTGGTCAGGAGATGCCATCTTTGTCAGCTTTAAATTCATCTACAGTTTGCTCCATTCTGTATTTTTTATTTCTATTTCTTTCCTGTTAGATTTATCTAGTTCTGAAAAAGGAAGCTTAATTGTTTTTTTTAAATATTGTTATATCTATGTTATTCCACTATTCTATTACTGTGTCCTTTGTGAATTTGGAATATTATGCCAACTATTGTAAATATCTAGTGTTGATATTGATTCATTGTTAATGGTTCAAGTATAATATAGTTGCCCTACATTTTCTCTCTCAATATTATGAGTTTCTTAGATTTTCTTTGTCTGATGGCACAGTTACAACTTTTGTGTTTTTTAATTCATCTGATGCATAGTATATTTTGTTCCAGATCTTAATTTTCATTGCATATTTGTTATTTCAGATGTTTCTTTTATGCAACAGATTGTTAGCTTTTATTTTTTTTTACTCATTCTGTCACTCTCATGTCTCTCAATTTAAAAAAATAACATTTAAAATTATGACTGTTAGGCTTGTTTTTTCCCCCATTATTATTATTATTTTTTTGGTTCACTTCCTCATTTAAGTAAGTACTTTGTTTCTGACATTGGTTTCACTTACACTATTCTGAGGCTTATTCTCACAAGCTCTTCTCCAGCTCCTACTCTCAGGTGCCTGACATTTCTCAAGTATTTTGAATTAGACTAATTATTTTTTTATTTCTTTCCTCATTTTGTACCTAATTTTCTACTTAGTTAAGAGTGTAGTTTAAAATCTTCTTTCCGCTTTCACTTTTTGTTTTTAGTAACTTTCTTCTATGTTGCCCTTTTCCTAAAAAGTTTTCTTTGTTTTGTTCCCTTCATTATTTGTCTTCCCTTCCAGTCTGACAAGAATTTTTTTCTGTAATTCATGGGCTATAACTTCCTTTATTCTCTTGGTATCCCTTGTGGGATTAAAGTTTTTGAAGTGCAATCTTTGAACTCCCTCTTCTGTCTAATTCTTATGCTACTGCTTTTGGAAGATTTCACCAGTCTTTTTTTTTTCTACTTGTGCTTCAATCTTAGAAATATTTCATGGAGGAAACAATATCAGATGGAAGTAACTCTCTGTGGCAGGAGTTAGCTTACATTGAGCTAACCATGTTACTAACATATGTTATTAATGAACTATGTTAGCCAAGTAAAATGAATAATTACGCACACCAATTTGTGCCCCCAAATCATGGGTCCCGTTTCTTTCCTGCCTTCACTAAGATCATTTTATGTTGTCAAGGTAATGTCAAAACCACCTCTGGCTCTGTTTTATCTGCCAATCTTGGTGACAGCTACTGATAAGAACTCAGAAACCCTTTCTCTTAGGCTAGAAGTTGCCCAAAGAGGCGTGACAGACTAAAGATAAGGTGATTTCTGAATGTGCAAACTCTTTACAGACTAAATCATCATGAATTTCCTATCCCCAACCAAAGGGTCACACTTTCTCTCCAGTGGGCACAAGTTTCAGCAGTGCCCCATCCCTCCCATTCAGGGGATGCTGTTTTATTGACTATAGTCAGAAATTATGGACACTTTTCTTGTGTTATATCCTACATTATGGTATTCTGGGTTTTTTTTAAATTTATTATCTTCTGGGATATCTCTGAGTCTTTAGTTATCACTGTGCAATCTGTGTACAGGCCAGTCACTTTGCTTTGTATAGATCCCATGCATTCTCTCATAGTTTTCTTCTTCTAGGGCAGCTAGGTGGTGCAGTGGATTGAGTGTCTGAACCTGAACTCAGGAAGATTTCTCTTCCTGAGTTCAAATCCAGCCTCAGCACTTATTAGCTATGTTACCCCAAACAAGTCACTTAACCCTGTCTGCCTCAGTTTCCTCATCTGTAAAATAAACTGAGGAAGAAAATAGCAAACCACTTTAGTATGTTTGCCAGGAAAACCCCAAATGGGGTCATGAAGAATCTAAAATGACTGAACAAGTTTTCTTCTGCCAAATTTTCTTTCCCTTCAATATTTTTTGCATTATAAGTCTGTTAATCTTTCTGCCATTCTAATTTTTCAAGAGAGATTCTATATTATGGATTCAATTTTTTCTATATTGTTCATTGTATTTTAATTTGACATTGAGCCCTGTCTTGTGCATTGAGCATACTAATTGCTGAATTAAATTCTTATATTTTTCTTTTATGAATTTTATTTGTCTTTATAGTCATCCTGAAGTTTCTTGAACATTGTTTCTGAGAAATTCACAGCCCTTTCATCATTTACTAATGGGTTCACATTACTTAATATTGAAATATTTGCTGCTGCTACATTTTTAATGGTTTTACTCATTTTATCATCATGTTTTAGTATCCCTTGTTGGCTTATCTGCTTGTAGACCTGGATTTTATTGCTACATTTCCTAAGTATTTGGTGTTTCAGCCTTTTTTTTTTTTTACATCCCTGACTCCTCACTTTTAGGCCTCTCCTTTGCTTGTACTGAAGACTGTTGAAGGCAGAATAAATAATTTACTCATTCATTTACAGAGGATTGGGAATCCACCCATTCCTGTTCTGAGAAATATCCAGAATATAGGATTGTCCCCAGCTATGTTCCTATTCTTTTCCTTTCACCCCCCCAAACAGCCTGTTGGATGGTACAATTTTCAGTATATTCGAGTCTTCCTCATCCCTACGCCTTTCTTTCACCTGGTTGGACAGAATCATCATCTGTTACTCTTTGGTAGAGGAGGTGAGGTGAAAGGCATTTGTGAAGAGCCACTGGAGCCACTGAAGCCACAGAAATCTCTGCTCCAAGCAGGGTTAAGGGTGGGAGGCTGATCCCAGCTAAGTTTCCAGATGCCTTTCTCTCAAGACCAAGGCAGCCAGCTGACTATACCTGGATTGTTTCAGCCATCTTGACTCCTCTCTCCATTTACTTCCTTTCATTTCCTTGGCTAGATAATCAGCACCTGTCAATCATTTCTTGCTGGTGAGAGGAACCAGGGTTGTTTGGACAGAGTTACTGTGGCTTCAGGGTGCATAGCCTTGGGCTGTGGCCTGGGGCAAGCCTACAATTTAGCTTGTTCTCCCTGGGGGAAGTAAATGGAATATGGTGGTGGTGGTTGTAGTGGTGGGGAGTGATTACCCTAAGTATTAAAGTTGTCTTCTATTATTTCACAAGATTTTTCTCTTGCCCAGAGTTGTTTCTCCTTATCAGGAGGATTTAGTCCAAAAACAAACTCATTAGACTATGAAGGACTATCTTTTGCTTTTCTGCATATCCCCAGCTGGTGGTACAGTAGTTAGAGTACTGGGATTGGAATCAGGAAGACACTTGCTAGCTGTGTGACCCTGGATAAGTCACTTAACCCTGTTTGCCTCAGTTTCCTCATCTGAAAAATGAGCTGGAGAAGGAAATGGCAAACAATCCATCATCTTTGCCAGGAAGACCCCAAATGGGGTCACAAGAAGATGAACATGATTAAACAATTGAAAAACAGCAATGAATATCTCCAGCACTTAAAGGTACAGTGCCTAGAACAGAGTGGGTGCTTAATAAATGTTAATTAAATAATAAAAAAAAATCTACCTGTGATACTTACTTCCTTTGTTTGGAGACTGAAGAGCTTTTGTATATATTATTACAAACTTGAAAAATTGTTTCATTATTTTTTATAAGCTTCCACCTCTGCATTTTTGATGTGGAATTCTACCATTCTCTTTTTCAGAGTCTACTATTATGGAGAGTGACACTATTTTCTGTTACTAGAAATTCTCCAGTCCCCAGTTAGGGTTGATCATTTTCTTTTTAAGAACTCCAATGGCTTCAGTGTTTTCACCTAGTTCTTTGGCTGCTCTTCCAACCCATTGCAATGGTTCTTAAAGTTGTTCCTCTGCCATTTCAGGATTCACAGAATTGTCATTCATTCATCTTCCTGAGATGATGCTGATTCAGTATCTTCTGCTGAGAGGTGTTGAACATTGAGATTGCTTTTTTTGTTTGGTTTTCTTTAGTTTTCAGCCAAGACATCTGTATGTTCTAGAGAGTCAGATTTGGATAAAACCCTCTGTGTTCTGCTGCATAGAAGTCAGTCTTCCTTTTAGCTGATGTTCATTAAATTTACATTTTTTTTAGAATGGGAAAAACGAACTAAAAAAATGGTTCTTCTGACATTGATTCATTTTTCTTCCCCCATTTTCTCTTATTTTTTTCAATAATGCTGTTGGTTTTTCTCTGGTATCTTTAATGAAACTATGCTTCTTAGCCCCAATTCTTTTCCTGAGGCTGTTCTGCTTTATTTGTCTTTTTCTTCTCTCAGAGCACTAGTGCTGGAAGTGCCCCCCAGATTGTGAGGGCAGATTCTGAATGGTCACTGCAATGGGGCTGCACTCTATTCTTCTCCCTGCAGACTTGATTCACTCTCTATTAGCATAAAGAGGCTGATTGTGAGAGACACAAGAAAGGCTGCCCCCCCCCCAGATACTGCTCTAAGGGATGGTCCCAGAATCCTTTCCCCTTGGGACTCTTCTCTACCTTTCACTCCTACTGACTGCCTGTTTCCTCCTTTCATTTATTAACTAGAAATGAGCATTTAATTTCTGGTATTCTCCTTACTGTACCTTCTTCTTCCCTGTCTTTGTATTCATCTACAGCTGCTCTCTTATGCTTGGGGTTGATCCAAGTATAATAAGGTCCCCATTAGAATGCTTCCAAGGGGATCACTCTGAAAGGCAGGGTCTAAAATTGCAATAGTCCCCAAGTCAGTGATTGGGCTACTTCAGGAGCCTAGAGCCAAAGGGTTTGGAGTTACAGTTTTCTCCACCTCCTTTAGTGCTTAGAGGTTGATGGGTAGGAGGACTACTAAAGGGTTCATTCTAAAAGTCATTACCCGTGATGGCAGGAGTTACCAAGGTCTTGGCATCCCCTTCCACCAGACAGTAAGCTGTGGGAGAAGGATGACTGAGGAATAAGGAGGTGTAATATTAATAAGGAGGTGTGATATTAATGTGATGCAAGATATTCCCCACCCATTAAGAGGCCTCAGGTGGAGCCCATTAAGGGAAGCTTGCTTAGGGGAGGCTTGCTTGTAGGAAGGCTTTCACACCTTTTGCTAATTTCTAATTACGCACTGAGTCAGGAGGGCTGTGAGGACTTTTGGCTCTGAGAAGTATATATATATATATATATATATATATATAATCTGAGTGGGTATTTTGCTTTGAAGACTCACTCATGAGAAGGGTCTTGTGATTCCCTGGTGGAGATTCTGAGTGACCATGTGTGCAGAGCTCCTTGACTGCTCAGATGTAAAGGCTCTCTCGATTCAGGGATGGATGTAAGGTGTATGGTTGATTCAGGCAGTCAGAGCCCTGTATGTTGGTCTTCATTTTTCTGATTGTATTTTTTCTGTTATTTTCTCTGTTTCTATTTTCTCTGAAGTTCAGGGTGCTGACTTTTCCCCTGAACTAGTGAATGCAATTAGAAAAGGATTGTTGACCCCTTAAACAGCTGTCTTTCCTAGTAAAACAGATCTAAGAACGTGTGCTAGCATCCATCCTGGGCATGCCAGTGTGGTTGCTACTACAGGAAGCAGTGCTAAAAGTACAAGGAAGATAAGTGAATTGGTCTTCAGCTCTTTTTTTTTCATAAGAACTCTTTTGGTATGGTCCCTCACTATTTATATTCATGTCATTGCTGATTTTTCTCATTTGGGGGCTCTTTAATTGTATTATGTGGTATGGCAAAGAGAAAGCTGTCTATAGGATCCTGATTACTTTACCATCTCCCCAGAATTTCCTAACCCTTAGACCAGTGGTTCTCAACCTTCCTAATGCCACAACCCTTTAATACAGTTGCTCATGTTGTGGTGACCCCCCCCAACCATAAAATAATTTTTGTTGCTTCTTTCTAACTATAATTTTGCTACTGTTAAGAATCATAATGTAAATATCTGATATGCAGGATGTATTTATATTGAACACAACCCACAGGTTGAGAACCACTGCCTTAGACAAAAAAATTTCCCAGACAAAAGATGTCTAACTATGCTTTCTCCATTTTGTACCTGTAGAGCAAATTAGGACAGAGAAGAGGGTTTGGACGAAAAATGCTGAAGTAAAATCAGTCAGACCAGGTAAGTGATTAGAAGGACGATGAAGAGGAAAAATTCAAGATAATCCTAAGATTGCAAACATTGGAGACTGGGGGAAAGATGTTTCCCCCCCCACACACACACAAGGAGAAATAGCTTGGAAGCCAAAACCTCCACTTTAGAGAGAGACAGAATAAGCTTTAAACAAATTGATATTGAGATGCAGTGATACATCCAGGTAGAGATGTAATGAATGAATATCAATCCTTTCCCCAAACTCCCTCCTTGAATCATAAAGAAAACACGTGCCTGCACACACACACACACACACACACACATACACACACACACACACACACATATACAGGCACGTACACACCAGCAAATGCTACCTGTCCCGTCAATTGGTTATAAACTATTTGAAAATAGGAATTGTGGCTTTAAGCTTTGTAGACACATAGATGATGTATCATTATATATTACCAATCACATCATCATTATATTTAAGGGGAAAGCAAAAATAACCACACTACAAACCCACCTCATTCCAGGGCCCTGTTTTCCACTGAGAGGGACATGGCAATCTGTTACATGGTCTGCGAGTGTCAGGTCGCTCTCCTAGACAGTACTTGCTGGGTACTGAGCGGTTGGTTCCATCCTGGAGAGGCTGAAGGCATCGTACTGTGCGGAGCTGATACCCAGAACTTCCACAGGTTTTGGTACAATATTCCCATTCATCAGCTACCCAGCTACAGAAAGGATGAAAAGAAATACATTTCTAGTGACATGGGGTCAACAGTGTTTGAGCGAAAATTAGAAATGTCAGTCCTCCACCACCTATCACCCAGACTATGGACCCAGAAACAGTCCTGATTTCATTCAATACGTTTGACTTCCTCCATGTCAGTCTCCCTCAGTGAGGCAGGCTACATTCTTTCCATGCCTGCCAAGAGACTGGCCTTGTGAATTTCTATGACTGAAAAATCTTTCCCTTTCTGGTGATAAGCATCTTTTTATCTAGCACTCATCTTTGGGTCTTTTCACTGGCTACTGTCCCCCATGCCTGGAATGATTTTGCTCCTCATCTTGATTCCCAAAACTTCTCTAGGTTTAAGACTCAGCTCGATTCCTACCTTATGCAGGAGGCCTTTCCAAAAGGATCTCCCCTCAACTCCTTGTGCCTTTTTAAAGTCCTCTTAAGATTTCCTTCCATCTATTCTCTCTCTCCTCTCTCTCTCTTTCTCTCTCTCCCCTCTCTTTCTCTGTCTCTCTTCTCTCTCTTTCTCTTCTCACTCTTTGTCTCTGTGTCTCTCTCCATCTCTCTGTCTTCTACGTCTCTCTATCTCTCTGTATATGTATATATGCATATATAATATGTGTGTTTATAATATGTATCTTTATATATAATATGTGTGTTTATATGTATCTATATCTATATCTGTATATGTATCTGTATAAGTATGCCTTGTTGGTGTCTAGTTATTTTGTCTCCTTCCATTAGAATGTAAGTTGCCATTAATCAACATTTATTAAGGGCCTATTTGCCAGCCTCTGGACTAAGAGCAGTGAATACAGTAAGAGGCAAAAGGCAATCCCTGCCTTCAAGAAACTTACAATCTATGGGGAAGACAAATAGGAAGTAATTAACAGAGGGAAGGCACTGAAATTAAGAGGGATTAGGAAAAGTTTTCTGTAGAAGGTAGAATTTTAATTGGCACTTAAAAGATGACAGGGAGATCAATAGGGGGAATGGAAGAGGGAGAAAGTTCTAGGCATGGGGGACAGCTAGAGAGAGTACCCAGGTCCAAAAGATGGAGTATCTTATTTGTGTAACATCCAGAAGCTAAGTGTCACTGGATTGAAAAGCAGGTGTCAGGGAATAAGGTGTAAGAAGACTGGAAAGGTAGGGTTAGGTCACAAAGGGCTTTCAATGTCAAACAGAGCATTTATGTTTGTTTCTGGAGGAAATAGGAAGCCACTACAGTTTATTGATTAGGGGGTTACATGATTAGAACTGCATTTTAGCAAAATCACTTTAGTGACTGCATGGAGGATAGACTGGGGTAGGGAGAGACATGAGGCAGCCAGACACACTCGTAGCTATAGCAGAGAAGGGACCCTTCCTGAGAAAAGACCAGAGTGTAGGCAGGAGAT
The DNA here is from genome assembly GCA_028646575.1 of Pseudocheirus occidentalis. Classification (NCBI taxonomy): domain Eukaryota; kingdom Metazoa; phylum Chordata; class Mammalia; order Diprotodontia; family Pseudocheiridae; genus Pseudocheirus; species Pseudocheirus occidentalis. The sequence continues at coordinate 13,330,646 of CM053601.1, forward strand.
CAAGGACTGTACCTCTCCTGGGATCACGCTACTTTGAAAACACTGAAAACGTGTAGACTCCCAGATCTAGCTCTGAAAACAAGCACACAAAAGCCTGAAGCCTGTACAATACCTCCCACACCCAGGTGAACATAAAGTTCAAAGTCAAGAAATAGACTGGAAAAATGAGCAAACAACAAAAAGGAATTTGACCTTAAAAAGCCACTGCAGTGACAGGGAAGAACAAGACAGAAACACAGAAGAAGACCACAATGTGAAAACAACCACAACCAAAGCATCAAAGAAAAGTGCTAACTGGATCTCAGTCAACAAGAATTCCTGGAAGATTTTAAAAAAATCAAAGTGCCAGAGTAAAAATTGGGAAAATATGTGAGAGTGATGCAAGAGAATTATAAAAAGAGAATTAATAATGTGAATAGGAGAGGTACAAAAATACAGAAGAAATAACATTTTAAAAACAGAATTGGCTTAATGGTTTAAAAAGGCACAAAAATTTACTGAAGAAAAGTGAAAGAAGTCATAATAGGCCAAACAGAAAACATAGAAAATGAGATAGATTAATAAAGGCACAGAAAGAAGGAGAGAATAGTACCATTTAGTTCTGGTCACCACAGAGTAGAAAGGACATCAATAAAGCTGGTAAGTGTGCAGAAGGTACAACCAGAATAAAAAAAGAAACAAGTAACTAAATTATGATCAGTTGAAGTAACTGAATGGTTAGTGTAAAGAAGAGAAATCTTATAGGAATCATAACAATTGCCTCCAAGTACCTGAAGGGATTAGACTTGCTAATTTGTCCTGAATTGTGAGAACTAAAGCAATGTGTTCAAATACTGAGGAAGAAAATTCTGATGATATCTGGAAAAACTTTCTATCTATTAAAATCATGCAAAAGAGGAAAATGTTACACATGAAGGAAAGTCAGGGGTTGACCCTTCTGAGAGATCTTTTTTAAAAAAAGACAGTCTATTTCTTGACTTTGAACTTTATGTTCACCTAGGTGTGGAAGGTATTGTACCGGCTTCAGGCTTTTGTGTGCTTGTTTTCAGAGCTAGATCTGGGAGTCTGCACTTTTTCAGTGCTTTCAAGGTAGTGTGATCCCAGGAGAGGAACAGTCCTTGCTCTCCTGCCTACATTCTGGTCTTCTCTCAGATATTGACACCAAGCTGGGTATGTTGCAGTTGAAACACTCTTTTGGTTATGGGTTGAGTGGGCTTTGAGTTAGAGATTGAGTTCATGGAGCAGCTAGTAATCCAATTTGACAGGAATATGGAGTGTGAAGTCGGATTTTAATTTAGAGGCAGGGAAAGTTTTTGAGGAAGGTAGTATGCCTTGGGACCTATATGACTTGGGAAGATGATTTTTCCAGCTTATAGAGGATGAGTTAGAGAGACAAGAGTCATAAATCAGAGGTATCAATTAGGGGGCTTTGACTGTAATCCAGATGAGAGAAGCAATGAGAGTCTACATGGTGTTGGTGGATATTTTGAGTAGACAGATGGGGACAGATGGAAGAAATGTCAAGGATGGATGTGATCTATGAGGGAGATGGAAGAATCAAGAATGAATCCAAGGCTGGATCTTGGATGACTGAGGGTATGCTAGTGCTCTCAATAGCAATGAGAGTTTGGAGAACAGTCAGGTTTATTGGGAAAGATGAGTTTTGTTCAGGCATTCTGACGTTGGGAGTCTTAGGAACACTCAGAAGACATATGCATTCAGTGGGCAGTATCTAGGTGACTTGGATCATTAACTATGATTATTGATGATTATGTCTCTAAAATAAATCTAGCTTTAAACTCAGTCTCACAGCCAAATTAGACGGTTAGCTGCTGTCTGAACTCCATCTCTAATGTTTGTGTATTTGCACAAACAATTCCTCATGCCTAGAATGCAGCTTAGCCTCATACCTACCTGCCTTTTAGAATCCTTTTCTTCCTTCACACAACATTGCACACAGTAAGCACTTAATAAAAGTTTATTAAATAAGTGAATGAACTACAGTACACAGATACAGACCCAGAAAGATAGGCATAGATTGTAAGGTAGGATAGGACAATGAAATAAGGACTTGACACCACTGGGCTCTACTCTCATGCCAGCCGTCGTTAAATGTTAATCTGCAGACATTTATTGAAATGGTGAGGTCCACTGGACCAGTTCTATAGTAAGAGGATCTGGGTTCAAACTTCCTCTGATGTTTACTGCCTATGTGGCCCAAAGTAAGTCATTTAGCTACTTCCTGGCTCAGTTTCTCATCTGTAAGATGAAGGGGTTAGGAGATAGATGGCCTTCCACATCTAGATGCACGAGCTATGATTCTGCCATTCATTTTTTATATGAAGTGGAGATTGACAGCCAATTAGTATCCTTAATAATGATGATCATAATCATACTTACAGGGGATGTGTGCACTCCTGAAGGTTGCACATTCTACGAATGGGTTTTGGCTTTTTGCTGGCTTCACAGAAGCTGCGATGCACCATTTTATTATCACTCTTCCTGCGGCACCCATATTTAGTGTACTGAGAACCTGGAGGAAGTCTGAAGAGGTTACTTTGGACCCAAAGTAAAAACTTACCCAGATGTGAAAAAAAATCTAGCTTCAACCCGCAGCTCAATAAAAGAGTGCTAGCCACAGAAAGAGACACTCATAACATGCATCACTGAATCTAAAATGAAAAAGTATGTAGATTCTGGAGATGCAGAAAATGTATCCTCTTTTCCCATCTTCTGATTGTGTTTTACTATAAGAAAAATGCTGGCCACTTACCCCCACCACAGGGCTCTGAGCACTGTGACCAGCTCTTCAAAGCCCACTCAAAAGTGTCCAATTCTTCCTGGATTACATTATTGCTGTTAATGGTGGGTACTGAGTCTTCATGAATGATATACTTGTACGTCAAACTGGAACGTGTGTCGTTCTCCTGAGGAATAATCTATTAAATATATAATACAGCCATGTGAATTAGGCTAACAGAGCTGAAAAACTCTTAAATAAAAGATTCTATATTAATTCAACTTATTGTTACTGAAATTGGAAATTGTCTTCTTTTTGTTCAAGGAAGTTTAATTGGGTGTGTTGGCTACATGATAAAAGAGTCATTTATTAGTTCAATAGTTTTCTTTCAATTTTATCAATCTCTCCTTTGATTTTCAGAATTTCTAATTTGGTATTTAATTGGGCATTTTTAATATGTTCCTTTTCTAGCTTTTTCGTTGCATGCCCAATTCACTGATCTTTTCTTTCTCTATTTTATTCATGTAAGCATTTAGGAAATAATCAAATTTCCCCTAAGTACTGTTATGGCCACATCCCATAAGTTTTGATGTGTTGTTTGTTAAGAAAACCACACTGTATTTTTAAGAGTATAAGTTTGAAAAGTCTAAACTTATTTTTAAAAATAAAGAGAGATTATTCCCATTACCAAAGGTCTTTTCACTTTACATAAAGTTTCACTTAAACAGTAATTTGTACTTGAGTTTTGAAAGCATTTTTTGTTTTAAAAGAAGATGTATATGCCACTATTATAATCACACATGTATTATATGAGGTGAATTATAAAAGGGTGCAATATTTTAAAATAAACTTCACAAAGGTCCCTTGCTTTCAGGTAATTGGGGCCAGGAGGAAAATCTAGGAGTCCACTGGAAAGAATGTTCTGACCATAAAAAAAATCTAACCTTTATGTATCCCAGAGTCTCAGAATGGAGAGGGATGTCAGATGCTTCTCACTTTTTTTTCTTTTTTGCTTTTTTTGGGAGGGCAATTGGGGTTAAGTGACTTGCCCAAGGTCACACAGCTAGTTTTTTGTGTTAAGTGTCTGAGGCCAGATTTGAACTCAGGTCCTCCTGACTCCAGGGCCAGTGCTCTACTCACTGTGCCACCTAGCCGCCCCTGATGTCAGATGCTTCTCAATTGAACCTCTACCTGAATAAGAATTCCCACTACAGCACATGTGACAAATTGTCATCCAATGGGTCCTGGAAGATGTTCCTTCTGGATAGGATATCCCTTTACTCCTGATGGGGCCCATTCTGCCTTTAATAGTTCAAATTTTTCAGAAATTCTACCTAATACCAGCCCTAAGTGACTTTCTTTGTAACCTCTTCCCATTACTCCCTAGCTTGCCTCCTGTGATGGAGAATTTGAATCCATCATACATCCCAGGACTTCTCTTCCCTAAGCTAAACATCTTTAATCCCTTCAAGTTCCACATGGTGTGATCTTGAGACCCTTTGCTATTCTTGTCACCCCTTTCTGAACACTCCCCACTTTATCAAAAGTCAACACAAGTTTTAAGTCCTTACTATGTTCTAAGTGCTATACCAAGCATGGATTATACAAAGAATGGCCAAACAACCCCTGTCCTCAAGAAGCTTACAGTTTAGTGGTAAAACAGCATGCAAACCTAAGTAAAAGCCATCTATGTAACAGCAAATTGTGGCTGATCTCTGATGGACACCGTGTGGGATGAAGGGGACTGAAGAAAGGGTTTTGTAGAAGGTAGAATTTTAGCTTAGATTTCAGTGAAGGGATCAGCCCCTGATTAAGCATCTGTTATGTGCCAGGCACAGTGCTAAGCACTTCAAAATATAATTTTTTGGTCCTCACAATTCCCTTGTAGGGTAGTTTGAGGAGGTTGGGACTAGATAGCTACTGAGGACCCTACCAGACCTAAATGAATGAGTCATGATCCTAGCATTTATCTGTATCTAAAGTGGAGAGTGAGAGTCAAGTTATTATGATCTCCATTTTACAGGTGAGAAAGTGAGGCAGACAGAGGTTAAGTGACTCATTCAGAGTCTTACAGCTAGTATCTTAGACTGGATTTGAATTCAGGTCTTCCTGACTTCAGGCCCAAGTACTCTACCCACTGTGCCACATCTATATATCTTGAAAGAAACCAGTAGGTGGGAGAGGAAGGAGAAAATTCCAAATGTAGGGGAAAGCCAACAAAAATGCCCAGTTCCTAAAATGTAGTACCCAGAAGTGAACATAAAGTTCTAGGTGCTATCTGACTAAGAAGAATACACAAATATCAATGCACCTGCAGTATTAGAAATGACCTCTTTCTTAAACCACATAGTTTAGGATTGCCTTAAATTTCTTGGTTTCTAAATTATACTTTTGATACTTATTGAATTTGAAGCCCACTGAACCCTTTGCATCTTTATTAGATGTACTGTTTTCAATACAGATCTCCCCTATTTTACACAAGCAAAGTTGATTGTTTGAACTCACGTATATGACTTTACATTTATTGCTATTACATTTCATCCTAATAGACTGGGTTGATGTTTCAGTCTATAGAGATCTCTTAGGATCCTTATTGTCACTCAGCATGTTACTTATACTAAGATATTATCATCTGCAAAATGAGATAAACATGCCATCTATGCTGTTATGTAAGGCAAGGGCCTGATTTCTTTGCATCAGGGACCCCTTGGGCAGTCTGGAGAAGCATAGAGGCCCCTTCCCAGGAGTGAGTCTTTAAATGCTTAAAATAAAGTAGCTGTGATCAAAAAGGAAACAAATTGTGTCAACTACAGCTCTTTCTTTCCTCTCTCTCTTTTCCTCCCTGCTCTCTATCTCTCTGTCTCTGTCTGTCTGTCTCTCTCTCTGTGTCTCTCTGTCTCTTTCTCTGTGCCTCTCTCATTCACCATCCCAAGCTAAGAACCTCTGATTCAAGCCATAAATAAAGATGTCAATAGGTCCAAGGTACGGCACTATTATTCTTAATTGTCACTGAAACATAAATGGTGATTCTTTAGGTCTAGAAATTCAATCAGTTCTACCTAATTGTATTCTTTATTATTTAGTACACATCTTACCATTTCATCCACATGAGATAATCACATATGAAACACGTTGTTAATATCTAGGTCAACTACTTTTATTAAATTTCCCTGACCGACTAGTAACCTTGTCAAAAAGAAGGATATGAGGTTTGTCTGGCATAACTTTTTCCCTTCCCTTCCCTCTCCTTCTGGCCAATTCTTTAATGAATGGGGTTATACTTACTCTTTATGACTTACCCCCTGCCTTATTTCCCCAAAGTATCACTTTAATAATATACTCTTAATTTTGCCAGCAACCAAAAGTTAAATTCCCTTGCCCATAGTTTTCTGACTACCCTGTTTCCTCTTTGAAGTTTGGGACAACATTAGGTCTTCTCTAGGCCTGTTTTTAAAAGAAAGACTTGGGCCAGTCAACTTTTCTGTACCTGTTTTTCCCCATCTGAGAAGCAAGAACAATGGCTAAGGGCCCATTCAGTTCTTGAATCCTTTGATTCTATGATGCTTGTCAATTCTACTGAGAGCCTGAAGCATCAAGGATTTTTGTTGATGCCAGACTCTTTGCTCAACACTGTTCTTCTAAGTCGGTTTATGTGTTACAAGGCAGATGTGTGGTAAAATGTCAACTCCTGTCCAAATTAAATAGGTCAGTGAAAGAATTTTTAAAACTAGTTTGGGAATAGTATGTGTGGGAAGAAAATGACAAGCTGTAAATAAATGGTACTCTATCTCAGCTTTTCTTTGCCTTACTTATGAATCTAATAGAGTTCTGGATTGAGAGTGCCAAGGTATATTGGGGGGCTTGACCTTCCCTCTGCACCTAGTTATAGAGAGAGGATGGAGGTTGGACATAGCTCGTCCCAGATCTTCCATCATTTGAGGAGGGAATCCAGGGCATTCACTGCATCAATTCCCACCCACCTAACTTCCTGGATTTACAATCTCCAGAAACTCATCATTCTGAAAGATACAACTAATTCAAGCCATTTTCTGCTCTGGCTTTGGGACTCCATCATTCCGCATCACCCACTTCAGTTAATATTTACGTTTTATCTTCCCTAATTAGACTGTGAGGTCCTTGAGGGCAGGAACTCTTATGTCCTATTTGGAACCCAAGTACTTAGCCTAATGCCTGGAACATAAGCAGATGCTTAATAAAAGTTTATTGACTTGCATTCTGTTAACCATGCTTGAAGTTTGATGGATGGCAGCCAATTTCAAGTCAGACTTTAAGAGATTAAGAATACAAGAAAATGACCTGACAGTCTTCCTAAAAGCAAGGAATTTAGTGGAAGCAAATTTTAAAACATCTTACAAGTAATCACATAAAAACCCAAATAATCCATACACTTGATAATGATCTTGTCCAACATAAAAGCTATTACAATGAAATTTAATTTTTTAAAAATGGTACCAAGGCAATTGTGACCACTATAGCACATACCAAAACAATGACAGAGTCATGTAAAGGCCCATCAGTGTGAAGAGTCTCAATGTCATCTTCAATGTTGTAGTCCCATTCCACTCCTAGGTCAATGAACGTGCGAGACTTTGCTTCCTCCCCTCGGCCATTCAAAATGTAGTGCCCGGTGGCCTGGTTCTTGATAGCTAAAGAATAGGAAAGTTTGAGAGGCCAGGCATGCCAGAACTAAGGGGCCACAGGAGATCCATCCTTTTCTTAAAGCTAAAACCTTTTTCTCTCTCCTTATATATTATTGTTAAAACAATAAGAATAATCCTTATAATATATCTCATTGTTTTGAAGTGACTCCTGCTTCTCACAACTGATATTAATATTTGCATCTCTAGCACGCTTCCTAGAGGGAAGATGGCATAATATATACATATATATCATATATACACATACAACACATGTGTATATGTATACATATATGCATATATTTAAACTTTGATAAAGCTTAAAATGGAATACGATTTTTAGGATACCATGTATTTATGTGCATGTATATAATGTATACACATATATATATACACACATGTATATACACACACATATTTGTGATTTCATTAGAACAGAAACTCCCAGGTGAGGGATCTCCCTCTACTAATATATCCTGGCACCTTCTCTGCAATAGATAGGCTTAGAGTGTAACCTAGGACAGGGATGCCAAATTGAAACAAAAATTGATCCCTGAAGCCCCATATTGACTTAGAAAACCATGAATTACCATTAATCTGTGTTGCATCATATTTTATTTATTTTTTAAAAGCTTTCCTAATGAGAAGTTAAGTAACTTGCCCAGGATCACAGAACAGTATGTGCCAGAGGAGCCTTGGCCTTTCTGTCTTTGAGGCCAGATCTCTGATTGCTATCCCATACTAGCCTTGCCAATAATAGGGAGGTTTGGAAGAGGGGAGGGTCTGAAAGGAAAGATAAGAGTTCAGTTTGGGGCAGGTTACATTTAAGATGATTTATGATATCCAGACCAAGCTGTCTAATACATAGTTGGAAATGTGAGACAGCAACCAGGGAAAGCTTGGATAAATAGATGTGTGTCTGCACCCTTTTTGCTTGGTACTCAAAATTTAAAAGCCCACTGGCATGAACTGATAAGAGCAGAATCCCATATCTTCTAGTCATCTTTTTATATAAAGTCTGGCATGTAACTGGAACATAATGAATATCCTACAAACAATTTATGGTCTACAAAAATAATAAAGCTTTCATTTACTTTACTGTGCACTTGAGGGGAGGGAGAAGGCAGGGGATTAAATGGGGGCAAGTAAGAATCACATCAAAATTCTACAACTTTTAATTATTACTGTTTTAAGTAGTATCAGTGAGAATCAAGTTTTAAATTTCAGTTTAAAGATGGATTCAACTAAACTTGTATACATAATTTCCTTTCTCTACTTTTAGGGTAAAAATGAAAGAAATTTCACCTTGGCAACAAATGAGGTTCATTGGTTCTTTGAGACCTTGATGTTGCTTTAACAACAGTAAGCTGAATGCTTGCTGCATGCGTGGACTTGGAAGTGGAGCATTAGGCAAAGTCATTTGGGTGACTTGTTTATGTGAGGGGAACAGATTATTTCTCAAATGGACTATTAGCAGTTGAGAAAAATAAGAGAAGGACTGTTGGGGATAATATTAATATAGATCATTGTGCAAGTTGGAAAAGAGTATGAGTGAGTAGGAAGAAATTTGCTAAAATCATCCAGATTTTTTCCCCAAAGTGGTGCAAATACACTCAGAACACATGGCTTTTGTTCTGGCCAGGGAATATTGGGCATGTGACATCACCCGATTATAACATGGCAACAGGTATAATGCCCTACTTTTGGTAGGGTGGTCACGACTACAAATAAATGCTCTGATGTTATTATCCCTCAATGCATTTTGGTTTTGTTCAGCCACTTTCAATCACATCCGATTCTTTGTGACCCCCATTTGGGGTTTTCTTGGCAAAGATACTGGAATAATTTGCCATTTCTTTCTCCAGCTGTTTTACAGATGAGAAAACTGAGGTAAACAGGGTTTTATCTTTTACCTTTTTTACCTTGAATTAACAAACCTACAAGGATTCATCCCCCAAACTAAAGCCTTTTTTAAAATTAAGTCTCCTATTTCTTGAAATCCTTCCCTTCCTTCAAAGTACAGCTGAGAAGCAATCTGCTCTAATAATAGCTAACATTTATATACAGCTTTAAAGTTTGCAAAGCACTTAACATATTTAATCCTCACAACAACTCTGTCAGGGAGGCGCTATTGATTATTCCCATTTTAAAGAAGCAAAAACTGAGGCAGGTTAAATGACTTTCCAGGAGGTCACATGGCTAGTAATTAATTTTCTGAGGCAAGATTTGAACCTCCTGACTCCGAGTCCAACCTTCTATTATCTTCTAACATCAGAAATGTTCCTTTATCTACTTCCATGACCAAGCTCTCCCTTTTTGTATCTCACTGATTATTGTTCCGTCATTTATGTCTACACCTCATTTTAGTTATTTATATACTAGATTTTAAGGTCCTTGCAGACTAGGACTAGGCTTCTAAGATCATTATATGTCTGCCCAAGTGCTTAGAAAGCTTCCTGTCAAGGAGTATGATGAATGTATTCATTTAACTGAATTGAATCTTGCTTTGAGGTAAACAGTGTAGGTTAACGATTGAGTGAAATTTTGGTATATGATTATTGAAAGACAATTTTGCATACTAGAGAGTTGTTGTTGTTCATCCTTGGATCTCAAAGAGGACCAATGATAACAAGAGGGTGATATGTTGACTTGTGCAGTGAATTGGATTTGTGAAGCAGAGTCATGAAAAGTCATCAGCCTCTCTCGGACAGAGAGACCTGACCTCATAGTCAAGGACGTCTGGATTGAGTTTTATTTCATGTTGTCTGTATGTTTCTGGACTGGTCACTTACCCCTAAGTGCCCCCATGGGATTCTTGAAGACTGCAGAGAATGTGATAACCTGATCTGGAAGAGAGGTTTTCTCACCTGGGAGTTCCTTATACCAATGAAATCACATGTCCCATGCCTCACCCTAGCCCTGTGCAATTATCACTTTTTAAAAAATATTCTTTTGGTTCTTGAAACTAAAGCATTTCTTTGATAATTGAATGTTTAAGCAGAGCTTAGCATGCAGTGCAGAATGCAAAGACAGAAACACTTACCAAGGATATGAGGAGAAGCTTCGTCTTCCTGTATTAACACATGTCTAGCACCAGGGGGAATATCAAACATCTTAAGGTACCCTTTAGCACGTTCAGTAACCAGGACACAAGAAGGAAACAGAATAGCTGAGGTTAGTAGCAAGCTACATTATTATTGTTGTCGCTTCTACTTGCAGAAGTGGTCACGTAAACCTAAATGCAGTGTCACTTCAGCAGACCGATAGGTTTTGTAACATCTGGTGTTTGCTTGGGATAAACACTCATTAATGGGGGGAAAAATCAATTAGTGATCAAGGTCACCTAGTTCAGATCCCTCAATGGAGTCTAGAGAAATGAAGAGTGTTGTTCAAAGTCACACAGGCGGTACTTGGTAGAGTTGGGTTGTGAAGCCCATTGCTCCAGGGCCAGATGTCAGCACTCACTGATGATCCATCAATCCTTGTTACAAACCTATGCATCCCTTCTCTTGTTGTGCTGTCTCATGACAACCAACAACTCAGGCAAAAGCAGTACATTTCCTATGTTCTGGCAAGTGACCATTTTCCCTGTTGAACAGCCTTTATGATTTGACTTCCGCCCCCACTGATGAACTTCACAGGATTCTTAAATACCCCCATCTGTATCTGCCATTTAAAAATTGCACATGGTGACTCCTGGCACTAATTCTGCAATTAGTAAATACTTTTATATCAGGATGTAAACTGTATTACTCTAAAGAAAAAAGGAAAAGGCAATCTAATTGCTGATTGGCAATTAGATTTAAATAGGCCCATCAGAGATAAATGCAAGCTTTCTAGATTTGGCCAAATTATAAGATTTAGCAATATTAGCAAGTTAATGTTTTATGGCGTTTAGCATAGGGCCTGCCATAAACTATGTACTTAATAATTCAACAAATTTAATTCAAGAAACATTTATTAATTACTATTTTAATTTTAATAATTGTTTAATATTAATAAATGCTAGTTGACTGACTGCTTACATAAAACTCTGCCTTTCTAGTATTTTTATAACTTAATTCTCCCCCTTCTCCTATGTACTCTGATCCAGTGACACTGGCTTCTTGGGTGCTCAATGAACAAGATATTCCATCTCTTTTTTGTTGTGGTTGAGTTGTTTTAGTCATGTCTGACTCTATGTGACCTCCTTTTGGGTTTGGTTTATTTTTTTGGCAAAGATACTGGAGTGGTTTGCCATTTCATTCCCCAGCTCATTTTACAGATATAGAATCTGAGGCAAACAGGGTTAAGTGACTTGCCTAGGGTCATAATTAGTAAGTGTCTAAGACTAGATTTGAACTCAGGTCTTCCTGACTCCAGAGCTAGCACCCTCTCTGTTGTGTCATTTTTGCCCGTAGGCAACACCAGTCTTTAGCCCATTATACACAGTTCACGTTCAATATTTATGTTGGTGCTTACAGAGATTCATTTGTTGCCCTTGAAGTCAGAGACTACAGTTTAAAATGACAAACTGCAGAGGAGATGGTCAAAGTCTATGCCCCAAAGCAAAATTAATAAACCCGTTCAAATATTCGGTGCAATCGGCCCAAGCAATATCCTCACTCATTCTTCCTCACAACTTGCCTTAGTAGTTTGACTGGACTGACTACCATGGGTCCCCAATAACACAGCCTTACCCTTGCATCATAAAACATGTGAAACGTGCTGCTTTTGCCTCTATCTGGGATGCTTCTAAGTGCCAAGCTACAGAAGCCTTTGCAGCCAACTCCTTTTACACCAGTCACAAAGTCCCATCTTGCTGCCATTTCCAGTTACTGTAACTCACCCAGAACATTTTTAGCTGCCTTTGTTTCAGAGAGAGATACATTGCGAGCTCCTTTGGGCAATGTGAAGGCTTCTCTTGTCTTCCCTTAAATAAAATGTCTTCAGTTAGTGCTTGGGGCGACCAAAGTCTTGTTTCATTGACTATATTTGTCTGCCATAGGCATTTTATAAATGTAAATAAAGCTGAGACAAAGTCATAGTCAATGAAAGTCAGACTGAGCGTGAATGAAAAATCATGTAGGTGATTTTAAGTTTGGATACTTGCAGATTTCATTTTCCAGTAACTTGAGTTCCTTTTGGCACCTCTTGCTTAAGTGTTTCCCTGTTGGAAGAGGTTAATTAGTCTATTGAATGACCATGTTGTCAATACCCCCTGCCAAACAACTCATGTCAAATTAACACTGAACTTGAGTTGGGATTTGTGACAGAGGAAAGCCTTCTCTAACATCCTTTCACTGGCAGGGCTAATTCCCATGACCTCTGCCTTAAACCCCAGGGTGATATTTTTGCTGTATGAAATGTCATCCCTGCTCCATACAACCTCGATAACAGAATGAGTTATTATGCTTTAAATGCTCTGTTAGGTATCCAGGGACTTTGTGTAGAAAGAAAACACAGTAAGTTATTCATGCTCAACCAGTCTCCCTTAGTGCTAATGCCTTCCCTGTACTGATACTTCCAATTTCTCCTGTAAACATCTTGTCTGTACATAGTTGTTTAAATGTTTTCTTCCCTATTAGACCTTGAGGATCTTGATAGCAGAGATTGTATTTGCTGCTGACTAGCACAAAATAGGCACTTAATAAATTCTCAGTTTTTCAGGGAAATCGCTTATAGGACAACCACAACATAAACTCATAATAATATAATCCGCAAGCTCATAATAACTGAAAATATCTTCAATACGGTCCTTGTATTATTAAAAAAATTCTATACCAGTAATTCTGGACAACAGTGATCAAAAACACTGGGATAGAGGGAATGGATGAGGGGCCCAAATCCTTGCCCCCTAGTGAACCCACTTCACTTCCTCAAAGGTATACAGTACTGAATAAAGGTAGCACTTAAATAAGTTTGATTTGTGTTTTTGGCCTGTGGAGGAGGACAAGAAACTGAAACCAAAAAAAAAGATGTGTGCAAGTTTTAAAATATCATCCCCTTTCATGGAGGTTGTTTTGGTAACAATGCTATTCCAGTCTGGATTTTGTCATATTTCTTTTCCCCAGTCTTTCAGAGACTGGGTTAAGATCATTTTGGAAGGCATAAGAGAACAAGCCATGAAAATGTGTGATATGCTCATGTCCATCAATAGCTGTCCAGAGCCCCAAATGAGTGATGTCAAACAAAGAGGAAATGTTGTAGCAAGCATCTGATTTTCACTTTGTAAAAATCACATCCATAAGATGTCATCACAAAGTTTAATCATATAATGTCAAATAGATAGAAATATGGATCTCTATCCATATTTATGGCATGAGCCATAAAACTTGTCCTGTAACATTGCAATGATACTGTTAATATTTTATATCCAAACCCAGCTTCAAAATCATCAAACCTTATGTTGGTTCCTTTCAGTGACTGATCATTTATAATGCTGATGCCATGGAACTAATGAATCATTTCCTAAAAGCATTTCATTCTGTTGTAGAGATGGCAGATCATGGGTCAATCATATGACACATACTATCAGAGGCAGTTTGGCATAATAAAAAGCACTGTATTGGAGTAAGAGGGTCTAGAATCTGGGCTCCATTATTTATGACCTTTGCAAACCAGTTTACTCCTCTGGGCTTCAATATTTTCATCTGCAAAATGAGAAAACTCACTGGATCATCTTGCCATTTTCTTAAAGCTTGGAATCCTAAGAACTCTAACACCATCTATGAGGTACATAAAGTAGAAAGATTCTTTTCAAAGTGTCAGATCTATGCAGGTTCAGGTCAAAGTCAGAAAAAAATGTAACCAATGGCTGGTCTGGCCATGGCTGGTTTCCTTCCATCATATTTATCTGAGCATACCCAGGTTCATTTGGCAGGTTTGCATCTTCACAAGAGGAGCATGAAGATGAAAGGAGAAACTGTGGTCTATGCCATGGGTTCTGAGTTGGTCAGCACAGGGGTCACATCACAGTCCCAAACAAACACCAGATCCACATTTGGGATCCCATCATCATTGAAATGGGTGAACAACACTAGCTCCTGTTGAAAGTCAGTAATGCTCAGCAAGTATCTGGTTAGTCATAGGGGAATCTCCCCTGAAAATCAGTTGTCCTAGAGCAAAATAGTTGTATTTGATGCTCCTGAAAAATCCAAATCTTAAGAAAATATTTGAAGAACATTAGCACTTTTGTGAATTACTTTATGTTCAGAAGGAGTGAAAATACACATCATGTTAACCTCATCCATTAAAACTTTAAATCTTGCTGTAAATGGGTTTAAAATAAGACATCCAACTTAACATTAATGTGTCCTTTCAAAGAATTGCTTATTTCCATGATCATATAATAAAGATAGCTTTAATAATAATTCTTAATAATGGTGCTTTCAAGTTTAAAAAGCATTTTATGTATGTTACTTTCAAAACAACCCTAAGAGAGATGGGCTGTTATCCTCATTTGACATATGGGGAAACTGAGGATATTTATCCCAACTTAACTGAGCAGGCAAGTGACTCGTTCAGGGTCACACAGCTACTGAGTGTCTGAGGCAGGACACTGACCAGGTTTTTTAGTGGAACCTTAACTCTAATTTAAAAGTAGCCATTTAAAAAGGATTTAAAGCCTGGCTCTTGGATTCTTAGAAGACACAGGGACAGAATAACCTGTTCACCATGAAAATAGAAAAGAGCAAAATGAGCACCGAACATAAAACCACAACAGCTGAAAAGAAGATGTCGTGTTCCTTGTCACGCCTTTGTAAGCTTAATTAAAACTTCCAAAGCAAATTACTAAATAAAAGATTTACTAATCCACGTATTCTACTTGCTTGGGTTTTCTTTGTTTACAAAGAAGAATTTTAAATGTTTATAATCATTGATCTCCCTATGATTTTTTTTTCCTACACAAGTAGTGAACTCAGTAAAATAACATATATACATATATATGTATATATTTCCTAAGAATATAATCACAATGAGGGGGCGGAGCCAAGATGGCGGCGTAGAAGCAGCAAAGCACC
>CM053601.1:13346546-13380790 GCA_028646575.1 Pseudocheirus occidentalis
CCTCTCCTCCCCTCCCCTCCTCTCCCTTCCCCTCCTCTCCTCTCCTCTCTTTCCCTCCCCTCTTTTCTATTCTCTTTTCCTTTCCTTTTCTTCCCTTCCCTTCATAGATCATAGAGCTAAAGGTAGAGGGATTGCAGACACTGGAGTAGCCTCATTTTCCTTACAAGGGGCATTATGTGATTTGTGTAAGGTCATATATAGGTAGAAAGCATCAAATGTGGGATCTGAACCTCAGTCATCTGGTTGCACAGCCTCTTTCCACGCTGCCACACTACATCAATATACTTAGGTGTTTTTGTTGAATAAGAAAAATTTCCAGAAGTTCATTCCATTCATTGAATACTTTTGTATTTTACAAAGTGGTGTGTGTGTGTGTGTGTGTGTGTGTGTGTGTGTGTGTTCATTATGGATCAACCATTAGCCAAAATGCTCAAGAGTTACTGTCCAGGAAGAAGAGTCCAATTTGGACCCTGAATCGTTCCCCAGCACACTAAACCTGGTTCCTATTTCACAACACAAAAGGCAACTGTGACTTATTAGCTTCAGCTTGTCCTCACATGTGAAAACTCAGGCAAGAGTTTCTGACAAGCACCTCCCTCCTATGCCACCAAGGCAAATTCAATAAACCCAGCAGATCTTGAACTTAAATTTCAAAGTGTCCTTGGTAAGACATGAGCAACAAGAGGGCTGTACTCACCATCTGCATGCTCAAAGGGCAGCCAGTGGTGTTTGCTGTTCTGATACTCAAAGTGGGAGTTCCGCTGCTGGCATTGCTGGGCTCGAAAATCCTCAAAGAGCTTCGAGCACTCTTCAGTGTTACAAAGCTGGTACTCAAAATTAACACCAGGGCAATCCTGACCACCATTGATTGGCCTAAAGAAAAAATTATCTTTAAAAAGGTTTCTTAGCTTTTGGTTGGCGATGGGAAGTTTCCTTACACATTGCCCAAGGGCACAATGCCAGAGTCTTTGGGCTGCCAGCTTCAGGAGACTGGAATCAGACTTCCCAGCTTAAAAAACTTTCTACTACAGGGAAAAGGCAGCATACATAAGACATATGTGGAAAGTTGAGAAACATCAATTTTGATGGCATGAGAAAGAAGGAAACAAACAAACAAAAATGACCATTTGTGCTCAGGAAATGGATTCCTGCCCACCCTCACCCCCCAATAAAAAGCTGGTATCACTGTTGAAGGAAGTATTGATTAGAGAAAGAAGGGATTCCATCTGAAATTGGCACCTGCCTAGAGAGGGCTACAAAATCCAGCATTTATCATCAAATTCATGCCTGATGGCAGAGACTGGAGAAGATTGTTAGTCCTAAAGATCCCATCCAAATAAGGGCCTCCTTAGCTCTGCTCAACTCAGAGATAATAAACTTTTTTTTTCTTTTAGAAGTACTTTGGAAAACTGCCTTTTGATTTCTGGGTAAGATGCTATTCTAGAAGGCAAAGATGAAGGTGGGTGAGCCCATCTCCTCGATTCTTTTCACCTTCAGCTCTAGCACAGAAAGCCATCATGGAGAAAGATGGGATAGCGAAGGCAAGAGGATGGGCCAAGATGCAAGGCTGATAGTTGTCCTAAGCCTCCCTAGAGGAGGCTACCTAAAACTCTGGGCAGGCAGGGGTATTTTAAAGAACAAGGACTGGGAGAGTGTCACACCTAAGGAAAGTGACAGGAAATAGAAGAAACGGAAACAGAGAGTAAATGGAAAGACAGACACATAAATCACATTTGTAAAGGAGGGGGAAGGACTTAGTTCCCTTTCCTCATGATTTAAGTGGTCACAGAAAGCCCAGAATCTAATCATAAGGGGACAAGGTGTCAACACCCCCAGGGCATAATGATAAGACAACAGCTATTGCCTGCAAAAGGTGCCAGTCAGATTTCTGGGTTACAGGAATAACAAGAAGGGGGGTGGGACATTTTCTCTAGTCCTCATGACCATTCAAACTTGTCCAAAAAAGGAATTGTGCACAATAGGAAAAACAAAACAAAACAAAACCCAACTGCAGCTATTCCAACAGTCTAAGCCACCGACAACACTAATAAGTTAACAACTCAGCCAAATAACAAGAGAAGAGCTTACTCCCTACCAAGATCATTGAGTACTCCTCTCTCACCAGTCCCATTGCCTGGTAGGCTAGTTATACTCTCCATGGACTTAGAACAGAACTCAATTCAGCTCCTCTTTCCCCTCTACACACATGCTATGCAATGGAGGTGGGGATTGGAAAAGTAGGAAGCTTGCTCTGCTTGGGGCAGGAGCATGGGCAGCACACTATCTCGCAGTAAGTCAGTCAGATGAGTAGGGAGTGGCTGGATCTAAGATAGGGCCCTCGCTTGAGTGGGGTCTTCACCAGGTTTGAATGAAAAGGGACTGATATCCAGCTGAGGTGACTCTATTTTCTGGAGAAGAATCTTAGGGCAGAGAGTGAGGCTGGTAGAGAGGGGAGGCTGAGATAGCCTTGAGGTCTAGCTATCACGGAAAGCACCATTTAAAAAGAAGGAATCTGAAAGCGTATGATAAGGAAATATAAAGAAAGAAGACTGAAATGACCAAAGATCTCAGGAGGAAGAAAACACAGGTAAAAACCTCAAGTGCAACACAATAAATCAATCGGGAAGCTATTAATAATGGAAGGAAATATGGTCTCCCAATCATCTAAACAAATCAAAATAGCACTCTCAATAAATAAAAAGGACAATGAATCAATACCCAGTGAGGTAGAGGACCCCATGGATTCATTCCCAAGAGAGTATGGAGTCACGTCATGATGTGAAGAGATCAAATATTTCTGAATATGGAAAATAAGATGACAATTGAAAGAATCTGCAGATGACCTTCAGAAAAGCAAACAAGAACAAGAACAAACAATCCTGGGCTGCCCAATCCAGGACACATCGTGGTTATTTTGAACAGTTCAAAGGACAAACAAGAAACCATGCAAGCCAACAAGAGGAAAACCTTTAAATATAAAGGGAATTAAAATAATGTAAAACTATTCTACACCTACTAGAAACTTAGAAAAGCGGGGGGGATAAAATAATGTTTTCCAAAGAGCATAGGAAGTCAAAAGGAAATCCAAGATGATGCACTTTATAAATTTGAACCTAATCATCATGAAAAAAGGTATGTTCAATAAAAGAGAGGCATTTGAAGCATTGCTACAAAGGAAACTAGATGGGAAGAGATTATTTATTTTGTAAACACTCCAGACAGCAGAAATACAAGAAAAGAAAGAAATATGGGACCCAAGGAAACCATCAGTTAGAAAAACAAAACAAACAAAAAATTTAACACTGGAAAGAGTAGGACAAAAAATAGGAAATTTGTTCATTCTTTATGGTGTGCAAAGGGCTTTAATTATAGGGACAACTCCTAATTAGTTAGTAGAAGATGGGCATATGTCATGGTGGTCTTTAAATGATAGTAAGTTAGAGAGCTTAAGACAATCTGCTCCAGGAGCCTCAAATAGGAAAATAACCCAGCCCTTGAAAAAACCCACAACTTTTGCAAGAACGGCGATTTTTCTCCTTTAAGCCCCCTTTCCTCCACCTGCCATAACATCTAGCAATGAAGCTACTCTCCAAAGGGAAACATCCATCCAGCATTTAGAAATTCACTTCAAGAGAATTTAAGTCATAGTTTTAGAAGACACAAATACTCCTGACAGACATTGCTACATTCTGACATTCTGACTTGAAGTCAGAAGCAGGTTAGGGGAGTGGACTCTTTGGCAGAAAAGAAGAGAGCTGGCTATAGATAACTTTGGGAATCAAATGTTAAACCATAAAGAGGAGCAGACTCTGGGATGCCAGGTGAGCAACTCATCCAGAAGGGACATAGCAAGAAGAGGGGAGTTTTGTGAAGCCTCCCCATGAAAGAAAGGACTTCTAGGCCAGACAGTAATAGAGGGAGTAGCCTTGGCTACATGTGTTTCTTGCATGTCACTACCATATACTCCAAGTTTGCACCCACTCTTGATTCTCTGATTCTGTCCTCTCTCGTGTATATCACCAACTACAATCTTGGAGCTTCCAAGAAGGCAACATTTATATCTTTTAAAATAAAAGTAGCAGTGGTAGATAACTTACTTACATAACAACTACAATTGGAAATGTTTTATAGTTACTGTTTTCATTATAACATTATAGTAAATGCCTTTGCTTTGGCTGGCTACAGATAGAAAGAACACTAGTCTACACTCTTGAGTTATGGAGTTCAAAGAACAGGTCAAAAGACCCACCATCTCTACTCTCCAGCCTGGGAGGAACAGCTGCCCTCTGGGGACACAACCTGAGAGTAAAAGCACTGAGTCAGAAAGGATAAGCCATGGAGAATTCTATCCATAAAAGGGTTATTTGTTCCTATTTCAAATTTGGAAAAGTCTACAGGAAATTTTAATGTACTTTTGATTTTTTACTCATGATATAGATACAGATGGAATTGCCCAAATTTCTAAGTGGGATTGACTGCTCCATAGAAACAGCTAGGATTCAAGTCCAACATGTCAAACAACCTACTAATGACCCTCAAAAACATTCTCACTCACATTGGGTTATTGCACTGACGTGTCCTGAAGCGAACACCTGTCCCACATGTCCGAGAACAAGAGCCAAATTTGGTCCAGGACCCCCAATTTCCATCTTGCTTCTCCTGATTGGCATTCTTCCACATGCAGTGACCCTTGTAGCACCACTTGAAAAAAATCAAGATATGACCTAGATTATTAACATAATTAACATTAATGAATTAATAATGTGAAAAGAATTCACATGTTGAATTTGGAACATGATGCATATTTATCAACCAACAATCATTTAAATGCCCACTCTATGCCAATGCTGGAGATGAAAACACAAAACTAAAATAACCCCTGCCTTCAAGGAATCACAGAGATGGGTGATGCAGCATTGTTTGTGAAGAATAAAGGCATAAAGCAAATTAGCCTAGAGACACAGGTGGAAGCCCGGTTGTAAAGAGCTTTAAATACCAAATGGTGTTTTCTATATGAACCCAGAAATTAAAAGTAACCGTGGATATCTGATGGGAATTGGGAGGAAGGAGGGAGAATAGCACAGAATTGTGCTTTAGGAAATCTACCTTGGCAGCACTTTGCAATGGTGGCAAAGGTCCTCTGTACTTATGTAGGGAGACAGCATGATGTAATGGACAGAGGGATGGCCTTGGAGTGAGTAGGAAGAGTTGGTTCCAGTCCCTACTCTGACACATTGGCTATGTAGTATATGATTTATAAATAGTGTTCATGTGTGTGTGTGTGTGTGTGTGTGTGGGTGTGGGTGTGGGTGTGTGTGTGTGTGGGCACTTGCCTTAGTTGTTGTCCTTTATTCTTAGAGGACTAAAACGACATTGCTATGTTGGGGTCAAGGTACAGTGAGTGTGTCTGACTGTGACTGATTAGACCCATATGAACTTGGAAGGCTCTACCACAGGTCAGGCACAAATAGTTCATATGTACATTTGGAGTGGAGACAGCTCTAAATTTGAGCTACTGCTCTTTGATATGGACATACTATGGTGGGTAGTCCTGTGCCAGAGTCTCCTATGACTCACAATCAATTCCATGGTTCTTCAGAAAGACCTTGAGAGTGTCCTTGTATACATAATTATATGCACACATTGTCTCCCCCAAAAGAATGTAAAAAGATAGAATATAATGGACCATTAGCAAATTATTATTTATAATGATCACTGATTGATAAAAGCCCCCTGTTCTCCACTTCTCAGTTAAAGGGAATATTTAAAATCAGCCCCAAGCATAATATTAAATTTTTTCATTATTGAAAAAGGAATTTAAATGTAGGTTTTAGAGCTATTCCCCTAAATAAAAATCATAAACATTAAAAAGCAGGGCAAACTGATAAGATTTTTAATTACATATATATAATGAGAACAAAAGCATTGATGTGAGAATTTATGATTTAATTGTTTATAACTTTCAAGAGTAACAAGAAGAGATTTCAGAGTATACCCTTGTCCTAACTCTCACAGTCACTGTGTTTCTTGCATGTCACTACCATATACTCCAAGTTTGCACCCACTCTTACAAATGCTGCATATGAGGAATAGCAAGAAGGATTCTCTGATTCTATCCTCTCTCATGTATATCACCAACTTATATCACACTAATGCAGAAATAGCTTATCATGGCCAACAAGAATGTAGGGGTCACTGAGGTTACTTGAATGAGGGATGATTTGATTATACCCATTCTCATGCATAGCATCAACCAGTCTTGGAGCATCCCTAAAGCCAAGATTTATAGCCTTTAAAATAACAGTAACAGTGGTAAGTATTGATGTACATAACAACAATAATAAATTCTATCTGTACAGACCTTCATTTTCAAAATTCTCACACACTCTCTATCTCTTTTGAGCCTTAAAACAACTTTTATAAGGAAGGTAAAAAGACTTAGTCTCAGAAAGATTAAGTGAACTGCTAACCTTGCCATGGGTAAGAACTGGCACATGATGGATTACCATTCAGGTTTTCTAGGAGAGCTGTCTGGTTAGAGACAGTCTACCAGAAGGCTTTTATTTTTAAAATAAAACATTCACTCTGAATCCAGCTGCTTCTAAAGCCTTGGTTTTGGAAGGCTGGTCTTTTTTTTTTTTTTTTTTTTTTTTTTTTGCTTTTGCTTTTTGGAGAGGGAAAGGTAGGGCGATTGGGGTTAAGTGACTTGCCGAAGGTTAGGAATGCTGGTCTTTCTTAAAGAAAAAGATGCCTATGTGAATAAAGTGTGAGCTATCAAGCAATGCATCTGTAAGGTTTTATTAAATGCTTATCAAGTGACAAGCGCTGTGCTAAGTGCTGGGACATGGGGTATATTAATCATATAGTTAATATGTTAAATATTTAATATAATTAACAATTAATAGAATTAGAATAATGATATAATTTATATATTAACAATATCTTAAATAATATATAAATAATAAATGCTATATATTATGTGTACACACATATATGTTTATATATACACAAATACACATATATATATATGTATGTATGTACAAAATATATTCATTGTAATGGGGGGAAGTTTAAGGAGTTCACTAAAGGTCTCATGTAGGAGGTAACATTTTAGATGAACCCAGAAGAAGTCAAAATGACAAGGAGCTGCATTCCAGGATTGGGAATATCATTTTGGCAACTATGTGGAGCTATAAGAAAAACAAGTAAAGTGAAGAAAGAAATGTGAACAAAGTACTTTAACAAGGCCAAAGTCATCAGGGGGAAAATTCTTAGTCAATGTACATTATTATTTGATAGGAACAGCTAGGTAGAACATTGGATGGAGTGCCAGATCTGGAGTCAGAAAGGTTCCTCTTCATGAATTCAAATCTGACCTCAGTCACTAACTAGCTGTATGACCCTGGGCAAGTCACTTAACTCTGTTTGCCTCATTTTCATTATCTATAAAATGAGCTGGAGAAGGAAGTGGTGAATCATTCCAGTGTCTCTGTCACAAGAAAAAAATAACAAAACACAAACCCTAATTGGGTCAGAAGGAGTCACATACAACTTAAAAATGACTCAAAATGACTTTATTGCTAAAGTAGATAAGTTTTGTCAACTGGAGATCTCAACATGGCTTTTTTGTTTGTTTGAGCACATATAGCTTTTCTGTTAGTAGTACAGTCTGCCCATTGACCAGAATGGTCTAGGCAGCAGTTCTCAACCTGCAGGTGATAACCCCTTTGGGGGTCAAACTGGGACACCTAAGACCACCGGAAAATACATATTTCTGATGGTCTTAGGAACTGAGACACCACTCCTCTATCTGTCTCCAGGCAGGTCCACCCACATGCAGATACACCCACGTACACGTATTAAAGGGTCATGGCATTAGGAAGGTTGAGAACCACTGGGTAGTCCAACTTATATCCCTTTAAGTCTTAAGACACCCTACACGGCTTTCCTAATCAAAGCAGATGCTTCTTCTATAGGGGGTTACAGAACATCAATGCCTAGAAACCTTCAGAAAGAAAAGTCCAGAAAGTAATTTCAATCTTACCAAGAGGGCACAAGTTGCATGAAAGGAGTTAATGCTTTGAATTTTAACTCAAGTCTAGCTACATGGAAGTCTGAAACACTAGTGATTATTTAGGCTTGCTATTTAGACTAATCAGTAGGGGAAAAAGGGTTATGTTCTCTGTAACTTGTCACTCCCTTTTATGCAAAGACACACACACACACGCGTGCCGCGCGAGCACATTTTAAGGTTAAAGTTGGAATGAGATACACTCACTTTCCCAGGTGCACACTCAGTCCCATCAAGCGGGGGTCCTTTCTTAGTCTTACAGAAGTAGGGGTTATCAGGGTGGCTGCACCATAGCTGCTTACATGGGTCAAAGGTTCGGAACTGCAAAACAGAATCAAATGCTCAAGTGACACTGTAGGGAATATATGATTTGGAAATAGTGTATTTCATATCTACCTCATCAAGGTTAACTACCTTCTTTTCTCATAAGTCTACTAATCACTACTCTTAAACTTGAAGAAAAGCAATAAACAGAATTAGACTTCCTCAAGAAGGCTTCTGAGTCACAGGAAAAAAAGGTTTTTACCTCTTTATTCCTTTTCTTTCTAAGTTTCTGTGGATCTGAACCCAATTACCTTCTGCCACAGTATAATTCAATTCATATGAGGGATGTTCATTCAGCACAACTCATCTAATCATAATTAGGTACACAGATTTTATTCTTTAAATTTTAATATCACTTTGGGTGACTTACCGCAGTACACATTTTGTATCCAACACCAAAATCAAAGCGGCATTGTTCATCCATAGAATAATTGATTCCTGGTAGTTCTGGGAGTTTGGGCCAATCATGTTCAAAAGGGTCATCAAGAAGACAGTCATAGGAACTGTGAGAAGGTAAATAGTAGATACAGTCAAGCTTTTGGACATATTTCTATGAAGATAACCATAATGAAAAGAAAAAGACATGGAGACATAGGAGGAAGAAGAGGAGAAAGAAAATGAGGAAGAGAAAGGAGTAGGTTGAATTCATGTGGACATCTTTCTCAAAGGGCCTTTTAATTCTACTCTTGTATCACAATTATATCATAGGCTCCATCTACATATAAATCTTTTTTGGTTGCATTCAACAAATTTAATGTCATGCAGCTAATGTCAGCATTTACCACTGCTTGATGTAGCTACACCTGCTGTTTCCAAAGTATTTCTGTATATTTCCAACCAACTTATGTGTTCTGATAATATGCTGTCAATTTGCTTCCTTCTTTTTCACTAAAAAGTATTTTCTTTTTTTTTTTTAGAAAGTATTCTTTCAATAACTCCCTGGGGTGATAAGCCCCATGTTTCATTAACATTGTATGGGCTGTTGTTAGGGTACTTTCCAAATCTGTTAAGGTCCATTTTGCAAATCTGAAATTGCATGTTAAGGTTAGCATTGCATAGGCATTGGTTGCTTTCAACATATTCCTTACAGTCACAGATTTCTTCTTGATTCCGTAATGTAGCTTTCCTGGAGAAGTACAAGATATTTGTTCAAACCCACTGCTTCAATTTGACTTTTGGATTCAAACTCTATCTTTCCTTGATGTACAGTAGGAATTGTATACTCATCTACTCCAAATGATACTTTCTTACTATGAGTGAAAAATTTCATGAGATTAAAAAAGCTTTTCATGTTATCCTCTAGGAGTCTGGAGTTATTGAACAAGGGAGATTATGGGGAAAAAATGAGAGAACACATATACCACACATCACTGAAGGCTGCAGAAATTTAGCACCAACCAAATACAAAAGACAAAGTAAGACCTGGTCGCCAGGACTGTAGATCAGAAACTCTTTGCCTTCCAAAAACTAGCAAACAACAAATCTTTGATCCACAGACACAGACTTCAAAATACTCTTCAGGCTCAAACAATTGAATAATGCTATAACTAAACCATTATCGCAGACAGAACTGTTGCCCACAAAAATACCAATGTAACACTACTCCGTAAAGACTCAAGAACACAATTTGAATATATTGTAGCCTTACAAAAATAGTAATTACATCCAAACTACACAAAATGATAAAGCTTTGTAAGTTATAGAAGCCAAGGAGACAAATGAAAAGCACATGGGAGCAAGATGAATCATGAACCATGCCTGTCATCCTGTTTCATACTGAAATTATCCCAAAGACACTTTTGGTGAACTTACAAAATATGAATTTAGAGCTCAATAATTATATTAAATTTTAAAACAATTATTTTACCTATCTGTTCAATTGTCCATTACATATAATTTTTATTATATTACTAAATTAATTAAATTATTTTAAATAATTAAACTATAAAATAATTTTTAAATTTGGGTATTTCTTCATTTATTAAATCAATAGTAATTTCATTGTCAAACATAATATGAATTGTATTATTAATTCAATAAATATTAAATATAGCACCAAATATATTAATGTAATCTTATGTAATTATCCTAATTTATGTTACTAATCATATTGATCAATAATTAGTGTTAATATAATGTGTTAATATATCATTTTATAGATGACATGATAATTAAATATATTAATTGTAAAATTAGAAGATCACCTTTTATACAGGACTTCAAGGTTGGTAAGGCACTTTATAAATATTATCTCATTTTATATTCATAATTTATAACATTCATATGATTCATAATAATACCATAATAAGTGCTATTATTATTCTCATTTTACAGAAGAGGAAACTGAAGCAGACCGAGAAAAGTGACTTGCCCAGGGTCACACAGCTAGTAACTATCTGAGGTGAAATTCATGCAGGTCTTCCTGACTGTAGGCCCAGCGCTCTGTGCAATGCGGTGCCACCTAGCAGGACAGTGACGTGACTGAGCACCATTTCTACTTGAATTCTGTCCAAAAAGATGAGAAAAGTGAGATGGGTGACAATAAAGATAATGAAAGCAGCCCATCTTTCTGTAGCACTTTTAGGATTACTGAGATCTTGCCCTACCACCACCTTGTGAGACACATAGTGTAAATAGCATGATCATCGGTCTATGACCACGTTGAGATTCAGAAAGGTTCATGGACTTGAACCGTCAAAGAAGCAAAATGCCTGGGTTCAGACACTGGCCCCAACACCACTTGTGTTCCCTTGGGCAAATCCCAACTTCTTTGAGAAGCAGTTTCCCATCTTTAAAATGAGAGACTGACTGGACGTTCTCTGAGGTCCTTCCTGGCTCTAACTCTGTGATCCCACGGCCTCTCTGGGCCTCAGTTTCTCATCTGTAAAAGTGAAGGGCTTGGCTAGAGGGCTGCTTCATGTTGATATTCGCCCTCAGCACCTAGCACAGTGGCTGGTACTTAATAGCTCTTAATAAATGATTAGCAATTGACGGATGGATAGATTTCTTTCACTATCTCTTCCAGTTTCAAAATCATATGAAATAATCTATTTTGAATGTCTAGACTTATACTTTGTTACATATGTCTTCATATGACCAAGGATAGACACAGACCCCTTGTCTCTCTTTTCAAGTTACAGTATCCCAGCACTCTCTACATGTGCCCATGGGGTTCTTACTGTATGTATCTTTTCAGTTCCTGGCCACTGCACCGGGACCAGTGGTAGCGATGAAATGCCGCCTGTACCAATGGAGCCATGACACTTCCCATGGCTGTCTCATCACCACACCTGTTTCCTTGGCCATCATGCTCCATGCCTAACCTAGAAAGATGAAAAGGAGACAAGGTCAGCAGGACCCAAAGGCATGCTGATGAGTATGGGAACTGGTCTGATAATTTCAAATTTGTTTAATGTGTTCATGGAAAGAAGATCTGTGCCAATTATTATAAACTAACTGAAAAATAATACCAATGAGAATCTTTATACCTGTTGGGAGGAAAGTTGGCATTCTTTCAGAAAACATATTTACTACAGAACAAAGTGTAATGAGATAAGATAACTTCCTACATCTCAGTATTGTTTTACAAAACCTGAACCTAGTATGGACGTCCCAATGAGGAACTACTTCTTCACAGTTTTAGTACATAACCCCTTCCCTGGTTTAGACACATGAACAGTGGGAAAGGAATCAAAATGGCACCTGGAAGATCTGGCATGCCTCTTTCCAAAGTACAAACACAAATGGAAGAAGCAGGAACAAAAAATAATTGTTCTTGTTTTTCTGCCCTTTGGTGGCAAAGAGTAACTTACACATGGCCAGTTTCATGGGCCACTACAAAGGCTGATGAAAAACCATCCTCATGATTTAAGGTACAGCTTCTTACTGGATGACACATTCCTGTGACTGGTGCATACCCTGTAAAGAATAATAATTTTTTTGAAATGTTCATTTCATCTGAAAACCTATAAGGAATTTCAGCCGGATCCTTCCCTACCAAAAAAATCTTCTGTGAAAGAAGGACAGATACCTGTCCTTGGTAAAGCCACGTCCTACAAAGCAGCAGCCATTTGAATATGTCCTTTCTTTTGGATGAAGATACATGAACTCCTTTATGGCTGCTGTGCATTGTCTGGTCATTGTGGAGTCTTTTTTGTTGGCCATAGAAGTCACAGATCACAGATTTAGAGCTGAATATGGTCTGAGAGACCATTTAATTGAGCCCCCTCACTTTACAGGTAAGACAACTGAAGCCAAAGGTGATAAATGACTTGCATGACTCTGATACCATGGTACTGACCAATTTTTTAAGTCCATGAGAACTGATAGGGAAGTTACAAGTATGGAATCTGTGTTTTTCTCCACTGCCTATGTCAGAATTCATCACAAGTAGGTAGATGAGTAGAAGTCATCTTTTTATGTTGGTCCAAATTTTTAGCATTACCAGTCTGTCCAATCCATGATGGACTTTGTGGGTCATGTCCCCAAAAATCTATGCCAGTAGTAATTTAAGAAAAGTTTGATTTTACTGGTATCATCTAGTCCAGATTTTTTTTATCTGATTGGCATAGAGAACTCCCAGTGAGGGAATTCTTTCTTTCAATGCAGTTTGGTTACTATTCTGTAATTCAAAATATAACAGAGTTGCCTTGGAACACTGAGAGATGTCTTGTTGTGGCTCATGTTGCTAATATGTGTCCAATGTAGGATGTGACCCACCTTTTTCTAACTCTAAGGCTAGCTCTCTATCCACTACGCCCATATTCCTCTCTTGGACATATTATGACATTTTGAAAGTAATGACTACTAAGAAGTATTCTTATCTTTGCAACACTCCAAAGAAGTCAGTGGAAGGTTTTAGACCCGAATAATATAGAACTGTAAGCACTGCACTGGTTAGAACAACTGACAGCTGACTGACTTGGAGGTTGCACGGGAATCTCCTCCTATATGACAGCATCATTACCTTGCATACCAGCAGGGCCAAAGTCTTGCCTTGTTAGAAAAATAGCATGATCGTGGTGCTCAGGATGGTTGGGATCTGACTTCTGCTGCTGACATGCCCAGCGGCATACGTTCTCCAGACTCCGGGATGGATTTCCTCTCTCTATGAGGCTGATGGACTGAACAATAACAACCGATTAAATGTGTATGTGCCAGATTTTCCCATGCCTACTTTCTGTGCCTGTATTTGACACGAAACCTTGGGGCTTCTAATTCTTAGACAATTACTTTTATAGCCTAATGAACAGAGAAAACAACGAATGAGTTTCAGTATTTCAAAGTATTTCAAAAGTATTGAAGTATTTCAAAAGACCAATGATAAAGCATGCCACTCATCCCCTGAAAGAGAGAGGATGGGCTCAGGGGGCATAAGGATACAGAAATTGTTCACATTTTGCTTGATTGAATATTTGTTATGAGGGTGTTGTTATTTTTTTCAGAGTGGGGGTAAGGTGTGTGTGGGGGGGAAAGACTAAAATTTTGTTCATTGGAAAAATATTTTTCAAAGTGTCCTATTTGCAGGGAATAACGTGAGATAATGGAGAGAATAAAGAGCTAGATGCATTCTCTACTTCCTAGCTGTGTGTTTTCTGACCATCAAAATGGTAGGTAAAAAGTTGCCACTTCTTAGACTGTCTGAGTCAAATAAAACAAATATTATTGAGTGCCCACTATAGGGTAAGCACTCTGTGAACGAGAGAATTCTCTGTTGTACAACATTCTAACACAGGTCCCTTGGGTTAAATGTGGAAGTGGTTAAAATGTTTCTTGGATTGGTTTGTATGTTTCAACAAATGCTATTATCAGTGTTTACATTCTTACTAAAATAACCATGGGATGGTTCTATGCAGAACACATATATCCCCTACAAATGGTGGAACTACTCATCCCTGGCCCTTAAGGATACCAGCTGGAGTCTGTTAACATTCGCTGTGATTGAGACAAAGTAGGATAGAAGCAGGGGTACTAAACCAAGGCTCTATGACATTCTACCTCATCAGGAGATAAAGGGATAGCAAATAAAGGATGAAATCCTAACTCAGTCCTTTGTTTCTCTTTCTTAAATGAGGATACTCATTAGTATTTCAAACTTGGAAGGAGAAAAACTGAAAGAAAAAACTCATACTTAAAAATCATAGCAATTATGAAATTAACCTTTTTACCATCCCCATTAGGTTATTAAATAACAATTAAATAACATTAAACTCTATCAAAAGTAAAATAGCATCAACTAATTCCATGTAGTAGAATCTGCGGATAATAGAAGTACCATTTAGAGGCCAGCTGATGTCAGCTGTTTTACAAGAAAGGCCTGCTAATAAAAGTCATATACTTTCATGATAGCTCATTTTTCTTCTCTAACCCCTTCCCGTAAAGGAAAAAAAAACCCACATCTAAATGGAGAAACTCCAAAGATCTTTCCACAAAAGAAAGGCCATTTCTGTAAAATATGATACATAGGTAAAGCAGGTCTAATTGGTATAATTTAGCAATTAAGCACTTTATCTTTAATTGGATCATGTTTATCCCTTCAACAAATATTTACTGAGAAAGACACTGTGGGAGCTTATACAAAGAAGTATAAGGCACTCTTCCTATCCTTAGAAGTTTAGAAGTTAGTAGAAAATTATAAATCTTTACCTTTGTGCCTATCTGAGGCCTCCCTACTCATTTCAAGAATCTAGTTACTGGAAAAGAATCACCATTTTCACAGGCTAAAATCATAAGTTAATTTCCTCTTTGTATTAAGAGAGATAAATGAAATCCTCTCTGGACAGAGTATGTGAGTTTTCCTTTCTCATATGGACAATTCCTCGACTTCAGCTCAAGGCAATCTGTTCCATCGTTACTTGGAGCTGTAGGAACTGGGAATTCAAAATTCCCTAAATAGCTCCATCTGGCCGTCTGACCAAAGTTCCACATATAGCATCAGAGACCATTCTTACCTTGGTATAACCCAGCATTATCATGCGTACCAGTACAACATTGATGTGTACCCCAAGTGACTCATCATGGTAAATTTCATTCACCTAGAAACAAAATAGGCAAGTTTTCAAAGAAAGGCATCACAAAATGAGATGACAAAACTAAGACATTAATTTGCCTAACACTCTTAGAAGCCTCGTATGGATACAGCTAAATCAAAGTAACAAGCTTCCCAGCCTCCTGTAATCATTTTGAACATGAAAGTAAAGCCTTCTTTGTGGAAGCAAGGAGAGGAAGGGAAATGTATTCATGTGAAGGAATCACAATTTTTACCGATATATTTTGTTTAATCTTAAAAGTTGGGTAGAAATTTCTAAACAGTAATTAGGAGAAAGACTTCTTAGAATCAAAGAATATTAGTGATAGAAGAGACCATAGAGATCTCGAATCCAAGCCCCAAATTTTCCTGGTAAATAAAGATTCCCAAAGGGTAAATTACTTTCCTAAGCTCACACACTTATTGGTAGAAACAGGACCAGAGTGGTCAAAGATTTGTGTTCGATTCAACCATCATTCACTGGCCAAATGTATTAAGACACAAATTTCTCTCTGGATGAAGCTGGGAGTGTTCCTTTCTCATTTGGACTTACTATATGCAAGACAAGAGTGAAAAGTGCTAGAGTAGTCAGAGAAAAACAACCAATGTTTTATACAATGCTAGGAGATGCAGATCACACTACAGGCATGGTTGCCTTTGATCTTCACCACTGGGGCCCTCAGGTATTCTCATTTCCTATATATAGGGGGAAAACTTAGGGCTTACAGAGGGTAAATAACTGATCAGTGACCAATTAACTAGTTAGTATCAAACAGTATTCATACACAAGTTTCATCTCTTGCTGCTATAAAAAACTGACCCGACTGAGATTAGATATAAGTTCAAGGACAGCTAGATGCCACAGTGGATAGAGCAAAGGGTTGGAGTCAGGACAACTCATCTTCATGCATTTAAATGTGGCCTCAGACATTTACTAGTTGTGAGACCCTGGGCAAGTCATTAACCCCATTTGCCTCATGTATAAAATGAACTGGAGAAGGAAATGGCAAACTGCTCCAGTATCTTTGTCAAGAAAACAAAAAAATGGGGTTAGAGAGAGTCAGATAAAAGGACTCAACAATGTGTTCATGGCCGTGTCTCCCAACCTAGAGTCATTATTGAAAATAAAATAAATATTAATAATTTTATGTACATGTATACTTCACACACATCTAGGAGCAATGTTCCCAGAAATAATGATTTTTGGAAGCACAATAAGTCTTTAAATCAGCAATTTTGCTGAGCAATTCCATGTAGTTCTGTTAACTCTGCCAGGACATACAAATGTTACATTATTGGAATACAAACCAATTTTATGCCATGATGTCTTCCGGGGTTTGACTATTCACTGCGGATTTTGTAAATGCTTCTAACCTTAATATTTTTATTTCTTAAGCAAAATTTTAGATATTCATGAAAATGAGCAAAAAGTATGAAGAACATTAGAAGTATTTTAGAAAGATAATGTAAATCAGTCAGCTCATTACCAGAAATAGTTTAAATCATTGTCATAATATTGGATTATAAGAATAATAAACCACTCAATTATTATTAGATCTCTTTTTAAAGGAAAACCTCTGAAGCTTTCAGTATAATCCATTCCATCACAGAACAATATACTTTTTCACACTTTTGCTTTTATTGATGTTTTCTTTTTATAGATTACCAACACTCTGTGAGAGGTCACTCACAACAAAGTAAAACAGTTAAGTAATACTAATGAGTCAGTGACATCATTTGAAAGTGAACGCAGCATTTCACATATTTACTACCCCTCCCATCTCTATATTTTATTTAAATCAAACTATCTTTCACCCCATTGAGAAAGAGGAAGAAGAAGAAGAAAAGAAGAAGAAGAAGGAAGAGGAGAAGGAGAAGAAGAAGAAGCAGAAGAAGAAGAAGATGATGATGATGATGAAGAAGATGACGAAGAAGAAGAAAAAATTTATTGAAACAAATGTGCAGACAAAAAGCAGAAAAACCATTTTGAACTCAAATAACACAGATGGAAATCAAAAGGGGTGGGAAATGAGTGATGGGGCATTCCAACTCTCAAAACAAAAAAACAAAACCTTAAGTCAACCAACAATCTTTACATGGGAGTGTTGCAAACCAGTATGAATTCTAACAACTGGGGGTCTGAAACTTGATAGAACAGCATCACCTCCAGCACCTAGATCCCTTAAATGAGAACCAGGACGCAGAATAGCATTTTACAGAAACCTGGGAATCACAGAAGGAAATAAGGCTAACTCAGAGACTAGCAACCACTATTGGCATTGAAGTATGTAGTTGTGTAAAAGGCCCAGATCAGTATATTCTCTCTAGAGATTACTGGATAAGAATATACATATTTCTCAGATTTTGCACAGTACCTTTACAAAGTGTAGTAGGACATAAAAACCTCACAAATATTCCAGAAAACCAGAAATATTAAACATATCCTTTATTGACCACAATTTAATAAAAAATGTATAATCCATAAATGGAATTAGGAGAAAAAAAATCAAACTAGGGACATTGATTTATTCATTAAAAATCAGTGGGTCAAAGAACAAATTGTACAAAAATAATTCATTTCATTTCAAAAATGAAAAAAAAAGGAAACAGCATGAAATTCTTGTGAAGCAGCCAAAGAAGTCCTTGAAGGAAAATTGTTTCTAAGAACTCTCATTAACCAGAGAGAGAAAGAAAATAATAATGAGTTGGAAATGAAGAAAAGCAAGCAAAAATCACAAGTAAATACTAAAAATGAGGTCTTCAAAGAAATAATAAACTGAATTCCCCCCCCCCTCCAGTGGGTGATGAGGGAGGAACTGAAAGAATCTATAATTTAAAGTTGTACAATCAAATGTTAAATATATATATATGTTATATGTATAATATATATAAAATATATTTTAATATATGTAATAATATACTTTAATATATATTACATATATATTTAACATTTTATTGTAGAACTTTAAATTATAGATTTACATATGTTATCATTATCATTATCATTATTAACTACATGGAACTGGGAATTAAGATATACAGGCAGTGGGGTAGAGAGACCCATCCTGCCCTACAAGAAAGTTAGAGGGTTAATGGAGGAGGACATAGGAGAGAGCAGAATGGGGGAGGAGCTTTACAGTGGGTTCGCTGTTGTGGGGTGGGAGGTAGGGGAAAGAAGGGGAGAAAAACTGTAACTCAAAATATCGTGGAAATGAATGATGTAAACAAGAAAATAAATAAAATAATTTTTAAAAAAGAAAAGAAAAAGACTGATAGAGTAAGTAAAAGCAAAGAAATAAAATATTTTTCAGATGATGTGATAGATTACTTACTAAAAAAATCAGTAGAAACAATAAATAAATTCAGCAACGTAGCAGGACATAAAATAGACTCATGAATATAACCAGTCTTTCTACATGTTGTGAACAAAACTCAGCCAGTACAGATAAAATAAATTCCACTTATAATTACTATAGAGTTTGTATAATATTTCTCTCTGGAAATACAGATATCAAAATACACACCAGTTTTACAATGATAAAACACTCTTTACAGAAATAAAAGGAATTCTTAAATAATGGGAGAGGGATGAATTGTTCGTGGTTGGACCATGCTAATATAATAAAAATGACAATAGTATTGTTTGGGTTGAAAAATACCCTTCATCCTTAATTTAGTAAAAAAAAAAAAAAAAGTAAACACAGAGATGCCTTAGGATAAGAACAGTTTATTCTCTTCCCCAGGAGAAGAAGGCAATCTGTTTCCGTGCCTGGGGATGGGAGAGAGGGCCTATTTCAAAGGGTAGAACCAGAATTTATATTTTAACTTAGTCAAGCCCCCTTTCCCGACTGTTTCCTCTCTCATTGGTGGAGAGGCACACCTCACCAAATTCTTCCCTACTGGGACAGCAAGAGAAGAGAGGTGGGGAGGGTCCCACCAAGGCGGGAAAACAGACAAAGGAAGGTAAAAGTGATTGACAGCAGCCATGGAAGGTGGAGAAGGGAAGGGAGGGTTAACAATCCCAGATTGAGAAGTTTTCACTCATTCCACACACTATCTAAGTTAACTTATATATTTATTAAATCTGTAAATACCAAACCACCAAAAGATTGCTTTATTGAGATAAAACAAAAGAATAACAAATTCATCACACACACACAGATAAAAAATCTCTAAGGAAATCATGATTAAAAAAAATGTTGAAGGGAAATTGTCCAGCAGTAACAAATCTCAAATTATACTACAAAGCATGCAACATTAAAGCAATTTGATACTGGTTTTTTCTGGGCTAGATCTGACCCAGGTCAATCCTCTTGAAGTTAATGTTTGAAATTGGAATAAAATGAGGCACTTTGGGGTTAATCACTTTCAAAAAGAGATTTTCTTAGTCAGCTGATTTAACAAGGAGACTTAACAAGGACAGGCAGTAAGGACCCTTTGATCTGATTCAACTAAGTAATTGAGTTACCCATCACGACCCACCAGCCAAATATCAGAGCGCATTCGAAAGGCTACTTTGTACTCAGACAAAGAGGAAGCACTATCAACAGTCCGAACCTTTAACGCTTAACCAAGCCTCTGGGAAGTTCTAAATACCTTTTAAGGAAAAAAATTCACCTAATTCGAATGGAGGATAAGATAGAGGATATGTTTAAAGACAGAAAAGTTGATTGATGAAGCAGATTAAGTCACATGCTATATTGAGGCAATTGAATACAGTAACACGGTGTTAGATGAAATTAGGAACACAAAGTACTGAGGTTATAGATTCGCTATTCAACAATAACTCTTGGGAAAATTGGAAAGCAATGGAGAAGAAATGAAGTTTAGGTTAATACTCTATACAACAATTACCTCCACATGCATAAATGGGTCAATGGGTATCAAATTTTGTGGCTTTGCCTCGTTTCTCAAATATACAGAGAACTGAGTCAAATTTATAAGAATTCAAGTCATTCCCCAATTAACAAATGGTCAAAGGATATAAATAGGCAGTTTTCAGAGGATAAAATTAAAGATATCTATAATCATAGGAAAATGCTCTAAGTCACTATTGATTAGGGAAATACAAATCAAAACAACTCAGGTACCATATCTCATTGGTTAGATTGGCTAACATGACAAAACAGGAAAATGATAAATGCTGGAGAAGATGTGGGAAAACTGAAACACTAATGCGTTACTGGCAGAGTTGTGATATGATACAACCATTCTGGAAAGCAATTTGGAACTATGACCAAAGGGCTATAAAAACATGCATATCCTTTGACCCAGCAATACCACTTCTAGGATTGTATCCCAAAGAGAGCATACAAATGGAAAAAGGACCTGTATGTACAAAAATATTTATAACAGCTCTTTTTGTGGTGGCAAAGAATTGGAAATCAAGGGGATCCCATCAATTGGGGAATGGCTAAACAAGTTGTGGTATATGAATGGAATGGAATACTAGTGTGCTATAAGAAATGAGGAGCAGATGGACTTCATAACAACA
This sequence comes from Pseudocheirus occidentalis, assembly GCA_028646575.1. Taxonomy (NCBI): domain Eukaryota; kingdom Metazoa; phylum Chordata; class Mammalia; order Diprotodontia; family Pseudocheiridae; genus Pseudocheirus; species Pseudocheirus occidentalis. The sequence continues at coordinate 13,367,463 of CM053601.1, forward strand.
TGGAAAGTCTTATATAAGCTGATGCCGAGTGAGGGCAGCAGAACCAGAAACATTGTACATAATAACAGATACATCATATCATCTGTGATGACTAACTTTGATAGACTGGGTTCCTCTCAGCAATGCAAGGTTATAAGACAACTCCAAAAGACTTGTAATAGAAAAGGCTATCCACATCCAAAGAAAAAATTACAGATTCTGAATGCAAATTGAAGCAAACTACTTGATCTCTCTCTTTCATGTTTTGTTTTGTTTCTCCTTCCTCATTGTTCATTCCATTGGTTGTAATACTTCTTTTCAACTTGACTAATGTTCAATGTGAAGGTATATGTAGAACCTATATCTGATTGCATGCCACCGTAGGGGAGGAGGGGGAGAAAATTTGGAACTCAAAACTTGTGGAACTGAATGTTGTAAACTAAAAGCAATTTTTTTTTAATTTTGTGGCTTTGGGGGGGGGGTATAGTTGCAAATTGCTTTCCAGAATAACTGGAGCCATTCAGAGATCCAACAACACCAAATTAATACTCATCTTCCAAGGCCTCTCTAAAAATTGTCTCTTCTTTTTTTTGCTGTATTTGTCAATATGGTAGGTTCCAGATGGAACTTCAAAGTAGTCTTAATTTTAACATTTTTATTATTAGTGATTTGGAACAATTTTTCATATGCTTATGGTTGCTTAGATTTCTTCTTTTGATAACTGCTTGCTCAATTCTTCTAACCATTTGCCCACTGGGAACTGGCTTTTGTTCTATATGTTTATATTGTTTCCCTATTTTTCTTGAATTTGGTGAAAAGATGCTACACCCTCCCCAACTGATTCTGATTCTATAACTTCACTGGCTTTACTTATTCAAAGGAATTTTCAATTTTACATCCTCATAATTGTTAATTGTATCTCCTGTAATCATTTCTGTCCCTTATCAGAGGGATTAGTAATGTTGATCAATAATCCTTTCCTTTTCATTATCTACTTTTGAACATTTTAAAAAATAATATGACCTTTTATATGTAGTATATATCCATTTGGAGGTGATTCATAGTTTAGAAAAGCTGAGAGAGTCATTACTCAAAAAAAGACATAAACTTAAAAAAATCAGTAATGGTTCAGTCTTATGTCTTGAGACTGTGAGGAGAAGGCATATATAGAGACAAATTCTCCATTAAATATTTTTCTATAATCCGCCTTCTAGTCACTATTCAATAAACTAGAAAGACTGGAAAATGAATCATGAAAGGTCATCTTGTTAATAACAAGGAATAAAATGGAGGCAGAATTTTGTCCCAGAGAAGAAAGCATTAAGAAAGGAGAGAATATTGAAACAGGCAGAAGAAAGCCACTGATTGAACTGTCAAGGAAAGGAAGACCAGGCTGAAAACAAGTCATAGTATTGGTTTGAGAGAAGCTATAATGCAAATCCAGCAAAGAGTATAAACAGAGCACACTCTATAATTTGTATCAACAAACATTATCTAGTTTAATATCCAGGGTCTACTTAACCAACCCAGAAAGCCAGGAGTAGATGTCTTCTGAGATGCCCAAGGTTCACCTCAGGCTCCTTATTAAATATCCAGAAAAAATGGGGCTAAACAGAACATTAATTCAATTTTCAGATGACCTTAAATTGGAAGAGATTTTCAATGATGAGAGAGAAAGAGAGCAAAAAAGTGAAATCAAATCAAATATTCCTCTAAGGGCTTTTTCCTTGAAATGAAAACTTCTTCCAAGTTTGTTTCCAGAAAGGACAATTTCTCCCAGGACATTTCCCTGGCAGGACAATGTGACCTGTTTTGTCTGATTAATTTCTAAAGGGCAAAATATAGTCTTTCTGATTGGCTGCTCAGATCTTGCTTTTCATAGAAAAATATTAAATACGTAGAAAATAAAAGGAAAAAGTGAAAAAATGGTACTGTGGAAAGAGCACAGGGTTTAGAGACCTGGAACCTGAGTTCAAATTCTGTCTGCTGTGTGATCATGGGAAAAACACTTAACCACTCTGACCTCAGTGGTTTCCTCAGTTTTAAAATGAGGCATCTGTACTAGCAGACTTCAAAGTCCCTTCTGCTTTTAAAAAGATTCTAGGCAAGAAAATGTCAAGGAGTAAGCATTTATATCGCTCTTAATATATACCAGGCATTATGCTAAGAGCTTTACAAGTGTTACCACTTTTGATTTTCATAACACCCTTGTCTTTTTATTACCCCCATTTTACAGGTGGGGTAACTGAGGCAAACAGAAGCTACATGACTTCGTTGCCAATAAGGGTCTAAGGCTGGATTTGAACTTAGGTCTTCTGGACTCCCGGGTCAGTGATTGATCTATTGTTATCACCTAGATACCAATCTCATTTATTACTAATAAAGTGGGGGATTTAGCTTAGAGTCTGGGAACACGTTTTTAAAATATTTTTGTAAATGCATTTTCATACTGGTGGGTTTATTTTATGCATTACAAGGTATTATTCTACAAAGGTCTCCATGGACTTTAACAACCATTGCAAAGTTCTGTTCTGTTCTTTGTCCTTGTTTTCAAAGAGGACCAGTGATGTCATGGGTATTTTTTTGACTTGTATGTGAATTGGATTTGTGAAGCAGAGTTGCACAAGGTCATCAACCTCACTCTCTTCTGGTCATCAAAGTCCAGTGGCAAGACAAATGTCAAGAACTTGGTGATGGCCCCAGATGCACTGGATGGCTTTGGCATCCCTGATGTCTAATCAAGCTCTGAGACCTCCACAGTGCCTGCTTCAACTTGGTTGTTGGAACAAATTGTTCTCATCTACCCATCCCACTGAGGGAAGTCTTGACATGCTTGGAGTAGACATCCCCCTAACTCACCAATGGGTTTGAGGACTGTCAATTACCCTCAACCTGGTTTACCTCATCTATGGAGCTGGTTTTACTGGGATGGGAAAACTACTTTGTACAGCTTTAAATTAATGATGCAAAAAGGGTAATAAAACCCTTCTCTAAACTGATGCAAACATAACTATAAAATCGTACATTTCCACATGTCTTTTGATGTCAGGAAAGGAGCTGGGTGACTATGACAAATATAAGAGCTTTGTCTACAAAACTAGAAAGCAGATACACTATTTCTTTGCACTGCTAAGGCCTAGTCTAAGATGTACTTGCACCTAATGCTTCCTGGAAAACTTTGGTAGAGAAAGACTCAGCATAAATTTTTTTAAATTAATCAACCTTATAATTTTTTGAAGCAGATCTGTGATTAATTTGGCAGAGAACTCTTTATTACATTAATATTTTATGTTTTCTTCAATTACAAGTAAAAATACTTTTTAACATTTGTTTTTTGAAATGTTGAGTTTCAAATTCTCTTTCACTCTCTCCCCCCATTGAGAAGGAAAGCAATTTGATATAGGTTATCCATGTGCAGTTATGCAAAACATATTTCCATCTTAATTGTGTTGTAAAAGAAAACACAGACAAAAAAACTCCTCAAGAATTTTTTTTAAAGATGCTTTGATGAGACTCCATTATTTCTTTCTCTGGAGGTGGATGGCCGGCAGAGAATTCTTAATGGGGATATTTCCAGTAGCATTGCATAGCAGGGCTTCTTTGACAGATGAAGTCTCAGATAGCTGCCTGGGACACTGAGGAAAAGTTAAGCCACTTTTCCTGGGGTCAAATGGACATTCTATGTCAGAGGACGGACTAGGATCCAGTCTTTCTGGCTCTAATGTATGCTTTCTATTGCATATGATGTTATTTTAATATTACTTATAAATATGTAATTGTGGTAAAGAATAATAAGAGTTTTAACAATAATATCCTTTACAAATGATCTCACTTGATTGTTGCAGAAACTCCTTAAGTTCGGTGCTATTAGTATCTCCACTTTACAGATAAGGAAACTGAGGCTGAAAGTGGTTAATTAAGCACCACGCTAGGGATAAGACCCTAGAGATGGGATCTGAATTCAGTTCTTCCTGACTCTACATCCAGTGCTCTCACTCACACTGCCTGCCTCTAGAAACATCAAAGTCGTTCATGTTTGTTTGTGTTAATATAAATGATCAAATCTACATGCATATGACTGTACTAGATGTAGGGGTGATGCAAAGATAGGGTCCCTTCACTCATGGAACTTAGTGAGAAGGAGACAACCCTACATAAATACAGGGCCCTATAAGAAATCTTTAATAATGATCATGCAGAATAAAATTGAATGGAAGCATAAACCAGATATCAGGTATTAGATGAGGTCAGAGGAAGCAAAGATGATTGCTGACTGAGTAATCCATAAAAGAGGCTTTATTGAGGAAAAGGCATTTGACATGTACTTTGAAGGACCTTATTTTATTTCCCATTTTGAAGTCTGAAATAGGTTAGATAATAAAAATTATGTGTTAATTACATCTGATCTTTTCATCATTACTCAAAGAGTCCAAACTTTCTAAGACAAGGGGATGTTTGGGAAAAAGAAGCTAACAGAGCTGAACAAGTATCATGTGCTCCAGCAATGCTTTAGTGATTTAGTGATTGGTGGTTGGCAACAGAGAAAACCCAGAAGCAGACTGAATGACAAAGGAAAGTGATCTTGCATTTAAGTAATTTCCACAGGAACTCAGGAGAGTAAGAGACCCATTCATGAGAGCATAGGTATGCATGTTAACATGCCAGCTCATTCTCACAGTGAGCAAGAACAATTAGAAAATTATTAGGGTGCTGTTTATACTTTTGTTGTAAAGACAAATCATGGGTTTCCTGTACAAAGGCTTTTAGTATCCCATAAGTAAATGAAAATGTGTTTGAATTTTCACAACATATTCATTTTCATGGGAAATACTTTGCTAACTTTTTTCTCAACACTAACAACTGTAATCAAATCATGATATTTGGCTTTCCCTTCCAAATGCTTATCCTTCCAAACAGATGGTTCAATACAATAATGATTCACTGAACCTTGATTTTTTATTGCTCTCATGAGGCAGATACTATCTCAAGTTTGGACTTTGGAGCTTTATCTGGCATCAGAATTTGAATTACTGTTAGTCCTTTCCTGAGCTCAGAGAGGGAAAAAACAAGGATTTAAAGAGAGCAAGTCAAGATATGTGTGCTGAGGAATCTTTTCTCCTTGAGAGTGAGGTCTTTGATTATAACTATTTCTTACTGTCCTGTCTGGCCCAAAGTCCATTAAGGAAAAAGGACAGTGAGGTTTGAACTCATTTTCTCAATGGGCACTAGACTGCTTGAGAGGACAGAGCCTTGACCAATCCAATAGGTGGAAAGAGTGGAGAGGATATTGGTTTCTTTCTCCTTTCTTCCTCTGAAGTTCAAATACTTCCTCTTCTAGATCCACTATTCAGTACAAAGTTGGGAGCTGGGAGGAAGATGGAGAATGGTGGGTAATACACAGAGTACTGCCTGCAGCTTTAAGGACTTTCTAGATACTGTCAGTTGTAACCACGGCAATTGACACCAGCATTGTAGTCCAGAGCCCAGATGGAATTCATTGTTGGGGGCAAGCAGGGATGGTCTTTTGTCTTTCTTTGTAGCCACAGTGCTTGGCGCAGTGTCTAGGATATAGTGGGTGCCTAGTAAATACTAGCTGACTAGCAGTTGTTATAGGAGCAGAGCATTTGATAAGAAAGTATGGGTGCCATCCACCTCTTTCCCACTAACCTATTCCATCCTTTCTTCTGCAATTCTTTTTGGCTTGCAATCTATTTAAGACGAGTCCTTGACAAAGACCTCCACCATTGCAAGAGGAGGCCTGATGAAGAGGGTGCACTAGCTTGACAATTTGGTGAGTTTGACTAATAAGCCATTTAGTAATAATAAGTGGTGCAGCACATAGAGAGCTGTGCCTAGGAATGAGAAAGACTCATCTTGTGCTCACTTTCGGCTTCAGATGCTTAACTGGCTGTGTGACCCTGGGCAAGTCACTTAACCCCTTTTTGCCGCAGTTTATTCATATGTAAAATAAATGGAAGGAAATGCCAAAGTACTCCATTATCTTTGCCAAGAAAACCCCAAATGAGGTCACAGAGTCAGACATGACTGAAAGCGATCTAATGACAGCATGATGGACAGAGGTAATTCTCAGGTAAATAGAGTCGAGGTCTCTGGAGAATCAATGTTCTCATTTTTATGATACTGGACAAGAATTATGCATCATACACTACATTCAGTCAGAATCCAGGTCAATGATGGTTTCCTTCTCATCCAACCTTTTCAACCTTGAAGGGTGGTGGGTTTGAATCACTTGCATGTACATAGAAAACAAAGAATCATAGAGTTTGAGTTAGAAGGAACACAAGAGATCACAAAGTCCAGTCTCTTCATTTTATGTATGAGGAAACTGGGACTCAGCAAAGTTAAGTTAAGTGACTATTTCCTAAGCACATATGGGGCTGCTATTACTTCTGCTGCATCTCGGGGAATGACATGATCAGATTTGGTTCTTAGGTGTTTCACTTTGGACATTTAGAGGCTGGACCTGAGAGGAGAGAGCCTGGAGGTAAGCAAATCCAGTAGGTGGCTATTCTGAGAGTTCATGTGTCAGGTGGTGAGGTCTGTACCTAGGGTGTTAGCCATGTCAATAAAGAAAAGAGGAAGATACAAGAAATGATGCAAAAGTGCAATCAACAAGGCTTAGCAACAGACTGGATATGGCCCCATGGGCTAAGGGACAACAAGAGTCATTGGATCATATATTTAGAGCTAGAAGAAACCTTAGAGGTTATTGAGTCCAACCATCTTATTATAAAGAAAAGGAAACAGAGACCCAGAGAGGATAAGGGACTTCCCAAGGGTCACATAGTTAATAAATGTCCAAAAGAGGTTTCAAAAAAATGTCTTCCCAACTCCAACTGCAGCACTCTACATTCAATATGCGTTGTGGATGATTTTAAAATTATGTTGAGAAGACTGAAAGGACAGAAAGAGTAAAATTGGGAAGAGGAGTGGGAGACGTCAATGAGCTCTGTTTTGAAAGTTGGCAATATATGGGACGCCTGGTTTGAAATATCCCTTCCATCCTCCCCCCCCCCCCACCAAAAAAGGTGATAAGGGAAGTAGAACTCAGAGGAGACATGGGTTGGCTATAGAGATGTGGGAGTCATTTGTCTAGAGAAAATAAGTGAATCTGTAGGAAGATCAAGAGGGAGGATGTAGAGACAGAATACAATGGCCCCAGAACACAGCCCTAGGTGAGATATGCAGTGATATGAACAGGATAAGCCAAAGAGGAGTTAAAGAAGAACAAGCAGAGATCAATGCCACAACAACCTAGAGGGAAAAGAACATCTATTTAGAGCAGGGGTCCCTAACCTTAGACAATCTTTAATGGTCTGGTGAAGTCTATGGGCCCTTCTTTAAAATAATGTTCTTAAGAAAACAAGAAAAAATAAAAACATCACAATGGAAGACAAAAGTCAGTGAAAATTAAGGTAAGACTTTTCTCCCATCTGAGTCCACAGGCCCACTGAAATCTATTCATGAACCCCCTTGGATACCCCAAGTAATGAATCCTTCATTTAGGAACAGAGGATGCTTAGCTCTCAGAAGCTTCATAGAATTTAAGGAAGAAAGAGAACTGAGAAAAAAAGCCATTGGACTTAAACTGATCACTGGAAAGTACTTCAAATTCTGCCTTGGATACTTGCCAGCTGTATGATCCTAAGGGTAACCTCTCTGAGCCTCAGGTTTTTTATCTGTATTTGGGGACAGTAAGAGCACTTACTTCCCAGGATTGTTTTCAGGATCAAAAGAGGAAACGTGCAAAGAACTTGTCAAACCTTAAAGCACATTAGAAATTCCAACTCTTGTTATCATCAGACAAATATTTTACTTTTTTATCAACTTGGTAAGCAAATATTGGGAGAAAAAAATCATTTTATCATGTAATCATGGCAGAATTCATGGCAGATGAACCAAAATTGAATAGGTCAAGGCTCTTCTCCAGAATGAAATAAAAATCCCATTTTCTGCCCTGATCCAAGATAGCTCCTTTCGAATTCAGAGTCAGCCTTCAATGCCACTGAAGAAACGTCATCTCATATCTTCAAACCCTCACTTCTATGAAATCTATTAAAAACTCTCTTGCCTCCTTTCTCATTTAATTTTGCTGTGTCTAGGATCCAACTAGGCAGATTTCAGTGAAAGGCAAGATTTCACACCGAGTTAGCTACAGGGCTGGGGTTCACAGACAGTAAGAGCACCAGGCTCAAAACCCAGAATGAGCTTGGAAAGGCATGAGTACTTACGATGTTCATGAGGGTCAGGAGGTAGTTTTGGACGTGTTCTTTTCCATGGAAACGGACAACAGAATCATCCACTCCCAGGAGCACTTCAATGTTGTGGTCATCATCTCCTGCGTGCCTTCGCCGCCTCAACGTCTCATTTAGCTGTTGTTCAAAGTGGTCATAACTGGTACTGAGGTCATCAAAGCCCTCCCACTCAGGTCCTATTGAAAAAATTTTTTAAAATTCAAACATTTGAATTTACCCCAAATGCCTTCTAATGTTTTCTTTCAAAAAACAATTTTAAAAAGTTTTACCTTTTCACAGATTCCTAAAGTTCATTCACAGATGCCCCAATATGTGTTGAACATATCTACTTTAAGGGCAGTATGAAAATGTGGGTACGTGGTAATGATTTGAAAAATGAATCATCAGGATATGAAGCTTGCTCAGCAATGCTTAACTAAGCAGCAATCTGGCACATACTTACTATAGATACATATACTTATATGATGTATCTATACTTATATGATATATACTTATCATATTATTATTTTATGTGTCTACAACTTCTACTATCTAAACTTAAATATTCCAAATAATCATCTGAAAGGAAGGAAAAAGAAATTCTGGTGTATCAGAGCAATGAAATATAATAATAATAATAATAATAATAATAATAATAATAATAATCACTATTATAGCATTTATATGGTGTTTTAAGCTTTACAAAGCTCTTTAAAATATTATCTCAGGTCAAATGTGGTAGTGCACATCTGCTGCCAGGAAGGCTGTGGCTGGTGAATCTCTTGAGCTCAGGAATTCTGAGCTTCAGTGGGCTAAGCCAATCAGGTGTCTATACTAAGTTCAGTATTAATATGGCGAACCCTCAGGAGCAGGCAGTTATCATGCTGCTTAAGGAGGGTTGAACCAGTCGAGGTCAGAAACTGAGCACGTCAAAATTCCCATGCTGATCAAGGTGGGATAGGTAGATACATTTTCTCTCCTCTTTCCTACCTTGGAAAAATAGGGAAACCCAGAAGATAGATAGAAGGAGACCCAGTAGACAGATAGGTAGACAGGTAGGTAGACGGATAGGTAGGTAGGTAGGCAGATAGACAGAGATACTGGTTCTTTATGTTTGATCTCTCTCCTTATCTATTTACAAATTGAATAACAATAACAAATATGTTTCATATATAAACAATATCTATTTTAGATATATTTATATGCAAATGTATCATATAATATTTAATAAATAAAGATAAATGAAAAAGTAAATGTACCGCTTTAATTCCTAATCAGTGGAAAATACTGTAATATTCTGTCTAGCATAGTGTGAAAAACAAGTCCTATTTTCAAATAAAAGACTTATTGACTGATTACAGTTAGTATCAAAACTTAAGCTGTTTTAATATGGAAATTTATTATAATTATAAACCACCTTGACTTAAAGATGCAACATGTAAAAATCCATTCTGACTCATGCCTTAAAGGAGCCACATTTAATACTCTACTGACTCTGGAAGTCACTTGAATGAATGTCTAGTGACACTAATAAATGGGCATTTTCCCTTCCACCTCTGGGGTTTTAGTAATGTTGAGGAAAATTTTTTTAAAAATTACCTCTTGGTCAAAATGAATGTAGACCCAGCCCCAACCACCTCCACAGGATTTGAAGTGGCAGACTTTCAAACCCCACTCAAACCTTCCCCAGCTCTGAAAAATATATGGAAACGCTCACTCCAAATATAGCTATGAGACCTGAATATGACCACTAAGATTTAAAAACTGCATTATAATTCATCATGACCTGCACCCACCTGTTAGATTATTAGATGAGAATTTTTGCTTCACTGAGGAATCACAGTGGTTTAACAACACACAAATGACTCCCACCTCCAGCCACATCTAATGGCAAGAAACTGTACCTACAAACAATTTTACATTTGACTCTCAAGTTTTTTCAGACTTCAGAATGTGGCACACAGTCGTACCTCACATACAAATGGGAAATTCATACATGAGATTCCAGTTCTAAAAATAGCTCTGCCTCGAAGAGCTGTCATCTATGATATCCAAAGGAAACACACTGGAAATGTCATCACAGGACTGTGCCTGTATGAATGGAATCAGGGAAAGAATGACTTCAGAACGAGGGCACCTTCTGTTCTCTGCAGTTCCTTTGCTTTGCATTAGCCTTTCCATCTCGTCTTAAATAAGGAAGGATTCTGATCGGGAAGAGAAGAGAATCCCCTTTCTATGAATGAGACAGCTTAGGAAATGAAAAGGAAAATTGTTCTTCCAAGTGTTGCCTTTTCTCCACCAAGACTCCCCAAGTACATATTTTCCTCATACCATACAATTTTCCTTTTATATGACTCCTAATGTGAAATGTCAAACATTTTGGAGAAAAATGGCATTTGAGTTTCCAGCCCTTTGCCCGTACTGACATTGCTATTTACAGCAGGCAACATTGACACATTATGAAATAATTTTAGCCATAATTGGATCCTTTCAGTACAATCTACTTCTTTTACTGTAGTTTGTTGGCCTTCGAGCCAGAAGAGTTTAATAATAATCTGCTCCAACCAGCTCATTTTAATGAGGAGAAAACAGGTCTAGAAATAGGAAGAGACCCGCCAAAGTAACTCAGATGCTGTGAAGCAAATACAGGAGTTGTGAGGCTTGTTGGTCTTCTCTCTATCAGCTAGGCAACCAGGTAGCACTGTGGGTAGAGCACTCAACGTGCAGTCAGGAAGACCTGAGTTCAAATCCTGCCTCAGAAACTTATTAGCTATGTGACTTTTGTCAAGTCACTTAACTTCTATCCTCAGTTTCATCATCTGTAAAATACAGATAATAACAGCACTTACTCTCATAGAGTTACTGGGAGTATAAAATGAGATGACATAGGCCAAGCCTTCAAAGGCTATCTGTATCCCAATAATTCATTGTTCTACCTCTCTACTGCCTCTCAGTGGGGGAAGATGAGGTCCCAGTAAGTGTTCATTATGAGAGCCCCTCATGTCTCAAAATGAAAACTGCTTTGCAACAAACAAATCAAGATCAATTTATATCTATGTTCTAAAGAGATCTAAGAAACAGTCAATGGAGCTGATAACAAACTTCTTTGGTAACAACATACTCACCCCCATGACCCAAGGAAAGACTGTCTGGGTTTGAGAAATATTCATACCTTTGATCTCATTCTTAAAGTTGCTATCAAACCAACAAGGTTTATCATGAACATAAATGCAGACATATACACATCCCACATAATTCTGGCTTATTTTTAAAGTAAAGAAGTAAGCTCCTTTATTTATCAAGTAGGAATATCAGGTGGGAAGCTCACATGTTTCCCAACCTTGGAAACATTGCAGTTAAAATGAATCCATAGTTAGAGGAGACCTAAATAAGGGAATCATCAGTGATAACAGCAAGTTTTGCCATTCAGACCAGTCCTGAACAAAAAGCTGGGCCAGGTGCCATCAGGGTACTTGTAACAGTGCTATAGGTATGGAATATGGTGAGAATTCTGGTAAATGGGAACTAGAACATGGAATGTTGGTCCTGGTCTACAGTGTCACTGCAAGGGAAAGAGGCAGACCCTAGTAAACCATTGCCCAGGGGAACAGGGGTAGACAGCAGCAGACAGGGCCTGTTCATCTGCAAGGGAGATGCAGTTGGAGTCAATTCCCATTGAAAGATTGTGTAAGGCTAAAAGACAGATTGGGCTGAGGCCAGCAGACCCATTGGGCTATCAGAGGAAACAGAAAGAAGCCACAGGTTTCAAAAAAGGAGAACAAGAGTGGTCCCAGACACCCACCCAGAATTGTAGCAAAGCAGTGGCATCCACAGCATGAATGAAATAACACCAAATAAGGCCTGACCCCACTCCAATCCCCGAGTTCATCTAGTTCATCAAACTAGAGTTCATCAAAATCCTAATCCAGGAACTTTCAAATCAATTCAATTAAAAACCTATTTATTAAATATTTACTATGTGTCAGGCATTGTTCTAAACATTGGGTTTAGCACTTGGGATGAAGACATAAATAAACAGAAGAAAACTCTACAAAAGAATGAAGAAATTCTAGGGACTTAAAAGAAACCCAAGAGGTGAACACAGGTAGAGTTCCAGATAAAAGAAGGACCTGTCCATAAATGCTACAAGAGTAATTGGAGGAAATGGCATGTGTTTAACAATGAAATTAAAACTCTTGAGGAAAAAAATGGGAGGAGAACAATTTAAAACAGAAGGTGGAAGAATATGACTCAAGTAGAAGACTTTTGGAAAAATAGAATGCCTCAAACAGAACTCAATGATTCTATAAGATGAAAAGAAATATTAGAACAAAATAAAAGATTGAAGAACAAGAAAAAACATAAAGTAGATACTATCAGAAACAACCTGGAAACAAAATCAAACTAAATATTTCTAAGAAATATTAATTGGAAAGTATTGATTAAAATATGAGCAAAGAGGTGACAACATATTAAAAATCATGCAACAACCAACCAGGACCCCATAAGCCTGACGTTAAAGTATGCTTTTGAAGAGGTAATGAAATTGAGGTGCAAAATTATACACACATACATATATGTATATATTTACATACATATATATGTGTGTGCATCTATTTCATTGCAAGGTCAATGTGTGGATTTGTTTTCTGTGTCTTAATAATTATATAAAGGAAGGTTTTTGGTTGTGGGGTGGGTTGGAAATCTATAGAGTATTTGACACCTCAGATAGCTAATAAATTGAGCCTACAATGGAATGTGAGGAAAAGAGGAAACTACACTACAACTGGGAAATCATGCAGTGCTTTTATTGTTCCCAAATTTTTAGGGAACAAAAACCCATGTTTTCACCAATAGAATTCTTATAGTGGTGTCATATTGTAGAGAATCACAAAATATTCTCCAAAGTATTAACATCTGAAGGCCTCCCCAAAGGGCAATGGAAGTATTCATGATTACTGTCAGCAAGCTACAGCATAATCATGAACAACAAACTATATAGAAGAAGGGGTATAAAGGAAGTCATCAAAGAACTGTATGATTAGAAAAGGAGGTAGACTAGCAACAAAGCAAGAACAAGAGATAACCAATATT
>CM053601.1:13381290-13419927 GCA_028646575.1 Pseudocheirus occidentalis
ATAAAAAAGGATTCTAGAGTTTTACTGCTGTTCCTAGCCTGCTTCCTTTTTCTCATGTTGGCCAGTCTATTAATTGCTTGGTTTTTTAGTTCTGTGGAACTCTGCTTCCTGGAGGGGGAAAGCTCTGTCCCAAATCGCTGGGGCCCTCTCAGCTGCTGGAGCTCTTAGTGGGGTGCTGCAGCTCCCCCCCCAGCTTTGGCTCACTGAAAGTGCACCCCAGGACCACCACTCAAGACCCTGATCCAGATCCAGGCCGCTCAACGCAAGAGCCCTTGGCCTCGATGGGTCACATCAGCCCCCCTGCTATCTGCAGGCCCAGGGCTTTGAAGCAGCCCAGTCGAAGCCGCTGTGGCTCTCAGGTTCCTGCTGCAACAGCCGCCTCCCACTGCCTCCTTGCCCTGGGAGCAGTTTGGCCGGACCCGCTTTTCTCCTCCCCAGTTAGCAAAATCCACTGACCTTTCTCTTAGCCTTTCTGTCTTCTGGCCTGATAAATGTGGTAACTCTGCCTCCAGTGCAGCTGATCTGCTCTCCTATAGCCACGGTTCCGCCCGGTGCCCCAGGGCCTGAGCCTGTTGGGTTTCGCCCACGCGTCCCAGACTGCTGTGTAGAGCCCCTCCTGCTGCGCTGCCTGTAGCAACAGATGTGCTTTTTGTCTTGTGGAGAGTTTTGGAGCTTGAAAATCTGTTTAGCATCCCATTTTGTGAGTTTTTTAGCGTGTTTGTGTGGGAGCTGTGGTCCTTTGCTGCTTCTACGCCGCCATCTTGGCTCCGCCCCTGAACAATTTATTTTCTAGTATGTTCCTTCGAAATAACTCTTACATGGCTGAATGTTGAAGTATTAATATTTGACACATTACTGTGTCCATTGCAAGTATAAAAGTTGATATGAACAGTGTGTATGTTCTCTAGAAAAGTACTTCCTGGTAATATAACTGTAGGTTCTCATTCATCTTTATAAATAATTTATTTTGCTTTAAAGCAGAATGAGACTGCTTGTCTTATTAATAATGAGTCTGGATAGCTTTTATGAAGTCCTTATGAAATACAGGTCCACAGGAGCAAGTTTACTTGGTGGCCTAGAAAACTCAAATAATCACTTTTAAGTGTTTAAGCATTTGAGGGAATTCTACACCATTTGAAAGGTTTCTGAGTTAAAATTCTTTTTAAGATAGGCTGCTCCAGTGAAAGGTTAATACAAACCTCCATTCAGAATACCCTGAATCTCAGGGGATTACTGGGCAAATTTGGGAGGCCTTAGAAACTTCAGGGACCAAAGGATACTTTTACCTAGGACTATTTGGTTTTTCATCTGAAAGTGAGGAGGTACAAAGTACCTATTCATATTGGGGAAAGGCTAAATTTGTGGGACATGAATATAATTAGAAGATCACTGTGCTTTTAAGAAATTATGTGTGCAATGAATACAGAGAATCATAGAAAGATCTACATGAATGGATGCAGAGTGAAGAAAAAATTATGCACAATGTCTACAACAACGTAAATGGAAGGAACCGCCATATGTAATGTAGAAGCATCAAAAGGGAATATATCGAAATTACAAAAATCAAGGAGCACTCAAATGAAGAGATATAAAAAGATAGCCCAAATCATCATTTCACAGAGGTGGGAGGTCCACAGGTATTACACATGGCAAGTCAATTTTTGAATTTTTTAAATGTGCTGATCGGTTGTATCAATGTTCCTCCTCTTTAAACAGGGTTGTAAAACTGTTCATACCCTTTAACCCAGGGTTGGAATTTTGTTTGTTTTATGGAATAGTTATCCAGGAGCTGGGTGAGGGTACTATGATGATATAAGAAAAACAGAAGAAATCAATGAAAGTTTTCCTAATAAAGACAAAAATAAAAGATTAAAAGTAAAAAAGAAAGACAATTCTGCAAAATTAGTAATATATATATATATATATGTATATATATATATATATCATACAGTAAAGATAATATTCTACATGCACAGGTCCCCGCCTTTATATTGAAGGGAAGGAGGTACATTTTTGCAACTCTTTTCTGGGACTAAGTAAGGTCATTTAAATTATATAGCATTGAGTTTTATTGCACCTTTCATACTTTCCAAGACATTGATGTAATATTTGTACCTTGTTTTCCTGGTTCATCTCATATCAACTTACTAAATCAGTTCATATAACTCTTTACATTTTTCTCTGAATTCTTCACATTCATATGTTTTGTTTTAACGAGACAACAAGCATTATTAAGTGTTTACTATGTGTTTGGCATTGTACTGAGTTCTGGGAATAGAAATACAAGCAAAAAGAAAGCTAATGATTACCCTCAAAGAGCTTATGTTATTTTTTTTCCATATTAGGCATGTTGTGGGAGAGGGAGGAAGGAAAGTAAGAATCATAAAAAAGTGAAAAAATGTTTCAATCTGTATTCAGAGTCCATCACTTCTCTCTCTGCAGGTAGACAACATTTTTATCACAAGTGCTTCAGAAATGTGTTGGATCAAAGTATTGATTAGAGTAGATAAGTTTTTCCTAGATGATTATTATTACAGTAATATTATTGCTACATATAATAATCTCTTGGTTCAGTTCACTTCAATTTAAGGGCATTGCCTTCATCATGTCTTACAGCATGACAGTTTTCCACCACAATCAGCCATTCTTCAAATGATGGGCATCTGTTCAATTGCCAATTCTTTGCCACCACAATTGACATAGATATTTTTATACATGTAGGTCCTTTTAATTTTTCTTTGATATCTTTGGTATATAGAACTAAAAATGGTATTGCTGGGTTAAAGGGTATGAACAGTTTTACAACTCTGTGGGCATAGCTCCTAATTGTTCTCCAGAATGGTTGGACTAATATACAACTCCATCAGTAATGTATTAGTGTACCTATTTTCCCACGTCCCCTCTAGCATTTGTCATTTTCCTATTCTATCATGTTAGCCCTATCTGAGAGGTATGAGGCTTTACCTCTGGGTTGTTTTAATTCACATTTTTATGGTTATTAGTGATTCAGCATATTTTATATGACTATTTATAGCTTTGATTTTTTCTTCTGAAAACTGTCCATTTTTATCTTTGACCATTTATCAGTTGGGGAATGGGTTTCATTTTTTTTTCTATAAATTTGGTTCAGTTCCCTATGTATTTGAGAAATGAGACCTTTATCAGAAAAACTGGCTTCAAAATTCTCAGTTTCCTGCTTTCCTTTTAATTTTGGCTGCATTGGTTTTGTTTGTACAAAACCTTTTTATATTTACATAATCAAAATGATCCATTTCACCTCCCATGAGTCTCCACTTCTCTTGTTTAGTCATAAACTCTTCTCTTATTAATAGATCTGACAGGTATTTTTTCACATTTTCCTGCAATTTGCTTAAAATAGCACCCTTTATGTATAAATCATATTGCTATTTTGACCTTATTTTGGCATGTGGTATGATGGCCTATGCTTAGTTTCTGCCAAACTGCTTTCCAGTTCTCTCAGCAGTTTTTGGTCTAAGAGTGAGTTCTTACTGCAATTGCTGGGAATCTTTGCATTTACAAAAGAATAGGTTACTGTACTGGTTTGTTTCTGTATATTCCATACCTAAACTATTCCATTGATTCACATTCTGTATCTTAGCCAATAATAAATTGTTTTCATGATTAAAATTATTCCTTCCACATTGCAGAGGTTAGAGGTGGAGAGCCCCTGCAATCTCAAAAAACTCGTGTAAAACTTTTGACCCTCACTTCATACCAGAGAAGAAATCTAAACTTTTCCTTTTCTTTTGGGGGTGTTTATAGCACTTTATTATAAAATTTTGGTTAGGTATTTTGTCATGGGTTCTGTGTCATCTGCTGGCCTTGATGGATCATCTGCAGCTTCTGCAAGACTCCCCCCAAATTTTCATTTCATTTCTTATGCCAACCTATGATATATTGAAACTGTGATAGGGAAAGTCACGATGCAGAATGGATAACTCTACTGTTTTGTAATATAGTTTGAAATCTCGTACTGCTGGGCCACATTCACTTTTTTTTTCATTGAATCCCCTTATATTCTTGACCTTTTGTTCTTTCAGATGAATTTTGTTATTATTTTTCCTAGTTTCTTTACTAGTTTGACTGATATGCTACTGAAGAAGTAACTTGATTTAGATAAATTCATCAGTTTTATGATATTGCTTTGGTCAACTCATGAGCAACAGCTATTTCTCAAATTCTTTAAATCTGTCTTCTGTGTATGAAAAGTGTTTTGTAATTACGTTTACATAATTTTTGAATGTGCCTTGGCAAGTAATCTACTGTTATTACTATACCATTTTAGTGAGTGTCTTTGGCTTTGAGCTAATTGTATACACACATGGGTAAGAGCTATGGACTCACCAAGCAACCTTGGCTCTTGGTTAGTTGTCATGGTCCTTAGAAACCCAATTCACTATGACAAGTGCAAGTTGTCAAAATAACTCCCAGAGGAAATACTACAAAAAACAGGCATTAACATAATCCATCACCATTTCATAAGAAACTTTAACCTATGTAAATCAATTGCCACAATAAGGTGATCAAAGAAATCTAGAAATGGATTCAACTAATAAATAACTTCCTTTGTAAGTAGAGATATGATAGTCATAGGCATCATCAATTTAGAATGCAAACTCATTTTTTAAATTGCATTGAAGACAATAGAAAATTCAGAATGTTTCACCTCAAATAACTGAAATACATTGAAGAGAAAAATAAATTCACAGAAAACTTGGCAAGTGGTCCAACTAAATCAGCTCATCCCAGGAGCATTTATTCACTGCATGTAAAACAAAGACAAGCAAAAGGTGAGCAAAGGAAAAAAGATCTCAAAATCTCCACATCTGACTCCATTTTTCATTAGTAACATTCGAGTTACTACATTGGGATTTTAACTTCATTGGAATCTATGTGCTGCATGAAGTAGAAAAAGAACTCAAGATAATTAAGATGAGAAGATTATTTGGCAAAATAAAGACAAAGGAGATCCAAACTAGAGGCAAGAAAAAATTTAGAATACTCAAGAAGACTAGGAGCATAGTGAATATTTGCTAAAATTCAGGCATAATTAACAACAGGCAATAATATCATAGAAAAAACAATAGAATATAACTATGATCCCTTTACAAAAACTTTATAAAAACAATCCAATTGAATGTTGAGTGCATCTATTATGAATGTAGGTGAAGGCTTTTGAAAATGACAATTTGAAGGAAATTATATCCTTACAGAATGGTAGTGTGTCATGTTGGTTAGTGTTGGACTCAGAGTCAGTTAGACCTAATTTAAAATTCTCTTTCTGGCAAGTCTGTTCTATTATTTTTGAAATGGAATAATTATGCCTCTATCTACATCACTGAGCTGCTGTAAAGCTCAAATGAGATCATCTATACATGACATTTTGCAAAAGGATTCTCTAGAGATAATAAATATCAGTAATTCTGACAGTCATGCAGCCAACTCATGTATATTATGCTGAATGTTTACTGACTACAAGCACATATCATTTGATAGTTCAAAGCACCAGGTTTCACAGCTCTCTTCCAACAAAGGAGGTGTCTTCCATTCACGCTATTCAATGATTCTCCAAGTACAAACTTCAAGGGAGGCACAAAACAGGAGGAAGGAAGTACACTTACCAAGTGTGTATGCAATTTTCTGACTATGGTGCAGTACAAAGTACAAAGGGAAAAAGGATTCTCTCTAGTTACGGAAGTTCTTACAAGACTCTTATTTGGAAATAACAATGTGCTGACTGCGTCAAACCCTGAAACAGTGCTGTGCCTCCCAAATGACAGCCACAATGATGATGATGATGATGATGATGATGATGATGATGATGATGATGATGACGACAATAATAATGGATGATGGTGGTCGTCATGGTGCTGGTGGTAATGGTGCTGGTGGAGCTATATCACTTTAAGGTCTTCAAAGCACTTACAAATATTATCCCATTTAATCCTCACAACAACATTAGGAGGTGGGACCTATTATGATACCTATTTTACAGATGAGGAAACTGAGGCAAGTAGCAGTTAAGTGACTCACCTATGGTCATAACAGCTAAACAAATATTTAAGGTAGGATTTGAACTCAGGCCTTCCTGACTCCAAATCCAACTCTAGTACTCCAGTCCACTTGTCATGTAATGAAGTTCTAACTATTAACATAAGAAAAACCAACTGAATTAATACCTTTGGTCCTAACTATCACATGCAGTTGATAAAGAGCTGTCAGATACATGGATATGTATGTGTATATATACATATATGTATAGATACCCACATGCATATACACATATAGATCTGTCTATCCATCTATCTATCTATCTATCTATCTATCTATCCGTCTAGCCATATCTGTCTATCCACCATATCTATCTATCTATCTATCTGTCTGTCTGTCTGTCTGTCTGTCTGTCTATCTATCTATCTATCTATCATCTACCTATCTATCTATCTGGGGTGGCTAGGTGACACAGAGGATAGAGTTTGGGCCTGATGTCAGGAAGATTGATCTTCCTTACTTCAAATCTGGTTCCAGATACCGTAAAAGCAGTTTAGCCGACTTATGGCTAACTATGGAAGGTGTGAGCTCTGTCTGGAAGGTGTGAGCCCTGTCCACTGTTGAGAAGGCATGAACTCTCCTGTTGGTGGAATGAAGCTATTGACTGAGACAGGAGGCCAGTGCTGTATATAAAGAAGAATTCTAGAGACAGAGAGACAGAATTGGAATGTTGCTCCTCATGTAGGTAGATTCATGGAGACTGAAGCCAGCTGAGAGAGAGAAAGAGGGAAAGAGAAAGGAGAAAGTTTCTCTCCTAGTATCTGGAAGCTGACTGAGAACTTAATGGAGTTTTCCTGAGACCAAAATCTGGTGAAGACCATCCAGAAGGCCAATATTCCTTCTGGGTCCTAGGGCCAGTTGAACTGCTGGAGGACTGAAGAAACATGACCAGGATAAGACTTTGTTCATGGCCTGGCTGATCCTTGAGTTCCAGGCAAGAGAAGTGGTGAAGGGTTTGAGATGTGCTGGACCCTGTGAACTTCAGTGTGTGCTGGGGATTGCCCTGAGGACTGGACAAGAACCTGGGAGCTGTCTACCTCTGAGGACTGGATGAGAACCTGGCAGCTGTCTGCTTCTGAATCCAGGTGACTGTTTAGCAGATTCAGGAAGGATCTGGGACCATGGAAGGGGATCCAGGGAATCAGAGAGACCACCCAGAGTCAAGATGAAGAAAACGCCTCCCCTTGGACGAAACTGAGGTTTGCTGGACATCAAGGGGTGGAGGGTTTGTGTGGTTTTCTAATGATTGTATTTAGTGATTGAGTTGATGTATGGTTGCCCCATGAGTAGAAATTTGATTACTGTATTGTGAATTGATTGAATGATTAAGCATTGATTTGCCCCATGAGTGGAAGACGTAATATTGTATTGTACCTTGATATGTTGTGAATATTATGTTGTGATGTATTGTGAATGTTTGCCTTGATTTGCAATGGAATAAACAGAATGTTCACTATTACTGTGTAATCTGAACCTTGAAAGCTGTTCACAGTAGCATTCTTTCGGGAATCTGCTGGTGCATGGTATTACAGATACTTACTAGTGTGTGACCCTGTGCAAGTCACTCAATCTCATTTACCTCAGTTTCCTCATCTGTCTTGTTTCCTCATCTGCAAAATGAGTCAGAGAAGGAAATTCGAAACAACTTCAGTATCTTTGCCAAGAAACACCACACCCCCAGAAAAGGGGGGCATGAAAAGTCAGACACAATTGAAATGATTGAACAAGTGTGTGTACATATGTGTGTGTCCACACACACCTACCCATATGTACACACATATATATATCTACACATAGAATGTCAGAGTTGGAAGAGACCTGACCATCTTTCCAATTCAACTCATACCTGAATACAGCATACCCCAAAAGTGAGAACTGAGCTCTTACTTAAAAGAGTCCTTGAAAGCAAAAGCCTGTTCTGTATGGAGGCAACCAACTGCACTTTGGGATAGTTTTAATGGTTGGCCATTAATATCAAACCAAAATCTGCCCTTTTCATACTTTCATACTTCATTCCTCATTCAGCCCTCTGGTACCATAGTGGACTTGAATAGACAATTACCCTGCAAAGGAAATTTAAATGAATGTCAGTGTAAAGGAATAAGTAGAAGAAGCTGGCCGGATTAAAGAACTTGGAGGCTAATGTTTTTGAGGAAATGACGCTTCCCACACATTAAGTAAGTGAAGTTGGGAAAAATCATTTTTGGAAAGGTTTTGGGAAGACAAGCATACTAATTCCCTCTTGGTAGAGCCATGCCATGGTTCAACCATTCTAGAAAAACATTTGGAAAAAATGTTTTAAAATTGTTTATTAGCCCAGAGATTCTATTACTAATCCTATAGCCCAAGAAGGTTTTTAACAATAAGAAAATGTCATTTTATATTACTGACCTTCATGAACTCAACATTCCAAGCAAAGTGACAAATATAGGCCATTCCATCTCCCACCTAGGTACCTCTGCCTAGGACATGCTCCCAAAACAGACTCTTCTTTCTCCTTACCTCTGTCTCTTAGAATTCTTTACCCCCTTCAAGACTCAGTTTAAGTGAAACTTCCTTCCCAAGGCCTTTCCTGATACCCTCCACCACCCACTAAAAATTATATTCTTCTCTGTGTTTATTGTTTTCCCTCACCTAGTAGACTGTAAACTTTTTGATGGCAGGATTAAAAAAAATTCAATGCCTAGCACCTAGAATATATTTAATAATTACTTGTTGAAATTAATTAAAGAAAAGATCCAGATGAAGAAAAATGTTCCTGGCAATGTGATATATAAAAGTAGAAAATTTGTAAACATAATGTATGACTGACAAATGGGAAATGAAAACAAATGAATTCCAGCATGTAAATGTAATAATATAATGCTGTGTCACAGAAGGATGAATATGAAAAATTTAAAGTAACAGTAGAAGACATGTAAAGTGATTTAGGGTTTAGAATATAGAATTAAAAGAATAATCCAAACGAGTACAACAAACATAGGATTAAGAGCCATAAACACTCTGTCCAAAAGGCGAATATTAGACCCATGTCATCAAAGTTAAAGGGTACATGTTTCCTTTTCTGTAACAACCAAGAAATGAAATTTTTGGAGGAAATTTGTATTATGGAAGAGGAAGGTGTTGTTTAGGTGTTTGATGAAAATGATCTATTGTATCACAATAGTCAAATGAATCATTTTAAAAGAATAAATATAAACACCAACAATCCTAGAACAAAATGATCAACACCACTAAGAGTAAGAGACAGAAAGCAAATCCTAGGAAATCATCTCATAGCCTCAACCCGGCGAAGAATAAAAACCGGAAAAAGTAAACGGTCTATAGGAAGGGAGACATACTAATTCCCTCAGCTAGAGCCATGAAGTGGTATAACTGTTCTAGAAAGTAACTTGGAATTAAGCCAGCAAGGTTACTAAACCCTTTATACCTTTTGATCCACTGACTCCTTTCCTCAGCATATACCCCAAGAATATCGACAGCAGAATTAAAGTCTTCATAAATACTGAGTTAAATGTATGGTTTTGTTGTTGTTCAGTCATTTCTATCTCCATGTCAAACTCTCCATGACCCCATTTGGGGTTTTCTTGGCAAAGATACTGCAGTGCTTTGCCATTTCCTTCTCCAGCTCATTTTATAGATGAGGAAACTGAGGCAAACAGGATTAAATGATTTGCCCATTGTCACACAACTAGGAAGTGTCTGAAGTAAGATTTGAACTAATGAAGACTCATCTTCGTGACTTCAGGTATGGCACTCTAACCACCGTGCCACATAGGTGCCCCCAAGTTGTACATCACAGCAATATTTGTAACAGTAAAAGACTGCAGAAAAATTGTGTGTTCAAAGACTGGAAACAAACAGAAAAATTTGTGTTACATAACTATAATAGATTATTATTGGTGAGAATTCATTGGATGGTAGCTTGAGCTATATTTGCCTAATGAGAATTACCTATAGACCAGAAAATTCTTGTTGGGAGAAAAGAAAAAATGTAGACAATAACAGCACATTCTTGTATCTGCAAAAGGAGAGATTCTTGTATTACTGATGTTAAAGGTTGTTAAGGGGTGCCCTGAACTTGTCTTTTTAAGTTTCCATATTTTCCAGAAACACTTGACCCACAGCATGCAGGAGTCCCTGAGTGTGTCAAGTACAAAGCCCCCTACCTCCACCCTCAGCTGACATAATTTGCCATTGCACTTTAAGCTGGACTCCCTGCATATCCTTAAGAGTCAAGACAGGTGCCAAACAGTCTGTGCCAGGCTGGGATAATGCTTGTGTACTGTGGTCCTTTGCAAATAAGCAGAACCTCCTATCTTCATAGTCTGGTGCTCCCAAAGAAAAAGAAGGTATGTTTTGCCATCGCCTTGCTCCCCGCTGTCAGGAGTGGTTTGGCCCTTTTTCTCACCCTTATTGCAATTTTCCCCACCCATGCCATTCCCCTTCCAGTTTTCTCATCCCCCGTTTACTGTACTGTCATAAATATGAAAACTTCTGTAAGGACTGGGGACTCTTTGGGCTCTATATGCCTGTCAATTTCTCTTACAATAATCCTGATTTTCACATCAGTCTTGTGACATTATGATTCTCTTGATGCTAATGGGACAGAGAATATTCCCACTTAACTCATTGTCCTATCAACCAACAAGCATTTATTAAGTGCCCCCCGTGGACTGGGGACTGGAGCAGAAGCTGGGACTATCCAGACAGTCCCAGTCCTTAGGAAGCTTATATTCTCTTGTGAGAGATGACGAACACATGCACAATGAATGGATGCGGAAGAAATATAGAATAAATCATCACATCCAAGGTATCTGGGGAGGGAGGGCACAAGCAGAACAGGAAAGGCTTCATGGACTAGGTGGTGCTTGTAAGTTACCCCTCCCTGGTCTACGTGGTTGCTGTTGCTTGTCCTTTGTGCTTGAAGACCAGGAAATCAAGGAGGTGATGTCAGGACTGACAAGTGACTTAGATTTAAGTAAGGGAGGGTGCAAAGTCTCCAGCCTCACTTTCTCCTCCCAGAGAAAGAATCTGGACCTAGATGGGGGTTCAGTGGCCAGATACAGATCAAGAGGGTTGGAGATGGCCCAGGATACAGTGGGGGACCTATGGGACCGTGACCATAGTGGAGGAAGGGAGAGGGCTGATTAGGCAGGATGGACGGACAAGAGTCAAGGCTAGACTCCCTCCAGCCTTATTCTCAGTATGTGAGATTTAATGGCTCTTAGAATTTGAGTTTTTTAAATTTATTTATTTGTTTTAGGTTGGTGGTGGGTGTTCTGACCATGATTTCCTCTGCCATCCATCTCAACAGAAGTCTATTATAGGAATTATAGGGTTACAGGAATGAACAACAGACAAAAACGGGAGAGGGATCTGAAGGCAAGGCAGCCAACATGCTGCTACTCTGCATAAAATTAATAATTAGCCAACAACCAATAATTGACAGCTAATAATGATCTATACAACCCTTACTATATGCCAGGTACTCTGCTAGGTGATTCACAAATATCATTTCATATGATCTGCATAACAACCATGGAAGCTAGGTTCTAATATTACTGTTTTACAGATGAGGAAACTGAGGCAAACATAGATTAAATGGCTTGCTCAGGATCACACAGCAAGCAAGTGTCTCAGGCCAAACTGGAATGTAGGCCTTTTTTTATTCTACTTTTTATTTTCTTAATTTATGGAACAAAACAAGTGTTTCCACAACATAGTGCAATCAAAAAGATGCATGCACATGAGACCGCAAATCTACTGTGTACAATTTGCTACTCCTTTTAAATATACACCAAAGTTATTGTGCAAATTTCTTTTTTTCTCCTTTTTTCCTTCTCCTTTCTGATTCCAGGCCTGGTGCTCTATCCACCAGACCGCCTAGCTGCTTTTAAAAACAGCAAGGAAATACCTTCAATTTAAAATGCAGAGAGAAAATTATGTTAAGATGCTAATCCTTTTTTTAATTCAAATGTCAGATGTTAGTCTTAGCATGATCGTCATGCCAATTAGCAGCAGCAACAGCATCCCTATTGACTTTAATGGTCCAAGCTTCGGCTGGTAGAGACCCCAGCAAAATGAGCCAACTTTTGTTAGTAGAATTTAACATTTGTTCCCTCATTTAAATAAGGGCACCTTTCATGGAAGGAGAAATAAAGAGTGTGATTTATCAAGATTTACTTTCTGAAGTGAATAACACTGGAGAGAAGGAACAGGATTTTATGGAAATTAAATGTATGCTGTCCGGCCAGTGGTTTCCATTCATTACATAAATATGCACAGCAAATATTAAATATGCATTAAGGTGCCATAAAATTCTTCCTAAAAAACTCCAGCTTGTTTATTCATTGTTACTCACCTTCAAACTTCCTTGAATTGTTATTTCTGAAAAAATTATGGGAAAGAGATCATTATTTTTCCCCTAATTTCCAAGATTTGTATTTAAATTTTTAAAATGATGCAACTGCTTTACAATGTTATTAAATAATTATGTTATTTGTAGATAGGTAGCCAAGGCATAGTGACTAGGCAGGCAGCCTAAATAGGTCCAAGTCCCATCACCTTACTCTAGGCAACTCTCTATAACCATATGCCACAGAGAAGCTATCAAACTTGCATTGGTAGAGGGCTGGTGTTGTTCAGTTGTGTCCAACACTTTGTGAGCCCATTGTTTTTGTTTTGTTTTGTTTTTGTTTTTTGCCATTTCCTTCTTCAGCTCATTTTACAGATAAGGAACTCTACTATACACTCAATGGAGGTTTATGTGACTTGCCCAAGGTCACCCAGATAGTAAGTGTCAGAGGGCAGATTTGAACTCATGGAGCTAAGCCATCCTGATTCCAAGCCCAGGGCTCTACCCAAGCCCAGGGCTCTACCACCTAGGTGCCACAAATTACTGAGAGATTTCCCTAGATAATCAATTAAATCTCAAGTCCAGTTCCTGTTCTTGCATCTACGTTTGTACGTCACAATTTCAGACTGATATTTTCCTAGTAACAGGAACCCTGCCTAAAAGTGTGGTTTCCTGATCTGAATGGATGTATGGCTTCTATGGGCTGTTCTTCCGTTATTATTAGAAACCATTTCTTCTAGTTATTGTGTTTGCATAATTTTCTAGTTATTTTATGTATATATTTATTTTCTCCCAAGGAGACAGTGAATTCCAGAGAAACATAGATGGTGTCACACAACAGATGCTATCTGAACCTATAATTGATGAGGTTAATGGTCAGGCAGCAAATTCAGTCCAGAAATCATGGATTTTTCCCAGTGACACCAGAGAGCAGCAGAGGACCACCAGAGGCCAGTGAGTCCCACCTGCTTGAAAAGACTCCAGGATTGAGATGAAAGCCAGGAAAGCTAAGCACAAGTAATTTTGAACATCACATTAAGGAAGAAGGATGGCAATCAGGACTGGGTTCTAATCCTGCCAAGGCAAAGAGCTAGGGTGAAGAGGGGAATCTAGAATCACAGAAAAGGTTATGCTAGAAGGCAGATGTGTGGCTGGACAGAGGCAGGAAGAACTGAGAAATACCTGCAGGCACAATCATCCACGACAGCATCTCATCTTAAGATCATGGCACCTCTGATCCTTGATAGGAGCCTTCTGTTGATACAGGTCCAGACTATGACACTTCCAATATAATAAGCTCATTTGTGTCAACTTTTAGAATGAAGAGAATATGTGTGGGAGGGGGAGGGTCAAAAAAGTTTCATGTAAATATATCGTACCTTCCTACCTTTGCTCAAATTCCTTGTTCTCCCATTTCAAACGTCCTCTGCCTTGTGACCTATTTGATACTTAAATCTACCCTTTAAAGTTGAATTTTCCAAACTATGGATTGTAGGTTGCTGGATCTGAGAGACAGGGCAGGGCAGGGCAGGGGGAAAGGAGATGAAATGGAATATGCATTTATACATTCATTTCCCCCCTACTGAAAATAAAGTTCAAAGTAAAGTTAACGAAAAGCAAGACTGACAAATCTAACCAAGAGTTAGTAGGGGGCATTGGTGAAGAGTACTAACAATTTGTACTGAAAAAAATCAATGAAATGCTTTTTAAGTATACAGAAAGTAACAGAGGGAAGTTCAGAAGGGAATGCAGACAAGTAGGGTAGTTTTGTTATTACTGTGTTACTACTCATTTAATATGCATATAACCTCACTTCCCCTAGAAAGGTCAACCATATGAAGCACCTCTCTTTGAAGTATCTCCCCAAGTTGGCACTCACAGATTTGCAGATTGAGACCACAGAAAGGCTCAGTTAGTCCCAGGTTCCAAGGGTACCTTAGGGATCCAAATCTCTGAAACTAAATCTCATGGGCCCCCACAAATGAGTTTACCTTTGATGATTGGGAAGCAGACACAATTAACTTGAAGTAAAGACATTTATTAAATATTTTAGTAATTACTAATTTCCTATGTAAATAACCTTCAGAGTCTTTTATTTTAATGTGGTTGATATATTCCTGTTTGCCCATTAAAACATTTTATCCACAAAGACACGAACAGTTTCACTTCCTTGGACATTACTTCATTAGACTTCTGGACTCATGGTTTAATATTACCTGAGTCTTTCTCATTAGAAAGTTTTAAGGTTTGCAAAGCATCTTAAGGATATTATCTAGCTGGATTTTCACAACAACCCTAGAAGGCAAGTGCTGTTACTATCCCCATTTTACAGGTCAGGAAACTGAGACTGGGAGGAGTTTGATGACTCACCCAGAGTCACCCAGCTAGTAAGTGTCCTCCTAGGCAGGATCTGACCTAAGGTTTTCCTGAGACTGGGCAGCCAAGTGATACGATGGACAGAGTGCCAGGCCTCGAGTCAGGAATCTGGCCTCTGACGCGTAATAGTTGTGTGACCTTGGGCAAATCACTTAATTGTGTTTGCCTCAGTGTCCTCATCTGTAAAATGAGCTGGAGAAATGATAAACCACTCCAGTATCTCTGCCAAGAAAACCCAAAATGGGGTCACAAAGAGTCAGACATGACTGAAACAACTGAACAACAACAAATTGATTAGTAGCTGGATGGAGGATGGTTTGGAGAGGGGAGAGAATGTTTACAGGAAAGCCCACAGGCAGCTAAGTGGTGCAATAAATAGAGCGTCGGCATTGGCATCAGGAAGGTTCATCTTCGTGAGTTCAAATCTGACCACAGGCATTTAGTAACTGTGTGAACCTGGGCAAGTCACTTAGTTCTGTCTGCCTCAATTTCCTCATCTGTAAAATAAGCAGGAGAAGGAAATGACAAATCACTCTAGCATCTCTGCCAAGAAAATACCAAATGGGGTCACAGAGTGGTGGACAGAACGGAAAAAGACTTAATAACAATAGGTTGGATTCTCACTTATAGGAGACAGAGACATGAATGAAACTGAGCCTAATGAATGCGGAGAATGGGGAAGATGCCAAATACTTAGAGAATACTTAGACTTAACAACATCTCTATAAGAAAAACTCAGGATTTTTAGGAGGCAAAAGAAAGAAGAGTGTAAATAGAAGCGAGAGATGGCACTAATTATTAACAGGGTAATGTTGGAAATTCCGAATGTAATTGACTTTTCTGATATTTTCCCCTTCTACATGATTTTCTTCCCCCTCTGTTCCTTCTGTCCTGTCTGTCTTGCAGGATTATTTATTACTATTTCAGTGCATGTATATGAGGCGAGGGACTAGGCTTTCACACAGAAGCTCTGTATAAAAAGCTGCAAAAGGTATTTGTTTCTAGACATATGGAACTTGTGTTCAGGGCATAAAAAGGACCTGGCAACAGACAGGGGCCAGCTCAGGAGAGCTCTGAACTCCATCTTTAGCTTCAGTGATCACTGTTATGGGAACGTTTGCTTTCTACTCATGGCAAATGATGTCTATCAATCCTCATCTTCTGAAAGGTGATAGGATCAAAACCCCCATTTTGGCAGAGAAAGAAAATGGAAGACAAAGTTCCACCCATTTCTATGAACACCAGTATAGATTCAAGGTAAAATACTTCTCTGGAAATCTTTGAATCCCAGAGCTGTCCCCTTCTGGAAAGGGCCATCTCTCCCAAAAAGCCATTTAATTTGTAATCAACAAAGCACTCTGAAGAGCTAGATTTAATTACGTATAAAATTATTCAGGAGAAGGAGACCTGTCTATGGTATCAAAGGACCTGTATTCAAATTTCACCTTTGATTGATTAAAAAATACTACAAAAAATAAAGATAATAGTAATATCAAAGATGAAATAAAAATACAATAAAATATAGTAAATTCAACTAGTTAAATTAAATATAATGTTGAAATAATTTAAATTTTAAATAAATTGTATTTACATTAAATTTTTAAATAAAAATATATATTTAAAATAACACAAGATAAACATAAATAACTGTAAGAGCTGGATTTAAATCAGTCCTCAGACAACCTGGACAAGTTACTAAATTCTTTTTGGAGGCAGCCAGGTGGCTGAGTGGATAGAACACTGGGTTTGAAATCAGGAAGACCCAGGGGGGCGGCTAGGTGACGCGCAGTGAATAGAGCACTGGCCCTGGAGTCAGGAGGACCTGAGTTCAAATCCGGCCTCAGACATTTAACACAAAAACTAGTCGTGTGACCTTGGGCAAGTCACTTAACCCCAACTGCCCTCCAAAAGGCAAAAAAAAAAAAAAGGAAATCAGGAAGACCCAAGTTCAAATCCAGCCTCAGACATTGTATGACTCTGGGGAAGTCACTTAACTTTTGTTTGCCTAATCCACTTGTTATTTGTCCTTCATTCTCAAAGAGGACATGACATCATGAGGTGATGTCATGACATGCTAGTGAATTGTGTTTAAGTGAGGCAGGGCTGTGCAAAGTCGCCAGCCTCACTTTCTTCTCCAAAGCCATCTGGGTCCAGTGGCCAGATAGAGATCAGAAGGACTGGAGCTGGCCCCAGATACAGAAGACCTTAGCCTTTTAAAGCTAAGTTCATCAGCAGGTCTCAATTTGACTGAGGCAATGCCCATTCAGTGAATAAGGCTAGGTAAAAAATGAAGCAAGGAATGGCCTCTTTAACCTAGTCCAGAAACAAACAAAAAAATTAAACTGGAAGCAGAAGACCCCAGGATTTCAGAAAGAAATCTTCAGAAGGAAGGCTTCCACTACAGTATCTTTGCCAAGAAAACCCCATGGACAGTATTGCTGTACTATGGTCCACAGGGTCATCAGGAGTTGGACATGACTGAACAACAAATATAACACAGAAATTACTCAGTCTGGAATATGAAATTATAGCTCCTAAGCTAAAAAAAAATAGATTCTTTTTCTTTTTACATAATGTCAAATGGCTTTTTAAAAGTTTTTAAATTGTGGGTATTCATTATTTTGCTAATCACATTCACCCTCCTCCCTTATGCAAAGTAATAGAGAATCAGCCAAAAGAAATGATTACACCTCTCTTTGATAGTATATCAACAATGAAGTATTTTGTATGTATAAAGCGGAAGGGGAAAAGCATTTAAGCACCTACTACATAATAGGTTTCAGATAAGTGCTAAATTGTTACTGACCATAGAATCCCACTTTTAAAACAATATGGCACACCAGGCACAAGGCTGGGCTTCATTTCAGGAAAGCTGTCTTCCAAGGTGTAATTATCTGTGTCAGTATAACAAGTAACCATAAGAATGAAAGCACTAATCTTGAAAGGATATTTTATACCCAAATTCCATTATGCTAGGTGCTCAGTGAATATCTGCTAGTCATTGTCCAAGTATTCTTCATAAATGGCTTTTCCTAAGACTCTACCATATCCTGAAGTCCTTGGGGGTCACCATGGCATTGGCCATGTCTAGAGTCTTCTCTGCCTCCTGACCCCACTTATGAGGCTCTAGGAGGTGGTTGATGCATATGGGGAAAGGAAAAAGTATAGGATGTCACTAAGAGTCATCTCTTGTGAGCAATTCATCAGTTACCCCCAGAAAAATACCATAAGATACAATTAAGCATTTGAACTATAGGAACTTTCTATAGAATTAAAATTGAAGTGGTAAGAAAATATGATTCTCAAATTCTGTATAAGTCTAATATAATATCTTACTGCCCCCAAACTCCATTAGGACACCTGGGAATGCTACTCTTCATATATGCAGGCCAACTAGGCTTCTAATAAAAGATGAGCCTCTGAAGTAAAAGATCATCTGTCTTCTTGCCAGTGCATTTTCAGCAGTTTAAGTAAAGTCTCCTTTCTGCAAACACTAGTGCCTAGCAGCCTTCCAAGGTGCCATCTGGAGTGGCATGGGTCCTGTGCCAGGAACTCTGCTACCTTCAGCTACTGGTGGATTGTGACGTTCCCTCTGGCTCTGGGTGCCGCCAGGCATTTGGCCAACATGGAGGGACTCCCATCTTGGACCTGGGTCAATGCCTCCCCAGGTGCTGGGTCTGACTAAAAGCACAGGTTTTGCTAGATATCTTCAGAATTTTCAAGAACCAGCAGTGTGGGATCTATATAAAGAGAGCTAGGGAAGTGCTGACAATTATACAGCGCTCTGAGGAAATGAGCCAGTGGGAGAAAGCTCAAGAGAATCAGCTTCCCCAGAAGACTGGAAGCATGAGAGAAGCTGTTTATGCAACATAAAAAAAAACAACAATATTTTGTTCCCCCTCATTTTCACATACTGTACTTGGCTAGATCGTGCACAGAGTGCTGTGTCTGGAACCCAGAAGACATCTTCCTGAGTTAAAATCTGGCCTCAAATGCTTCGTAATTGTGTGACCATGAGCAAGTCACTTAATCCTGTTTGCTTCCAGCTCATCATTTCCTGTAAAGTGAGCTGGAGAAGGAAAGGGCAAATCACTCTAAGAAAACCCCAAATGGGGTCACAAAGGGTCAGACACAACTAAAAACGACTGAACAAGAAACAAAACTTGGTTATTACTTGCACATAAATGAGATAAATTTCTTTGTCTAATCACTTGACATTCCTATCTGCACGAACCCTTTCAGAATAGCTGATTGTCTTCTTATTATTTTTAAGGCAATTGTGGTTAAGTGACTTGTACAGGGTCACATAGTGAGACTTGAATTCATGCCCTCCTGACTCCAGGGATGAAGGAGTTCTCTCCACTTTGCCACCTAGTAACCCCTGAGTTGATCTTATTTTTAGCTAATGCATACCCCAGGAAAGTTCTTATGAAGAAAGATACTCATGAAATAAATAGGTAGCAGGTAGATGGTGTAGCAGATAAAATGCTAGACTTGGAATCAGAAAGATGAGTTCAAATCCAATCACAGAAACTTACTACCTGTGTGACCCTGGGAAAGTCACTTAAGCTCACTCAGTCTCAGTTTGCTTATCTATAAAATGAGGAAAATAGTGCTCCTCCCTCCCAGGATCATATGAGACCGAATGTGTAAGTTGCTTAGCACAACACCCAATGGCAGGTCTAACAGTCTGTCCACTGTACCACCTAGCTGCCTACGTTATATAACACAGTTAGATATGCTTAATAGAAGGCTGGTTGGTTTCTTCCCCTAACTGAAGATTCATTTACTTCTCTTACCTGAAAAACTCAGGTGTTCACTGTAATTCAAAGGAAACAGAAAGTAATAGAGACAAGAAAAGAATCCCACCATGCTTTGTAGATGGTGTTTTCTGTGTGGGGTGAGGAATATTTGTGAATATTCCCACCCAATTTTGCTAGCTGCTAGGTGGGCTACCAAGCATCTCATTTCATTCTGATCTCAAACCTGAACACCCAAATGGGTCTGGTCAGCACAGGTCTACTATCCCTTCAAATACAAGATGACAGCTGGCCTCCAGCCATCCCTAAAGCTCTCCTTTAGGACAATGTTTTCACTCTATACCTTTCTTGATTCAGCCTAATAAAAATTTAACCTTTTGTGACTGATTTATTGCATGGTTTACATACATGCATGAAAACATAAATACACATACATATTCCAAGAAGCTATAGAATGAGCAGTGGCCACACCCCAGCAAACTATCTCAGTATAGGAGCTAAACCAGGGTAGAGGTAACCTGCAGGGCTGAAATTTATCAGTGAGGTAGGGGGATGTTTAGCCCAAGCATGCAAAGATTTTCCCCAGTGGAATGGAAGAATGAGGACAATCTGTT
Source organism: Pseudocheirus occidentalis (assembly GCA_028646575.1). Taxonomy (NCBI): domain Eukaryota; kingdom Metazoa; phylum Chordata; class Mammalia; order Diprotodontia; family Pseudocheiridae; genus Pseudocheirus; species Pseudocheirus occidentalis. The sequence goes on from CM053601.1 coordinate 13,401,471, forward strand.
CCAAACAGTCATGAAGGCAGCCAAAGAAGGCGCAGTGGAGTTCTTAGAGCTTGGTCAGACATCAAAGATGCCAAGGTCATTCACTGAATCCTGGTGATCACCAGTTATCTTGACTTTTGTCCTGCCACTGGACTTTGATGATTCAGGAAGACAGAGTGAGGCTGACAACTTTGTGTAGCCCTGTCTCACTTAAATCCAACTCACACACAAGTCATCACTCCATAGTGTCATTAATTCTCTTCAGAAACAAATGACAAACAACATACACATTCACATATATCTGTACACATGTATTTGTGGGTCAGGTTTAACCTATCCGGTCTTAAGTTTCTGAGTGCAATAAGGTTCTTGTGGATCATAAAATGCAATAAAGTGATTTAAAGAACATATTATCTGAAGTTAAAAAGGTTATAGACACAGATAATGTACCCACTACGGCAAGCAGCCATATTCGGTCATAAAAACATTTCCTTGCAAAGCAGTATGAGTTCCTGGTGAAATGTTTGACACCAACCACCCCCAGGCTGGCCTTTCATACTTCAGGCAGCAATGAAGTGGAAAGGTTTCCCTGGCCTATTAAACGAGGGGCAGGGTAAGAAGAGAAAGAGAGAGGGGGGAAGGGAGAAAGGGGAGAGAGAGAGAGAGAGAGAGAGAGAGAGAGAGAGAGAGAGAGAGAGAGGGAGGGAGGGAGTAAGGGAGGGAGGGAGGGGGGAGACAGGGAGAGAAAGAGACAGAGAGAGAGACAGAGAGAGACAGAGACAGAGACAGAGAGAGACAGAGAAAGGAGGAGGAGAAAACGAGTCACTTTTACTACAACACAAACAGATCTTTCAGCTCTATAAAGCCCCCAGACCTCTTTCAGATTACTACCATCTAATCAGATGTACCACATCTTGTGCTGGTTAAGAGCCCAAGGGTCAAATTTCACATAAAATATATTTGTCAAATTTCACCTTATTCGATGTGGTCCGATGTTCTTGTCTGTCAAGATCTTTTTGGATACTGGTACAAGGCAAAGAGGAAGAGGAGATGGCAAACCCCTCCAGTCTCTTTGCCAAGAAAACCCCAAATGGGGTCATGACTGAACAGCAACAAAAAAAAGAAGAGTTTTTACAGTGGTGAATGATATGGGTGAACCAGAAATTCCTGTATGATTGCCCAAATGCCCTCTCACATGATTTCTTCAGCCTGCTCAAGGCTTTGCCTCGGTTTCTGTCTTTACTCATTACTACCTGTCTTAAGATGTAGGTATATATTTAGCTGCACTAATTAAGAACTCTGCTCATTCAGCTAGATGCATTGAGACCATATGTGTATTTCTCCCATTTTGTTTTTCCAAGATGGGTGGTTAGGAGAACCTTTCCCATTGCTATAGATTTCCCATTGTTGATGGCTGAATTGTTTCTGAACTTACATGAACAAAATAAGTGAGTAGAACCAGGAGAACCATGTACACAGTAACTACTGTTTATAATCATTTGGAGGAAATTTTGCAACTAAAGGGAAATACGAGTCAAAAACTAACTCCAGAGACACAAGTAGGATAATCTTTGATCTATTCAAGAATGCAAAACCGACATGAGATATAGATGCATCACAGTAGCAACACTTTACATTTTTTAAATTGTATGCTTTTTTCATAACTAAAACAGTCACTTTTCCACCAAATAAAAAGATTCCATTAAGTGAGCTAACCCTGAATAAGTCTTATAAGAGGAATTATGAGTATCAGTCACAGTGGGTCATGCCTGTCCCCCTCCTTCTCCCTATCCTTATTCCTTTAGAAACTCACAGAAAACATGGTATGTGATAATACATGTCCTGATGTGTTTCAACCCTCTCCTTCTTTCTGATCTAAAAGATAGCGCCTTTTTAAATCCCCCACTGAAATAAAGTCCCATAAACGTAGGGGATATTTTAAGATTTATCTATTCCCTCACCGTTTTTTTTTGTTTACTTCTTTCTACTCTTTCCACAGACACAGAGAAGTATTAGGAGGGAGAGAATGCTAAAACCCAGTATGGTATTTACCCCCCTTGCCCCAAAAATCAGATGAATAGCTCCCTTCAATTTATAGGCAGAGCCAAGTGAAACCTCCAACAAGGACCACCACTAAGAGGATTTCTTTCTTTTTTTTTAGTACCTACTTTAAAGTTTTTCCCCCATTCTCCACCCCTTCCTCAAATCCGGTGGTAAATTTTAATTTGATTTAAAAATAAAAGTTTTTGCTGGGCAACTGATTACTGCTTTGGGCAAAGTTTCCAGAATTATGTAGATGATACCTACAAAGGCTTTTCTGTTTTCCACAGGAGAGATATTTTTTTCAAATTTTTGTCACTGTACAGTGTATCTTTTACTTTTAATAATCAATGGAAGAGCTTTGCACTATAAGGGGCACCCCTTAAGCTCCATTTCCCTCAAATGAAGTGATTTTCCTGAATTGTGTTCGGGCTTGCTAAAATAATCCATTAAAAGTACCATAAAAGTAAGCCAAAAATAGTGCCACTGAGGGAATGGCTGTTGTGAGGACATGGTCGATTTATAGAGGATATTTAAAAGCCTTCAGTCAGCCTGTGCAGTCCACACACGTGTACACACACACACACACACACACACACACCTGATTAAAAAGGATGAGGCCATTTTGTAGACAAGGCATCTCCTTATTAGCATAGTCTTGCCAAATATCCTTATTTGGCCAGCAGAGCCCACTTGGGACTGCCTCTCAATTTCCTGTAGGGTAGGTTTTAATGAACCTTAAAGGCTTACTGAAAGGTTAGCCAAGAAGTCCAAAAGTTAACGCAGACTACCTGGGAAGGCAATTAGGAAGGAGGAAGAATTAAAAGGATAAATTGCTTAGGGAAAAGGGGGAAAAAACCAAATAAACAGAAAAAGAAGCATGTAGAGTATATTTAGCCATGCAGCAAAAAAAAAAAAAAATCAACATGAGATGAAAGGAAGATACTCAACTATTGAGAGGGGTACTGTGACTGTGAATGGCTCTGGGTGTCTCTGGGATAGGCTCCATTAGGTCCACATTTACAAAGGTAGGAAATGGAAGTTTGTATAGAGGGAAAGGCTAGCACTTTTGTCTCTTTCAAGAGCATCCTAAGAGTCTCCCCCATCTCCAAACCATCTTCCACAAAACTGCCAAAGGGATTTTCTAGGCTGTTCCTTTGCTCAATAAACACCAGTAGTTCCCTATTGGTTCTAAAATCAAATATTATTTCATCTTTATCTTACCCTTTGAAACTATCTTTTTTTGGCATAAGTTTTATCGTCCACTTAATAATTACTACAGTAGTAGACCTATAATTTGTAAATAAGTAAATAAACATACTGCATGTTCAAAATTTTTTTTTACGAATCGGTGTGCAAAAGGGTTTTGCTTATTTGCTTTTTTATATTTTGCTTGTTATGTGGTTCTTGGATTGATCATGGGGCAATTGCTAGTTATTTATTTTCTTCCAGTTTGGAACATTATTTAGATGGAGAGACTTGGCATACCAGATTTGTTCTTCTTGTTGGGACTTATTTGTTCTGTGTGTAAAGAGTCAGAAATTATAAAAAGAGTCAGAAAAGTAAGAAAGGTCTGGAAGCATGGCATACTTCATCCACATTCAATGCTTAGCACGGTGCTGATGCGCAGCCCTTAGTCATCGAATGGGTGAGACCTCAGATTCTAAAGGCCAACATCACCCTCTGCATTATAACATTTGTCATTGGTCCTCTTTGGAAACAAAGGGTGAACTATAAGGGGTGCATAGTAGGTGATTAATAAATGTTTATTGACTGATTTCTCTTCTTGATGTACAATATAAATTGCATTCTTTAATTTTTTTTGCTTTTTGGAGGGGGAAGACAGGGCAATTGGGGGTGACTTGCCCAAAGTCACATGGCCAGTAAGCATTAAGTGTCTGAGGCTGGATTTGAACTCTGGTCCTCCTGCTCTATTCATTGCACCACCTAGCCACCTCTGCATTCTTTTATTTGAAAACCAGGATTTGTGGTCTGAGTATGGACTGGAGGGGACCAGGACAGTAAAGGAACCTTGAAGGAATTTTTAACATCTTCTTATTTCATTGACTAAAAGTAAACAGAAGATTGATAATGAATTTAGCCTTCTGCCCATTGGGTTGAAATGAAATTAGGCAATTTTGACGTAATTTTCATCAATAAAAAAAATTATCGGAACTTTGTGCAATACATAGTGGTTTCTATAATTCAATGTATTTTCTAAATTGTCCACCACGCTTCCAAAGTGAGTTTCTGCATCACTCTTAGATAAACTCCCAGTAGAGTCCCAGTACTCCATGATGCCCCTTTGCTACCCTCTGTCTGTTTGCCCAGGACATGACCACTACCAAGTCACTCTTTCCTTCTCTTCCTCTTGTGTGACTAAAAAACCCTTACTGAAATAAATATTGACTTTACGTATTAAAAATGGTAATATTGAAAGAACTAGATTGCTTGATTCCAAAGCTGGTGATGTACCACTCTCTTGCCTCTTAAGAACAGAATGTTATCTAATTGCCCATTGCCAATATATTGATATTGATATATCAATGATATATTAAAATAAATATATATGTTAAGATAATTTAGTCTAATTAATTTATCTTAATACATCAACATCAAACAATGTGCTGATGCCACTCTACTGTTGTTATTCAGTCATTTCAGGCATGTCTGACTCTTCATGACCCTATTTGGGGTCTTCCTGTAGGAAAGCTGGAGTGGTTTGCTATTTCCTTCTCCAGCTCATTTTACAGGTGTGGAAACAAAGTCAAACAGAATCAAGTGACTTGCCTAGGATCACACAGCAACTAAGTGTCTGAGGATGGAATTGAACTCAGTCCTTCTTGACTCCAGGTCCAACAGTCTATCTGCTGTACCACCTAAGTGCCCTGATACCACTTTATAACTTCTTTTAAATTTGAGGTGCATTACCTTTTTTAAAATGTGCCATTTGAATTCAATAAATATATAAGTTAATGCCATTTGCTCATCATAAGCAATATTTTAAAAAGACATAAGGCATCAGAAACCCAAAACCAAACACAACAGAATTTCCTGTGCCTAATCATCACTATTGAACACATGGGCAAAAAGTCTTCTTTGGGCCAGAACATTTAAATGCAAGGGATCAAACTAGAAGAGATTATCTGAAGGATTATCTCTGCTAAAAGGGCAAATTTGTGCTAACATCATTGCTGGATGAAAGACAACACATATTTCAATAAAAAGCATATTTTGTGTGTGGTAGAACATGTGTCTGCTAAGAACAATTCCTTTATCTTTGCTTGTTGGTGTTGACATAAATTCGGCACCCAAAGCAATGTACCAAGATGGCTATACAAAACAGAGAGGGTTCACCAGTTTCTTTCCAGTTGATTAAAAGGCTGAGGTTCTAAAATACTCTGTAGTGCCATCCTAGGATATATAATTAGCCAAAAGAAAAACAAAGTATGGTTTAAGTTCTTCAATAAAGTCATTAAGTAACATTAGCCATGAGGGAAGTAATTTTCTGACATCAAAGAATGAAAATATGAACCTAATGAAAGACGAGACTGGACACCAAATGGTCAGTTATCCATTTTGGATTCTCAAGACATTGCTGAGGTCCAAAATCAGTGAAAATGGCAAAATGTACCACTGAATGACCATGTTGTCCTTCCAGGATGGAGATATGGCAATTAAGCCATCAAATCATAATAGGAGCCCCTACTTTGTAGTACTTAATGATTTACAAAATAATTATTATTATTGTCCTCATTTTAAATGTGAGGAAACAGAGATTCAGAAAACTTAGGGGAGGGGTGGCTACATGGCACAGTGAAAAGAGCACCAGCCCTTGAGTCAGGAGAACTGAGTTCAAATCCAGCTTCAGACACTTAACACAAAACTAGCCGTGTGACTTTGGGCAAGTTGCTTAACCACAATTGCCCTCCAAAAAAAAAAGAGAAAGAAAACTTAGGGGATTGACAAGCATGCTGCTAATAAGGGGAAAAATGAAACCTCAAATCCTTTATTTTTTGGGTAAATTCATGTCTAATATTCTTCCTACCACACCATATGCCAAGTTGTTTTATCTAGTAGTGATGAGAAGAGGAGAGACCATTGGCCTTGGAAGTGGGAAATCTGGACTTACTCAGGGCTCTGCTATTGATAAGCTGTGTCCCTGGGCTAGTCATTTCCCTAAGCCTTAATTTCATCATCTGTAAAACAGGGGGACTAATATTTTCAACTACAAAATAGTTGTGAGGATCAAGGGACATACGTGTAAAAAACACTTTAGAAATATGAAGCTGCTGTTCTTGCTGTTGTTGGTCCTTCTCCAAGAGAGACAATGACATCAGGAAGGCGATGTCATGAATTCCAAGTGAATCGGATTTAAGTGAGGCAGGGCCAGGCAAAGTCACCAGCCTCACTTTCTCCTCCAGAGTCATCAGAGTTCAGTGGCAAGACATAGGTCAAGGGGACTGGTGATGAGCCTTGATGCAGAGGGAGACTTTGGCCTTTTTAAGCTGAGGTCTTTCATAGGTCTCAGTTTGTCTGAGGTAACACCCATTCATTGATTAAGGTCAGATAAGAAATGAGGAAAAAGATGGCCCAGTTCACCTTCATGAAAGAATCAGTCTCAGAGTTTTGGGACAGACCAGGAAGAACTTCTATTTACACTCACTTTGACCATCAAAATCCCAAACAATGAACTGGAACTATGAAGTATTATAAACACATAATCAAGGTTTCCTGATCCTCTCCCCCTACTGATGTCTCCTCCCATACGAATCCTGTATGTGCTTGTATGTGTATATGTATGCTGTCTCCCTCAAAAACTATAAGTTTTTTGACAGCATGGACTGTATCACTTATGTAGTTGAATCTATAGGACCTAATTCTGTGCCTGGTACAATGAAGGCACTTAATAAATGCCTGTTCAGGGTGAATAGGTGGCACAGTGAACAGAGTACCGGCTCTGCAGTCAGTAGGACCTGAGTCCAAATCTAGCCCCAGACATTTAACACTTACTAGCTATGTGACCTTGGGCAGGTCACTTAACCCCAATTGCTCCGCCTTCTTTCCTCCAAAACACACACACACACACACACACACACACACACACACACACAATGCTTGTTCAATAAGTATGTTTGATCCATCCATACCCTGTCATGTTGTTTCCCATGCTGTTGCCCAGCCAATGGTGATAGATAGATAAATGGATAATCAGGGTAAGGGGAGAACACAGTGATTAGGAAAGCACAGCTCACTGTCCTTGGAAGTGGGAGATCAAGACTTTACTCTGGGCTCTGCTACTGATAAGCTGTGTTCCTTGGCCAGCCATTTCCCAAAACCTTCATTTCATCTGTGAAACCGGTACTAACTAATACAGGGTGAGGTAGGCAATCTTTAGAGCCCTGAAATAAAGGATCAAGTATCTAGTGGATATTAGGGACCTCATTTTCCTAGACAGAGGGGGATTTTTAAAATGACATCTTTGTTTTCATATCTAAATATATCTCTGTCTCCTCCTGTACCTAGGGAGCCCATCATTTTCATAGAGAATAGTCCTTAGGCATTATCATGACCAGTCTCTTAGTTTTACAGATAAAGAAACTAGGACCTACAAAGGACTTGTCTAGGGTCATAGATACTGTAAGATCTTGAAGGAGGATTCAGGTCTTTACATATTCTAACCCAGAGGAGTCAAACTCCTGGCTAGCAACATTCCCATGTACAGGCTGAAGCTGATTAAAGTGTAATTGGGAAAATGTTCAACAAAACAAATGACTACAAAATAATTGGGAAATGTTCAGCAAAATAAATAGGACTACAATATAATTAGGAAATGTTCAGCAAAATAAGTCAAAGTACAATCCAATACATGGAATGTTCTTTTGTAATTTTTTAAGCTAATGTGGGTCCCACAGTGACCCATTTCTGTTTGAGCTTTGACTGTTTCTACTTTTTCAATCAATTCATTAGTGATTTCTTTTATTTTCTTTTTAAACCATCTAAAGCCTAGAAGAGAAAGGGGCTGCTACCCAGAGGAGTGGTCAAAGTCCATCACTAGAGCTCTTCAAGCCAAAGTTGGTTGAAGATACTATAGATAATGGTGAATTCATGATTTGAGGCATTTCCAACAATATTTCTGTGATTCTAGGAACTTACAGATTATAAAGAGGCTTTCAAGTAGTAGCTAGCTCTCATTTCAGCAGAAGGAAAAATCATTCCCTAACCAGGAAAAGCAAGACATTTAAAACAAGCAAATGTTTAAACAAGAAAGAAGATGTACATTAAGTTTTCTCTTCTCTCAGAAAGTGGTGAAAATATCTTTTAGATTTTGCTAGATCCTCTTCCTTCATTCAAGGGGAAATCTATGTTCCTTGATGCATGTAGGCATGCTATTAAATAATTTGTAGAAAGGGCTCCACCTCAGGGCAGCAGATGCAAATTAAGTTGAGTGGCCCAGGTTCAAGAACACCAATTGTTAGCTTAATTAGCTCATGAAAAAAGGTTAGATGAAGAGCTCTGAAAAACTAATTTGGAATAATAACGATAATAAATTTCAAAAGGAAGAAAACTTCACTTTACATCTTTTTTGGGAAAAAAAATTTAAATCACAAGTACTGCCTTATAAACTTTTTGAATACTCCAAAGGGATTAGTAATAAATCAACACTACTAGAAATGGAATTGTAAAGAGCCCTGTTACAATAATTAATCATACTGTTTCTACCAGCCCTGGTTATATAAGACTGATCCCCTGAATCTTTCTGGATACTGCTTTTTGAAGGCTCACATGTAGGTGACATATGAGAAGAAAGGAATGATACTTTCAGTGCTACAGAGACCTAAATGCCCATGGGCTGCTCTTACCTGCCTCAGTCTGAGAATCTCTACTAGTCCTTGTTCCTCTGGTGGATGCCAAACAGAACCTCAATGGACACTGCTTCATGGCTTGGATGTAGATACCATCTCAACCATCTTTAGGTTTAGCTGATGACCTATTAATGCACTTTCAGAAATAACTGGAGGCCACACCCATGAATTCCAGCTCTGGGGCCTACTATCGCCTGAGCAGGATCCCAGCTAGAGGTACCAACTCTTCATTTCTCTGCCCAACTCACCTAGACAGCTAGACTCCCCTCTTGAGCCTCATATTGTTCATGTCCAGTATAGTCAAATGTTTCTACTGCAAGATATCATTGTCATTAGAGATAAGGAAGAAGAAAGAAATCATCTCCTCTCTAGCTGCACACTCTAAGGAGCACAAGAGAGAAGGCAGAGGATGAGGTCTCAAGAGCTGGGCACTTCTTCCACACCTAACTCTGCTCAGCTAACTCCATGGTTCAAGTACTAGCCAAGTAGGCTTCCATGTTTTGAAACTCACACTACCTCTTATTCAGGTGGAGAGTAGATAAAATGGTAGCAAGTTCACTGCTTTTGCCAATCCTCAGTCAAGTTCTCTTACACTTTCAAATATAAATGAGATACTTTACACACCCTTTATAATCTGTGCGAAGATTGTCACTCAAAATGATCACTTAAGGTCTCTCTCTGTTACTTGCTCGTCATATCTGATATTTTCATTGATCATAATAGGAACTCAAATGACCTGAAGAGCCCTCTACTATACACTTCCCTTATTTAAGCACAATGGATTTCAATGGGGTTATCAAAATGTCTATTTAAATTTTTACCCTATATATTGAATTTCCTTAACCTCAAGTGATCACCCTCAAGTGATATTTAGCCTTAGGAAAAGAGATGGAGAAGAAAAAGAAAGGAGATAGTCTATATTTCTGAACCACTCAGAGGTTCCCAATAGTGAGGTAGACATTTCCAAGCTGAAAATATACTCCTAGAAGCCCAGATGTCTTTCATTGTCATAATTTTCCAAGACATTCAACACACTTCAGCTTATAAAAAAAGAGTATAAATAATGATTCTGCCTTCCTGGCAACAATAAAAAATAAAAAAAGAAGTTTAATAACTTTATTTAAGAACTAGCAATAACATTGTGGTTTCATCATTCACTAATTACATATTCTGGAATGGCAATAAGCAAGGAGGAAGTCCTGGCAGATGGACAGAAATCCCAGTTCCGTCATCTTAATCTAATGAGCTTTGCATACCAATTGCCTTCATGGAATGTCAAACAGGTCTCTTTTTTTTTTTATCCCCCAGAGTTCTCCATGGCAGATCTTCCTTGAAATATCAGCCTTCTGTAACTTAACTTATTTCACCCACTTCTTCCCCGATTATCTCATTCCCTATGAAAAAGTCATTTTCAGCTAAAAATAAATACATTTCCTCCACTGGTTACTCATAATTTTGGCACAAGAAGTGCCATAGTACAGGAAGAAGCAAAGACGTATGTTGCTTCTTCTGAACTGAGAGATTTAAAGTCGTCCTCCATCATTCATGGCTCCAAGTAAAGAAAAAACACCTAGATGGGAAGGAACTTCCTTTGGTTCAATGGGATGACCAAGTTGGCATTGAACACGTCAAAAACTGAACTCACCAGTTTTTGCCCTGAAATTGCCTTACATTCTTCATTTCTTTACCAATAGTTACCTTCGGTGACCCACGGTCACAGAATTTTGAATACATTTTTTAACTTTCTTTATCTTTTTCACTATTTCTGCTATCGGTATCCTTTGCTTACTAATGCTTTGTGTGACTAGGGCAGGTTCCCTCCTATCTTGAGGTATCACTGGTGTATTAATGTCTGCCTACAGAATTAAAGTTAAGATACTATGTGGGATTGGGTTAATTTATTGGTTAACAAATAGTAGAATGATAGTGTAACCCCTGCTTGTGGAAATTCCCTTCCCAAGTAGAAGGAACATTTCTATAAAGGGTGGCATGTTTGTAGCACTCTTGGGCTATATGCCCCCTACTCAACATTCACAGGTTTGTAGGTGAACAGAGGATGGGGAGTCAGGGAACTGGCTACTCCCAGGTTTACTTTATGGGTCCCTACTACATCTCATGGCATCACCTCCCCAATGTCACAGTCCCCTTTGAAAACAACAGACAAATGGCAGCAGCAAGCAAAAACTATAGCTTCTGAGAACCCATCAGGAGCTTATTTTAGCAGTCAACCAGCAAACACTGTTACTGACACGGCAGAGCAAGAATCATAGTTATGCAACATTGCCTTAAGAGATGGGGGGCAAATACTAACAATCACATACAGTGTGAATAGGAAGAATGGGCATGCATTTAAAATGCGTATTAGAAGTAGAAAGGCTCCTTCATTCCTTTCTGCATCCTACTCCTAACTCTCTAGACTTCTTTCTCAACCACATCCCAGGAGCCTTCTCACCCTTCCACACCATGCTCCAGCAGCCTTGTCATCCTGAATGATCCCTCCATCCCTCCAGTGTCCTCATGCACCCATGGCACCTTACTCTGATTGGTCATTTCCTCTCGTAACTCCATTTTAAAGAAGGCCCCTCAGTCCAGCCCTATTCACTCTTTCTTTCCTCGCTGGTTCCTGTCCTTTATCTCCACATTCCTTTCTTCATCATCTCCCCCTCCCCCGACTTTTCAGCTTCCTCTTTTGAGTTGTCCTCACCTACTAGGATATAAGTTCCTAAACGGCAGGAATTATCTTTATCATAGCTTCTCTTTTATCCCCAGCACTTAAACAGTACCTGGCATATTGTAAAGGCTTAATACATGCTTTTTAAAAGTATATTAATTAGACTTAGGCAGGGAATTTGTGTAGTGAAGGCAATACACACCTTGGGTACCACAGGGTCCTGATATCCTTTCATTAGGATGTCCCCCAAAATGTGCCATCCTCAATGATCCAGTCACTCACATACTCTCTCTGATACTTCTCTTTTCCAGGGCTCCACTCCCCAATGTCAGGGATGATTCTCTTTTGAATTCATAACTGGCTCTTTTCTCTGTTGCTTTCTCTGACTCTTGAGTCCATCTCTCTGCCCCCTGATGGATGTGATTGATGAGTAGTTACATAGTATGATGCTATACTGAGGGGAAGGGGAGAGAAACCCTGCCTCCCTCCCATTACTGCTCCTTTCTCGTTGCTATGGTTTGGTTATTCCAGTCATGTCCAACCCTTCATGACTCCATTTGGAGTTTTCTTGGCAAAGTTACTGGAGAGGCTTATCATTTTCTTCTCCAGCTCATTTTACAGATGAAGAAACTAAGACTAACAGAGTTGAGTGACTTGCCCAGGGTGATGCTGCTAGTAAGTGTCTGAGGCCAGATTTGAACTTGGAAAGATGAGTCTTCCTGACTCCAGAGCCAGTACTCTATCCATTGTACTACTTAGCTGCCCTTACTGCTCTTCAGAAAAGAGAATCTCCAAAGCTACCTCCCACCTGACTCACTCTCAGGGATGGTAACCTTTCTTTCTGTCTGTCTTTCTTTTTTTTTTAAGAGTCACCATGCATGTGGTTAATCCTTAGCCCATCTATGACAAGCTGCTCTTCCAATTTCATCAAGGAAACTTTTTACTTTATAAAAAGCTAATAGGTCATAAAGATATCTTTGTACTTTATTTAACATATAAATACCACTATGATTATATCAACTAGGTCAGAGTAAGGGAAGCCAGTTCTGCCCCTCCTGCTGGACTCCCCTTCCCCTCCCCCATATACATATGCGCATTACAAACTGAAAACCTTTCTGCTGTACATTGAGGTAATAGTTCTCTTTAAAGAATATTATAACAGACTTAGCCTCCCCTTAGCTCTAACAGTAGCCCCTTTAAGGTTATCCTGAGCATAATTTTGTACAATATAAGCCTTTCAAACAGAAAATAGCTACCTGTGTGGAAAGTTGTTCAGGCTGCTGAATTCAAGCCAAAGCTCCAAAGACTATTCAAAAAGACTGTCCATTGCCATGTTGCACAAGGAATGAGGGAATGACCACGTCTCCAGCCTCTGAAATTAACTTGTTGAACACAGGAATATTTCTAGTTTTCAACTACATCCTGCCAATTCCTCTTCTGTGAAGTCTCTGACAGTGAGACCTTCTCCCTTATTTTGGGTCTCTAGCCTTCAATGCCTTATTATGAAATACACCAACAGCCTTTTTGCCTACCTTTCTATTCCTGTTTGCTTTAGTTTTCACAGGAATCTAATGGATATCTTGAAAAATCTTTTTAAAAATTTTTAAATTTCCACAATACTATCTAAATTACTTTATTTGTTCAGTACCACACTAACCTTCCAAAAAATACTTTAGAGAGCTTTAAAAAATAGCAATGAACATCTAGATGAAGAAAAGGTCAAGATTCATAAGGAAAATAATAAAAAAAAAGGTAGTAAGCAAAGGGGGGTGTCTAACAACACCTGATGTTAAATTATACTACAAAGCAATAATCTTCAAAATGACTTGGTAATGGCTAAACAAATTAGAATAGCTGATCAGTGAGACACATTAGGTATACAACATATAGAAGAAAATGAACCTAGCAGTGGTCTTCAATCCACCATCATAACTATTGGGGTGAGGACTCACAATTCAACAAAAAATGCTAGGAAAACTGGAAAGTAGTTTGGCAGAAATTAACTTTAGACCAGAATTTCATACTCTGTACCACAATAAATGCCCAATATGCACATATGATCTAATCATAAAAGGTCACAACACATATAAATTAGAGGACCGAGGAAGAAAACATTTTAAGCTATGGACAGGTAAAGAGTTCATGACTAATAATTAATGTCTGGCACACAGCAGGCACTTAATGAATGTCAGCTGACCAACCAGACAGGAGGATCATAGAAAAACATATGAACAACTTTCATTATGTAAAATCTAAAGGCTTTGTACAAAAAAATAAATGCAGTTAGATAAGAAGAGAAACAGTTAACTGAAAGAGAAATCCTTACATTAAGTTTGCTGGTAAAGGTGCAGTATCCAAGAGAAACAAGGTGGAAATGAAAGAACTGATTCAAATGTGTAAGAATAACAGCACTTCCCATATATACATATGTACATACACACATACATAGAGTTTAAGGATAGAAAAAGACAATTCTCAAAGGAAGATAGCCAAGCTAAGATATGAATATTTAAAACCACTAATAATGAGATAAATGCGAATTAAAACTGAGTTTCCACCTGACACATAAAATTTATAAAGATAAAAAAAGAGGAAAGACAACTGTTGGAGTAACTGTGGGAAGACAGAGGCACACGGCTGCAATGTTGGCAGAGTTCTGAATGGGTCTAGTCATTCTAGAAAGTAATTTGGATTGTCACTAATACCCTTTGACTGAGTGATGGCACTACTAAACCTATATGCCAAAGGAATCAAAGAAAGAGGGGAGGGGAGAATCATGGGAACAAAAACATTTATAGCTGCTCTTTTTGTTTTAACAAAGATTTAGAAAAAGGGGTGTCAGCTAAGTGGTGCAGGAGATAGAGAGCTAGGTCTGGAGTCAGAAAGACTCCTCCTTATGGGTTCAAATCTAGGCCACAGACACTCACTAGCTGTGTGGTCCTGGGCAACTCACTTAACCCTGTATGCCTTAGTTTCCTCATCTGTAAAATGAGCTGGAGAAAGGAAATGGCAGACCAATCCAGTACCTTTGTCAAGAAAACTCCAATGGGTTCAACAGAAAAGACAAAACAACAACAAAACAAACACAAAGGGGATGCCCATTAATGGTGGAATAACTGGATAAATTACAAGATGGAAGCACAATCACACCATAAGACATGACTAAAGGGATGGTGTTAGAGAGACCTGAGAAGACCTGATCAAATGACAAACAGTTCAGGAAACGGAACTGTAAAGAACAACATGTACAGTAACACCAACCCTGTCAGGAAAAGCCAACTTTGAAAGATTTAACAAAACTTAACATGTCATGAACAATCACGAATCCCCACAGATGATGATGAAGCATTACACCCCTCCCTTGACAGAGAGATCATGGACTCAAGATGCAAAAAAAAGACCTACTTTTTTTAATGTGACTAAAGCAGGATTTTATTGTATTTTATTTTGCTTGGCTAAGCTTATTTGTGATAAGGATCAGGCTTCTACTTTTTAATCGGGGGAAGAGATTTGGGAAACAGGGAAGGGAGCTAGGAATAGTGTTCCTAAAAATAAGAAGAAAGAAAAGGAGGGTCACTGAAACATTTTTTAATTCACAGAAAAGAACAAATACAGAAATAAATAATCAAATTGGACAGTTTGGAAAGTAAGATGAATTTATATACTAAAAAACAACAAAAAATTGCAGGTGATCAGTATTATTAACCACTCCATAAAGAAATTTTGTGTGTGTCCTCTTTTTCTATGGAAATACTTTTTGGCATTCAGTAAATTTAGATTTTTTTTTAAAAATGTAGCTAATATAAAAACAAAAGATAGCAATGAAATTTATTATTTTTTAAAATGTTGATATCACAAGTCAAGATACTATAGTAATTTGATGAAAATAGAACAAATTGAGTTTCTAATGAAAGACCCTCATTTTGGATGTTAAGCTTCTCTTTACGTATTTTCCTATCAGAGGTACTTTTTTTTAGTATGAAATGCATGTTAAAACCCTCAGATCTTTTTCATATGAAAAGCTTTCTAACTACATTTCTCCCATTTCATATCATAGGAACTGAAAACTGGTGAAAAAGTTCCAGTCATTGTTGTTAGATTTCATTTTATTAGAGTCTGTCCACTGGGTTGAGATATTTTAGGATCCTGATTCTGTCATTCAATATTTTAACTATCCCTCCCATTTCTATCTCATCATCTGCAAGTTTGATGCCAGTTATTCTGTTAATCAATCTATCCCTGAGTGTCCCATCATCCCCTAACACCAATATATAAATTTGAGAGCCAAGTGATTTCATTGGGGACTTGGTCCCACCTCTCTTCAATTCATCATACAAACAACTGTCAAAGTGTTTTTTCCTAAAGCAAAAATCTCACAATGTTACTTCTCTTTTCAATAAACTCCAGTGGCTTTCTCTTCTAGGATCAAATGCATTTTCCCTTCCTTCTGTACTCTATGGTTCAACCAAGCTGGTCCTGCATTTGTTCACACAAAATACTCCATCTCTCATATTTGCTTCTGTGAAGGGGCTGTCCTTAATTTTTAGAAGACACTTTCCCCTTAGATTTGCTTTCAGAGCCTGCTGTTTTGCTCAAAATTCTGCTCAAACATCACCTTCTACATGACATCTCTTCTGATTCCCCTAAAGACTAGTACCCTCCCATCTTCCCCCCCAAAATGTTACATTGCATTTATTTTTTATTCATATTTAATGGCGAAGGGCATATGGTCTATCCAACTTGCTCATCGTAGAATGAGTTAGGGATGATACAACAAGTTATTGGTACCTAGGACAGCATTACGATTAAAGAGTTTCATCAAAGAAAGTTGGCTGTTAGCCAAGAATGGTCTGTTCGGCATATTTTAAAAGAAAAGAAAATGCCCTCTTTTTCTCTTCCTCCTTTCTCTATACCATGGCATGGAAACTCTCTGTGGCATTTCTAGGGATCACGACCCCAACAGCTATGATATCAGGCATATGTGTTACACAACAATCATAAGCCCCCCAGACTTGAGCATCTCTTTTCCTGAGAATAAATGACCAACCAGCAATCCTGAGATGGGTGTTCCCAGCCTTGGAGGCAATTTTGTAAGTTCTAGATATTGGGAGCTTCTGGTTCTCTCAACCAGAGACATTTGGCAGCAGGAAGAATTTTCAGATGCTACTACACTCTCTTTTCAGAAATGACCCCAAAGAGGAGGATAAGCCAAAGTCAGGCCCCTGAACACAGGAAAGCCAAGGTGGAGGTGAAATGGTGATTCAGGCATCCTACAGAAACGTTTCACATATTTCATCAACCTCCTGGGATAGTATAATAGGAGTTATGGATTAAGTCTTTGTCAGTGTGTGCTTGTAATTCTTTTGTGTTTATGCCTGTCTTTTGTGTGGAGAAAATAAATACACCTCCTATGCCTGATGGACATTGGTGACCGGGTACTCCTTTTTAAGAGACCCTAGACTTGATCCAAATGTAAATTTTAAGTGATTTTCCCAAGATCTCCATGGTGGAAGCTTAAAAAGTCAAAGACAATGAGAAGAGTCTGCCCCCTTTCTTTAGGGGCTGATATCCCCCAGTGCTGAACCCAGTATTCACCATAGTCCAAGGCAGCTAGGGAGTACAATGGATAGAGTGCTGGGTCTGGAATTAAGAACACCTGAGTTTAAACCCAGCCTCAGACACACACTCACCAGCTGTATGAGCCTGGACAAGTTCCTTAGCCTCTGCTTGCCTCAGTTCCCTAATCTGTAAAATGGGGATCATAACAGCACTTAAACTCCTAGGGTTGTTGAGATAATAACTACATAGTGCTTAGCTCACATAGGAAGTGCTATATGAACACTAGCTAATATTGTTGTTAGCATTGCTTAACCCATGCCTCAGTTTCCTCAAAAGTAAAATGGGGATTATAGTAGTACCTACTTCAAAGCGTTGTTCTGAGAATCGACTGAGATGATATTTGTATTAGCACAGTGCCTGGTACATGGTAGGTGCTTAATAAATGTTTGTTTCCTTCCCTTTTCCAAGGTCAAGGAGCCCTATAGTCACATAAGGGGTGCCCAGCCCCTAGGTCCAATGGGAGCTGCCATTACTAGTATTTATTTGGGTGCATGTTGATAGAATGTAAACTCCTTGAGAGAGGAATGTTTTACATTTTGTCTTTGTACTCAGAGCATTTCAAAAAGTGTTATTAACTGATCGATTGATTTCATGACTTGTCTACAAATTATACGCACATACTTGTTAATTGTCTTAATTGGTATGACCCTAGCTCTCCAAATAGTAACACTGTGGGGTAGCTGACAAAGGACAACCTTGGAGTTACTAAGACCTGGGT
Organism: Pseudocheirus occidentalis; assembly: GCA_028646575.1. NCBI lineage: Eukaryota > Metazoa > Chordata > Mammalia > Diprotodontia > Pseudocheiridae > Pseudocheirus > Pseudocheirus occidentalis. The sequence continues at coordinate 13,419,364 of CM053601.1, forward strand.
CCAGGTTCTGCTTCTGATCCATTCTAGACAAGCTGATCCTCTCAGTGTCAGGCGACTCTGAGACTAGAAATGATCAAAGATTGATATTCTTCACTAATGGATGAAGTTTCTACTTTGGGAGTTCCCTAAATGGAAGAAATTGAGTGTCAGAACATACTCAAAGTTGCAATAAACTACACACCTGGACTTAATTGAATATAGAGGAAATAAAGGCAAATCAAGCCCTACGGAAAATTCCATTGGCAGTAGCATGTAGGATGGACTGGAGTGAGGCTTGAGGCAAGAAGATCAATTCAGAAGGTGTTGCAATAATTCAGGTGAGAGGTGATAAGGGCCTGAACTACAGATGGCAGCTGAGAACGAGGAGAAAGGGTTGGACATGACCTGTGGTAGAGGGAGCAAGACCAAGATCTGGCAACTGAATGAATGTGGGGCTGAGGGAGAGTGAGCAGACAAGAAGGCTACAAAGCTGGGAGACTAGAAGGTCTGGTGGGGACTTTGGCAGAAATAGTGAAGTAGAGAAAAGGGGAATGTTTCAGGGGAAAGATGATATATTCACTTTCA
>CM053601.1:13420427-13439566 GCA_028646575.1 Pseudocheirus occidentalis
CTAGCTAGCTAGATGAGGGTTTCGAAAAGACATATTTGCCAGTTAACACTGGCAATTGTGGCCATAGCATTTCCTGTTGAGTAAATTCAATGCATTGTCAGTTATCACGGTTTATCGTCTATATCCTGTGATAGGAAGGTAATATTTTCTAATGTATGATGGAGGAAAAATCAAGAAGAATTTTACGTTGCTTCTACATCAACCCCAGCAATGGCAGTCAGGAATGAGAGAGGAGTGACATATTAATATTTGGATATAGAAAGGAGGGGCAGAGAAAGACAGAGAAACAGAGACAGACAGAGCAGAGAAAGAGGGGGGGGGAGAGAAGGCAAAGGACAAAAACAGACAAAGACAAAGAAGGGAGTCATGAAAACCCAGAGAGGAGAGAGTATTTAGCAGGTACAAAGTGCTACAGAGAGAACAAGGATGAGGGATGAGAAAAGACAATGACAGACGTGGTTGCTTCCAGTCCTATGTAAGCCCATCCCTCTAACTCAGTGATTCTCAACCTGTGGGTCACGATCCCTTTAAGGGTTGAACAGGGTCACCTAAGACCATCAGAAAATACATATTTCTGATGGTCTTAGGAACCGAGACACTGCTCCTCTATCCGTTTCCAGGTAGGTCCGCCCACATGCAGATACGTCCACATATGAGTATTAAAGGGTCAAGGTTGAGAACCACTGCTTTAACTCATTTGTTCAGAGCCCTGCTGATTCTCTTTTCTCATTGCTTGACTTATTGTTGAACAAATAATGTTAGGTGTTCATTGCTGTTCCCTCTAACAATAATGTCTGTTTTTTTTTCTTATAGACCATGCTACATGAAAAATGGCACCTTAAGCAACCAGGAGAAGCAGATAGAAAGGTCCTGTGATTAACCTCCTCAAGAAAGGGAAAAGCAGAGTCAGCAAAGTGACAGGTTACCCACGTGATTACATCTCACTTTCCTCAAAAGAAATTCAGCTCTTAAAGTTGTCTCCATAAGTCACTAAAAAGGGCATAAATGCCACCAAACAAATATGTCAGCAATTAGCTGGAAAAAATCAGTTTGATATGTAATGATAAAATATTAAACTAGACGCCTTCACTTTGCATAATGCCTGAAACCAATTCTGTGTGGAGAGAGAGGATAGAATGAAGAGGTTGGGATGAGGTTAAAAGCTAACCACCATTAAGGCAGCGAGTTTTAAGGGACTCTTATTCAAGAAGACAAACAAGCAAACAATGTGTCCAGGATTCATGTTATGAACCAGGAAAGGAAATGCCATTAAGAATGCTAAGCTGCTTGGTATTAATATCAGTTTAACGAAGCTATCTCTACTTTCACACAAAGTGGAGGGAGTTATTTACTTTCTGAGATGCCTTTGAAAATAGACAATTTTCTTTTTTTTAAAGTGGTGATAAATGAAAAGCAAACCAGCTATATTTGAAGGTAATGGCTATCTCAATCTTTTCTTTCATACTCTTTTTCCCACAGGAAGGAAAAGATTAAAGGGAGGTTTCCTTTAAGCAGTACAAAGGGGCCCTACTCTGACCCCAATCTCATATGGAAGGCTTTCTGGGGAATAATGCCACAAAGACTGTGAAAGCCCAAGTAAAGCCCCAACTGAGCATTTTAGAGAGGCTGCATTCAGAGTTCCCCATTGACTGGCCCAGCCGCTCCTAGGGAATTCAAAATAATTCACTGCCAACCATAATACTGAATTAACAACCGAGATGCAAAGAGGTGGTCAAGCTACTTGGCGTCTATTTAGCGTTTTGCTGAAATGTGAAGGGGGTTAATCTTCTACCAGGCCAGTTGTATGCTTTCACAAAGGAAATGGGGAAGTAGTCACAAACCTTTCCAAGACATGGTGCAAAACTCTTGACTTCTCCTTAATGACAAAGATTCTCTTGAAAGTTTTCAGACTTTAGTCTTTTTTATTTCAATGAAGGAATAATGATGTCATAGCTTCCAGAGTACATAGCTTCCCAACATAATGATAGTGTCCTCTAGACCAGCATCCAGAAGTTAAGCTCTAGAATTTGGATGGTCTCTATTCTCTTCCCATAGCTTTTAAATACACTTATCAAAATGAGTCAGATCATGTGATGCAAAATGGCAAACTCTAAAGTCTTTTTTAAAAATAAATTATACACCAGATAGTCTGAATCCATAAGAAGACACAAGGTTGAAAACCTCAAGGGGAAAATAGATTAGATAGACAGACAGACAGACAGACAGACAGATAGATAGATAGATAGATAGATAGATAGATAGATAATAGATTCCTCACTGGTTATCATACTGTCCACATCAAGTATTAATCACATCCCTTCTCTGATCTTCCTTCCCCTCCTATAGATAGATAGATAGATAGACAGACAGACAGATAGAGACAGACAGACAGACAAATAGACAGATAGACAGATAGATAGATAGAGAGAGAGAGAGATAAAATAAACAATAAAAATATCAAGAAAAATTCAGAGAACTGTGATAGTAAGAAGCCACACCAACTGTCGCCACCACTCATCTGATATAAGCAACCTCACAGGTTGGTGCTTTAAGGATGGACCATGGGAATCATTGCCAGACCCCACTCTCACAGCAACTTAGAGATTTGACCTGAGCCTGTCTACCACTACTCTTTAGCCCACAAAAAGTAGCAGAGACTGATTCTGCCCAGCCACATGATAGAAGGGAAGAACATTTATAGATGGGGAAACAGAAGACGCAAAGCCTAGTGGAGAAAGTGGAGAAAGCTTTTCTTCCCCAGAGAAAGAGGGCTATAATGATGCCCAGCTGGGGATCAGTACTCTGCCCACAAAGTTTACTCTGAGTAAGGACAACTGCAGAGTCCCACATATCCCAACTTGAGGATACCTGTCCTGGGAGACGAGAGGGTTCTGTGTATCAAGAAAAAAGATGGAATTGAAGTGGGTAAAGGGAAACCAGAGACTGCTGGATAAGAAGTTAAGCTCAGTGGCCTAAAGGCTGTAGATTCTATTCTCCTTTCTTTTAAAAAACATAAGGGCGTTTTCCATTCTCCGGTCCTATGCCAACTACCTTTTTTATTTTCCACCCTCTTTCAAACATCTCAGAGTGGCTGGGCAATAACATCTGCCAGGATTTCTTTTTCATACATGAGAATGTAGTTCGTCTAGGCCAGTGACTTGAATCCTAGTGACTCTAGGAGCTTGTTTATCATTCCCTTTATTTATTTTGGATATTGATTTCATATTACTCGGGTTTTTCCTTCCCCCAGCAACAAACATCACCTGTGATTTCAATGTATCATTGCCTTTCCCCATCCCTGAGAAGACGAATAAAAAGGGAGACCGATTATGAAAAACTAAGCAACACATCAAAAAGAAAAAAGCCCTCACAATATATTATAGTATCCCCCAGGGGAAGTGACTGCTTGAACCTCATCTTTGGGGAGCAGCTCAGTTTCCATAATTTCACAGCATTTCTGTTCTCTCCATTTACACTGTTATAGTTATTGTACATGTCATGCTCCTGATTCTCCTTACTTCATTTTACAGCAGTTAAATAAATCCTATGTTTCCCTGTCTTCATCACAGGCATTATTTCTATAGTACAGTAATAGTTCACCAAATTCCAATATCACAGTTAGTTTGCTTTGGTTTCCAGCTTTTACTACGACAAACAGGGCTACTATAAATAAATATTTTGGTGTATATGAGATCTTTCTTTTCATCACTGACATCCTTAAAAAACATATGCCTAAAAGAAAAACCTCTGAGTGAAAAGTTAGGAGCATTTTGATCATTTTCTTCCCATAATTCCAAGCTGCTTCCCAGAATGATGGGCCCCAATTTTATATCTTCACTCACAACACATTGTTGCTCCGTATCTTTCCATAACCTCCCTGGTACTGTTTAAATCTTTTGTATATCTGTCCATTTGCAGATGTGAAGTGAAACAATTTATTTTTATTTATGTTATTATCAGTGATTTAGGGTATTCTTTATTATAACCCTCAATAGTTCAGAAGTCTTCTTCTGAGAACTATTTGTTCGTAGATTTTTCTTACTTTTCCCATCCTATGAAGAAAAACTTTTAAGACCTTATATATTTATTAAGACCTTTTATATACTATATTTAGTTGCCTACATATCTTGAGTATCAAACCCTTATCCTGCTGTGCACTTTTGTTCAATTCTTCAGTACCAAGGTTTTCCTTGTCAGAGAAAAAAACAAACAAAATAAGAACTTAGCAGCTTTGACTCTTCCTTGTCTTCCTCACTGGTTACCATCCTGTTCACATCAAATATGAATCACATCCCTTCTCTGATCTTCCTTCCTCTCTTATGGATTAAAAAAATATCTGTCTCTATGTAATAAGAACAACAAAAGAATACCAAACAAAAGAAAAATATGTATAATGAGAGGAGATAGGGACAGACAAAATAGGGTAAGAAGCCTCATCTGGCAGCAGCAAAAGAGACAGCTGCCCCTCAATGGCCCAGCCTGAGGAGAATAGGGTTCCCGTTTGGACACGGGATAAATTAGCCTTCATCTACATTGTGGTGGCTTTTGTGAACTCTTTCACCAATGGAATCCTCTCTTCTATTCATACCTACTCCATCCTGCCCAAAAGTTCTAGGGCTTACTACCTGACTTTAGTTATTAGTTCTATAACCCACCCCATGGTTTCCTTCCTGACTATGTTCCTACCTGAAATGCTTCTCCAATGGCTGGGAGTTACCACACAGATATCCACTGGTTTTAAAGCCTCCTATGAGGGCATGGCTGTCCAGAGTCCCTCCCCTCTGCTGAAGGGCTCCTGCTGGGGAGAAGTCATCATCGTTGCCTCTTGAGTGATTTATGGTGGGGTCATCAGCTATATCAAGGTGATGACTGGAGTGTAGTTGCACAAGGTAGGCCAGAGAGCCCTCCTGTGGTGTGGTGCAACAGTACAGCTGAGCTCTGCATTTGGAGCAACACTCATGTTCCCTCTGGTCAACATGTTGCACCTTTGTAAGTCCTCTGAAGAAATCGCCCAGTGTCCCAGCTGAGCATGCCCCAGGACAACTTTTCTGGACTTAAGAGCCAGGAGAGTCAATCACATCCCCACACAAATTTCCCTCAGACACTGACACAGACATTTCCAACTCTACTTTCCCTACCCTGTCTTCCCCTCAGCAATGTTAAAGCTTCCACAATATGAGCCATCAGGGAAGACTCCACTCCCATCTCCAAGAGTCACAGCCACCAATTCCACTATTAAGTAGTCAGTCAGAACCTTGTTCAGTGTTTTTAGAAATCACTGTTATTGGCATTTGTGTGCATGTTCTACCTCTGGGGGAAAGTAGGCTAGTCCACAGTCTAAGCTGATTGTGGGCTAGTCTACTATTAATGGGTTAAATGACTTGCCCAGGGTTATTCAGCCAGTATGTGATGCAGACGAGACTTAAACCTAGGACTTCCTGCATCTAGACTTCTATTTATTACCTCACACTTTGGTATTTCAAATTAGTCAATGATCCATTGTCAAAATCAATAAAACAAGTTTTTGTACATCTAAAAAAATAGTATTGAGAACTTCTTTGAGATATGGTTGGTTCAAGGGACTTACTCAGGATGCTGACATGACTTCCTGATCACCTGAGTACAATACAACCATAAGAAGCTCCAGGATACCTCTGATGGAAAATGATGACGACTCAGTGACATCTCACTCAGCTGAATGAACTCCATCTGTCCTCAATGCTCACGTCTGATGAATCTTCTTCACCTGATATGGTTAAGTAAATCTTGGGCTCGTTGTTGAATGACCAATGAGTAGCCTTTGAATATAAACTACCAGGAGGCTGACCTAAGTCAATTCCTAGCAGCACTAATACTCTAAGTACCTGAGAGGAAACCTATATGAAAAGTGATGAATAGAAATCGCTGGCTATTCCTTTGTTCTATCTCTCCTGGTATCAGAACTGAGGTAACTTAGGAACTTCTCAGTTACTAAGACACTCTTTAAATCAGTGTTGGAGATGGAGAAGGCCAAAGTGAGCTTTCCCACCTCTTCTTGTTGCTTCAGTCAGCAAAAATCTTTGGTCCTGTTATTCTCCTTCAGTTTGAAGTTCAACTTCAGTCCAGGAGGCAAGTATGTTTGTCTGGGACAAGCAAGACTTTTAGATTCCACAAGAGAATCTGTTTTATGACCTCCATTAGCTGTTGTGGGAGGGTTCTTTCTATCTGTCTCCAGAGAGTGTGAGCTTATTTCTTTTAGGTCTAAAAGCTATTGCATATCATTTTTTAGAGGAATGAGTTCATTGTTTGTCTATCCTCACCTTCCCTGGTTATCCCTGGCTTTCTAATCTTGTGTCATATTTTTTTCTCAGCTTAATTGAAAATTTCCCATCCCCCACCCCTGCAGAGAGGCTAGATAACTTCCCACTACCACCACCATCAATGACATAACTGAAGGGTCCTTCCTTATTTTCCTCACTGGGTTTTGAAGGAAATAGGTCTGTTTAAATAAATTTCGGTAAGGCACTCTAGTATGTGTGTCATTTAGCATTCTCTTAAGATGCAACAGATATGAGAGTGCACTTTAAAGAACAGCACAGCTACATTCAAATCTTGCTTTGTTTTTGCACAATGCATGAATGAAACTGAGAAAATGCTTCCTTTATTTTTTATGTTTGAGTGTGTGCATGTGAGTAAAGCTGGAAAAATAACTTGTATGTTATCAAATATGATCTGTGGCAGGTTCCTACAACCCTTAAGACACGGTAGAAATACTTGTTACTAAATCTGGTTCTCTTCTTTATTACCTATAAGGGTATTTAATGAATTAGGATGTAGTAATGCAAACTTAACAAAGAGTCTTTGGACTCTTCATATAGTCACAACATAGATTCTCTCCTTTAAGAATTAATGAATGATGAACAGACCCAGGAAAACATTTTACACAGTAACAACAATATTATATGATTATATGGGGTGGCTAGGTGGCTCAGTCAATAGAGCACTGACCTTGGATTCAGAAGGACCTGAGTTCAAATCCAGCCTCAGATACTCTACCCCCCCCCCAAAAAAACTAGCTGTGTGACCTTGGGCAAGTCACTTAACCCCAATTGCCCTCCAAAAAATTAAAAACAAACAAACAAACAATATTACATGATGATCTGCTGTGAATAACTCGGCTATTTCCAGCACTACAGTGATCCACAACACCCCTGATGGACTTAGGATGGAAAGTGCTGGCCATCTCCGGAGAAAGAGCTGGTGGAGCCTGAGTGCAGAGCAAAGTCAGTACTGCTTTACTTTCTTAATTTTGAGATTGTATTGTTTGTGTTTTATTTCAGAAATGAATTACACAGAGGTGTGTTTTGCACGACTGCACAGGTATAACCTATGCTAACTTTCTTGCCTTCCCAATGGAGGGGGATGAGGGGGGAAAAAAATGTGGAACTCAAAATTTGAAAAAAAAAAAGTTAAAATTGTTCCTGTGTGTAATTGGGAGGGGGAAATAAAATGCTATTTTTTAAAAGAGTGAATGAATAAATGATAAAATAAGACTTTGCTAAGCACTTACTCCATGTCAAGCCCTGGGGATATATTTTTTTTAAGTCAACCATTGCTCTCAAGTTTACATTCTAATGAGGATAGACCAAACATAAGCATATTCTGAGTGGGTTGGGGGTACTTTAGACCAAAGAATTTACAGGGAGGCATTGGGAAATAGTTTGAGACACTCCTTCTAAGTGTCAAAAACTTAAAAAGTTGATTTTATCATAGTTCCAAATGGCAGTGGATGGCAAGGAGTTGTAGGGCCCCAAGACTGAAGTTCCAAGAGATAAAAGGGTTAAGTTCAAAGCTTGGTCTCTGGTTTAGGCAGAAAAAAGATAGATGGGGAAGAGGGAGCAAAGTGAACCATAGCCAGCATCTGCCTGTTTTAGGTCGGCCACAATAACTCACCAAACAAAATGATTGTAATTGTATAATAGAAAAATGGACAAAACAATTTCTGTGGGGAAGAAAAGATGTCGGTTTAAAATTAAATAGGAATTAGTTATCCCTTTATCTTCAATAAAAAATTCATATTCCTCTAAAATGTAGCAATTAGAAACTGATTTTCTAGTTAAAATCTCAGATTAATATTTAAAAGCTTTTATAAAATTATGAATACTTTCTCTCCTTATAGGAAAGGTAACCATTGATCATTTAGAGTATAAATTAAAAACCAGGCAGCACACATGAAACTGAGATTTTGAATGTAAGTGTAAAAGGGTGGTTAATAAAATATGTAAATAATTAATTTAGTAATGTATACTTTAGAAATTGGAACCCTACAGCTATAGAATCCACAAATGTTTATATTCCTATCATTGCTTTGCTGATTTATTGCAATGCTTTTTGGAATTGGGTCTTTTTTTCTTCCTCTTGCTCCCCTTCACCTCCCCCCAATTCTGTCTAACAATAGCTATAGTGGACCCCACTTTCTGAAATGTCTGAGACAAAATCCTAAATACATATTAACTGTTACTTAACATATGAATTTATTGTCTTGATTATGTATGGATTGAGATATGAAACCAAAGATAAGGTTAAAAAACATACCGCATTCAAATCAACATATGACTATCAAAGTGTGAAAATAATTCAGTACTTTAAGACAGAAATGACTGTAACATAAATTGTGCTATAAAAACAAGCACAAGTCATGGGGGAAAGGGGAGGCAAGAGTACTCATCGACACTGAACTTGCTGAAACCTATAGTAGTGAATTGGAGCTGCTTTAAAATTTACTTGCTCAACTGCCTACCATGAACCTTAAACGGAGATGTTGAAGTCATGTTTCAGTTGTGTTTGAGTCTCCACAACTCCATTTCTTGGCAAAGATACTGCAGTGGTTTCCCATTTCTTTTTCCAGATCATTTTACAGATGAGGAAACTGAGGCAACAGGGTCACACAACTAGGAAGTGTTTGAGTTCAGCTTTGAACTCATGAAGATGAGTCTTTCTGCCTCCAGGCCTGGCATTCTGTCCACTGTGCCACCCAGTTCCCTTACATGGAGACAGAGTCAGTTTGTACTCAAGGATGAATATTAAGGTGTAGGTATAGAGTTAAGTACTGAACCTGTAATTTCATTGGCATAAGGAGTTCCCCAGTGAGGAACTGCCTTCTATCAAGGCAGGATGGCATCTTCTCTGCAAATTAGTCTTTGTCTAAACTCTAAAGCACTGAAAGATCATCTTGTTCAGCCTCCCACAGCTAGCATTTATCACAGGCAGGAAATGAAGCCAAGCTTTCCTGACTTCATAGCTAACTCTCTCCTATGCAATGCTTCCTTTCATCACTAAGATGTAACAATTTAATAATTGTCAGGGCCTCAACTCTATGTACAAGTCTTTGAATTGCTCTCATTCTTGGAATTGCATTCTCATTCATTTAAAGAATACTGTTTATATTAAACATAAAATACCTTGAATGACATAATGGTTCCAAAAGTCAGAGATGAAGAAGGAAAGCATTCCAGGCGTGGGTCATGGAGATGATCTTATACATTTCTGTTAGTTCCCTATATATCCTGGAAATCAGTCCCTTTACAGCAGTGGTTCTCAACCTTCCTAATGCAGCAACCCTTTAATACTCGTATGTGAGCATATCTGCAAACCCACCTGGAGACAGATGGAGGAGCAGTGCCTCAGTTCCTAAAACCATTGGAAATATGTGTTTTACAATGGTCTTAGGCAACTCCTGTAAAAGGGTCATTTGACCCCCAAAGGGGTTGTGACTCACTGGTTGAGAACCACTGCTTTACAGAATGTCTGATTCAAAGATTTTTTTTTCCTAAATCACAGTTTTCCTTTTTTTATCCTTCTTTCCCTGGTTTTGTTCACAGAAGGGATGGAATGGACTTCAGGAATAATCTAGAATGCCTTATATAGAAAAGTAATTGCATCTCTTTATTTAAACTCTCTGGGTATCTGTATTGTTATTTTAAAGTATAAAAATAACGTGTGCAATATGTACTACACAATTCCACTAAAGTAAATGCATCTCTGTGAAAGACAACAACAAACTGTTTAATAGGCATTCTTTTAATAAGGATAGTGGGGTGCTTATGAAGTTCCTTTCATAAATTTATAAATATTTTTTACAGATCTTTCTAATTTTTAGTTTTACAATCTTAGTCCTGTTAGTTTAAAGTTCCATTCCATTGATATTGATTTGGAAGCCCATCTATTTAATACTTCAATTTCTGACAATAATAAAATGCAATTTTGCTTAAGATTAGTCACAAAGGCATTTTTTTTCACATGAAGAACTTTATCTATTTTGACACCAACCTGGGAAGTCAATACTGTCCTTTAAATTCAAGAAAGACTATAAGTAGATCAGGAAACTACAAGGCAACCTCAAAGATTATTATTCTAAAAAGAAAAAGGGAGTGAGGAGAGCTAAGTAATTTCTACTACGATTTTCCCAGGTTCATGAAATAATTAGGTACCAAAATGTATTTGTGTGAAAATATATGCAATTTATAGGTACCTTAAATCCTTGAACATTTCAAATTGAAGCATCATCATCATCATCATCATCATCATCATCACCATCATCATCCTTAAGATAAAACTGATCTTTCTTGGTGTATATTTCTTTTCAATTACCACAAATTATATATACTTTTTGCCACATAATGGACCACAGAAGAGTAGAAGAGAACCAGAATATGGGAAAAGGAAGGAGGCTGCAAGAGGACCACCTGGTCACTCCTCCATGAGACTGGACATAGATTATATGATCCTACCAAAAGCATGACATCAGAAGATGTCTAGTAGAAAACAGGATGGGTTTTGGCAAAAGAAATCCAATCAAAGCAGATAACTAGTATTCCAAAGAGGAGAAATGATGACATGGCAAGGGTGGTGATGCACATGAGAAAGGAAGCCAGCAAAAAGTCAATTCACTTAATGGAGGGTGTTTGTTGCTTTTAATAAGAAAAATTTCCAATTCACGAAAATTTAGAAATATGTACTGAGAAATAAAGAGTGTTCCCAAACCTCTGGAACTAATCGGGTTTCCTACACAAATACCTTCTACTAACCATCACCAGGAGGATAAAAATAGATGTTTCTGGGAGGGTTTGAAATAAGCACAGTCTTTATAATGCTCTTTACATGACTGTACTTGGCAAACACAAAATGGAAATGTACTTAATATAATATTTTAATAAAAATAGAGTACTCCTTCTAAATAAAGGCACTTGACATGAATGAATCCAAACTGCCTTGCTTCAAAATATTACACTAGGGAAAATGTGTAAGAGATGAAAAGATTTATTTTATTTTCAATCTATGATTTAAAAGAGTACATATATTTTATGGCTAAGTATCCCAAATTATAAATATTCTGATAATAAAACACTCTCTAAAACAAATGCATATTTCCCTAAATTATCTGAATTTGCTAGTGTAAATTGTTATAAATTCATTGATACGCTAAAGTTAATAACTTAAACACAGTCTATATCTATAAATAACCTTAGTATCTGCCTGCCAAGAAAACACTGAGCATACACATACAACATAAATAACTAAATGAACAGATGTGCAGAAAGAAATAAGAGATGAATGGGGGATATGACAATAGCAATTAGAATCTATGCATGATAAGATAATGTATCTCTATATTTTATTCATTTTTTATTTTGAGCTCCAAAAATCTTTCCTTTCCTCCATTCCATCCCCAATCCATAAGAAGGCAAGAAATATGAGCCCTATTATACATGTTAAGTAGTGCAAAAAGTATTTCCATTTTAGCTATGTTGTGAAGAAGAACATAAAGATAAAGAGATAAATCTACATGTACATATACTTTGATCGGTACTCAGAGTTCATCAGTTAGTTCCCTCTCTGGATATGGAGGGCATTTTACATGTTAAGTCCTTTGGAGTTATCTTGGATCATTGTATCGAACAGAGTAGCTAAATATTTCATAGTTGATTATTGTTACAATATTGCTGTTACTACATATAACATTCTTCTGGTTCTGCTCACTTTGCATCAGTTTATATAAGTCTTCAGAGGTTTTATGACATCATCCCTTCATCTTTCCTTATAGCACAACAGTATGCCATCATAATCATATACCACAACTTGTTCAGTCATTCCCCAGTTGATGGGCATCCCCTCAATTTTCAGTTGCTTGCCACCACAATAAAAAGAGCTGCTATAATTTTTTTTTGTTTTACAAATAGGTCCTTTTCCTTTCTCTTTAATCTTTTGGGGATACAGATTTAGTAGTAGTACTGCTGGATCAAGGGGTATGCACAGTTTGATAGACCTTTAGGCATAGTTCCAAATTGTTCTGCATGTTAGTTGGACCAGTTCACAACTCCATCAACAAAACATTAGTGACCCCACTTTTCCATGCCTCCTTCAGCATTTGTCATTTATCTTTTCTGTCATGTTAGCCAGTCTGATAGGTGTGAGGTGGTACCTCAAAATTGTTCTGAGGTGCATTCCTCTAATTATTAGTGATTTAGAACATTGTTTCATATGACTATTGATAGCTTTAATTCTGAAAACTGTTTATATCTTTTGACCATTTATCAATTGGGGAATGACTTATTTTCAAAAATTTGGTTCAGTTCCATATATATTTGAGAAATAAGGTCTTTATCAGAAAAACTGGCTATAAATCTTTCCCTTTTCCTGCTTTCCTTCTAATTTTGGCTACATTGGTTTTACTGAGGAAAAAAATTTTAATATAATCAAAAGCATCCATTTTGCTTCTCATAATTCTTTTTATCTCTTGCTTGTTCATAAACTCTTCCATTATCCATAGATCTGACTGGTAAAAATTTTCCATGCTTTTCCAATTTGCTTATGATGTCATGCTTTCTTTATGTCTAAATCATGTACCTATTCTGGCCTTGGAATATGATGTGAGATATTGGTCTATGTCTATCTAGTTCCTGCCAAACTCTTTCCAGTTTTCCCGGAAAATTTTGTTTAAAAGGGAGTTCTTGCTTCAAACAGATTACCAAAGTAATTTACTACAATAGATTGTGGACCTAATTGTGTAGCTAATTTCTTAGCTAGTATTGTTTTGAGCATAGGTACTTCATAGCTAACTGACAAGAAGTACTGGGCCTGGCTTTAAGGAAGACTCCTCTTCCTGAGCTCAAATCTGGCCTCAGACACTTACCAGCTGTGTGACCCTGGGTAAGTCATATAACCGTGTTTGCCTCAGTTTCCTCATCTATAAAGTATGCTAGAGAAGGAAATGGCAAACCACTCCAGTGTCTTGGTCAAGAAAGTCCCAAATGCTGTCACGAAGTGTTGGATATGTCTGAAAAATGACAGAACAACTGCTAGGCCACCCTCCTTTACTTTCTTCACTGATTCTCTTAATATTCTTGACCCTGTACTTCCAGATGAATTTTGTGACTATTTCTTCTAGCTCTATAGAATAATTTTTATAGTTTAATTTTATGATATTAAATAAATTAATTTATTTATGTAGAACCATCATTTTTGTTAAATTGGCTTGGTCTGGCCATGAGCAATTAATATTTCTTGAATTGTTGATCTCTCTCTTGTGAAGTGTTTTGTAATTTTGTCCATATGGTTCCTGGGTGCATTTCTAGTACAATATTGAATCGTAATGGTGATAATGAACATCCCTGCTTGTCTTATTGGGAAGACTTTCAGTTTATCCATGGGCAGTTAAATGGTGCAGTAGAAAGAGTACCAGGCCTGGAGTCTGGAAGACTCATCTTCAAATCTAGCCTCAGATGCTTACTAGCTGTGTGACCCTGGGCAAGTAACTTAACCTGTTTGCCTCAGTTTCCTCATCTATTAAATGAGCTGCAGAAGAAAATGGCAAAGCACTCCAGTATCTTTGCCAAGAAAGCCCCACATTAGGTCATAAAGAGTTGGACACATCTAAAAATGACAAAAATCCAATTTAATTTATCCACATTCCAGATAATCTAATGGGTTTTAGATAGATATGACTTATCATTTTAAGAAAAGCTACATTTATTCCTGTATTTTCAGATGCTTTTAATAGAAGCTGGGCGTGGTGTTATATCAAAAGCTTTATCTCCATCTCTTGATGTGATCACATGATTTTTGTCATTTTTGTTATTAATATGGTAAAGTATTCTTGTAGTTTTCTTCATTTTGAACCAACTGTGAAATCCTAGTATAAACCCCATCCAGTCATAGCGTACGTTGTTTGTGATATACTGAGGCTGTCTCCTTGTTAGTTTGACATTTAAAATTTTGCATCAACATTCACTGAGGAATTGGTTCATGATGGAGATCCAGGAGCTGGTCACTGATAGTAGAAAATACAGAAGGCTTATTCTTAAGGACCCTGGACTCACTGATCAGGCTGGACTTGGCAAAGAAACAGAAGAAACTGTGTAACATCACAGAAGATCGTAAAAACTTTGCGCCCTCCTGATACCTGATAGGAGGTGACCTACCAGGTTGGATTTATACGCCAGAATCTCACCATATTTCATTGACAGTTTAACAATGATAGCAGCATTTATGTAGTATTTAAGGTTTGCTAAGTACTTTACCAATATTAGGTCATTTTTATCCTCACACTGAAAGACAGGTGCTATTATTACTTAGATTTTAAGATAAGAAAGTTGAGGCATGTAGAGGTTAAGTGACTTGCCCAGGGTCACACAGCTAATAAGATGTCAGAGGTCAAATCTGAACTCAGATCTCCCGGATTCCAAGTGGAGCATTAGCCTGTTCTAGCACCTGCATCTCCAGAGATAACGTCCATGTTTCGTTTAGGGTTGAGACCTATTACAGGTTTCCTAATGAGAATGTCTGATGTCTGTCTACCTCCTTCCTTCTTTATCTGTCCCATTCTTTTTGACTTTCCTTAAGGGTATTGTTTTCCTCTTTCCTGTTGGATCTACAGCGGGCTGGACCCTCACAGTGAAGTGACCTGAGCTAAAAGCCCTTCATTTCTTTTCCATGAGTTTATGCAGGGGACAGGTGGTATCTATATCAGGCATTACTCCCTTAATATTTAACAGGTAACATAGGACAAGAAAAAAAAAGAGTATGTTTTGATTTAAGCCTGATTTCTTTTTCTGAGTATGTGAGCTTCCTTTAAAGGACCAAGGAATATTTCTTTGGTTTGCTGAATCTGTGAGTGGGTAGGGATGAAGCTGGGAAAGTGTTCTATCAAGCTCTGTTTATTTATAATGAAGTGAACTAGAACCTGGTCCCAGGCAGAAGTCCTTATTATACTGACCTGATAAATGCATTTTTAGAAGGCTTTCTTACATGTGCTCTCTGCCCTTGCTCAGGCTGGTGGGCTTATGAATACCGTTTAACTAAGGGGTAGTCCATTTTCAGAAGGGAAAGTTTTTTGGGGGTGTTTTGTTTGGTTTGTGGGGTATTTTTTAGCAGCAAAGAATTTTAAGCCACCCAAATATCTAGGTTTTAGGATCACTTCTGAGCAGCTGTTTATCCTCTCTTGCCTGTTTCCCTGCTCCTCTGGGATAGTATCGCCTTGAAAAATAAACAAGGAGGAAACAAGATTTATTGGACAGGATGATACCAAGTCCATGGGAAGGAGGAAAGAGCCCTAAGCAAATTAAAGAATCAGAGTCAGGTTTACAAAATGTGTATGGGATCTAATGGCTTTTTACAAATTGAAATTCATGGCATTTTTTTCTACATGGGGTGGGGGAGGGGAAGGTTGTGACTGGTACTTTCTCACACATCTTTCACAAAGGCAGAAATTGCAGAATACAGCACACCTCCTAGTAAACAAATGTGTATTTAACAGGGTTTTTTCTGTCCTCAGGATGGGAAAAATATTCAGAGTACAACTGGTGAGTGGATTCAACTGTGTTAAAAGTTTTCTTAAAACAAAAGGCAGAAATGCACCAGTTCTTGGATTTTTTAAGTTTAAGTGCTTTCTGGAACTAAGTTAAATCCTGTTTGCTCCTCCTCACTTTGCTGAAATAATGATTTGTACGTTTTTCTTTGATATAATCTTTCCCTCATGTGCCCAAGGTACCTTTTATTGCTGGAGGAAAAACAATAATCATAGCACTTTGTATACTAAAGCTATACAGTGTGATGTCTCAAATGTGTTCTAAAAAGCAAAAGGAAAAGGCTTCCTTATAAAACTGCAAGTGTACCTTAGAAAGACTTTAAATGCTGTGAATGAAAATGTTTTACCTATGATATTGACATGGAAAAGCATGTAATCCCATCACTTTGAACCTGTGCTAATATTGAAAATGAAATCCTTATAATAAAGGGAATAATTTTGTTAACTTTTGACAGTATTTTTAATAATTCTGAAATTCTGATTCTATATTTAAATTTAGAACCAAAATACAAGCTGAAAAGGAATCCAAACTTTGAAAAGAATGTTATTTCACTTTGAGAATTTAGCCTCCTCAAACAACTCCTATTCCAGGTGTCTGTAATCAGGCAATAAGCACTTATTAAGTGCCTACAGCATACAAAGCACTGTAATAGGCTCTGAAGGAGCAAAGAAGGAAACAACCCTTACAAGAAGCTTACACAACAAAAACAAAGCTCAGTATTTTGTCCCCAAAACCCTTCCTCCTTCTGAACTTCCCCTCACTAACTTCAAGTAACTCAGGCTCATAGATTGGACATCTAGGAGGTCCAGTGAATAGAGTGCCTGCCCTGTAGTTAGGAAGACCTGAATTCAAATTCATCCTGAAACACTTAGGAGCTGTGTGACCCTGGGCAAGTCAATTTGCTTCAGTTCTTCATCTGTACAATGAGCTGGAGAAGGAAATGGCGAACCATTCCAGTATCCTTGCCAATAAAACCCCAAATGGGATCCTGGAGAGTGGGACATGATGAAAACTGATGAAACATAACTGAAAGACTGAAGAGCAAACCACGGCTCGCAAGCAGTGCCATCTTCCACTCTTCAGCTCCACGTCTAGGAGAAGAGAGCAGCCAGCAAGGTCAAGAAAGTGAGGCCTGAGAAAAGACCATCAGATCTGGGAGTGAAGAGATGAAGTAATCTTAGCAAGCATGTTGACTCATTGAAGACTGCAAGGCAATGAACATGTGAGAGAAGAGGACATGGAGGCAATGAAGCTAGACTCTGCTTTCCTTGTTTCTTATGAGATTGACTGGAAGAGAGAAGGAAGATGCAGGAAAATAACTGAAAGCAATGGTAGGTTCTGATGGAGCTTTCTTGGTTTGTTTGTTTTTTAATGGGGAGATTTGGCTACATTTGAAAGCAATAAGGCAAGATCCAATGGCCAAAGAGAGGCCAAAAATCACAAAGAGAAGACTGGAGGTGATGACTGGGAACAATCTGCTGGAGATGATTGAAGGGAACTGAATCAAAGGAATATGTATCTAAAGAGATTATGGCAATATTTATTATTAACATTTGAGTTGGTCCTTGTTTCCTAAAATGCTGCTTCATTTAATTATAACTTCTATCATTTAAACAAAATCAACAGACTCTTCAAGGCACTTATGTATCCAAAATATAGGCCCTCTCTTTGAAGTGTTTATCTTGTGCTGGATACTAATGTATTCTCTCTCTGTAAGCTTTGACATATACATTTGCTATGTGAAATCTCACATCATTTTATTAAGAATGTAAAAAAGGCATAATGGATGGGAGGCGCTGAAAGGTACTATGAATGGAGTGATTTGTAATATGAATAGGGCTTGTTATAATATTTGTTAATCATATATATTTGTTATAATATTATAGCGTGTCATTTATAATTTGTTACTTGCACCAAAGGAGAAGTAGTTTAAAGTTTTTTAAACACCATATATAAACTCAGTGAGTTAAAAATGCTTTCAATGTACTAATATTATGTTATTATTATCATGGATTGAATTACAGATATAAAACAAAGCCAATAACTTTTATTATTAGCATTAGCCAGAACAACAGCTATATCCTACTCCAAACCGTAAAGAGTGGAATTTGCTGTGTGAAGTGAAATCTGGCAAGCTTGTCTGTTCTACTCATTTTGGAGTTAAAAGTGTTCTGATAATACCACAGCAGTCTATCATATGCCAGGCCCAGTGCCACCAAAAAGTCAGGTCCAAGTAGATGAGGATTACTGGGAAGTTTCTTTGTGACAATCATGAAGATGAGGTCAGGAACATCCCAAAGTATTTCCCTTGCCACACCCACCCGTTTTGTTTTGCATGTCACTCCTGAATAGGAAAGCCTTCTCCCCACCAGTGAGACCATGGAACTGGCATACACCATTGAGTGATACAGAATTCTAAGTTTTAAACTGGCTATTCCAAGTGATTTTCTGACCTTTACAACCAGGATCAAACAGAAATCACAAAATTTTACTTCCTCTTGTCTTGAGAGAGGGGTCAGTCTGAAATTTTCAGATCCAGATGGGAAAAATTTATACTACCACTAAAAAACCTCACTTCTTCTCTAACAGTAAATCTGTATGACTAATGAATATATAATAATTCATTGAGTTTGAATTTGTACTATTAAGCCCACAATAATAAAAATATGGGGGGGGGGGTGGAGCCAAGATGGCGGCATAGAAGCAGCAAGGTTCTGCAGCTCCCACACAACCACCCTATATACACATAAAATATGACCCCAGACAAATTCTAGGACTCTCAAACTTACAAAAATATAGAAAACACATCTCTCGCTGAAGGCAGCTCAGCAGCAAGGGCGCATCACGGCAGGCCAGGAGCCGAGGCCAGCCTGAAACTGAAACACAGCCAGGACAGGCCCAAGGGCGGTCAGGAGGAGCTGAGCCTCCCAAGCCACAGCTGAGTCTACTTCAGAGATCTACTGCACCTGGAGGTATCTTCACATCTAGCAAGCCAGCTGTAAAGCCAATCAGCAGTAGATTCCTGAGAGAATGCTACTGTGAACAGCTTTTAAGATTCGGATTAAACAGAATTAGTAAACACTCTGTATATTCCATTACAGGTCAAGGTTCAGTACAATGTTCACAGTTTCAAAAATTCACAATATTATATACAATCTTCAGAATAAGGAAAGTCTCAATGTTATATCTTATTACAGAAAGGAACAAGGAACAAGAGAAGAATCAGCTGGTTTCCCTAAGGGAGAAATCAGCTTCACATTTAAAGATTCAATCAGTAAATCAATCAATTCACCT
>CM053601.1:13440066-13479809 GCA_028646575.1 Pseudocheirus occidentalis
TAATATTGTGAATTGTTGAAACTGAACATTGTACTGAATAAAGATTTGTAATGGAATAAACAGAGTGTTCACTAATACTGTGTAATATGAATCTTAAAGGCTGTTCACAGTAGCATTCTCTCAGGAATCTATTGCTGATTGGCTTTACGGTGATCCAGCAGCATTGGCTTCCTTGCTATCTATCATGAAACCCTCCATCTCCCACTCTGGGAATTTTCACTCAGCTTTCCCCACACCTGTAAATTGTACTCATCATTTCCATCTCCTGGGCTCTCTGGATTCTTTTAAGTCCAAGCTAAAATCTCACCATTTACAAAAAGTCCCAGAGCTTCTTAGCACCAGCGCCTTCCCTCCGAGATTGTCTCCAATTTTTCCTCTCTCTTGTTTGCATGTTGTCTCCCCCATTAGATTGAGTTCTTTGTGAGTAGTTTGTTGTCACCTTTCTTTGCATTCCCAGTGTTTGGCACTATGCCTGGAACACAATGGAGCTTAATAAATGCTTATTGACTGGTTGACTGAACACAAGCTAAGGGAAGTATTACTTGTTCTGGAAAAGATCAGGGTCTTGGCGGACCGCAAGGTCAATATGGTTCAATGGTGTGATGCTGCAGCCCAGAACACTAATGAGGTTTCAGTTCACATTGAGATGGGCATAGTTCCCAGGAATAAGGAAGTGATGGCCCCATTGTATTCTGCTCTTGCCAGACTCCCTCTGGAAAACTGTGTTCAGTTTTGGGCACCACAGTCTAAGGATGATGAGAAGCTGCAGGGTGTCCAGAGAAGGGCAACCAGGCTGGTGAAGGGCCCTGGATTCATGTCATATGAGGACTGACTGAAGCAACTGGGACTGTTTAGCCTGGAGAAGGGAAACTCTTAACGGACCTTCAAATATTTGAAGGAAGGTACGGAGAGGGGAATATGAAGGAGGGATCAGATTTGTTACATTTGACCCCAGAAGGCAGACGAGGAATGATGGGGGAAGGTGGAAAAAATCTTGACAATATTTAGAACTGTAAAAAAGTGTAGAAGGACTGCTTCCAGAAGGGGTAGGTTACCATCACCTTGGAAATCTTCTATCAGTGACTAGATGACAAATCAGCACATATGTTATAGTGGGGATTTCTTTTGTGTATGGACCAGACTAAGTGGTTGCTGAGATCCCTTCCAACTCAAATGTTGGATTTCTAAACTTATTATCAGTGAGTACTTGCATATAAATGTTACAGTAATAGTCCTTAAAAATGGGGTTGACTTTTAAATAGGTATATATGTGTTCTACTGGATTGGTGAACTTCATGAATAAATAGGTCCTGACAGGTGTGAAGCAATTATATTTATCCATTAAAGCAGAAATCGTTCTTTGGATACCTTCTATTGATTTAGTATTATCTTCTATGCCTTCATATTAGTTTTTTTTTGGGGGGGTGAATCAACTCCACTAAAATTATCCTCCCTTATTGAGTTTTGAAGGGCAATGAATCAAAGCAGGCTAGAGTTTCTCTTTGATCAGGGTGCACAGGTCATGAGAAATTTCAAAAGAGAGAGAGAGAGAGAGAGCGTTGGCCCTCACTGATGTGACTATTGCATAAGAAATATCACTCTGCTATGAGACTTTCCTAGGATTTTTAAAGTAAGCAATAGTCTTCCCATTATTCCAGCTTCTGACTCATGGTTCCATTCCCTGGCAACCAGGAACAACCCTCAAATCATCTGTGACTCCCACATGTTTGTCACCTGGGACAAAGATGTTCAAGGACAGTGCCATGACAACCACACCACCCACGAAAGCACTTGAGTTCATGAGAGAAAATGAAAACCCTGAAAAGAAGCAAGGAGATAAAGGGTTCCTATGCCTTGTTCCCAAGTAATTACCAAAATGACTTTAGCACAACACTTCTGGAGAATGAACAGTTTATAATTTACAGGAGGCAGGGGTAAAATGCCCCTGAATAAATTTAAAAAATGTAAACAAGTACAATGACGTTGTGCAAATAAAGTAAAAAAGCCACACCTCCAAGCCACATATCACTAGCAGGAAATTTGATTTAGATTCTCTCATTTTTCAAGCTGAGTAGCCCAATAGTATAGTTCACCTTTGGATTATTTAATTGGTTTTAAGCAGACATGGGCTTGGAAGGCTTATGGAAGTTTAGATTTGGGGCTGGAAGAGGCCTCTGAGGTCATCCAATGCAACCTTCTTATTTTCCATATTACTGAGGCCAAGAAGAGTTAAATGAGCTTGCTATGGTCACACAGGTAGTGGCACTGCTGGAATTTAAAGTTAGGTTGTACTTTGACCCCAATTTCAGTGCTCTCTCCACTAACTGGTCCTTGGTTTGCCAGAGAGGTCATCCTTTCCTATATGACCCTTTAATATTTTCCCTATTCAGGCTTTTTATAATGATTTTAAGGAAAAGAAGTTAAAAGGAGAAAATGACTTTATCCAGAGTGAAAATAGCAAAGACAGATGCCATTTACCCAACTCTCAAGGAAAAATCTCAAAGAGGCAGAAGGAAATTGAACTCTTCCCTGGTGATGAAGTGAGTAAGTATGATTTAACCGTGCCAGAGTGTGTGTGTGTGTGTGTGTGTGTGTGTGTGTGTGTGTGTGTGCTGCCGTTGTTTTAATGAAGAGGGAAGAATATTCTTTTGGCTGGACAGCGACAACATTATGCCCAAGGAAAACTTGCCAGCTGTGACATGGGTAGAATATATTATGTTCTGCTGTCAAGTGACAAAACGGTTTTAAGTTTTTTGCTTATATGAGTAAGGCTGAAATACATGCTATTACCTTCCTTCTACTGTAAAATACTTTTTTGAAATTACCTTTTGCTGTTGTTTCCAAAATAACTTCCCTATTGAACAAAGTAATTTGCTTTTATAAAAGTAAAAGAGAATTTCTTGTCATTAAAATGACCTATTCTGTATTTTTGATAACCCTCTCACCTTTCTTTGGTTAGCCATGCTTGTGAAAAGTACACGGCACAGTTCTCTTCTGCCTTTTCCAGTGGGGTGTTCTATGACACTCAGGACGAATATCCATTTGGAGCTCACTATGATACGCGTTGTAACATATTGATCTAAACCTAATTTCGGCCAAAGTGATTTCAGGTTTTCCTATAAATTCTTGTCAAATAAGTACTCTTCCCCAAATAAGTACAACCTTTTCATGTGTATCAAATATGGGATTTCTGAATTTTTTATTCATCTTTACTTAGTCCATTGTACTGTCCTTCTCTTCTATTCCTTCTTAGTAACAGATAGCTTTGATGATTACTAATTTTTGTAGGCAGCTAGATGGCTTGCTGGGTAGAATGCTGGCACTGGAGTCAGGAGGGCCTGAGTTCACATCTGACCATCACTCACTAGTTGTGTGACCCTGGGGAAGTCACTAAACTTGTTTACTTTAATCCGCTGGAGAAACAACTGTCAAACCACCCCAGTGTCTTTGCCAAGAAAGCCCCATGGATAGGATGGTCTACTGTGTCACAGAGAGCAGAATGTGACTGAACAACAACTTTCTATGGAAGGGCAGGAAGTATTATTCCTCCTTTCTTTTTGACATTTTGCCATCCTTTCTATTGACATTATAGACTTTGTTCCTGCAAGAGAATTTGGTAAATATTTTATCTGGCTGCATAAAACCTTCCTCTTGCTAGTTTAATTTCTATATCACTAAATCTAACTTAGATAGTATCGTCATTTAAAAATTATATCGATCTTGCCCAATCATGAGCACTAAATAGCCCTCAAGGTGATTTGCTTTAAAGACTGTTTTATAGTTTTATTCATACTGATACTCTCTCTCAGTTGTTTAAGCACCTTGTGGACATCCTGAATGGGAGTTCTCTTTCTGTCTTTCCCTCCTGGATTTTGTTACTGTTGTGGTAGCACCTTTGCTGGACTTTCCCTCCCAACTCTGACTCTGACTCCCACTGCTATGCTGGGTCTCATAGAATAGCAGACTCCTTCTCCCTTTAAAAGTTCTCAGGGCTCCCCTCATGAACTGGGAGTGGTTTCTGTTACTCACGAGCCCCTGGGTGAGGTTCTCCATTGATTATCAAACGCAGCTAAAATTAATGAGCTTTCAGAAAAACAGGTTAATGTGGCATAGTAAGAACAGCTGGTTAAAAAAAAAACATTCCCCACCACCATGTCTGGGATACTCTCTCCAACAAGTCCATATTTAGGCCAAAGGAAAGGGAGCTCAGGCTCAGAAAGCACCTGCCCTGACCAGGTAACATGGCTCCTAGTTGCATGGAAGTCGTTGTCACCCTTCCTGGAGTATTCACAAATTCCCCCTGAGGTATTTGCTCATTGCTGGGTAAGGTCCCTTGTACAGTTTCAAAAGCGAAATTCTCTCCTACCCAAAGAGCTCCTACTCCCTAAATCAGCCTTTACTCAACATGTCCAGTTTGTTCTCACTTCCCAATGCATACACTGCCATTGCCCCCTGCTTTACCAGGAACAGCCTGCAAAGTTCACAACATCATAAAGAAGGGAAGGGGTGGGGGGAATGCCTTTGGGCTTCTCATCATGCCATTAGGAACCTCACTGTCCTACCAAAACACATCAGCCTTTACACTCATTATCATCAGAACTCTCTGCCTCCAGGTCCTCTCTGACAGGAGAGTGGACTGGAGAGCTTCTCCTAAAACCACCATTTAAGGAAGTTGCCAAGGTCTGCATTCTATCCTTCCCTGGCACCAGATGCCTCTCTTTACCACCAGCCCCTTGCAGCTTCTCTTTATGTGCTCTCTTCCCCAAGTAGACTCTATGTTTCTTAAGGGTAGGAACTGTATTTTTGTACTCCATATCCCCAGCACTTAGCACAGCGCCCAGGCCACAGTAGGGATTTAATAACCATTTCTTGACTGACATCTGCCGTCATTCAACAATCCAAGCACTTCACTTCTCCCAAATTTATTAAAGCCTTTTTCATACCTAATTACATTTTGGATTGATCTATTATATAACTAAATCAAAGAGGTATTCTCTCATCTGATAATAGTATTGGGAAATGGAGTGTCTTATAGTTAATCAACTTAGGGGTGAGGAATATGGGAAACCCTTCTTATATGGAGATTCTATTGCTGATTTGGGGTTTATTTTGAACAACTAAATGAAAAAGCATTTCCCAAGTGCTTACTATGTGCCAAACAGTGTGCTAAGGGTTTAGGGTACAAAAATTTAAAAACAAGACAGTCCTAATTTGGGGACATGACACATATTTTTAAAATCTGCAGAATAGATGGAAAGCAGGATGACAGATGACAGACAACCTTGGTGGTAATTAGAGTGCACCAGCAAGTTTGATGACAGAATCTAGGGGACTAGAAGGCCAACCAATAGGACAGAGAGTAAGGCCTGGTGGTCTACCACCTCCTTTGAAAGGCTGGTAGCCGATAATTCACAGCCCATCCAAATGAGCCATGTTGAGAATAAACATAATATTGTTCCCCCAAACCACCCCAACCAATGGCATCTAGGCAGCCCAAGGATAATGCCCCCACTGATGGTCCTTCCAATTCAACCAGCCTCCTACTGTACTGTAGTTTCTTTGATTATTCTTATCTATTAGAGTCGTTTTTACTTAAGCCAAAGTCAAAAGCAAATAGGAAAAGTATCCTCTTTACCTTTGTTTTTGCCTTTAACCTTCTCTTGTCTTATCAATAATGTTAGCATTTGTAAAAAAAGAAATGTCATATCACAGTTGAGACAGGGACATATCCTTACTTTACTCCTTTATTTACTTCATTTTATTTTATTTATTTATCATGAGGAAAGATTTCCCTATGACAAACACTAGCATTTGGTTTTTGAGACATACTTTTTTCCTGTTTTTTTTTTGAAAAAAAAATCTTCTGTGCCTGTGCTTGGTAGGGCTTTGCACAGAAAGAAGTATTGTGCTTTGCCGAAGGCTGTTTGGCATCTATTGATAACATCATGTAGCTTAGGATATTTGGAGCTTTAATCCAATTCATCTCATTGTTTTTCTAACCTACTTTGTCAGAAAGAATAAGTCCAGCTTTATCACAATGAGTCCCTTTTGGATAATGCTACAGTTTATGCCAACATTTTATTTATAATTTTAAATCAATTTTCATTAATGTTACTGATCTACAGTTCTCTTCTTTACACTGTTTATCTTTGCTTCTTACAACTATATTTGCCACAAAAACACTTGGCAGAAGGGGTTCCCTTTCAGTTTTTGAGAACCATTTTTGTAGTGTAGGCATCATTTTTTTTAAGTTTTGTGCAATTTAGCTGAAAATCCATCAGGATTAGGAGGTTTGATCTTTGGTAATACTTGGCATTTCTGCTGAATCCTTTTTCCTAAATTGGATTAAGGATTCTACTACATGTCTTACTCATTTGGAAATTTTATATTTTTGTGGACATCTTCCATTTCTCTTAAATTCTAAGGATGTTAGAGGGGCATAAGTGCACATAGATTCTGAGAATTCTTTTTATTTATCTTCTGCTGTGATTTCACTTCTTTATGTTGTACCCCCACAATTTGATCTTCCTCTCCTCCTGCTTTTAATCAACTTACCTTTTTTCTGATTTTTGGTCTTTTCAAAGAATTAATTTTTGTGGTTTATTTATTATTATTTCTATGGTCTTTAGAATTTCTAATGATTTGTTCCTATTTTCTCCTTTGGTAATTATTTTGACTGTGTTTAGCTCATTTTAAATTGCACTATTCTTTTTCTATTACTTCTTATTTCTATTATTCACATTCTGGTCTCTTCACCTAGCCTAGCTTTCCTGCAGAAGAGAGAAGTGCCATTCTCTTGGTCATCCCTACTGATCTCCTCAGAGTGACCTAATGCTCTGAGAGAATTCTACCCTAAGGACAAACTCCTAGAGATGTTGATAACCTACTGAACACATTCCTCAAAAGTTATCAAACTCCCATTGGTCACATACTCCCCACCCAAGTTCTTTTGAACACATAACTATCTCTCACTAGACTTCATTCTCCATCTCCAAACTGCTTGGTCTCCTATTCCAATCCCCCTCAAGCCAACTCCTTCCAATGTCTCACTTTAAATCTACCTGCCACTTCCATTGTGCTTTCTAGGATTCCTACTCCATAAGTAACACACTTATTTTCATCCTAAATCTTTTTTTTTCCCTTTCTTATTCCTTCCTTCTTCTGGCTCTCACTGAGACCTGGCTGCCCCCACCATCCCACCCCCCAGACCATAGCTTCCCTGGCTACTCTTTCAAGCACTGTTGTATTTTCTTTCATCCTCCCTCTCTTCCTCCCACAAGCCTCTCTCAGTCACTGGGTGAAGTGGAAAAGATGGAATAATTCTTGTTCTTGTTGCCGCTTCCAGGTCTCTCCCTGTAAGCATCACTCAATAACCTCTCCTCCTTTGATATTTACTCAGTCTATATATACCAACAAATCAAAATTCTTGTAGCTATTACATAGTGACCTCTAGGATTTTCCCTTTCTTTCCACCATAAATTTAATGCCTATTATTCTTTTTTACTTCCTCAACTCCTCTCATGCTAGATACTTTAACATGGACCATGATACTCCCTCAGACACTCTGACCTCCCAGGTCCTCAATTTACTCATTGAACTATTCCTCTACTCTACATCAGCTATACCCCGAGATGGTCATCACCCTGATTTGGCCATCATCCACAAAGGCACCACTTGCATGTTCATGAACTCTGAAATTCTTGTATCTGATTACCATCTATTGTCATTCCATGTCTTCCTCTACCATGCGGCCCCAAAGATGTCCTTCATCCTCACTGTGGCCTTCAATCCCTGCAATCTGTAGGTTTTCCCCCAGATCATCACCAACTACCTCTCCTCCCTGCCCAATCTTGGCCTCTTTGGTGAACCCATTCAGTTATACACTGTCCTCATCTCTGGAATTCCATTGACTATTTATCCTACTGTTGATGTAGACCTGCTAAGCTTCAACTATGGATAACTTCCATCACTCTTACAAAATCCCTTCACTCCTACACATGTGCTGTTGAACAAGGCTTGATAAAAGCATGGAGCCATGCTGAATGGATCCATTACACATTTATGTTACAGAATTTTAACTGGGCCTTAAATGATGCTAGATAATCCTCCTACAAGTCCCTAATTGACTCACTACCCTATTCACTACAGTGACTCTTCCACACCTATTTATCCTTCCTCAAACTTCCCATAGCTGTCTCTCCCCCCACTCTCTCAACTGAGAACCTTGGCTTATATTTCACTGACTAAATTTCATTAGTCCCATCCTTCCCCCTCCTCTTCTCAATTACTTGGGTGCCATCTGCTACTACCCGCTCCTTCACTCCTCTCTCATAGAACAAGGTGGCCCTTTTCTTTGCCAAAGGAAGTACGCATGAGGGATCCCATCCCATCCTGCTCCTTTGACAGATTGTACCCATTCTCTTGTTTAATCTTCAATCTCTCCCCATCTACTGGCTACTTCCCTACTGCCTACAAACATGCACAAATTAAAAAAAAAACCCTCACATGTCCCATCCCTACTACTTACTGTCCCATTTCTCTCTTCCCAAGACCATTCATAACTTGTGCCTCCACTTCCTTTTCTCCCACTCTCTTCTTACCTCTCTACAGTCTGGATTCTGACCACGTCATTCAACCAAAACCAGTCTTTTTTGAGTGACCAATGTTGTCAAATCTTATAGCCTTTTCTTGGTCCTTTTTGACTTCTCTGTAACCTTTGTCAATCACGATCTTCTTGATATTCTCCTTATCTCTAGGTTTCAGTGACATTACTCCACCTTGTCTCTTCTCCTACCTCTCTGCCCACTCCAGCTCAGTCTCTTCTGATGAATCCTCATCTAGGTCACACCTGCTAGCTGTGGGTGTCCCAAAAGATCCTTGACCACCTTCTCTTCTCCCTCTCTACCAGAAGACAGAGAGATGGAAAAAGAGCTAATGATTTTTAGGCCCAGATCCTCCTGGCAAACAAAAGCTAGTAAAACCAGGGTGGTGAATTACTGAACCAAAGGCATCCATTACCATTTTTTTCTCTAGAATACAGTGGTATACTAGACTTGAAAAGGGAGTCAAACTCACCAGAAGAAATAATGGGCAAATAATGAAACAGAAAGTCATTTTCCTGAGAAGAGAGCGAATGAGTCCTTCCTGAGCGCTCCATCCCCCCCCCCAACACACACACACACATATGTGCAGATAGACCCCTCAAGCTGTGGTTTGATTGACAGTTTGCCTTGCTGATTAGTGCCACCTAGTGGTTATAAATGGGGGCTTCAAAATATTATCTTTTTTTCAGACTTGTTCCTTTGTTTTTCCAGGGTTGTTTCAGTAATACTTATTTGGGAGAAAAATTATTTTCATTTCCTCCTGGTTATTTTAAGACTCATGCAAAATTGATTTTATGTTTTCTAGTTTTTTCCCTTAAATTTCATTTTCTTTTTGATTTTATAATGTTCATACATATTTATGGAAATGCTTTCTTATTTCTGGTTCACTGAAGTTTTACAATCTAATATCTTTAAAATCCTATTTAGATTATTTTTCATTTCCTGTTTGATTTCATCCCCATAAGCATTTCCCTCTATCATAATAAATGTTACATTCAAATGACAAATGTAAATATGAAAATCCATTATTCTACATTGTTAATAATGTAGTAAGTCTAAATGAGAACACATGTAACTGTCACTCATATTGAATTGACTTCTTTTAAGTAGTTATATGCCAATTGTTGGCAAATTGGTAATCTTGATTTGCTATTAATTATATACTATTTTCTTTGGCTAATGCTCTAAGTATATGTATTTAATATTTCAAAATTTCTATTCATATGAATTTGATGAATAATAAAAATTATAAAAATTTCAACACATAAAGAACTAAAAAGGAGAACTGTATGTGAAGCCACAAATCTATTATGTACACTTTGGTTTTTTTAAGTCTATAATAAATTCAACATAGTTCAAAGCTGTCTTGTTTATCTGTACATTCCTCAGAACTTCCTTCTGCTCTCTTCTGTGAATTAAAAAATACCTTCATGAACCCCTTTTCTGTATTTTTATTTTAGGGGGAGGATTTTTTAGGATTTAATATTTAGGATTATCCCCAAGTCTGCTTCCCCACACTTTTTTTGCTTTTCAGAATGATCTATTATAATGAATAGTCAAATAAGATAAATCCACACATTGGTCCAGTCAGAAAATGTGTCTCATTTGGTACTTTAGTCCATCATGTTTCTATTCCGAGTTTCTTGCTTTGTCAGTAGTCATAGGAAGTCATGGATGAGCTCAGTTCTTGAATCTTTCAAAGTTGTTTGTCTATATTATATCTTGTATATTATAGTTATAGAAGAAATTGTAAAATTGTAACACTGAATGAATTATTTTTCAGAATTTTATCACTCCATTCTAAATCCAAACCTGTTATTTTTGCACCAGTGGGTCCTTACCCTCTTTCTTTTAGATAGGAGCCTAGTAGTGTTATCGCTAGATAAAATTAATTAATTAACTTTTGTGGTAGAGCTCAAAATTGCTTTCCAAAATGGCTGAAGCAGAGTCTAACTCCACCAAGAATGAAATGTGCCTCTTCTTCCATAATCCCTCCACCACTGTTATTTTCCTTTGCAGAGGGGGGACATCTTTGGCAAGCTGATGAGTAGGACCTTAGAGTTATTTTAATTTGCATTTCTCATTATTAGTGTTTTCGAGCTTGGTCTGAAAGCATGATTACTACCTGCTTCATGCTGCTCTGGGCTCTTAGTTTAACTCGGTTTCTTTCAAGTAGTAAACAATGATTGGACTTTTCCCCCTAATATAGTTTGCATTCCTTTTATTTCATGGGTGGTTTATAAAAAAAATCATACGACTAAGATTCTTAATCATGTATTTTCCTCCATCGTATCCTTTTCTATTTCTTTCCTCTATAGCACAAGGAAGGTGGTGAAAATGGACTATGACTATCACTAGTGATCCACATTTGAAGCAACCTGCTTCAACTCACTTGCCCATCTTTACTTCCCTTCATGCAAACCTTACTTTCTTATCCTTACCCTTTCTTTCTTTGCTTTTAACCTACCCTACGTGACTCTACCTCTAAACTTTGTTTTACTTGTGACTATTACCTTCTGAACCTAAATCAAGAAGTTTCAGTCCCCGCCCCCCTCCCAACCTGTTCCCTATCTGAGGATGGAAAAAGAATCTGCAGCTTTAAGAAGCAAAGGGAGAACCTCAGCAAAGAAATTATGGTACAAACTATGGTCAGAAATAGAAACCTCTAGGTGGATGAGACCGAGGCTAATTTTTCTATGTCAGAAATAGACATTGTATTTGTGGGTGAGGGAGAGACCATATTCCCTCTGTCAGCAATTGAAACCACACCCTTGAATGAAGAGAAGGCCAGCTTTCAGGTCAGACAGACAAACATCACCAGGGGTAAGTCCAAAGTTAGGGATATTCTAAGAGAAGCCCATTATAGGATCAAATTAGGAATTCTCTTGTGAAAGGATCCAAGTTGCCCTGGAGGACAATTATGGGAAACTTGGATCACTCACGTGTAAGAAACACTACAAGATTGGTTTACTATGGAAAGAGAAATATGTTGATGGAAAGTTTAGGTGAGTAGTTTTCATATTTGTACTACGTTTTTTATAAAGGCCATAATGTCTGACATCCCATGGCAATTATCAGTTTCAAGAGTCAATTTAGAAATAGTGAAAGTCCATGGGAAATACTGGACATAGTTACTCACTTGAATGTTCAGTATAAAGGGAAAAACACAAATGATTTTGTGACTCAGGTAGCTTCCAGTTAAAGAGACAGATTCACAGAAGAGCTATAACAACTGAGGGTGTGGACATGGTCAGATTGTAATAAGTGAATGAAAGTATGGGCTACATCCATTTACTGTTCTCCAGTCACAACTGATTTTGCCATATTTTACTTCATTGATGAAAATGCTACAACTGATGAATTGATGAAATTGCCATATTTTACTTCATTGATGAATATGATACAGTTGCCAAGACATTCCACTGGGAAGCTCCGAGCAAGCAATTTGGAAACAAGCCTTCACATACAGGCTACAGAAGCCAAAGGAAGCTGCCATACTGAAGACACAGGTTCAAAAGCAGAAACCCACAAGAAGGATATAAAGGTCAAGGAAATGGAGGTCATGAAGGTTGGATATAAGAGTAGCATCAGCAAAACACAACCATAGATGGACAACCACCTTTTGTTAAAATTTTGGATAATATAATCATATTGATGTTAGATTCATTTGTCAAGAGAAGGCAGAGTTGATCCTGTTGAAGATGAAAGCTGCTGAATCTGCACAGGAAATGGAGATACAGATTGAAAAGAAGGTCACTTCAAATCTGAAAAAGGTTAAGTACAACCTCATCATCAAGGCCTTAGGGGATCATTCCATCTGAGCTCAGAGGAAATTATCAGGCATATCATGATAGGGATATCTGTGTTTGACTTAGACTAGATTCTGCTCATGGCTCTTCTAATTCTCAAGTTCTGTGATGCCATGATCCTGCAGTAAAGTTGATGATGAAGATTGAGAATGTCCGATGCACTGCTATCCTGGACAGTCAAACTCAAGTTACCATCATAACCCAATCATTCTTTTGGAAACATCTTGAAGAAACTATTTTTATGATAATTTATATATGAAAGCATTATGCCTTGATGGACTCATCTATACCTGAGTTCCATCAGAGAAACATAAGATTCCTAAATAATTAATTGGTATCAAAAAGAAGTTGGACAACATGGCTCTTGTGTGAGAGTCAGAGAACTTATTGGAACAAATTCCAGTCTGTTCAAAATAATAACAGGATACTGAAAAAAAAACAAGCTGGAAGCCAGTATCTACACACTTGGATTATCCATGCAACCTCTGTAGAACATATATATATGACAACAGTGGCAAGTTATGAGACTGTGGACATCAAGAGAGCATTGGCCTCGGGCGGCTAGGTGGCGCAGTGAATAGAGCACCGGCCCTGGAGTCAGGAGTACCTGAGTTCAAATCCGGCCTCAGACACTTAACACAAAAACTAGCCGTGTGACCTTGGGCAAGTCACTTAACCCCAACTGCCCTCCAAAAAAAAAGGCAAAAAAAAAAAAAAGAGAGAGAGAGCATTGGCCTCAACCTTACAAGTGTCTCCCAGGAATATTTTTCTTTGATCATCCACTGGTGTTAAAATGATAGAAGTAACTATAGATACAAAAGTGAAGCAAGAGAACAAATACGCATGAATCACATGTGTGAAATGTGAGTTTGGTCTCTTCAAGAGGTTATTCCCAAAGTTTGCTCCAAACTTGAAATAACAATACTAGGATATTTTCATTTCTAATATGGAGAACATTAGTCAATATAAACCATATAAGTAAAAGCTCTTTGGGGGATCCTCAATAACTTTTGAGAGTATAAAAGGATCCTGAGTCTGAAAACTTTGAGAACCATTACTCTAAGGTTCTTAACCTGAAATCCATTTATAAGTGTAAAATTATATCTTTATTTTCACTGACCTCTAACTAAAATATAACATTTTCATTAATTATGAATGTAAGCAACTAACCATTATTCTGAGATGTCCATTAATTTAACCAAATTGCCCACAGGATCCATGACAAAAAAAGGTGGGAAGCAGTTAAAGGCCCCTGTCCTAGAGCTGGTCTTTCAACTAAATGCCAGTTTTACAAATTCTGTCTCTACTCATGTGTGGTCATAGCACTCCTGACTTGGCAGATGCTCCAAGACCATACAAGTCACCAAACACTGCTCTGCTGACCATATGCATTACCAAGATAGTACTCATCTACCCAAGCTAAGTGAACAAGTATCTTTATTGAATATCCTTTCTATGTCATGGTTAAATAAACTTCATTTTGTTAACTGTGGATGACCTCATTTCATTCCAACACCAAACCTAAACTATCACGGGATTAGTCTGAATCAGTTCTACTCCTAATGCCACTCCAGGCTCTGGCTATGGAATGGACTCACACCCTTTTGCTGAAAAATGGAATTACTAACTAAAATCTCTCAAGTAACATGGAGGTCCCACTAGGACTTATCATCTCCCCTTCCACTGAGCCATGCAGAACCCTGGGCATTTTCATCTGTCCTGATACTGGACCCTGAAGACCCCTGGATCTTTCCATCTGCTCCAACACAGAACCTTCCTACATGTAATGTCTCCCCCAATTAGAATGCAAATTCATCCAAGCAAGCTGTACATAATAGAGATTAATAGTATCACATGAAATTATATGGAAATGTTCCTTTTACTTTCTTGATGTTTATTAAATTCAGAATAAAAAATAAAATTTTAAGCATGATCTTCTTGAGAGTGAGAACTGTTTCTCAGTGCATAAAAGCACAAAGAAAGTGCTTAATAGATGTTTTTTTTAAATTCAGTAGGTTGCAACATGTAACTAACAAGGAACTCTAAAGGACAGAAATAAAGGATTTATTGAGGAATTTAGTAAGAGGAAAAGTAAATGAGCTGACCACGTGCAGGAGGCAGGAATGGCAGGCAGACACCTAGAATGTTCCACTGACATCTTTGTAAAAATGAGAAAAATGAGGGAATCCTCCAGAACTATGGGAAGACCTTCTGTGGTGGATGGGCTAAATGGATAAGACGGGCTCAGATCTGAACCACTGTTCAGAATGCCCAAATCAATGAGTTCATAGATATATTTGTTCACTCAATCAATCAACAAATATAAAAATGTTGAGTCTCCTTATAATAGGTGGCAGGACAACAATGGGGAGTGTGTGTGACAAAATTGACAAAAAGGGTGAAGGGAGGTATGCAAAGACCTAGAAAACAAACTGATTTGTATCACAATTAAGTTCGCATCCAGCCCTGCTCACAAAATCCCCACCAAAGTGGATAAGCAGTGTCAAAATTGATTTCTTTTTTCCTGTGCCAAAAATGGAGTCTATTCAGCTGTAAAGTCATTCAACAATAATTAAGATACCAGATAGGAAGTAAAGTAAACATTAACTTAAAAATAAACCCATCTTCAATTGAGATTCCAAGGAGAAACCCTATTTTCATGAAACTGCTTCATGGGTGACTTTGATTCTAGTAATTAACTAGACAAATATAAATTATGGGAAACATTGCAAAGTATTTTCTAATTATAGCTCTTGTATGGGACTTGGTCACTTTATCACTGAATGTTACCATTTTATTTGTTACAAAATTCTATGAGGTTTTCCCTTACGATGATTTTGACCATCTTTTCTTTAAACCATAAATTTAAAGCCTTCCTTTTAGAACATGCTAAAGCATTGGGAAAAAATCAGTTTCTAAGTAAAAAAATAACCTTTTCCATCACAGCTCAGTCCAGATTAGTATGAATAAAGGCTTCCCTAGAGTAGTGGCATGTATTTGACTTTGCACTAGTCTAAGTTAGAATTATGTAAATATGGTCATTGGTTCCAGTCCAGTGGAAATATACAGTGAAAACACAAATTGATGCTATCACTTCAGGGGATGCATTATTCATACTAATTAGAACCCAGCTGCAATTGAAGCATGTATATGAATTCGCACTTTTTGAAATTACAATTATGTGAAATGATGTAATTGGTTCTGGCCCAATGAAAATGCACAGTACAAATTTGAATAACAGAACCATTTCCCAGGATACATTATTTACACTAATCAAGACCTAGCTGTGATATTTTGAACTATGATTAATGTTAAATTTGAATGTAGTGTTAAATATAGTAGCTATTATGCAATTCAATGCAGAAACTTTAAAGATGTGGCTTAAATATTGACACATATCACCCAAATTTCTTAATAATCTTTGAAAATGTTTCAAACAAACTGAAACTACTTTTGTTTTTAAAAAATGTGTAAAAGACAGAGTCAAAAAATATGGAGAGTAATTCAGGTCATATATATGTTTATGTGTCTAATGTAGAATAGATATTTTACTGACATATATGTATATGTTTCCAAAAAAAAACCTAACTGTTCCAAAGGTGTTAGTGAACTGTTGCATAGGTATCTTATGTATATATGTGCATGTATGTAAATGTTTAATTTGGTTGAGAATATTTTTTTTTCTTTTCCTCATATCTGCTTAGTAATAGTGAATCACATCCCTCCCAATTACTGCTTAAGGCAAGAAAATTAATCTCTGTGCTTGTCTGGTTTTGTTAAAGAGATCTTTCTTTGCTTTTTGTTAGATTAGTCTATGCACAAAGCATTAGGAAAACAAGCTGATGGTTCTTTGGCTCAGAGACATGTTTAAATTGAAGTTCCTGAAAGGATATATAATCCTTAGTAAGCACTGTACTGATAAATTTCTTGTATGTCCTACATAGACATTTTTGCTTGTTATTTTATTCGCTTAGTTTTTATTAGGAAAATAGTCATATGTTAGAATTTCTTTATAGTCTGTTTTTTTTTCAACTCCAGTGGTTTCTTACTCATCACTGACTAACCTCCTAAGATTGCCTTGGTTTTCATCTGCCCCCACTGTCTGCCATGAGTTTAAAGATAAGATGCTTCTCGATAAATTCCACACTAAGCCCAGCCCCACAGACAGATAAGCAGGGTTTTTCACAGATAAAGTCTCCAAAATTGCCAAGTTTCACCTCTGAACAGAACACTTAATTCCCACATGATATAGATCTTGAAAATGAGAAAAACTGATAAGAAACAGACATGCTGCATGAGGCAAAAAGGTCTTTCTATAAATAGGAAGAGCTAAGTTCTACATTTGGAAAACTATGAACTGAGTTCAAGAAGAAATAAAACCAGGAAACACTTAAATGAACTGGTGCAGAGTGAAGTGAGCAGAACCAGGAGGATGCTGTATACACTAACAGAATAGAGTGTGAATGTAGATCGGAAGCATTCTATTGTCACTTTCTTTATCCTTTTTGTGGTTTTCCCTTTGATCTTTTTCTTCTTTAACAATACAACTAATATGGAAATAAGTTTTACATGATTGCACATATATAACCTATTTAAAAATTTTACTTTTTTAGGGAGGGTGTATGGGAGGCAAGGGAGGAGGAAACTTGGAACTCAACTTTTTTAAAAAGTGTTTAAAATGGTCTTTACACATAATTATAAAAAATGAAAATACTATTTTTAAAAAAGATCTGATTCCAAATCCATTCTCAGACACTTATGGCTAGTTATATGACCTTGTGCAGGTCACTTAACCTCTGCTTGCCTCAATTTCCATTGAGTGAGCATAATAACAACACCCACCTACCAGGGTTCTTTTGAGGATCAAGTGAGGTATTATTTGTACAGCGCTTTGCAAACGTTAAAGTGCTGTAGAAATGCTGGTTATCATTATTATTACTTATTATAAGTAAAAAAGAGAAGATCGAGTAATGAGAGGGCCCACAATGAAGGTAGCACCTCCCAACCTAAGAGCAGGAACCCTTGGAACGCTGCCTAGGGATGGACTGCAAGAGGCGTTGCTTGGGATTCCTGCTGCCATGGGATCCGTGTGCTCCCCCCACACCTCGTGTGGGTACAGAAGAGGGGGTGGGGAATGGAGCAGAAACATCGGCAGTGTTCTTAATGGGACAACTTGATGAAAGGGTCTTTACTTCATTCTTCTGCAAGAACGATTTTACAACAGGTTCTTTTAGTTTTCCCCTTCCTGTTGCTGAGTTTCCTACACTGGGTGATGTAACTTCTTACTTGATACAGTAGGGGAGAGTAGCCCCTAAGATAACTCTAATTCTATCTAAGAATCTGATTTGTAAAAATAAACAAAAGTGACCCCAAATCTGTATACCTCAACATTTCATTTGTTGAATGGTAAAATGTATTTAATACATGAGTATGGGGGCTGGGGGGAAAAGGAGGGGATGATGCTATGCAGGAAGTCAGTTGACCAATCAGCATTTAATAAGCACCTACCATGTCCTAGACACTGTGATATGCTCTGGAGCTTCAAAGAACCATGTTTCCAGATGGGGAGAAAATTTGTAACTCAGAATCTTGTGGAAATCAATGTTGTAAACTAAAAATAAATATAAAATTTTTAAAAAAGAATCAAGTTTCCTTAAGAAGTTCACACACCACTGGGATGCACCACAGATCCAAAGAGAAGTAAATGCAAGACATTTACAGGTAAATGCAAAGTGATTTCTGGGGGGTGGGAGTGAACCCTGACAAGAGGTGCGATCAAGCATCTTGAAAGAGGTGCCCCTTGAGATCAACTGCAAAAGGAGCCAGGCTATAGGTGTAGAAGGAGAGAGGTCAAGGCACAGGGAACTGACTGTAGAAATGAAGAAAATGGAATTTCATCTATGGGACAACAATTAGTAATCTAATTTCACTGGAGTAGAGTGTCTGAGGGAGAGGAATATCTAATACAGGTAAATAAATAGTTTTGAAGGGCTTCAAATGAGAGGGAGGGAGAGAGGGATCTACTATACTTCAGCTACTGAGTCTAGTCTGAGGCTACATTTGAACCCATGTCTACCTGACTCAAGGTTTAGGGATCTACCGCAACACCAAGCAACTTCATTCTCCCAAAAAACTGACACTGACTTAATGAGCCCTACAACCCCTCTGACTGGGGCAATTTTAAACATTCGAGTTTTGGTGTCCATCCGCTGGCCATCTACTGGCAGTATCCCAGGGGGAATTTCACTACAAGGTTGAGTTAAGACCTATGATCCAGACCAAGCCTGGGCTGGAAAAGAAAAGGGGATGCAATGGAGAAGTGTAATGCCTGGTGATAAGATGAAGCATTGCTTACAATAATTAAATACAGCACAGAAGGGAACAACAGGAAGGCAGCAGGAGTGAAAGAAAGATGAAGGAAAGACCTGAAAACAAATCCTTCTAAGCAATGGACCCACTTTGGGGGGACCTACTCAAGACTCCTTCATGACCAGGGCTCCAGGGGTTAATCTAAGGAATGAAGAAAATCCTTTGTGCAATAGCACAAATTTCTGTGCATTCAGAATCTCCCTGGAGCATTGTCTACAATGGTCACTCTCACCGTCTTCCATAAACAAATCTTGTCCAACGTTTAGTGCTAGAGGGCATAGCTAACAAAAAAAAAAACAGGCAGAAGTTTTGGGGGAAAGACATAATAGTCCTGGGTCTTTTAAAGGAAAAAGATTGACTATAAGTTTATTTTCAGCAAGGATACCATACAAAAATTAGCTCAGTGATCAATTAAGTCAGATAAAAGCTGATTTTGGGGGGAGAAAGGAATGGCTCATCTAAATGGACAAGTACTCTGAAACCAAAAAAACTAAAAATATTTTCAAAAAATAGATGTCTAGTATAAGAATTGTAATCATTCCTTCAAAAGAACCAAGGGGTGAGGAGGAAAGTATCTCTACAAATGAGTAAAACAAGAGAAAATTAAATACTTTCTTTAGCAATAACAGACTTAGAAATAAAATACCTGTTTTCATGCTTTTGGCTATACAAGGTCATAAATGGGGCTGGGATGAATAAAATTTTAGCAAAGAGGTTACAATTATATATTTAAAATGTTATACACTATGACCATGTGATATTTATACCAGAAATAAAGTGTTGGTTCAAGATTAGCAAAGTTATAAACATAAGAACATTTTAATGACTAAAAAATCACATAATTTTATCCATAACAGTAGAAAAATCTTTTGAAAAAATGCAATATTCTTTTATGTTGTGAACATCAAAAAGCATAAAAATAAATGGGCCTTTCCTTAATATGGTAAGGGCATCTATCTAAAGCCAGAAGCTAGCATTTGTGTGATTGGCAAGGCTAGAATCCTTACCAATAAAGCAAGAATGTTCATTGTCACCACTAGTAAAGAAATTGACGGAATCCCCATATGTCTGTAGTTTTCAGACTTTGCACCTCACTAGAAGAATACCCACTGCTAAGTGCTAAAATTCAGTTCATATTAATTCCATTTGCTGTACCACGTCTTCGTGAGACTGGGTTTCCATCAGTTGATATGATATGAAGTAAATAATTCAAGAAAGTTAGTGAGGAATTGGACATAAGGATAGTGGCTTCCAATATGATTCTGGGGTTTGAGAAATTATGCAACACCCAACAGGCACATATGCCTCACTAGTAAGTAATTGTGTTTATTTAGAAATAAATAAAAATATTGTTTTTATCTTTCAATTCATGTGTGTTTTAAATAGTTACTAAGTTTTTAGAACGTAACTACTTATTAAGTTGTTTGGGTATAACTACATAATAAACAGAACTGTTGGATATTTCTTTTGGCCTTGAGGTGCCAGGAAAAAATTACTAAAAGCACCACAGACTGAGAAATTTGGGGAACCTCTGGCATGGGCAAAGTAGAATCAAATTATTGCTTTTGCAGATAACCTGATGGTTTGTTTAGAGAAACCTAGAGATAACTGAAAAGTTAATAACTTTGGTAGAGTAACAGGATATAAAAATAAACACATATTGTTAACATTTCTGTATGTTGTCAATAAAACCTCCAAAGAAGAGCCAGAAAAAGAAATGTCATTCAAAAATGAAACAGATCAATAAAAAAGCATTTGTTAACATGTAATATGTGCCACGCACTAAAGATACAAATAGAAAAACTAAAGCAGTCCCTGTTCTCAAGAAATTTATATTCTGATTGGTAGAGGAAACCCATCAAAGAAGGTTAAGTTTCAGGACTGATAGAAAGACCTGGAAAGACAAGGGGTTCAGAAGCAAGGGATATGGCAAGGCTTGGGATCTTTAGATTACATAAACATAACAGATGCCAGTCTTAGGAGTCTGCAGGAAAGGCCTGGAGGTCTTAAGAGGTAGTGGAAGTTGGAAAATGGTAAGGCTTGTTTCCTCTATCTAAACAGAAAGAATAAAGTTGGGGACTTCCATCTTACCCAAGTCAAATGTGCAGGTGAAAAATCCAGATGGGTTTTGGATGCCCCAGCTGGGTGAGGGGACAAAGGAAAATCAGGCAAGGGAGGAGGGCACCTTCAGTGTTGGGTCCCTGGTGGCAAGGAAAGTAAGAACTATTGTAAGCCTCTAATTGCTTCTGCCTTATCTTCCCATCCAGGTGTTGGGTGATAGTAACACAGGATATTACCACTATTTCTTTTGTTTCTGGTGTGTTTAATCTTTCCTGATCTTACGTGGAGTAACAAAAATGGAACAGATTATATTACAATCTTGTGAACTTCAGGAGGTCAGGATGGTCATGAAAAGTACTCAAAAACTGATCTATTAGCCCCTCCAGAAGCTGGATATCCACCATGTGTGATAAGATTACCATCCATCAGGGTTCCCATCACCAGGTAAATTAGGTTAGTTTTTATTTACTTTGGGGGTTTTTTCCCCTTGAAAGGTAACAAAACTGTCCTTGGGACATGATCTGTCCAGGAGGCTACAGCTCAAGTCTTGCCCCAAAAGATGGAACTTCTTGGTTATCTAAGTGCATAAAAATACCCACGTGGAGTCAAAGTGCTTCAGAGTTAGTATATATCCTAAGGCCATGGGAGTCATAACACTCTTCCCCACTAACCAGACACTTCTCTGAATAGAAAAATGCTACAGTATCCTTGCTAAGTACTCTTTCTGTGCTATTGAAAGATTGAATGATATACAAGTATCTCTTTTTGTTTTAACAATGAAACTAAACTGCTAGAGAATAGGCTTGAGCCAGTACTGACCATTATATCACATCTTGCGAAACACCTAAACTAGGAAAGGATAAACAGAAAAAGAGAATTATAGACCAATATGACTAATAAATATTAATACAAAAATTTAAATGTGTTCAATTTTAACAAAAAAAATAAATGTATCTTTTATATACTATGTCAGAGGTGAAGATTTTATCAATAAAAAGTCAAATTGCATCAAAACTTTTCAGAGAGAGAAATTCATAGATATGGGCATTAGATTAATAAAATCCAACTTCTCAGCTACTTCAAGGAAAAAAAACCGGAAAGCAATTATTTTCCTCAATAATATTTGAAAATATTGTAGGTCACTCTTAGCTTCCAAGATTAAATATTAATTATTACTACACTATACAAAATACAATTTTAAAAAAACTTCAGCTGAAGGGGATAACATTGTTAAGGATGTACATACTAAGCTCTGGAGTGGAACTGTGATAACAAATTTAGAAAAACGATTCTCTCACCATTAAATAGCAAATGAAAGCTTCCAAATGCCAATTAGATGCAGACTTTTTTGAAGTGTAAGGAGATATATTTGGAACCTGAAATGCCCACTTCCCATTTACATATCCCATGTTTACAAGGAAAACCAAAAGGCACAATTTTTCAAAAGAATAACTCCTTAACATCAATGACTATTTTCAGACTTTACTAGAAGGAGGATGGGGGAAAACTCCCTAAAAATAACCAGAGTTTGTTCTTATCCAATTCTGTTAATTAACTGTTGTTCAGTTCTTTGGCTCACACAACATCCAGAAAAAGTTAAGGGAGGAATTCTGTACTAGAAACTCCTAATTAACTCTATGCTATGTTAAGATGTATTTCTATCAAAGAAACAATATATTAAGACTTTTTGAAAGATAAAAAGTATACATTTCTATAAGGGTAACTGAAAGGCACAAATATTTTCATATTTGGGGCTAAATAAAGCTTTCCCTTCAGTTTTAATTAAAGGTAAGTAATGAGCTATCTAGCCATTACAATATGCATACTATTTTAGCTTTAGAGCTGAAAGGTACCTTTACAAATGAGGAAACTAAGGCACAGGTTAAATGACCTGCCCCAGCAAAGTCACATAGGTAGCAATTCTGTGAGGCAGGATTCAAACCCAGGTCTTCCAATGATGATGACTGGCTGCCATGCTATGATGTTTTTCTATGTCTTATTTATATGAACATTAGTTTATTCAATGATCTAAAGTAAAGTAACTCTCACCACATTATGCCTTTATCAATTTATTTACTTCTACTTATGAAATTCCACTTATCCTAAAGCATACAGCCAAATTCTTGCAATTCAGGAGAAAATTTTGTTTCCGTACCTATCCTTCACATTTAAAAATTAAACTCTAGCAAAGATACCCACCTCTGGACAGGAAGTCCTTGGACATGTCAAAGGGTACGTGCTTGACTGAAGATCTCTTATAGACCACATGAATCCTTCCTTTCTCTTCTTCTTTCTGCTTACCTTTTTCCAAAGGTTCAATGAAATATTCCTCATCATCTGTCCTTATCATTCCAGCCTGTGGAAAGGAAATGGAAGTGAAAAATACAGTGTATAGGTAACTTAAAGCAAAACCTATTCTGACTGTTTTTGTTAGAGTTCACTTGGTCTTTTAACTTGGGAAAGGGCAAAAGTCTTTAACAATAACTAGCACTTATGGAGTGCTCTAAAGTTTT
The DNA here is from genome assembly GCA_028646575.1 of Pseudocheirus occidentalis. Classification (NCBI taxonomy): domain Eukaryota; kingdom Metazoa; phylum Chordata; class Mammalia; order Diprotodontia; family Pseudocheiridae; genus Pseudocheirus; species Pseudocheirus occidentalis. Next base: position 13,463,422 of record CM053601.1, read on the forward strand.
CAAGATGCTTTACAAGTATTATTTCATTTGAGCGTCATAGCAACCCTGGAATGTAGATGTTATTATTATCCACCAATGAGAAAACTAAGGCAGCGTCTAAGATAGGGTTTGAATTCTGGTCTTCCTGACTCCAGGTCCAGCACTATGTGCCGCCTTGCTGCCAGAAATTAATTAGTTAGTTAACTCAATTCCCCACTGGCTTCTAATTTTTTAAATTTCAATGATTTGTATATCTTTTGGATATTTTCATATGTCCCTTGGATGAAATATAGTATAATGAAAAGTAAGTGCCCCCCTCCACTCTGGCAGAAACTATAAAAGCCTTCTACCTGACCCTCAGCATATGTGCAGGCCTAGCTGACCCTGGATCTCAAAGCAGTAGTTGACTTTTCTGTTATCTGTTTCTTTCCTGAGCATGAGAGACTGAATATGGATCCTAACATGTGCATTTCCAGCCTCAGAAGCAACTTTCTGAATTCAAGATGTTAGGAGTTTCTGGATCCCTCAATCAGTGTACTATGAAAAGTTCCCCACACAACTATTACATCAACTCTTGGAAGAGAAGTCAAAAAATTCATAGGAGCAGAGGTCTAAACCCTGGCCTGGCTTCCCAGAGGACAGGTGCCTTGAGAGACACAGTGTTTAGGAGAGAGTATTAGCCAATCAATTAATCAATAAACATTTTTAAGTCCCTACTGTGTTCCAGGCACTGTGCTACATGTTGGGGATAAAAAGAGAAAAAAAAAATAGTCCCTGCCTTCAATAAACTCAACATTATATGGATCGTGATCAAAGTCATTTTTCTACAAAGGTTGTTTCCCCATTCCCACAAAATGTTTTAATTTTATAGAATTAGAATGATTCATTTTATCTCCTGTGGAAAAAGAAAAACGAGTATCTTGGCCAACTCACTTGGTTCTACTATGCCTTTGGCTCTGCCCTCTGGAACCCTACTCCCATTGGCTTTGTGTCCATTGGAGAATGAATCCAGGCAAATTGTCAATGGTTGAAGAGAGGTCCACTGAAGGAAGTTTTGATTATATCGCTCAGGTACCTTCTTCAAGGTTTACCTGTATAGCAGGTGAAGATGTTGAGTTCCATGAGACCCAAGAAGGAAGCTTATAGGAGAAAGAAGTTGGCAAAGGGATAGGCTGGAGAGCCTGGACAGGAGACTGACGAGTCAGGGTGTGTCTATTCTGAGAAAGATCTCTGGAGAAGCACAGGAGATTCTCAGAGAAGGACAAAAGCCTGGCCTGGCTTACCAGGGGATGTGAGCCTTGGGAAAGACAGTGTGTAGGGGACAGTGTTAGCTCAGTTGAAGGCAAAATGCTTCATGTTTTGATGTCTTAAATATCCATCTCACGAAAGAGTCTCACAGTAGTTATGTCACTTCCTCCTTTCATAAGGAAAATAAATCTTCGATTGTATTTTACATATCACGGCGCAAAGTGAGGCAGGCCTAAATTCCTTGTCCCTTCCCCATAACCTCCTTACCCATGCCCAGCAATTCAACTCCAGCATGATGAAGTTAACAAGGAATTCTTAGAAGGAAAAAAATAAAGCTCTAAAGTGAATAGGCCCTGGAGTCAGGAGGACCTAAGTTCAAATCCAGCCTCAGACACTTAACACTTACTAGCCATGTGACCATGGGCAAGTCACTCAACTCCAATTGCCCTGCCTTCCCCCCTCAAAAAAAAAAAAAGAATGGATTCAATTAGTTGGAAGAAGTCTTCGTGAATATATGCCTTTCAATAATTAGCCATATTAAAATAATAAAGTCAGTGAACAAAAGCTCAGCATAATTAAACAATTAAAATACCAGGCTTTTAGATTTTGTAAACTGAATTCTGTGACTGCTTCAATTAGGTATCTGGATACTTCAAGAGAATCATTTCTTTATCACTTTGTAATGGGCTTTCATATTCAATTATCTCATCTGATCATCACCCAGGATCTGACTTGATTCTCTTTAGCTCTTTCTCATCTCTACCTTCCAATTGCTGTTATTGCTTCTGAGCCCAGACCTAGGTTCTCATGTAAGTCTAAGACACCCCTACAACAGAGAGAATGGTGGACGAGAAGTTGGGAAAACAGGGTTATACGTTCAGTTGTTAAGGTATGACTTTGGGCAAGTCATTCATTACTATTGATGAAAACTTCCCATGCGAAGAGAAAGCTTCCAAGTTTATGTACATACATGTTTGTGTATGTGTGTATATTTGTACATATATGTGTATATATGTGTATATGTAATATAAGTAAACATTGCTTTCCACTTTATAATTCTATAATTCTAAGCAATAGTTGAACTATTAGAGATATACCTCATAATATTTTATCTTGAAAATTCAGCCCCTGGTTAATTTTTTCAGTCCTGTGTCCTGAGTCTAAGTACAATTTTAAGTTTTTAAACCTTAAAATGACATTGAAATTTTAATGTTATCATGAAGATGGCATGTTCAAAAGTGGTTCAACAAAAGAAAAAAGATTAATTTAACACAGAATCAGAAGGAAACAGAACTGACCTCAATACCTAAGTCAGTTCAGGTCCCCTGCCTCCATTCTTACCTTTCCTTTAGTACAGGGGTATGATGGTAAATGTTTCAAAACCAGATGTTCAGGGAGAAAAACCTACATTGCTCACTTTCAAACTTACTCAGCATTATTAATATTTGTTCTATCATTTTCTTGAGTCGAGACAATAAAAGAATAAACCACATTCTTAACTATTAGCTTTTGCCAAATGCTAATATTTTAGCTAGCACTTTGAGGTTTGCAAAGTACTTTAAAAATATTCTCATTTGATCATCACAACAACTCTCAGGGTCACATCAGTAGTAAGAAGCAAAATCAGAGTTGAAATCTCTGCTTTCTTTACTCTAAATTCCAAACCTTTTCCACTGGACCTAGCCTCACCGGGCCTGCTTTTCTTTCTGCCTTCAGAATTCAATCCCTAAGAGTTGTTCATTCCAACTGGGCTGATCTCCTCCACAAAATTTCAGATCACAGAATGCTCCCCACTCTTTGACTAAACATTTTTAAATCTAATGTTACAGAGATAAAAAACAACAACAACAACTCCTCACAGAAAGTTCTCCATACCAATGAAATCACAGGTCCTATCTTTCCTCTGATGGAATATGCCAGCTACTCTTTTTTGCTGAAATAAATAGAGAAAATTTATTTAATATAAATATTCCCCAACTAATAAATGGTCAAAGGATGTGAACAAGCAGTTTTCTAATGAAGAAAATCAAGACAATTTATAGTCATCTGAAAAAAAGTATCCTAAATCATTACTGATTAGAGGAATGCAAATTAAAATAACCTCGAGACCAGAGCGGCTAAAACGATTGAAGGGAAAGGCAACAAAAGCTGGAAGGATGTGGAAACAGTGGGACACTAATTCATTGCATATGGAATTGTGAACTAATCCAACCGTTTTGGAGAACCATCTATACCGTTTGACCCAGCAATACAACTACTAGATCTATTTCCAAAGATGATTAGGAGGAAAGGAAAAGAATATATATATTCTAAGATGTTTATAGCAACTCTCTTTTTGGTATCAGAGAATTGGAAATTGGAGGATGGCCATCAACTGGAGAATGGCTGAACAAGTTGTGATATATGATTGTGACAGAATATTACTGTGAGAATATTACTGTGCTATTATCAGAAACTATGAGCTCAATGATCTTAGAAAAACTTGCATGAAATAATGAAGAGCAAAATGAGCAGAACCAAGATAACACTGTATACAGTAACAGCAATGTTGTTTTAAGAACTTTGATTCACTATGTGCCTTTCAACAGTCATATAAAATAATAAAGTCAGTGAGCAAAAGCTCAGCTCAATTCAACATACTCTAAAGACAATTAAAATGCCAGTCTTTTAGACTTTGTAAATTAACTATAAAGGATATACAAAGAATGATGCTATCTGCATGCAAAGAAAGAATTGATAAATATAAATATGTATAGAATAATCATACATGCATGTGTATGTATGTGTGTATGCATGCATGTATGTATGCATGTATATGTATATATGCTTCTCTGGGTGTGCATTTGTGTCTAATGGTAGTCATCTCTAGGGTGATGTGGAGGGAGGTAGAGAAAAGGAGGGAAAAATAAATTTACATGATAATTTTGTTGTGTATTTGAAAGTAATAGTAAGTTGTGCATAGTAAATGTTCAGTTTAATTTACAATCATCTTTTTCATTGTACTATATTATGGAGTTACTTGTTTTATTCCATAAATATGTATTAATATAATAAAAATGGGGAAAAAAGAAATAAATATCTTGAGTCAATATATTCCTCCATATGCTAAGCCTGACTCCAAACCCTGAGATGACCATAGCTTAGGGCTAACCCTAACCATCTTTCACTGCCTCTTTTATATGGGAGTCAGAGAATATGGGAGGGTAGTTTATGTCATATTCTTCCTCCAACAGAATGAAAGATCCTCGAAGACAGAGAATTTCATTGTTTTCTTTGTGTATCCTCAGTGCCTAGCACAATGATTGGCACAAAAGAAGTATTTAATAAAAGCTAACTGACTGAATGGTACGGAGAGCTGTCATTGATTCAGATAAATACATCTTGATTATGAAAAGTTTAGATTGTACACGGTCTCTGCCCTCATCGATCTTAGAGAGTAGTCAAGAGATAAGATAAAATAGCAAATAATTCTAATACAGAGCCCAAGGAAAGGGCTGCCATCAACAGGTTAGGTGAAGGTAGAGTGGGTGGACAGTCAGGGAATACTGCAAGGAGGAGGCGGTGCTTAAATCAGGCATGAAGGGATGGACGGAAATTCTAAACTAGATTCTTTACATTTGTGCAATCAAAGGAACTCTGCTCTCAATAGCACAACCTTTCATAATTAACATTCACATTTACAGATAGTTTGCTCAACATTTGTTATTTCTGAGAAAAACCCCTTAGAGAAAAAGTTGGTTCTCTTTTATTATGCTATCAATTTGGAAACTGGTGCAAAAGATCAGGTTTTGAGGTCACACAGAAAATCAGTGACAGAGTCAATCCCAGGATTCCCTGCCCTAGGAATAAAGCTGATTAGTCGATTGCCTGAGTAAAGAAAAGAAAACACCCAACATAATGAAGAAATGCTGTGGGTCAAGAGATGCCCACAAGATGGACCTAGAAATAGTAATTCCACAAAGACTACAAGCAGAACATCTCAGAGAAAATAATCGCATGCTAAAAAGGAATAGAAAAATATCTGAAATAAATGAAGAGGTTACCCAACAATTGGTGAATGGTCAAGCTAATTACGCTACATTAAAATAGTGCCATGTTATTATGACATGCCAAATGACAAAATGGAATAAATTCAGAAGAATTTAAGATAACTTGTATGGAGCAATATAAGAACCACTAGGACAATTTTCTGCATTGAAAAAACTGCAAAAGTTTTAAAAACTCAGCTCAGTTCAATGGATAATCATGAGGGCAAAATACTGAGGAATAAGTAGGCTTCCCACATTTGGACAGGGAGGTGACAGACTGTAGGTGAAGAATGAAGTACACATTTTTTGGCACTGACAATATATGAGGGAGTAGTGTTGGGATGGTTTCTTTGGCCATGTTTGTTTAGTAAAAGGACAGAGTTTTATGGGAGAGGAAGGAAAGGGAAGAAGTTTATGATTATGAAGCCCAAAAATGAACAAAAGAAAAAAAGCATATGTCAATGAAAACTTTTCTTAATGTATAGTAAAGAACAAAAGTGCACTAACTGATGCCAATAAGCTTTGGAATAAACACGTTAAATTTATATATGTGTGTGTGTGGTTGTATGTATGTATATATACATGTGTCTATATTGGTACATGTGTATATATATCATATCATATATAATTTTTTAAATGTGTGGTTTTAAAAAAATCTGTAAGCAATAAAATTTCATCTTCAATCCTCAATTGCTGTTCTTTGCATGTGGAAACTTTTGTCAAGTTCATAATATACAAAACCACAGTTTTTTTTTAAAGAGGAAAAAATAAACAAAATATTTTTGTTTCATATTGCTTTCCTTCACGAAGCACACAAATTTTGTTTCACTATGTTCAAATGCCAAGATATGTCTTGCCTCCTCACCCTAACAGTTTATTTTAAATGAAATTACCTAGGAGCATGACTAAATCTTCTGTCAAGTAACAGTCATCTGTTTCTATCATTTATACATTTCTCCGATAATGTATTTCTTCAAAATTAGGCACACAATTTAATAGAGGCTCAGTTAAGCGCATGGTCTTTAGGAAATCCTCAAGACTCTTTGATATGAGTGACAGCAGGACCATGATCCCATGGGCTTCATACTCAGAGATGGGAAAAACCTTGCCAACACAGCACTGGGTTTCCTTCTTCAGGTAAGATAATTAGCATTTGTGAGCTGGCAATATATCACCGCTCTCTTTTCATGCTAATGACTCACTTTCTTGCCATCTTTGTGGGCAAAACTAAGTTTATACTTACAGTTGCTATGTTACTGGTGTAAGGCCTTATCTTGGCACAGGAGTTTTGTTTAAATAATCCATTTGCTGCAAAGCTATTTGCCTACATTTTAAAATATCTATTTCCAAAGGCAATATAAAAGCTAACCTTGGCTTTCCCTTCCAACTGAAGGAGGTGATTTTTTTCTTTTCTGTGATGTCTACAAATCCACAGGAAAAAAAGAAGCTTATTGCTATATAATAGCTTTTTTCATTTTTTTAGAACACCAAAGTAAAATTGTGAGCACCAAAGTAAAATTGCAGAATTTTCCATTAAACTTTTTACTAGCTTTCAATTCACTTAAGATTAACTTTTTTCCTCCATCCAATGTAGGCAAAAAGTATCCTCCAAATTTCCTTCTCCTAGAACTTGCCCTCTTCTACCATACAATTACTACTAAAACTGCAAAGTTCAAAATTTTTAATAATTATTATATAAGTGAAGCCCAAGTTATTACCCAGTGCCTAGCACTTAAGAAGTCCTTAAAAACTCTTTTTTTTTTAGCAAGTAGATACACAGTTTGAAATTCTATCACCAATGGACCAAGGGTCACTTGTCCCTATATCAGGAACAAGTTTGGAACTCATGTGAATGAGAATTTAATAACAGGGAAACTTAACACCCAAGTTAAGCTGTATGCCAAGGGTAGATTTCTTATACTCTCTCTGGCCCATTGCTCCCATCCCTGAGTTCTGAGGGGAAAAATCTCATAAACAGAGATTAAATCTGATTCATGTCTACAGAATTAAAAAGGTTCTCTTAACCCCAATTGCCCTCCAAAAAAAATAAAGAATTAAAAACGTCTCTTCCAAAAAAGGCCCTCAGTGTTGAAAGCAAATACTAGGTATAGGACAGCTATTTATTTCCTCCACAACAAAAGAAATACTTAGAACACTAAAGTTCTATAAATGTGCATTTAAAATGAAACAATGACTTAGTACCTATTAATGCTCTTCAGGAAAGGGAAAGGAAATTTAAGGAATGACTGAACTACATTTTACTTTCTCCTTGGCACAGTGTCACAACGCCTCCTTTCATAAGCACAAAGGAACAATAAAATAGGAGGTGGCCCAACAAAGAGGACACTTTAAAGAGGGGAAGAAAAAGAGAGGTGAGATCTTCTTCCTTTCCTGTTGAAAAAGTGGCTCTTCCTAATTCAATCACCAACCCACCAACCACCAAGTCACTGGGACCAAGGAAGAATGATGAATTTACTCAAAGAGCAATTCCTTCAGGAGTTAAGCCAGAGCACACATCTCACCTCCTCAGAGCTAAAGGACACACGCCCAGCTCCCAGGGAGGTACAAGAGATAAGGACTCTGATCACATCCTTGTTAGAGAAAATATACACACAAACCAAAAAGGTATGTGTAAAATGTCAATTTAACAAGGATATATGTAGCTGGGTGGTGCAGCGGATAGAGCACTGGAAGTGGAGTTAGGAAGATTGGTCTGAATCCAGCCTCAGACATTTCTTAACTATGTGGGGAAAAAAACCAGTTCGTTCATTTGTTTTGGGTATGGGGGTGTTTCAAGAAGGAAGAAATAAAATACATTTCGATCCATATCACTCTCCTTCATGGAGGAGACAATCAAAAGTTCAATGGAAAATGCCATGTAAGTCAGTGAACCTCTGTCTGCCTCAGTTCCTCATCCGTAAAATAAGGATCATAAGAGAACCAACTTCCCAAGAAGTCAGGAGGTGAAAATGAAAAAATATTTGTAAAGCGCTTTGCAAAACTTTACGGTACTTTATGAGTGCCAGTCATTGTTATACATGGAGATGAAAACCATAGAGACCCTGAGTTGTGTAGCATCCAAGCAAATGCACCTGACAAACAGGCGAACCAAAGAAACATTCAGTTCTGAGCTTACGGACATGTGGAAGAAATATGAAATATTGTCATAAAAGATGCAATACTTCATACCTAGAAAACAGGCATGGAGCTTCGTTTTAGACAGGCAACACAAAATCATTTCCTTAAAGCAACTGAAATACATTTTGACTGATCTGGAAAGGCTTATTATGGATTTCTAAGAACAAAGATCAAATCACAACAGTGAATTATGGGGGCTCAAAAGTAAAAGGCAGATGTAGGCTGGACAGCCAACACAAAGTTAGTTGATTAAAACTCCTTACTTTCACTAGCTAAATCAATTAATTTCTTGCTTTTCATGACTATCAAGTTAATCATTCCTCAAAACCCTAACAATACATGAAGATGAAGTCTGTCACCTTTGGAGACAAACTCAGGCAGTCAGTAAATCAATGTGTCTAGTAACCACCTGTTGCATGCCAGACACTGCATGTTAGACCACCAGTTACTCAGAGTTATGATTTTATTAAAGCTATAAAATAAAGAGAAAATGCAGAGATTACAGACTGGTAACCCGAGTACCTCAGCCAGAAAAAAAAATCTATCATGTCAAGAAGTTCTCTCAAAAACACAGTCCTGTCCCATTTGAATAAGGAAGATGGATACAAGCATAGGTCTAATGACAAGGACATGAGGGGTAGTTCTCCTTTTCATGGGTACTCCTTGTGATATCAGCATTTGAGGAATAAAAGACATCAGTTCAGGGGACTAATGAATCAGATACTTTATAGTAGTGCTGATTTCACTTCTGAGGAGAAAACACACACACAGACACACCCCAATGCACAGAGAGGCCCTTCTCTTGTTACCTAATGGAGCAGATCCTATAAAAATATACAAGAAATCTAAAAGGGAAGCAAAGGCATTTTACAAATATTTGTCTCACAAGTCACAGTGGCTGACACATGATTAAACATTATCTTTCACGCATTTCCCAGATCATAAAAATAAGTTGGTAGCTATCATCATGATCTTATTCTGGGTATTAAAAAGCTGTCATTAAATACTTCACTGACTTCTTCCCTTCTCCCCCCTGGCAATTTAGCATTAAATTCAGTTATATGATGAGTGTCTTAGTACTAATAGTAAGTAGCCATTACATTTTCTTACCAATTTTTCTAATTCTTTTAAACTCAGAGGTTACCATCTATAATTAACATTGCTGCAAGAAGAAAGTATATCTTGAGGAATTTTTCTAGAAAGAGTCATAATAAAAGAAGATTCCAATGTTCCAATGTCAGAATTCCCTTCAACAATGCAAATTGCAACCTAGCCTCACTTTTGCAAAACTTTAATTATGATTCAACTGAGCATCTTCTAAACTTCTGTTCTTTATTCTGCTACCCTCCATTGACTGTATGGGGGAGTTCATTTGATTCATATGCACTATTAAGATTGTTAATTTTGTATTTTTCTTCATAATAATCTCTTATATGTTTGCCTCTTTTCCTGATATTCCTTTCTTTACAAAGAAGAAAATGGTGAATGAGAGGAAATGTGATCAGAATCCGCAATCAATGATGGAAATGCTTTGTTTCCAATTCTCCACCCATCATCTCCTCCCTATACCCAGATCCCAATCTCTAATTCTGACAGCTTTCCTTCTCTTTTAATTCTTCCTTTATGAATGACATTCTGAAGCTGACATTTGTTTTTCTCTTGAATATTTCATCCTTAAATCTGCCCTACCTCGTTCTTACACTCATCCTCCTCCTCTTTTCCATGTCCCTATCTGTTTCTCTGTCATTTTAATGTATTTCTGTGCCAAACACTCTGTAGGTACAGTTCAACACTTCTTTATCTTACTCAGTTAAAAGTGAGACTATTACATTAGATTCTCCATCCATTCCTCCAGGTTTATATATTTCTATTTTTCACACCCCACTGACATCAAATAGTAAGTTTCTCCTCCATCTTAAGTTCAAATCTGGCCTCAGACACACTGGGTATTTGATTCTGGGCAAGTCAATTAACCTCTGTTTGTCTCAGTATCTTCAACTGTAAGACGGGCGTAATAACAACACCTACCTCACAGGATTGCTGCATGAATTAAATTAGATAATATTTTTTAAAAAGGGGTTAGCACTGGAAAAGGGTTAGCCTGGAATATAGTGGGTGCAATATAAATGCTCATCCCCCTCCCTCCAACCTGTCTTTTCTTTCCTTTCCCAAAATTAACAAAATAGATAGAAGCTAGACTCAAACCATGTTTGTCTTAATCTCCATCTGTAATCCTTGAAGACATAAAGATTCTGAAGGAATCCTATTAAAATTTAGGCACTTCATCATTGTTTGGCCTCTTCTGAGTGCCCAGTGTGGTTGACTTTCTAGATTCCCCTTGACTCTATGTCTGCAATTCAAAGTTCCCACTCAGATCTCTTTTATTTTTTAAATCAAGAATGCTTGAAAGCCTTCATCCATCAAAGGTCTAGTTTCCTAGTATGGTAATGCTCAGTCTTGTAGAATAAGCTATTCTTTGTTGTATTGCTCTATCTTTGACCTTTTGGAAAATCATATTCCGAGATTTACTATCTTTCATAGTAGCTGTCATAAAGTCATGTATGATCCAGACTGTGATTATTTGGTACCTGAACTCTTTCCTTCTGGAAGCTGATGGTGTTTTTTTACTGACCTGGAAGCTCTTGTTTTTGACTGTGATATTCTTGGATCTTTTCCTTTGGGGATTTCATTCCAGAGGTGATTCATATCTAACAGTTCTAATAGCTCTAGAAAATAATCTTTTATGATTTCTTGAAATAGGGTTTCAATGTATTTCCTCAATTTCTTTTCCAGTAGAGTTCTTTTGATAGTCGGTAATATATTTTTCCTGCTTTTATGCTACTTTGACTTTGTACTACCAGTTCTTATTGTCTCATGGAATTATTAAATTCTCTTTGTAACATCCTATTTTTCAATGAGTCTAATATTTGGGCAAGTTTATTCATCTTATGTTCTAGATTATTTACTTTCTTCTCAATTTTTCTCCTAAAACTCTCATTTATAATTTTCTGTTGTAATCATTTGCTTAATATCTTCTATCCACACATATAATCCTTGTGGCCTGCTAATTTTTTCTTTTAGGTTCTACTTAAAATTGTCCTAGAATTACTCTTTTTTATTTCTTTACCACTTAGTTTTCTCTTAATTCCAGGTTAACTCTGTTTTAACTCATCATTCTTCTCCATTGGGTTCAGAGTTTGCTTCTATTTAGTCATATTTTTAGTCGCATTTTTTGGTTCTGTTCCCTCTGAATACCACTGCCAGTCTGAATGGATCATTATCTATCCCACCCTCTGCCTCCATCCTTGGCTTCTCTCTTGGTCTCCTGGTTTTCCTCTGTGAGTTCAGGCTTTGGGTAGTCTCTTTAATCTTCTCATACTAACTCCAATTTAGAGGTAGTCATATCCTCTGCTGTGACCATGATGGTCTCCAATGGAATAGTGGAGATCATACTGCTCTCAGAAGAAAACTCTAACATGTACTGGTGGCCAGTGCATGGAGTTATCTCCCAGTGCTTTGAGGAATTCACAGCTGTGCTAAGCATATCTTTGTAGTAACACCTAGGGCCTGGTTCTGTCCCTAGTTTCAATTTGGACAGACCTGGGACAGGTTCTGAATTCAGAACTTCAATTACTAGAGGTTATTCAGGTTTGCAACCTCCTTGTTCAAAGCTCTGATGGAGTTCAAGTCTACATGCAGGAGCATTTCTTTGTCCTGTTTCTTCTCGTCTCTTCTAGATTTCAAGTTTATTTGACTTGGTATTGGTTGCCCTGATGTGGATACTCATCTTTTCTACCATTCTTATTTGAAATGGAATGCATCATATTTCTCCCTAGATCTTCCCACCACGTATTTTCTCAATTACTGAAAAAGGTACACCATGCTATGAGTCCCTCAGTCTTGTAACCTAGAAGTTATCAAAGGTTCCTCACTAGCTCTCACTCACTACATTGAATTTATAGACAAGGCCTGTCAACTTAACTTTGTAGTATCTCTCAAATAGGATCCTTCTCTCTTGACATTGTCATCACTCCAGTGTAGCCCCATCACCTCATTCCTAGACTAATGTAATATCCTGATGGTGGATCTATCTGCCTTAAGTCTCTCCCCACTCCATTCCATTCTTCATTCAGCAACTAAAATTATTTCCCTAAAGCATAGGTCTGACCATGTCACTTTAATCCTTTCTCAACAAGCTCCAGTGGCTCTCTATTGCCTCCAGGATTAAGCAGAAAATCTTCTGCTTAGTACTCAAAGCTCTTCACAACCTGGTCCCCTTCTACCTTTCCAGTCTTCTTATACCTTACTCTACACCATGTACTCTGATCCAGTAACAGTGGCCTCTGGGCCATTTCATGAACAAAATGCTCCATCTCTTGGATCTGGCCATTGTCTCTGGCTGCCCCCACACTTGGAATGCTCTCCCTCCTCATCTCAGCCTCTTAGCTTCACTGCCTTCAAGTCTCAACTAAAGTTCCATCTTCTATAGGAAGCCTTCCCCAACTTCTCTTAATTCTAGTGCCTTCTCTCTCCTAATTCTTTCTTATTTCTTCTGGAAACTTATTATATCAATTTATTTGTTGAGCTCCTTGGGGGCAAAGATTATCTCTTGCCCTTTTTTGCATCCCTAGAACCTAGCACAGTGCTTGGCACATAGCGATACCTAATGAATGTTTCTTGATTGATTGATTGATTGAATAGTTCTGGCCTATAGAGAAGAGATCACTTTAGTTTATTTCCAGTTTTCTCTTTCATTTTCTGAGGTCATTTTCAGATATTCCCTTGGCTTTATGTAGGAAAAGTAGGTTTCTCTATAACCCATCTCCTTGCCATCTTAACTAGAAGTTCTCTTCAGTTGTTATTTGCATACCAGTAAAGAAAGGTCTTGGTTTAAAATGAGACCATGCCACGGAGAAGATCATTTAACAAAGCTATATGGCATAGTTATTTTTACTTGGAAGAAAGAGAAGGGGATTTCTTCTTTTAAAAGGAGGAATATTTAAAAGAAACATCAACAAAGTAAAGGATATTAACATAAACCTATTAACTAGGCCAAGGAGATGTCTGTTAACTATCTCATGTGAATTGACTGACAATAGATACTTTAGACTAGAAAATAGGAGACTTAAAGAAAGACATTGTAGATGCTTTTTAAAAATTTCTGAACGGGTTGCCTGCCATCTTGGGGATGGGGAAGGGACAGAAGACTTGGAACCTAAAATCTTATTTTTAAAATGAAGGTTGAAAACTGTCTTTATATGTAACTGTAAAAAATAAAATACTATTTGCAAAAATATCTGAAGGACTAATCCTAACTGTAAGTCTAAAGGCCTCCCCTACCTAGGGATTCTTCATGGAATCAGAACCATTGTCCTGAAAGGCTATGCTATCAGAGGACAAGCTATGCTAGATTCCAGTGGACTGGGAATGCTTCAGGAATGGGGCCCATTGATGGACTGTGCATATTTCATCCAAGGATCAGTTGGGAGAATCTGCCAGAAAGTGGGATTGGAGATGAAGATTTATTTTTTGTCTTTAATTACAGCAACTCATGATGCATCAGTAAATGGATATATAAAATAAAACCAAATGGATGGAATCAATACAACTGTGTTTGATATTTGCTCTGACACATACTAGTTCTGTGAACAGGTTATTTCACTTTCTTTGGCCTCAGTTTCTTCCTCCACAAAATTAGGAGCTTATATTAGATCTCTAAGTCATCTCTAGCTCTAAATCTTGTGATTCTAGGATGAAGTGCTTTTTCTCAAAGAAAAAGGGAATTGAAGTATGTGTGACAGAGAGGGAGGGTGAGAGGGAGAAAGAGAAAGAGAGAGGAAGAAAGAAAGAGAGAGGAAGAAAGAGAGGGAGAGAGGAAGAGACAGAGAGACAGAGAGACAGAGAGAGAGAGAGAGAGAGAGAGAGAGAGAGAGAGAGAGAGAGAGAGAGAGAGAATATACTTCCATTTTGGGGATTACAGATTACAGGAAAGGCTTCATGTAGCAGGTGGTGACTGGGATTAATTTTGAGGAAAACAAAGGATTCTAAAAGGCAGAAATGAGAAAAGAATCCACTCCAGACCAGGGAGAACAATCATGGAATGGCACAGTCAGTCAATAAGTATTTTGAAGTGGCTCCTATTTGCAGATAATGGGCTAAACACTTGGGATATAAAAGGAAGCAAAAGATACTCATTGTCCCCAAGGAGATCACATTCCTATGGGGGAGACAAGAAATGACCAAATATGTACTATGTAAAGATAACAGGAAGCGATTCAAAGAGGGAAGGCACTAAAGGGCTTGGGGAAGTCTTCCTGTAAAAGATAGGATTTTAATTGGGACTTAAATGAAGCCAGGAGAGTCGGCAGGCAGGAATGAGGAAGGAGAACATTTTAGACATAGGAAACAGTCAGAGTAAATATCCGGAGCCAAGAATCTTGTTCTTGTAATAAGAAAGAGGCCAGTGTGAATGGATCAGAGATAAGAGAATGGATTGTCTTGTAAAGATGAGCAATAAGATAGATTTCCCTGGACCACAGATGGCAGGAAGAGGAATTGTTTCACTCCTGAATTTGTATCTTAGAAACTTCTAGGTGGCTCAGCACTAGGTCTGGAGTCAGGAAGACTCAAGTTAAACTTTGGTCTTAGACACTCTAGCCGTGTGGCTCTTGGCAAATCACCCAACCTCTACTTCAGTTCCCTCAGCTAGAAGATTGGGGTAATACTCTACCTGCCTCCCAGGATTATTGTGAGGATCAAGCAAGACATTTGCAAAGTGCTCAGCACAATTCCTAGTCCTTCATAAACGTGTGCTTCCTTTGATGCCTGGAACATGTAGGTATTTTATAAATGATTGCTGATTGATTTACTGAATAAGGCTGGAAAAGCAGGCGAGGACCAAAACATTAAATGATAAACAAGGGATTTATAATGGATCCCAGAGGAAATAGGAATGTTGGAGTTTCTTTAGTAGGAGAATTCCATGGTCACATCGGGACTCTAATAAAGGGACAGACTGGAGTTGAAATACACCTCAATTAGTAGACTATTACAATAGTCCAGGCAAGAAGTCAATTGAGGACTTGAACCAGGGATGGAGTTGTGGGTGGAGGAAGAAAGAGGTAGATGAAAGAATTATAATAATGACAAGAATTAACAACTGGTATGTGAGATAAAGGAGAATTAGGCACTGAAGGTAGTGAGACGACTGTAACTATGTAAGCTATGTAACGAGAAGACTGACGGTACTCTGAACAGAAGTAAGGAATGTGAGAAGAGAGGCTTTAAAGGGAAAGATGACTTCTGTTGTGGACATGGAAAGTTTGGTTAGCCTGTGAGGACATCCAATTTGAAATATCAGCTAGATGAGTGACTAAGGAGAGAGATAAAGGTTGGTTATATAGATCTGGAAATCATCTGCATAGAGATGATAATTAAACCCATGGACACTGATGATGACATGCCCTTAGCATGGGGAGACATGGCTAGATGACACTTCACCTGAAAAAAGATCTAGGAATTTTGATGGGTAGCAAGATTAGTCAAGAGTGTGAGAGAGCAACCAAAAAGAAACCAATGGCTACATTAAAAGAGATATGGTGTCCACTGTGCAAGGCCCCACTCAGAGCTCAAGCATTTTATTCCTTTCTAGGTGCTTCATTGGATGAAATACATTGATAAGTTTTATAGCAGGAGTTCTTAGTCTGGGGTTCATGAACTTGTTGAGATATGTTTGTACAGGTATATAAATTATATGGAAACAGAGACACACAGAGACAGAGAAATATGCATGTATGCACATATAAACTATATTTATATATAATATATTAATATATAATTGGTTTTCTTTGTAATCCTTTCTTTTATTTATTCACATCAAACTATTATTCTAATAAGGGGTCCAGAGGTTTCACCAGACTGATAAGGGTCAATAACACATATATGTATATGTATATGTATATGTATATGTATATGTATATGTATATGTATATGTAT
>CM053601.1:13480309-13518463 GCA_028646575.1 Pseudocheirus occidentalis
CAGATGTGCTTTCTGTCTTGTGGAGAGTTTTGGAGCTTGAAAATCTGTTTAGCGTCCCATTTTATGAGTTTTTTAGCGTGTTTGTGTGGGAGCTGCGGTGCTTTGCTGCTTCTACGCCGCCATCTTGGCTCCGCCCCCGTTTCTCATTATCTTGAACTTTTTTTTGCAAACTTTAGCTGATGCTTACCTCTAGCTCTTGTAACACTATTCTTACAGGTACCAAATACCTCTAATTTTCAACATTTCCTCTTTTGCATTGGGCTTATTTGTTGACTTTCTAACTTTTTAAATGTATACTTAGTCCCTTAATCTTCTTATCTATTTTGTTAATTTGTTTTTAGGAATATACTTTTTCCTCTGAAGATTGCTTTAGCCATATCCCAGAAAATTTAGTATGTTATTTCATCATCATCATCATCATCATCATTGTCATTTACATAATTCTTAACTGTTTCTACAATCTGTTCTTTGGTCCGTTTGTTATTTCATTTCTACATTTACTCAACATATTTTGTTTGTGCTCTCTGAAATAATTGCTATTTTTATGGTCTCTAAAGGACATGTTTATTATTTGTCTTTTTAAATTTATTTGCAATTTCTCTGAACCCTCATACATAACCTTTTAAAATGCATGTTATGCCTAGAAATATGTATGTTCTTTGTCTCCCATTCAAGAGGTGCCATAAATATGTAGGTATAAATTCTCCAACAATTTGTTCAGGTCTGTATTTTCCTTTTATCATCCTATAGATAGGTCCATTTCTCTTTTTTTGGAGGGGGGAAGGCAGGCCAATTGGGGTTAAGTGACTTGCCCAAGATCACACAGCTAGTTAAGTGTTAAGTGTCTGAGGCCAAATTTAAACACAGGTCCTCCTAACTCCTATACTCATGCTCTATTCACTGCACTACCTAGCCACCCCAATAAGTCCATTTCTGAGAGAGGAATATTAAAGTATCCTACTAACATTGTGTTATCTTTTTCACAATTTAGTTGATTGTTCCCTTATTAATTTAAATGCTATGTCATTCGGAGCATAGAAATTTGAAAAGGATATAGATTCAATGTCTATGATTCCCTTGAGCTTAATATAATTTTCTTGTTTACATTTATATGTAGAATTTTTATTTTTGTTTTGCCTGATGATACAATTATTATTCCTGCTTTCCTATGCACCCTATACATCATAAATTTTGTTCTGAGTTTTCATTATAAGATTAAGAAGTCTGGCTAAAAAGTTCTTCCTTTTTAACAGGATTGTAGAATCTCATGAACTAAAGAGTTCTCATGAACTAAAGATTCTCATGAACACAAAGCAGTTAATCTTTAAGTTAAGATATGATACTATTTTTAAGAGCTTGAAATAAAAAGGTAGAGAACCAATAAACTGATACAAGGCAGGTTAAAGTCCCTAGAGAGCAAATATCTTTCACTAACTACTTTAGCATAAAATCTAAATTTGTCATGGGTAACATGAAAATTGCATCTCAGGTGATTTGTTCCTATTCCTCACGCCATCTCTTACAGAAATATATGAGTCAATTAAAATTTAGTTGAATTTACGCATGGGGGGATTTAAGATAATTGTTGGATAATTTAAAATTATATTATCTCAAAAGTATTACACTCCCTCTTGGGACAGACAGAAAATCAACTATATAAACTGCATATAGTTACATTTACATGAAATCTCTATAGGTGGATGACATCTTTGTCCTGTCATTGGAATTCCTAAGCCGAGTAGACAAAGAAAATGGAACTATAAAAAGTGAAAAAAAAAACAGGATCCTCTAAGCATCTCAAATAACATCTTTAGATTAAAAAGCTGGCTTTCCTTAAAATTCTTACTTTTTCTAAAAGTCAGAAAAAAGTTCCTTGAAATACTTCAAAACTCATGATTTTGTTCACATCCTATTATCTTCCCAATCCTAGATTACAATATTTCTATCATAATCTTGAAGAACACATCTACAATCTTCCATCAGTGCTATAACCAAAATATCGATCTTTCCTCACTAGTAGGAGCTTCTCATGCTTTTAATCCACTGGAACAGCCTTTGAGAATGCAAAGTCATCTCCATGTCATGATAAAACAACAAAAAATAATTTTCACAGATGATGAAATCAGTAGAACATTGTTATCTTAGCAGGATGACATATCAAGCCTTTCCTGAACATTACTGTGAGAAATGATTTCCTCCATGGTAGTACTGAGCTTTGAATTAGAAGTCCTGCCTCCAATTTTCTGATTTTGTATCCAGGATTCCTGAAATAAAAACATCCCTGTGTCCCATCTTCACCTTGCTCCCTAATAAATTTCATCATTCAGGCAGAGGCATCATCACATGTCCATTGTACATGGAATACTTTACTAAACACCATATAAAGAGTTTTAAAAAATAAAGGATAGATCTTGGCCCCCTAAGAAACTAAAACCACATAATAGGGAGGTGACAAGGTAAAAGAAGGCACTCATGCAGAGAAATGGCACTTTTCAACATATATATACATATACATATGCATGTGAGTGTGCATGTCTGCATGGGCCTCCACTGAATATATATTTCATCCAGTCCAGCTTGTCTTCTTTTTAACACCATGTTTATTTTCCTATGCAACAACCCACAGACTCTAAGACAGAGGCCAAATGTGATGTCTCTCTTGTCACTAAAGAAAACATCTCATTATAGACATTTAAAGTGTATGTCCGACCATGTCACACTCCAACCCATTAAACTCCAGTGGCTCCCTCCTACCCTCAGGATCATCTCCTCTCCTTAGCATTTGAAGTTCTTCATAACCCAATTTTTTCCTACTATTTCAGTCTTACCCTTTTCTCCCCTCCCTTCCACACACTCTACAATCCAGCTCTACTGGACTTCTTGCTGTTTCTGGCACAAAAAAACTCCATTTCCCATCTCGGTGCTTTTGCGCTGGCTTTCCCCAATGTCTGGAAGGCTCTCTCATTTTCCTTTGCTTCTTTCAAGATTCAGTTCGAATCCCACCTTCTGTGAGAGGCTTTTTCCCCACCCTGTAGCTGCTAGCCTCTTTCCCTCTGTCGGTATTTTTCCATCCACTCTATGTATCTTTCATATACCTAATTCTTTACATGTTAGAATGTAAGCACCACTAGAGTGTAAGAGACTGTTTTTGTCTTTCTTAGCATCCTGTGTGCTTAGTGTAAGGCCTGGCCCAAGTTAAGTGCTTAATGAATATTTGTTGCCTGACTACTGACCATTAAATTATATGTTTAATTAGTCTGGAGTGTCTGCATGCAGTGAACCTAAAAGACAAAACTCTATTCAAAATTGAACTGATTCCACTGAAAATTCAAGGAATATACTAAATAGAGTATTAATTAATCTGTTTTGTAGTAACCAAACCAAATTATCAAGCAGTCCATCAGAAAGGGTAGATTTCAATAGTATACAAGGGAAAACTTCCTAATACTTAAGAGTTGTACAAGGGTATACATTATCTATCCCTAAAGCTCTTTAAGCAAAAATGGATCCATTTTCTCAAAAAGGACTCCCATTCAGGGATGGATAGCGATAGATGACTTCTCAACCCCTTTCTGATTCAGATTCTGTGATCCAATGAGTGTTGTTCAGATTATTTCCCTACTCTATGTCTTCTCTGTTGCTCTGAATATGAAAATATAGGACACTCCCTGACAGAATCATTAAAACTTCTGAAATGTCAAGGAAAACAGGTGGTTCCAGGAGAGATGATTTTTAGAACCATAAATGATTCAATATCAATCGCCTTTACCCAAATTCCCTTTAAGCTTCATAATCAGCTACAAACTTCATACCCTTTCTTCTTCTGCCTTTCTTATTCACTAGCTGTTTATCTCCCTCTGAAACAAATGAGAAAAGTATACTTCTGCTACGTAGCATCTTCTGTGAGCCAGTGTAAAAAAATATGGAAATTTAGGAAGAGCTAAGATAGGACAGAGAGTCCCTGGCAATCTTCTCTCGACTCTTCATATCAGTCACCAAAGCCAGGGACCCAAGGGTTCTACAAAGGGATTTATCTGGGTTAGCCTACTAGGCATCTCACTTCAAGTAACATTTGAAAAAGTAAATAGAGAAATGAGATAGGAATGATATCCTTCACTGACTGGTAGGAGGGAAAAGGGAATCCTGGGATTGCTTTTAGGTTATTAGAATTGCATACACCAATCACAGAAATAACAGATTTAGAAATGATCTGGTCTGGTTAGTAATTATACCTTTCTTAAAGAAAGAGTCAAAAAGTCAGCATGGTGGGTAAAGGTAGTTCAGATTGGTTTAGTGATGGGCTTTAAGACAATGAGTGAGGAGTTGGGTCTTAAGTTAAAGCAGGATATTGAAGAGAGACATTACATAATAACCATGACTATCAAGTAGTATTCTCAAAAACTCACCAAAAAGACATTACCTTGTGGCAGTCTTGTACTGCTAGTGGTCACACTATTTCAAACATAATAATGCTGAGCTTTGAGTTGAATCCAGTGTGGTTAAGACAGTCTCCTGTCCTATCTCCTCTCCCTTTCCTACAGCTAAAAGGGAAGGAAAGGCACTGATTAGGAAGCCTGTTCCTGTTCCTTAAATTGAGAAAATATTTGGCTCCTGTAATTTCTCCACTATCTGTGCTTATCAGTTCCTCTACCTGTGAATTGTTCTGTTTCTCCCCCTCTAATTCACCCTCTCTGGTACATGAAATGAATATAGTGTGTTAGTCTTGGTTACATATTATGCAGGAAGCATTGAAAGTGGAGTGGTAGAGTGTAGATCTTTAATAAACAAAATAAACCACCCAAAGCTTTTGCTGTGGGCAATGTAACACCTTCAAAATTCAACACAGTATAGAAAATGAAAGATAACTTTATAACTGTATACTTGTCTGTTATGTAAAGAAGTGGTTATTTTGCAAAACTGGGAGTGGAAGTCACCCTTAGAAGATGAACAATGTCTTTTCACCAAGAACTTACTAACCTTCTCTCTCTCTCTCTCTCTCTCTCTCTCTCTCTCTCTCTCTCTCTCTCTCTCTCTCTCTCTCTCTGAGAGAAATGAGAGAAAGGAAACAAAGAAATAAAACCAGAGAGAGTGATTCATAACCTGAACCTTAATTCCCCTATTCCTAGTATTCCTTAATAATCACAATATCCAAGAGTGAAGAGGAGATTGTACCTGGGTTCTTCTGCTCTCATCTCTGTAAGCAATGTAACACAGTCAAAATTCAATACAGTAGAGAAAATGAAGAAATGTTTATTTTCTAAAGCTAGAAAATAAAGTATTAGTTCTTTTATTAATATACAGGAAGGACAGCCATTTTTAGGATGTGCATAACCATGCCTGTATTCAAATACAAGATGGGTTTGGCATTCTGTTATTTAATAACTGAACCTCAGAGGATAGCTGATCACTTGGCATCACCTTCTTTGACCATCTGAATACTACTTTACTCCATGTAACAATGGATTTCATTGGAGGTTGGAAATGGAGAAGAGGAAGAGGAAAAAGTGGGATGAAAAGTCCTCAGGACTTTAAAGATACAGGGATCACCTAAGAAGTAAGGGAATAAAATAAAGCACTCTGAACCAGTAACTATGATTTATTTAGGAATGCCCACCCTCAGATTTCTAAATGCTGCAGAAAAAATAATAGAATGTTTTATTTTTAATAAAAACAATCATGCAGGAATGAAAGTCCCTAAGCAGAGACAGACAGAAACCTAGACATGCCAAAAATTACTATACCAGAAATACAAAGTCAGTCAAATAAAGATGCCATCTGTGCCCAAATGTGGCTGTAAATTTCATCAACAATGTGTTAAAAGAGGAGGGAAAGACATAATTAGAGTCATTTTAAAAATATATTTCCTCTTCTTATATATGAGAGTATCAGGAGTGATAACTAATCCAATATTACTAATCTCAACTTGACAGGAGATTTGTCACACCATCTGTCATGCACTCGGCATTTTCCTGTTTTTCCCAGGGGATAGGTCTGTTATCCTCAGTCAAGTCCATCTGTCTATAACAATATGGGCTGCGGCACCAAAGCCTCTTTAACACAGCAATCACATGCCACAAGGTACAAAGAGTCGTCAGGTCCAAGGAGTGCTTATATCCTTTAGAAGCCCCAATGGAGGGGCTCGAAATAGAAAAAAAAATTACCTTTGTAAGTGAAGAACATGGGGATATACAATGCTCCTTAATAATTCTTGGGAAACGTTCAAGCATAATCACTTTTCATCTCCTTATTGAATTTCATTTCTTCTGTCCAGACCCCAATCATCATCTTCCCGCCATTCCTCTGGGTCAATTTGTGTGTCTTCATGTTGCCTTATTCTTGGCTACATCAGTGACTACAAAAATATCCCACCTTTTGATGCTTTTGCCATTTACATTCCACTTTGCCCTGAGAAGCTCTAGTTTGAAAATAGTCATAAAGGTTCCCAAGCATAAGTTCGTGCATCCATGTGTGAGAAATGAGACTCTCAATAATGCTCTCAGCGACTCACCAAAGGGGCATTACATAGCCTAGACTCACAGGCAGGACCCTTTCATTCTTTTTTCCCCCTACACACAGTTTTCCCTTTACAAATCCCACTACTTTATTCTGCTTTCAGGGAGCAGGACAAGGTAGACTAATACATAAAACAGATGTGGAGTCAGAGTTTGAATTCTGCCTCAACATGTAACCCTGGGAAAGTAAGTTAGCCTGTTTCCTCCTTTATGAAATGAGGACATACAATAGTACTTCTACTTTGGGGGAACCTAGCTGGTGTAGTGAATAGAGTGCCAGCCCTGGCTGGAGTCAGGAAGAGTCCTCCTCCCGAGTTCAAATCTGGTCTCAAACCCTTACTAGCTGTGTGACCCTGGGCAAGTCACTTCACCCTGCTTGGCCCCAGTTTCGTCATCTGTAAAATGAGCTGGAGAAGGAAACAGCAAAACCCTCCAGTGCCTTTCCCAAGAAAATCCCCAAATGGGGTCATGAAGAGTCAGACAAAACTGAAACTGAACAACTACTAAAACTAGTACCTATTTTTCACAATTGTTATGAAGAGCAAATGAGAAAATGTATGTAAAGCACTTTGCAAATCATAAAACACTATTTAAGGGCTCACTATCGTCATTATTAGTACTGGGTGGAGCAGTGGATAAAGCACTGAGCTTACAATCAGGAAGAGACTCTTCTTCCCAAGTTCAAATCCAGCCTCATATAGTAGCTGTGTGAGCCTGGGCAAGTCACTTCACCCTGTTTGCCTCAGTTCCCCATCTATAGAACGAGCTGGAGAAGGAAATGGCCAAACACATGAGTATCTTTGCCAAGAAAACCCCAATCATGAAGATCATGAAGAGTGAGACATGACTGAAACAACTCAACAACATTATTATTTAAGATTAGATTTCTCCAGTGTTCTCCTCCAATGCCCCTCTGGGCTCTCAAAGATGTTACTAATGAGACCTAAAACCCTTCAGGTCCTACCAAATGTGTGGGCTCATCAAGAGCTCATTTGTTGTATGGGGAGTAGCCCAATTGAGTTTAGGGGGCTCATTTCTAGGAAAGTTGGCACACTGAGTGAATTCAGGGATTGAGGAGGGGTAGAGTGGTCAAAGCAGCTCACAAAAACCACTTATTAGAGGGTTTTGATCCCCATCATTAGAGGGAGGGTTTACATGGATGAAATCCTTGAAAGATTGAAGAAAAGTTGGCTTATTCTCACTCCTTATTATGTGTTCTTACATCTAACACTTCTAACTGAAGAAAATGAGATTCACCCCACACAGCAAAACAGTGCATGATAATTAAGATTAGCAGTCTGGCATTTAGCACCATTCCAATCAAACCAAACATGTGTCAGCACAAGAATGATTTGGAAAGGCAGTATCCCTCAGCCATGGCTCAACCACAAAAGAGAGAAAACTCTGCCTGGGTAAAGTTTCAATAACACTGGAT
The DNA here is from genome assembly GCA_028646575.1 of Pseudocheirus occidentalis. NCBI lineage: Eukaryota > Metazoa > Chordata > Mammalia > Diprotodontia > Pseudocheiridae > Pseudocheirus > Pseudocheirus occidentalis. Next base: position 13,488,257 of record CM053601.1, read on the forward strand.
ACTGCAGACAGAAGACCTGTGTTTACATTCTGGCTTGGGTACCTACTACTACCTGTGTGGCCTTGAGCAAATGACTTAGTCTATCTGGGTATCAGTTTTTCCTCATCTGTAAAAATGAGATCTTTGAACTAACTGGAGGGTTAGATCTGGTGCTAGAAAACCCTGAGTTCAAATAGGGTCTCAGATATTTAAGAGCTGTATGACTTCAGACAAACCTCTGCCTTGATTTCCCCAATTATCAAATGGGATAATAATAAATACCACTTACCTCCCAGGACTGTTGTGAAAATAAAATGAGATAATGCCTGTAAATTGCTTTGCAAATCTTAAAGAGGCGAATAAACACTAATTATATTACTATTATCATGACTGAGGTCGCATACCTCTAAATAGAGCATCCTATAGCTTTGACCTGGAGATATTAAGTATTATTGAGGCCCATTATATATGAGGGAAATGAGACCTAAAGAGAGAGTTTCCTTGAGATCACACAGATGGTATATTACAGAAATGGGTCTATGAATAGCTAATGGAATCTAGAAAATTCTTCCCTTGCATCCCTAGGCATCTAGGTGATGTAGTAGATAGAATGCTAAGGCTAGAGTAAGGAAGACCTGAGTTCAAATGCCACTCCAGACTGTAGTATCACCTTGGACAAGTCACTTAACCTCTATCTACTTCATTTTCCTCAGCTGTAATATGGGGACGATCATTGCACCTCTATTCCCAAGCCTTCATGGAAATCAGATGAGATAGTATGTGTAAAGTATGTAGAACAGTACCTGGAACACAGAAGGAGCTTTAAAATGCTTCTTCCCTTGCCCACCACCCTTTCCTTTTCCTCATCCAAAGTTAACCAACCAATCTAGTTCAAAGGAAAGGTGACTTGGATTTCCAAATCAAAGTCAGACTGATTTTCTCAGTATGAAAAGATTGCAGCCTTCCACACACATAGACTAAGTTAAGAATTAAGTATTAAAATGAAAATTTCCTCGTGATCCCTCCCTACAGATTAGGGGGAAAATGGACAATTGCAGGTGGCTAATGGCAGAGTGTTCTGCCCTGTCATTACATTAGCTTAATAGAAGCCCCAGTAAGAAGAGATCAAGAACTCTGCATTTCATCAGTTCAATATCCCAGCATTAGCACTAGCCAAGCAGACACTGCCAGACAGCCAAGACAAACATATGGGACTAGGCTGAAGGGGAGCCAGCTTCTGGAGACAGCCCTCCAGTCTAAACTTCTTAAGGAGTTGGTATAAATGTGCTTTTTATTGGGAGAGGTGCTGCTCCATCAACGCCCCCCTGACTCGGTTCAAACACTGTCACCTTTCAGCAGCCGTGTTAGCTTAAGGTGTGTGCGGCCCTGGGACCCAGCAAGACCTGCGTCACTGCTACCTGCTGCTCCCTTTTTTAATCCCCAAACCCAAACCTTCTGGAGCCAGACTGAACACTGACTGATTGATCTGAAGGAAAATAAGGGTGAAAAAGGATGCTTTGCCTCAGTCCATTCCCGTTTCTCCTGACCAGCCTCATGTAAAAAGAGCTGCAGGAGGGGACTCATTGATTATAGATTTCCTCTGCTCTCTAGCTCTATGGACATGGTTTCAATTAAATGTGAGGATTCATCGTGCTTGCCACCCATATTCCGTGAAGTCTGACAAGCTTCTGAAAATGTTAACCTTCTTTTTTGACACAAGAAATGTATGAGTCAGTTTTGAAATCTGCCAATCTGTTAGACATTGACTACTGGGTTCTTTAAATAGAGTGCTATTTTTTAAGGATTAATATTTCATGAGAATTCAATATTAGATTAATTCAGGGAGATAATGCTTGAGAGAAGGAAAACAACAAATATCCTGATGATTTCAGAAGGGAGGTCTAGGTCCCAGAGAATGTACAGGCTATGACTCGAAAGCTCCAAAGTGGATCTCCAAAAGCCACACTCAGAAATTCCACTTTAGTCATGCCATACAGCCTTCATCCTGTCTCAATGACATTGGGCCATGCAGAGCATTTATGGAGCGATCCTTCCTGGTTCTGGCTGAACATGGATGCTAGCTCATTGCTTCCATGCCTCAGAGATGATGAAACTACTCACCGCTTCCAGTGTCTTAGCAATGAAAGGCTCTTTGGTGATGACAAATGGCCTTCAAGGCCACTGGTGTCTCAGTGGACCTTTAAAAATGTAGCAACTCCACCCCAGCAGCTCTATTCTTTCAATCTTCCAGATGGCATCATGTAGCTTTGAAACTTCCTATGAGGGACAGGGGGAGGGCAGTTCATTCCATCTTCCACATGGACCACCGTCTGCTCACTAGGACAGGCAACTAAAGCCCATATCCTGCCAGTCAATGGGAGCCTGATCCTGAATTTGGGGCTTCCCCCTGCTGGTCTTTTCCATTAAAGTGAATAAGCATGGACCCCAGATGGATGTATCCAGACTTGAAGGCCCTTTTGTGAGTTCAATAGATTCATTAGTACTGGGCCCTTTGGTGGAAGCTGACTGGAGACAAGATTCCAAGGTTCTTGGAGCAGATCACCACCACTGAGAGTTCAAGTTCCAATTCCATTTGTCAAAAAATATCAATCATGAGGGAGAACAGTACAGAGATGAGGCAAATGGGAAAAAAGCCTACTCAGAAATCCTACAAAAAATGCCTCATATTTGACTGCAGTTTAAGTATTAACCTCCTACAATAAGGATGGGGAAACCTGTAGCCTCAAGGCCACATGGGGTCCTCTAGTTGCTTGAGTGTGTCCCTTTGACTGAATCCACACTTAACAGAACAAATTTCCTTGTTTAATCTGTGGAGTTTGGATTCAGCCAAAGGGCCACACTTGAGAACCTAGAGGGCTACGTGTGGCCTCAAGGCTTCAGGTTTCCTACCCCTGAGAATATCACTATCATTATGACTTAATAAGGTTACAGAGTCACAGATTTATTAGAGTTAAATAGGACCTCAGAAACCATTGAGCCAGTTCCTTGATTTCAAGATAAGGAAACTGAGTCCAAGAGAAGCTGTGACTTGCCCAGCTATGAAATGTCTAAAGAGACATTTGAAAATACAGCTTTCTATTTCCATGAGATTTTGAGTTATGAATATTCTCCCCATATTTCCCCCACTAACCCCCCCAAAACAGCTATCCCTCTGTACAACCCCTCCCCCAATCTGTTCTCTCCTACGTCCTTCCCCATTGCCCCTCTGACTTTCCAGTAGGGCAAGATGGATCTACCTGCCCCAGTGCCTTTTTTTAACATTTGATTATAGAATTTTAAATTCTAGATTCTTTCCCTTCCTCCCTCATCATCCATCCCCATTGGAAAAACAAGCAATTCAATATAGGCTGAACAGGTGTAGCTATGCAAAACATCTCCACAATGGACATATTGTGAGAGACTGATTATATGTCCCTCCTCCCTATCCCGCCTCCCCCTTGTTCTATTCTCTGCCGTGTCACTTTACAGAAGTGTGGACTTCTAACAACCTCTCTCCCAACCTGTCCCCCCTCCATCATTCCACCTCTCATCCCCTCCCCCCTATTCTCCTGTAGGGCAAGATACCCAGTTTAGAGTTTATGTCATTCCTTCCTGAAGCCAAATTCAATGAGAGTAAGGTTGGCCCTTTCCCTTTTACCTTCCTCTTCTTCCCCTCCACTTTAACAGCTATCCTTTGCCTCTTCTATGTGAGATGCTTAACCCCATTCTCTCTCTCCCTGTCTCCTCTCATTCTAGTCCTCTCCCACCTCACAATTTCACCTTTTAAAGTATCGTCCCTTCCTATTCAATTGATCCTGTGCCCTCTATGTATACATATATACACATATTCAGATATGTGTTCATACACATATAAAAACTCTCCTATATAGACATATGTGTATGTATATGTATATATACATTTATATTCCCTTCAACTATCCTCATACTGAGAAAAGTTTCATAAGTTACAATGATTCTTTTTCCATGTTGGCATGTATATAGTTCAACTTTGATAAGTTCCTTACAATTTCTTTTCCATGTTTACCTTCTCATGCTTCCTGTATTTGAGTGTCAAATTTTCTTTTCAGTTCTGGTTTTTCCAGCAAGAATGCTTGAAAATCTTCCCCCTTATTGAATGACCATATTTTCCCCTGAAACATTATATTCAATTTTGCTGGGTAGGTGATTCTTGGTTTTAATCCTAGCTCCCTTGATCTCTGGAATATCATATTCCAGGCCCTGTGATCCCTTAATGTAGAAGCTGCTAGATCCTGGGTTATCTTAATTGTGTTTCCACAGTATTCAAATTGCTTCTTCTTGGCAGATTGTAATATTTTCTCCTTGATTTGGGAACTCTGTAACCTGTCTATAACATTCTTAGGAGTTTTCTTTTCAGGATCTTTTTAAAGAGGTGATTGGTGAATTCCTTCAAATTCTATTTTGCCCTTTGAATCTATAATATCAGGGCAATTTTCCTTGAGAATTTCTTGAAGGATGATTTCTAGGTTCTTTTTTTGATCATGGCTTTCAGGCAGTCCAATAATTTTTAAATTGTCTCTCCTGGATCTATTTTCCAGGTCAGTGGTTTTTTCAAGGCTATTTCACATTGTCTTCTATTTTTTTCATTTGTTTGGATCTGTTTAATATGGATCTTGATTTCTCATAAAGTCATTTGCTTCCATTTCTCCACTCTAATTCTGAAGGAATTATTCTCTTCAGAAAGCTTTTGAGATTCTTTTTCCATCTGGCAAATTTGATTTGTTAAGGCATTCTTTTCCTCATTGGCTTTTTGAACCTCTTTTGCCATTTGAGTTAATCTATTTTTAAAGTGTTATTTTCTTTAGTCAGGTTGTTGACTCTCTTTTCATGATTTTCTTGCATGATTCTCATTTCTCTTCCCAATTTTTCCTCCTTCTCTTATTCGGTTTTCAAAATCCTTCTTAAGCTGCTCTATGGCTCATAACCAATCTACATTTTTCTTGGAAGCTTTTGGTGTGGGCATTCTGACAGTATTGTCTTCCTCCAGTTCAATGCTTTGATCCCTTTTTTCCCCAAAAAAGGTATCTACAGTTCAGCCAGACCTTCTCTCCTGAATTTAGCTGAGTTCCACTAACCTTTCACTTAGTCCTTATTTCTTATGGCTCGATAATTCTGGAAATAGCCATAGTTGGCACTGATCCACTCTCCTGAAAGCTCCAGCTGTGACTTGTCCTCATGGCCCCAGGGCCACGCTGTGCTTTCAGGCCAGGTTGGTTTTAGCTCCCAGCCTGCTGAGATGAGCCTTTTCTGTCCTACCTGCTGAGCTGCCTTCAGCAGGAGATGTGTTTTTCTGTAATTTTGTGAGTTCTGGAGCCCTAAAATTTATTTATAGTCATATTTTATAGAGATTTGCGGTGGTTGTGGGGGAGCTATATAGTTTTCCTGCTTCATGCCACCATCTTAGCTCTGCCACCTCAACTTACAGCTTTCTTAATTCCAAGTCTATTATGTTGTCAGTCTTCTCATTCAAGGCAATGCTAACACATTCCCATTCTGTGGCAGATGCCTTCATAAATGGCCCCAGTAGCCTTTTCATTTACAAACCAGTTCCTCACTAACCATCAAAAGAGTTATATCATAGGTCTTCATTAAACATACCAGGTGTTCCATGCCAATCACCTCTACTGGAAGAATCCATCATGACTAATGAATGGTGCAGATATTCAGCTTACAGGATAGCATCTCTAGCCAGACTCCAGAAGGCATCTTGCCAATTAAGGAAATGAGGTCTTGCTGCTATCACAGATACTAAAATGGGAAAGGTGATACAATGATGCTTTTAGTGGTCCTGTTGGATTTATTCTACTCCCCCCACATTCTGTCCTTATAATTCCATGTGTTTAGGAAAGTACTGTGGAGGGGCAAGGGCAAAGCTGGCAGACTGGCCCACATCTTGGCCTCACTATCACAGGGCCCTCAATCCCTAGACTATATTCTTACACTGTGGAATCCTTGAATATGGCTATGTGAAAACAACAGAGAACTAGGAATATAAATTTCTTGAACCTTGAATGCCAGAAATGGACAGAGGCTTGAAGAATGGAAAGGGGGCCTTGTCACCATCATGGCTCCATTCTAGTGATAAATAGAAGGGATGAACTGTATATCAAGAGTTTAATACATATCAACATAAAACATAACCAAGAGCCAGAAAATGGGGGAGGGGGGCAGAGTTTGCAGGGAAGGATGTTCTGGGACAACCAAAGTACTAGGAAGATGGAATAGATTGTAGGGGAAGACCAAAAAGCCAATATTTGCAACTTATTGAGTATAACTCACATATAATTTTAATAGGCTTATTGTTCAGTAGTTTCAGTCATGTCTGACTGTGACCCCATTTGGGGTTTTCTTGGCAGAGATAATGGAATGGTTTGCCATTTCCTTCTCCAGCTCATTTTACAGATAAGGAAACTGAGGCAAACAAGGTTAAGTGACTTGCCTAGGGTCACAAAGCTAGGAACTGTCCGAGTCTCGATTCAGAATCAGGTGTTACAGACTCCTGGCCTGGCATTCTATCTACCCTGCCACCTAGCTGCCCAACAGACTTATTAGAATTCTTATCAGAGGGAAACAGGTAGACAGGGATAATCCCAAATGAAAAGTAGGAAAGAGACAGAAAAATCACTGCATTATAACAGTGCCACTGATGGCCAAAATGATGAAGAGGGTAACAACAGCATCATAATAATCGGCATTTACACAGCACTTCAAGGTTCAAAAGGACCTCACAAATACCACTTCATTTTGCATTCACAACTCTGAGAGACAGGTGCTAACATCATCCCCATTTTGCAGTTGAGGAAACTGAGGGAAACAGAAGCTGAGTGATTTAGCCAGTGCCATATAACTAGCAAGTGTCCAAGACAGAATTTGAACTTGGGTATTTCTGACTGTAGGTTCAGAACACTATCTCCCACTCCAAATAGGTGTGCACATTTATGCATGGATACAGCACATTCTATTTAAGAAATTAGATAATTTTATGAAGATTTCCATTAATTTTAATATCTTTTAGGACCAGAACTGTGTTTCCTATCTCTCCCAATACTTAAAACAGATATATCTCTCCCAATACTTAAAACAGGTATATTGTACATTATATGACTGGAAATAAAGGTTTGTTCAATGAATGAATGAATGATTAACTCTTCCTAAATTATGTCATCTAGTCATCCAGAAAATTCATTTATGTGGAACAGCTCATTCCCAACAACACTAAATAAGCGAGGTATCAGTATAGGAGCACGGTATAGTCTTAGTGGACAGAGTGCTTGATCTGCGACCAGAAAGCTAGTAAGTGTTGGAAGCTGGATATGACTTCATCGGAGTTCAAGTATCTCCTTGAATGTCCTGGTTTCAAGTCCTGAACTCTAGCCATTGTACCACCTAGGTGCCACCTGAGACGGAGGGGGAAAAGGAGTGCCTTCCACATATGGGGGAATGGCCAGTCCAGAATGCAGAGATGGGAGTGTCATGTATGAGGAACAGAGAGAAGGCAGTTTGGCTAGATTATAGTGTGGAAGGGGGAGCAACATCCAAATGAGTCTGGAAAGACAGGCTGAGGCCAGGTGGTGAAAAACTTCCACAGCTACACAGAGGAGTTTACATGGGATCCTGGAGGCAGTAGGAAAGGCAGCTAGGTGGCATCAGAATATACAGAGCACCAGAACCAGAGGTGAGGAAGACTCATTTTCCTGAGTCCAAATCTGGCCTCAGCCACATCCTAGCTGTGTGATCCTGGGCAAGTCACTTAACTCTGTCTGCCTCTGTTTCCTCATCTGTAAAATGAGCAAGAGAACACAATGGCAAACTGCTCCAGTACCTTTACCAAGAAAACCCCAAATGGGGTCATGGAGAGTCAGACATGAGTGAAAAGATTATACAACAAAAGAGACAATAGGAAGCTAGTGGAGTTGGTTAGGTAGACACATCCCATGGTCAGGTCTGCATTTAAGGAAATTACTTTGACAGTAGTGTGTAGGAAGAACTAGAGCAGTGGTTCTCAACCTTCCTAATGCTGTTCTCAACCCTTTCATACAGTTACTCATGTTGTGGTGACCTCCAACCATAAAATTATTTTCATTGCTACTTCATCACTGTAATTTTGCTATGGCTATGAATTGTAATGTAAATATCTGATATGCAGGATGTATTTTCATTGTTACAAATTGAACACAACCCACAGCTTGAGAAACACTGGTCTAGAGGAAGGAGACACAGGAAGACCCAGTTGAAAGGCTGTGGCAATATTGAGGTAATCTAGACAATAGGAGAGGAGAAAAAAGAGAAAGGAAAAAGGAAAGAGACAGAAGAAAGAGAAAGGTCACTACACATCTGACACTTAATTGGTCACAGACACTCATGAGAAGGTAAAGTACTTATCTTCTATGGAGCTCAGTCTCCTCCACCATAAAAGAGGCATGATAGCAGCTCCCACCTCACAGCATTGTTGTGAGGACCAAATGAGAAAAATATCCGTAAAGCATTTCGCACAATGCCTGGCACATATGAGCACCTGTTTCCTTCTTCTATTGATGCCTATAAGTTACAGCCCTGTAATTTATATTACGGTCTCTGAGGGATGCCTGGGCACTGAGAGCTCCTAGGTCACACAGTAGCCAGGATGTATCAGAGACAAGATCTGAGCCCAGGACCTCCTAACTCTCCAGTCAGATCTCAAACCCCAATATCGTGCCCCTTCTCAGCACCAGTCACAATTAATATAAGTTCTCCAGTGATCATAGGGCTGAACCAGGGAGAGCTTCAAGTCAGAGGATTTTACTGGGAGTGATAGCACATAGAAATGGTTTAACTCCACTCACTCTCTCCCCTGCTGTAGAACAATCCAATCTCACCTATCTCCCAGAAGATTATCAGGGTTATTTTTAGCAGCATCTCTGAATCTTTAAGGAGGGAGTTATCTAAAGCATTAAGGATCATTTCCCTGGGTTGTGCATTCATGTACACACACACACACACACACACACACACACACACACACACGTTTCAGGCTTTCCAGAAATCAATTTTCCTACTCAATCAGGTTATCAGCAGAACTTGCAGAGTCTCCCAATTGGAATGTCAGAAACTAAGTGATTTAAACAGATGCTTAGAATTCCTGGGCTGGATGTACCATACACTTAGAAATGAGACTGTAGAATCCAAAAGCAATTTTGCTTCACATCTGGATGTTCTGGTTGAAAGGAACTCAGGCATCAGCTCTGCCATGAAAGTAAGGAGACAGGAGATGAAACAGTCAACTTTAGATAAGTATTCAGGTAATTATCTATTTCTCATTCTGTTCTACTTCTTATGTTTCAGTAAGATCAGAATTCCATGACATTTGGGAAGAATGGAACCTTAATCAAAATACAAACCACATACAGAACTCTTTCTTTAAAAAAAATTCCCAGGAAATAAAAGCCTTCAGACTGGAAAAGCTGCAATCGATTTTAGTAAGAATACTCATATAAAAGCTACTCTGTAAATTTCACAGGAAAAGTACACCAGGTAAATATTAAGGATACATTCAGAGCATTTTAAAGCATAAAGACACACTCCCAGGCTTCTGCCTCTGGAATAACATGTCCAGAAATGGAGGCATCATTCTCTGGTTGCCTTATCCATTTCACTGGTTCAGTACCATCCTTGTCAGTATATAGAAGATACTCTTAGCTATTATGCCCAAAATAAGTCATTTGCATTATTGATAGATTTAAAAAAAAACTAACTCAGCAATTTCATCATTTACTGGAGGGGAAAAAAGGATCATTTAATGAATGTGCCATATTCATTCATTCACTCATGAGGAAGGGGAATGGAAAAAATTTTAACTGAGCCCCTACTATGTGCCAGGTACTTTACTAAGCACTTTAAAAATATTGTCTCATTTGATCTCATATAAATACACATGCGCACACACAGTCACAGTATCCTTTTGTAAAGTCAGCTCCCTATACTAATGTAGGAGTGGTAGATAAAACTGGCACAAATAATTCAAAGACCTCAGATACTTCCGTGTGAGCATCATAATAAATGTATTCACACATATACATATACATACATATCTACCTTTCTGTTCATCTGATTGTTTTGTTCATTGAAAGGTATCTGCTCCAATATCTAAGGCTCTAACAGCATTATATGCTCTCACCCAGTCCATGAAGTAATCCCTCTCACCTGGCATTTGAACTGCTACAAAAACCTGCCATCTCTCCTACAAAACCTTTCAATATTCACCAGAATTTCCAATCATAGAACAATAGATTGTTACAGATGCAAGAAATCTTAGAGATCATCTTTTCCAACATCTTTATCTTACAGTTAAAGAAAATGAGGCCAAGGGAGACACACACACACACACACACACACACATACATACATACATATACGTATATACATATATATAGTGCTTTCTGAATATGTTTTAGCTATATTGATGCTAGATACTATTATTGTTGTTATTAATAGCTCTAGGTCAAATAGCTATTACAATCTCTTTATTACCAATATAATGCCATTTCACATGTATTGGATGAATGGCTGAATGGAAGGAAGGAAGGAAGGAAGGAAGGAAGGAAGGAAGGAAGGAAGACCCTGAGTCACCACTTTGCCAACCAAACCACCTTAATTCCTCTCATTTTAGGAAGTATCTATAATTATCTTAAGAAATGCTAATGATTTCAATGCAACAATCACAAGCTTCAAATGAGTTTGGAGTTACACCACAATAAGATTTTGAAAAGATATTGTACAATGTTTGTAACTACTCCCCAATATCATCCTCATTGTCTTTTTAATCTCGTGACAAACATTTCACTCTTGGGCAACATTTTTAACTATTGCCATGAAAACTAACCCTTTACCTTAGAATTCAACATTTCTCTCAATAAAATATGGATGCTCTGATTTTGACTCCCAGTTTTTACATAAATATAGGTGGTATTCTTACTTGGCCACCAATAAAATTTTGCACCCCCCCTTTCACAGAGAAAAATTGTTTAGAGAGGGAAACTAAGCTTTCCCTTTTGATTTGAGCTAGCAGAAGTTTTCTCTTGTTAAATTAAACAGTTTATAAAAGAAAATATAAATTAATACTGTAACTGAGACAGTGCACATCTTCACATAATACACAGAATATAATAATCATAATAAATAATAGTTAGCATTTATACAGTACCTCACGGTTTGTACATTTATCCATATTATCTCATTTTATCCTTATGACAATCTGGGGAAGTCAGAGCTATTATTATTCTTATTTTACATATGAGGAAATTGAGATGAATAGTGTTTCAGTGACTTGCCCAGAGTCACACAGCTAGTCAGTATCTAAGGTATAATTTGAACTCAAGTCTGACTTAACACACAGTGCTCTATCATGGAATACCATGGAGCTTCCCCAATTATCTTCCAACTGCCCAATTCTGGGTATTTCATTTCATGTTCAAGAAATATCTGTTCCTTCTAAAATACAAATTCCCCAGCTTGGCATTCAAAGCCCTTCCTGGTCTGGCTCCAGTCCACCCCTCCAAGATAATTAGACATTACTCCCCTTCCCACATCCAAGATTCCAGCCAAACTGACCTCCTTGCTCTTGCCCAGCTTGTTCATATTTCTTTATATTATTTACATGTGAAAAATAAGACTCATTTAATAAGACTCATTTGGGACATACTAGTAACATCTAAATTATGCTTAACTATGCTTGAACATGATGAATGATGCTTAAAAACAATTTTAGAAAATATTTAGGCATAGAATGAGGAAGGTCTTCCCAGTGATTACAGATATGACCCCAGCTCTGTCCAAAGGCTCATTTCAAGAGCCGTCCTTCACTGATTCCCTTAGTTATCAATACTTTTTCTCTCTCTTCCTCCACTAACCCTGCATCACTTCATCTGTTTCTATATTACATCTCCAGTCTTCCATTTGTGTTGCTTCTCCCCTTAGAAGATGAGCTCCTTGAGAATAGAGACCATTTTATTTGTATTTCTGGTGCTATTCAACATAGCAAGTGCTTAAGAAATACTATTCATTCATTCATTTGTTTACACTGTATCTCCCAGCCCACCCCAGAATGTAAGCTCCTTGAGGGCAGGGACCATCTTTTCCATTTTCTCTTTATAGCTCCAGAGGCTAGCAGTGCCTTGCACATCTGAGGTAGCCAACCATTTCTAACTGGGTTTTATTGGAAGACATTTCACATCACCTTGTATAACCTCTCTCATCTTCTCTGACAAGTGGTTACCCAACATTTGTTTCATCACATTCCCTGATTTTAGAACTCATTGTTTTTAGAGGCGTCCTATTCCACTTCTGAACATCTCTGATCTCTCAGAATATCTTCCTTATTCTTTGCCAAAGCACTTTTAAAAATTGTTTTTAAGCATCATTCAGCACATTCATATATAATTAAACGTAATTTATACATGACCAGTATGTCTCAAATGAGTCTTATTGTTTATATATAAATAATATAAATATATATAAACAAAACCTCCTAAGACTATTTAGTCATAAACAGCCTGTTCAGATAGAACCAGGCATGAAAAGCAAGTAGTATAATGTATGCAAAGAATCTGTAAATCTTAAAATGCTATGCCAACATTATTTTATTAGCCTGTATTACTCTGTTGCCTAAAGGAAATAAAACTGCATTATTTCTTTAGAAACATTTTAAAATTCATATAATTCAGTAATTAGATGAAGCCATTCCCTCTGTCCTCATGAGTGATTTTGTAACTATAAAGCCTAGTTTTCCTTCCTTCCTTCCTTCCTTCCTTCCTTCCTTCCTTCCTTCCTTCCTTCCTTCCTTTTTCTCTTTTCTTCTGAGACTAGATTTCCCTATCTCACAGGTAGCAGCAGCTACCTGTATGTCTAACCCCACTACTGATCATCATGGAAGCTTTTACCTACTCTGTTTTTTATCTGACCTAGTTAGGCCCTTTCTTTGGTGGCCTGGTGACTATTGGCCGCTAAAGTTTCATCCTTGTGGTGTTGGACTTCATGCTGACCCCACTTGCTTTTATCTAGACTGCAGCTCAGAACTCCTGAGTTCCAGAAATCCACCACCCTTCACCTCCCCTAATAGCCGGGACTGCAGACAATGTGCCACCGTACCTGGACAACATCTTGTTTTACCAACCAGCGTTTTTTGGACTATCTTTTCCCTGACAGAATTGCATTAATTCAGTAAAACACCGGTTCTCTCAGTTCTTCCTTTAATTTTCTGAATGCACAAGGAAGCCCAGGATAGCAGGGAGAACCAAATGAGACTCATAAGGGCCATCTTTTTCACAATCCGAGCATCAGTCACTCAGATATCTCTAAGACTCAGATGGCAGAACAGTGCTCTTCTGATGTTCCTCACACCAAAGAAATCACAGGTTCTGAATACCTATACAGACATGTATCTGTGAACATATAAACATATATGAGACTGGATTCTGCATATATAAGTGTGTGTATACACAACACATATATATATATATACATATATACATAAATATATACTTACCAAATGCCTACTTCATGCCAATACCTTTCAGTACTAACATCTAGGTAAATAAGCAAAAATGGTAGAGAGGAAGGAATGAAGTGAGTCTACAAAACAACGGGTGAATGTTACAAAATCTGTTCAAGATTTTATATTTATATTCAATTGTCTTCTCAGTGTTCTACACCCTAAACTTTCTCCCCATTCACCACAATCTAAGTCCCTTGCTAAACCATTCAATCAATAGCAAAGGGTAAGAGACTTAATCAATAGAAGCATATTAGCAACATTGCTGGACATTGCCCATTCATGGACAATAACTGCTCTCCCTGATCCCCATCACTAACGTGGTTCAATGGGTCACCTGAACTTTCCAGCATAGGGCTGAACTCTGGACATCTAAGGGTAAGGGCCTCCCACATCTTTTACTGTTCAAGCTCAAACTGATTAATCTCATTTGCCCCTCTAAGAAGTTGGGATTCCAACCACTTGAGTACTGGGTAACTAGTTAATATGCAAGAATTTCATTAATTATCAGAATTAGCCAGACAAATCATTCTATCACCTAAAAATAGTCATGCATCATTACCCAAAGAATCTAGGAAGAGCCATCAATCTGCCCATCCATCCTTTCCTTGTCCATGCTGAGTGAAGTTTACTATGTTGAGACACAGAGGAACTTAATGGATTCAGAAATGGGCTTGTGGGAAATGTTAGATTGCAAAAATCTGCATTTAGAACCATTACAATTAAAATCAAGTCCCCATAGTGAAAGGTAAGGTAACTCACTCTTTTAAAAGCCTTGAAGTTGATTTAAGAAAGGATTATGTTACAGCTCCACACATAGCTCCACACACATATGTGTCTTTCTGTGCATGCTTCAGTCTCTCTCTCTCTGTCTCTCTCTCTGTCTCTCTCTCTCTCTTTGTGTGTGTGTGTGTGTCTCTCTGTGTCTCGTCTCTCTCTCCTAATAACACACATTTGACAAGACAGTATCCCCTCTTCCTCCCAATAAAGGTTAACCTCGGGTTGAATTTACCAGTGACCTCTGAGTAAGATTACCTAGGATTACCTAGAGCAAAGCCCTTCTTTGACAATTTTAATTTCTGGTTCCAATCAATTATGTGGCTAAATGAGAAGGACAACATAATTTGCAGTTAAAGGACATAGGCTCCAGACTTAGCTCTGATATGTACTAGCTACATGACCTTGGGATATTTACTGAAGAGCCTTAAGCATTCCTTTCTTCTTTGAAAACTCTCAGATAATTTACTCACACTGCCTAGGAGGGCTGTAGACTCCCCCTGACAATACAAAGCAGGGTCAGAGAGCATTACATAAAACACATATATGTCTATTATACTTACTAGTGGTCAAGAGTCAAGTGGCAAGAGGGAGGAGAGAAGGGCCACAGGACTTGGGTCAACTCCTTCTTAGAGACTGTTACTCTACAGGATCCCACTAATACTCTGGAGATACCCAAGTAGCCTAGTCTGAGACACAGCACCAGCTACTCCCAGAGACAAGACTTCTCCCTTTAGTAACTTGAAAAAGAAGACTAGAGGAGGCAAACAGGAAGGATAGTAGGTATAAAGATAAGTTAACAACTATTTATTAGTTACTTACTAAGTGCTAGGCTCTGTACTAAGATCTAGAGATGCAAATACAGGCAAAAAGAAAGACAGTGCAGTCCATGCCCTCAAGGAGCTTACATTCTAATGAGGAAGACAACTTATAAAAGAAAGCTGAGAGAGCCAATGGCAGTTCTTCTATTTGACCATGCCTTCTCCATCTCCTTTGCCACATCTTCATCCATGCCCGCACCAACCAACTCTCTCTGCACTCTTTTTCTTGGTAATCTCATCAACATAGGCTTAGTTGTCATCTCTACACCAATAATACCTATATTTACTTTTCCAGACCTACTTTCCTCTCTTGAAGTCTTATCTTGTATCACCAACTGCCTACTAGATGCATCCAACTGTATGTCTCACTGGCATTTCCTGTTCAACATGTCCAAAACAGAATTCACTATCTTCCTGCATTAAACCACTCCAATTTCAAAATCTTCTATTTCTATTGCGTCAACCAGATTTTTAACCACAAAGTTGCCTTTAACTATTCCCTCACTTCCTATATCCAAATCAGTTGCCACATCTTCTCTACTCAACCTCTACATCTGTCACCTCTGTCCCCTTTTCTCCCCTCACAGTCTCTAGTCTCAATTGGACTCTCATCAGCTCTTAACGTGATTATTGCCAAAAGCCTCCTCAATGGACTTTCCTCTCCCATCTTTTCCATAAATAATTACCAAAAAAATTTTCCTAAAAGTGTTAAGTATGCCTATATCACTCCCTTGCTCAAGAAATTTCAGCAGATTTGGTTCTAGGTTATGGTACCAATTACCCAGACTGACATTAGAAGCCTTTCAAAGGTGGCCCTGGCCCATCCTGGTAGGCTTAATCCATAGGATTCCTCTTCACATGCTATCTAAATAAAAGCCAAAGTGGTTTCACACACAACATTCATCTCTATTTTGTGACCCCATACTATATACAAAGGTATAACAGTCCTTATACCTTTGCTTCACTCTGTCCTCACCTCTGACCCCCTAAAATTCTTAGTCATTCTCTCCTCAAATTCCCATAGATAAGACTTAGCTGTTAACATTCACATCTCCCAGCAAAATATAAATTCCTTTAAGGCAGGTAGTTGTCTTTGTATTCCCAATGCTTTACAGATAGTAGGTAATGCAGCAATTCAACCAACTCTAGCAAACATTGCTCCTAGGACAAAATATAAACACCTCTTCTTAGTTTTGAAAGTCCTTCACCACCTCATTCCAACCTATCTTTTCCAACCTCATCAGACATGACTATAGCGGCAACCACATTGGCAGACCCAAGAGGGTTCCTAGCACAGATTCTTAGATCTGCCTTACTAGGAAAGATAACTGTTTAAGGCATCAACAATCTTTGTAAATTACATTCCATAGATCAGAGGAAAAGTCAGCACCCTGAGCTTCAAGAGGAAATATAGAGAAAATAGAAGCAGAGAAATAAAGACCAACAGACAGGGCTCTGACTGACTGAATCAAAGCAGTATTGCTACACATTTTACATCCATCCATTGATCGAGAGAGCCTTTACATCAGAGCAGTCTGAGAGCTCTGAACATATGACCACTCAGAATCTTGACCAGGGCATCACAAGATCCTTCTCATAAGTGAGCCTGCAAAGCCAAATGCCAGCTCAGGGTATTTATACACTTCTCAGAGCCAGAAGGCATCACAACCTCCTGATTTAGCGCCTAATTAGAAATTAGCAATAGGTGTGAATGCCTTCCTACAAGCAAGCCTCCCCTAAGGAAGCTCCCCTTAAGGGGCTCTACATGAAGTCTATTAATGGGGAGGGAAGATCTTACATCCCATTAACATTATACTCTCCCTCCTGCCCTCTAGCCAAACTAGCCTTCTCTCTTGGTTCTCCCACCCAATACTCCGTCTACTATCTTTGAAATATCCTAGAATGCACTGGCTCCTTAACTACTCCTCAACAAATTCCTCTCTCGAAAGATAGAGATCAAGCATCATCCTCTGTCTAAAGGTCTTCCTTACTGTGCCTCCCAACTTCTACTGCCTTTCCTCTAAAGTTACAGCATACATAATTATGTAGTTATATGTGTTAATTATAATAACTTTTTTGCTTAAAGTTCTTTATTAGTAAAAATCTACTTCATTCTTTGTACTTCTATCTCTAACACAATTGCTGGCACACAACAGACGCTTAATAAATGTTTGTTGAATAAATGATTGATCGAATAAATGTCTGTTGAATTGGACTGGGTGTGAGCAAAGAATGGATGACCCTCTGGCAGGCCTGACCAAGAGGGAATTGTACAGGTCAAACTACAAGGCATCAGAGGCCCCTTCCAACTGTTTCTGACAGTTCTTATATAAACATACCAGTTTAAACTTTTCCTTTAAGGGACAGGAAAAGAGAGCTCAAGACCTTGGGACAAGAACACACACCAATAAAGGACAAAAATATAATAACACTAGAAGAGACCTCTGTGGAAATGAAGTGAGAGAGTTGGGAACTGCTAAGAACCGAGGGTGGCCCCCAGGGATACACTTTTCATAATCAGATAGGAAACTGCATATCCTCTCTCCTACATACAGTTCCATGGCTGAGCAGAAAAATTGAAATTGTCCTCCCACCACAGCCCCTCTGAGTCAGTACATACAGAGCAGATCCTGATTTTTCTAACACCTGTTCAAGAGCATGATCCAGGACTGCAAAAGCCCACATTAGAGAAGAGCTCATCCGGTTTGTCTTCATTCTGCTTTGTCATCATTCATTCAATGAACATTTATTAAACACTTACAATATCTAAGGGGCAGCATGTAGAGGACACAGTTGATAGGGAGATTTGGAGGCAGAGAGATCCGAGTCCAGATTCAGACACTTACTAGCTGTGTGACCCTGGGCAAGTCACTTAATTTCTCAGAATCTCAATTTCCTCATCTATAAAAGGAGAATAATAGCACCTATTTCCAAGGGTTGTTGTGAGGATCAGATGAGATAATATTTGTTAAGCCCTCTGCAAGTCCTAAAAAGTTTTGTGTTGTTGTTGAAGTTATCATCTAGGGGTGCAATGGGGCACTCAAGAAAGACTAGCACCTCTAGTGGGAGGGCTTGCCAGCCCTTATCAGGGTTGCTAATTCACCTTTGGTGTCCACCTGCCACCCAACACCTGTGGCTCCAAGAAGCTATAGTATACACAGGGGCCACACCCTGGTAAAACCATCTTGGGAGATGGGCTGAACCAGTTGGAGGGTAATTCAGTCCTCAGACCCATTGATGAGTTAGGGGAGTGTCTATCCCACGCATGTGAAGACTTCCCCCAATGGAAAAGGCAGATAAGAACAATTTGTTCCAATGGCCAGGAAGGGGTCTGAAAGCAGGTACCGTGGAAAGCTTAGAGTTTGGGCAGACATCAAAGACACCAAGTTCATAAGCCGCATCCTGGGTCATTGCCAATTGTCTTGACTTTTGTCCTGTCATTGGACTTTGATCACTCAAGAAGTGAGAGCAAGGCTGATGATTTTGTATAACTCTCCCTCATTTAAATCCAATCCATGTGCAAGTTAAGACCCCATGACATCAGTGGTCCTGTTCAAGAATGAAGGATGAACATTATCATCTAAGTCCATGTGGCTGTTGCTAGTAATACAAGTTTTTAAAAAGAACAGCCCCATTCCTTCCCTCAAGAAGTTGAGAACAAGTGACATATTTCTCGACACTATAATACTTCCAGGACATTATTTATTGATGTGAATAGATGAGAGATAGAAACCTCCATATCATTTGGTTGATGGTTTCTGAGTGACTATGACCAAAAACACGCTCCCCAAAAGTCATCTTGGTGATAAACATCTCTCAGCTGAGGTGAGTTGATCCTCCAATGGTAGGTATGCTGCCCATCACTCAGCACATACCTGAAGTTTGGCAGGACCAGTCCCCAGCTTGGACTTCACAGACAGTTCTGTCTCATAAGAATCTGGGCAGGATATTAGTGGAGGGTGTATAAACAAAGAAGTTTAATACAAAGGAGAACACACTCATCACAAGGGAGAGAAGCAGAGAACTAACTCCAGTAAAATATGAGAATGGGGAAAACACATTAAGCAGAGGGAATAAAGGAAGACTTCATGGTAAATGTGGTACTGAGCAGGGCCTCAAAGGAAGAGAAAGATTTCAACAGGCAATAGATGAAGAAGTGCACTCCAGGCATGGGGGACAACCCCTATAAGTGAATGAATGAATGAAAACATATTTATTAAGTTCTAACTATGCACAAAGCACTGTACTTAGCACCAGAACATATGCAGAAAAGACAAAATCGTTCATGCTTTCACGGAGTTCACATTCTAATTGAAGGAGCAACATGTAAAAGAGAACTGATGAATAGAAATGTCTTGAAAGTCCCTAGTGAGGATGGCAAGACCCAGGGTTCTTCCTCAAGTCATACAACAGGGCCTGGAGACTTGGAAGATGTAGAGGCAGAGCAGATGGCAGAGCCCAAAGCAGAGGGTAGGTACAGTGGCAAGGCAGATGGTAAGGTCTAGTGGTCCTCCATCTCAGTGACTCATCCAGTGACTACAACAATTCAGAATTTATCAAGCACAGATCAGATAAGATATTTTTTGTAAAAAGCTCTTATCACAGTGTCTGGCACACAGGAGGAGATATATAAATGCTTATTCCCTTCCCATAGAACAAGGTAACTAACAATTATAGTCAAAATTTTGTAGAAGAAATCCACCCCCAAGTTCTAATTGAGTTAGTGGATGTCATGTTAGCTGATGCCCCTTTCCAAGGTGGTTACTTATTCAGATAATTGCCTGCAGGGAGGGCTCAAAGTCATTGTAATCTGGTGGGGGTGGGGGGCACAATTACCAGATGTTGAAAAGGCCTTTGAAATCCTCCATCTCCAAGGACAACAATTTAAATTACAGAGAATGAGAACTGGTCCTTCTAAGGCAGTGGTCCTCAACCTGTGGGTCGCGACCCCTTTGGGGTCAAATGACCCCTTCACAGGAGTCACAGGGGTCACCTAAGACCAGCAGAAAACACATATTTCTGATGATCTTATGAATCAAGACATTGTTATTCTATCCATCTCCAGGTGGGTCCGTCCACATTCAGATACACCCACATACAAGTATTAAAGGGTCGCGGCATTAGAAAGGTTGAGAACCACTGTTCTAAGGGATATTAGACCACAAGATTTGGAGGTTTCAGGGCCCAGCTTCCTTCACTTTTCACACTGAAAAAGCTGAGATTCAAAGAAGCCACTTCCTTTGCCTAGGACTATAACATAGATAGCAGAGCTAAGATCAAATCCAGCCTCCAAATCCAGGACCCCATTTAGGATAAACAATCTCTGTGCAGACCCTGTCTCCATTCACTATCATGGCCCCTCTTCTTCTACTAAATAAGACTATAAAATGCAGCTTATCTTATCGTGGTTGTCATCCTTATCCAATCACAGAAGAATTCTCCTATATTAGGCTTGTTAGGACAGGAGCAAAGAATGTGAATCAACATTAGTTAGAATTTGCAAACAGGAGTCTGGGTTTCTAGGGAGATCACCCATGATTCCTCAGTGTGTCACCACAGCCCATAGAGCTAATGTAATATTGGGTTGTGGGATGAGGGTCAGATCTTCCAGGTGGTCTCTTCAGTCCTCATTTTGAGTACTGTGGCCATTTCCAGATAACATAATTTAAGGAGATTGATAAGCCGAAGAGTGTCCAAAGAAGGCAACTGTAATGGTGAAGGATGATGGGGATCATGTGATGAGAAGCAGTGGAAGAAAATGGTAGCCTGAAGAAGATAAGAGAAAACTTAAGGAAGGCCTAAGAGCTGCCTAAAAACATCTGAAAGGTGCAGAGAGATGAAAGGCGGCAGACATTACCCTTGTTCAGCTGGGTCCTAGAAGACAGAACCAGGTAGAAGCTACAGAGACCAAATTAGGCTCAATGTAATGTCATGGTACAAAAGTGGAAGGATGGCCCAGTGGCCGTCATACATCTGGAACAACAGGTCATTCAGAGACCCACGATGCAAACATTCCTTTTACTCAAAACATAGCTACCCTCAGGTAGGAGTAGTTCTCAAAGGCAGTTTAAAGATAAAAACAATAAACATGTTCAAAAGCAATCATCAAGGAAGTTCTCTAGGGTCTCAAGAGCCCCTCAAAATAGTTCAAAAAGTTACTTTTATGTCCCCCTTGCCCAAAGGGTTCACATCTGGGTCCCAGATCAATCTACAAAGGGGAGAAGGAATAAAACTCCCCCAGGCTTGCACCACAAATTTAGTGCTTGCAACAGCAGTCTAGGCTGATGGAGGGTGGGGGAAGGAGCCGGGGAGTTTGCAGGTAACTCAAGCCTCTCCAGTTTTCCACTAGTATCTTGGCCCCCAACAAATGGGCTGCCTGGAGAGGTGGTGGAAAGCTAGCTCACGACTCGTCTGGTATGTTACAGTAGAAATTCCTTTCATATATGTGTTGGACAGTAGACGGCTGCTGAGGCTCCTTCCAATTCTAAATTCTGTGATTCTGTGATTCATCCTGGTTACTGCAAATATACAAATAGTGGTACTATGAAGTCTGGGCATTTAAAATTGTGAATGCAATGCAATCTAACTACACCCACCATCAAATAAAATTTATTAAACTTCACCACCCCCACCCCCCACCCACAGATCCTGCCATGCTGGAGCAACCTCTATACCTTCATCTAGCAGACTTTGGGGAAATATGGGAGAAAGAGATGAGTCATAACTATAATAAAGAAGGAACAGCTGATATTTGCCAACTTAAAATAAGCAAAAAACAATAAGACAGAAAAACAGTCATTATAATAACCCAGGTCTAGCAGCAATCCCCAAGACACTGTAGAGGTTTCTTAGATGATCTGAAGGTTAAAAATTATTTTTAAAAAGCAAATAATAAACTATGCATTCAATGGCAATTTCCCAGAAGGCTCTGCTCTGAAAACAAAAACAAAAGCTATGAATGAGGCTGATAGTACCTAAAAGTGCCTGACTTTGGCAATCTAATAATCGGATGTCTACACTTCCTTGATATTTAATCATGGGGTCAAGTTAACGCTTACCAGACCAACACAAAATCAGAAAGGATAGAATGGACGCTTTTATTTCAGAAAAGCAACTAAATAACACAGGGAATATTTTCAATCTACTTTTTATATCTGCATTTTTTTAAAAACCTCTTTGATTATAGGCTAATATTCCTTTCACACTGGCCCAGGTCCTTTCTTTTCCTTCTGCACCTATGAATTCTAGGAACTTTTCTGAAATGCAACATCCATGTAGACAAAATGAGTCAGTTTATAAATCTTAGATTCAGATGTAGAAAGTGAAGCCATTAAAAACCTGTTTTTTTCTTACTGCAGATTCCAACAGAAGGATTTTTTCCATTGATGTAAAAAGTGCCAATCACTCTCTGAAATTTCTGTACAAATGTAGTTCTCAGATTAAATATAATTGGCCTGGCCAAAAATCTCTTTGCTTACTTCAGTTTTAAATAACTTCATTAACCATCACTGATGTCTTTTCTAGTCTGAAAAATTAATGAAACAAAAGATACATAGCCCATTCAGTTATGACTCACAGTATGGCATTTAATTATTTCCATGTGGACCCAAATGACTGTATTCCTATCATATACTCTGGATCTAATTAAATTATGATGTAAAAGAAGACCTTAATGTGAAGTTAGACCTTACAAAATTTGTTATCTGGGTTCTGGCTTATCAGGGTTATTTTAGCTCCTGATACTGGCCTCAGCTTGAATTTAATTCCAGGAAAAAGTGAGCTGCTTCAGACAAATGTGGATGCTTTTGCATTGTCGGTCAAGTTAGAGAGAGGTAACTCAGCTTGGTCATAGCTGCCAGAAAACAGAGCTAAATTTATCGTTCGAATGCTGTAATCTACTTACCTTGGGTCCCTGCTTCCTTCCAACATCCTGACTTCAGTCTTATCCCCATCTTATCTGACACTGTTTAATATAGAAACTGTCTCAAGTCCTTTTGAAAGAGAAGGGGAAGCAAAACTGTCTAAAACAAACACAATAATCATTCCTTCGAACTTCTGGAGATTCACCTTTTTACTCGTAAGAAAATGTTATCCAACTTGATCATGAATAAATGATCAAAATAGGCAATAGGACTCTGTTTTGTTTTTGTTGTGAGCAGCTGACCCTGCTACCAACTTCAGCACTTTTCTTCTATTGGCAAAGACACCAGAATCCTTTGTCACCTGAGTGCATTACTTCGGTATTGCCATATATCTGATCAGCTTGGAAATATAATAATAATGATGATAATAATAATAAAACTTGCTTCTATATGGTGCTTTAATGTTTAAAAAAAGACTTTATCCACATGTTATCTCATCTGATTCTCATAATAGCCCTGTGAGATATATTCTATTATCAGCCCCCTCCTTTTTTTTTACAGATGATGAAACTGAGGCAGAAAGTGGTTAAGTAACTTATCCAGGGCTGTGTGGCTAGGAAGTGTCTGAGGCTGAGTTCAAACTCTGGTCTTCCTCACTCTAGTCTAACATTTTCTTTCTAACAACTTTTGCATGTTTCCTTTGCTCCACTCACACAACAACTGCCTTAGTTCAAGCCCTCATCACACCAGATCTGGACTCCTGCAATAACCTCCTAATTAATCTCCCTGCCACTGAACTCTGACCACTTCAATCCATCCTCCTCTGCCAAAATGATTTTCTTAATTTGAATTTCACCTCCCTCCCCTCAACAAATTCCAGTGACTCTCTATAGCCCATAGGATGGAATATGGCACTCTCTGGCATTTAACATTTTTCATAGCCTGACCCCTTGCTACCTTTCCTGTCCTCTTATACTACTGCCTTCCACATACTCCAGCTACATTGACCTATGTGCTGTTCCTCATCTCTCAGCACTGTATCTTTCCACTGGTGATCCCCCATGCCAGCAATGTTCTTCATCCCAACCTAGGACTCTTAGAATGCCTGACTTCCTTTAGAGGCTTAAGGGGAACTTCTGGAGAGGCAGATAGGTGGGTGGGTTATGAGATGTGCCATTAAAGGAAGTATTGATGGGCTTTAAAAAATCCTGGGAAATATTTAAAGATATTAAATTTAAGGTCAATTTAAGGCAATAGGGTCATAGATGTGGAGCTTTCAAGGCTATCATTTACTTTGCTTGGGACTAGAGTGAATGTTTACAAAAATTTGTCAAATAGTATTAACATTCAGAGATTGGGTTTTTTTGTTGTTGTTCAGATGTTCTTATCTGACTGTGACTTCATTTGGGGTTTTGTTGGGAAAGTTACTGGAATGGTTGACCGTTTTCTTCCCCATTTTACAGATGAGGAAACAGGCAGAGTTAAGTGACTTGCCCAGGGTCAGACAGCTAATACCTGTCTGAGGCTGGATTTGAAGTCAGGTCTTCCTGACTCCAGGGCTGTTGCTCTATCCACTGTGCCATCTTTATTTAGAGGGCTCCAGGTTCCCCATTTTATAGATTAGGAAACCAAGCCACAGAGAAATTAACTGACCCACCCAGGGTCTGGGTGCTATGAAATTTCTAAGGAAAGATTTGAACTCAGGTCCATTATATCACCTTTGACAGCAACTGGGATTTAATCTTGTGTCTTTTTAAACACAAAATAAAATTTTAGGATCACTGAAAATATCACAAAAATCCAACTAAACTCAACTGAAATCTGCCTTCATTTACTAGGTTCAGAATTTTTGAAATATATTGAAATATGATCATATAGTTATTTGACTAATACAGAAATGGTATTGTTTCCCAAGAAAAATGATGATGGCCTTTGTACTCCATTTTATTTTATAAATGCTAGTTCAAAAAACTGAACAGCTTCAAATAGAACAATAAATAGTTTGCTGTGCTAATGGTGATTAAAAAAACCTATCATGCTGGTATTGGTCACTAAAAAAGTCAGTGCAAATGATATGTAGTTGTTATGAGAAAAACATAAATTCCCCCCCAAAAAAAGTCATTATATTTTCAGGTAATTTTTTATACAGCTGTGGTTAAACCAGTAGTTGCATTATTTATAAGAAAAAACCTGGCAACATATGCCTAATGTCCCTCATACAAAATAGTAGTGAACATAAGTGAAAGAATGAAAAGGAAATTGGATAGTAGAGAACTGTTCTGACACCCCTCTGAAGATAAGGTGATCTACACAGGAACCCAGATGTCACACATCTGGATATCTATGATCCACATGTGCTAGTAATGCAAATCAATAGCAATAAATTGCAACATATAAATTATTAGTAACTCAAAAGCAAGACAAACATGGAAATAAATAAATGTAATAATAATGCCTTTCACCTTGAACTTCAAGATGAAGTTATATAAGTGTCCTCAAATAAGAAGAATTTATATTAATATGTAATATAGCAGAGTGGTAGCAGATACATGAGAAAATTTTGGGAAAATTAAATGGATTATAGGGCATACGTAATAACAATAGTAGGAGATTTTAATGACTCCCTCTCTGATATGCATACATCTAAAAGAAAAATAAACAGAAACGAAAATAAAAGATTGAACAAATTGCTAAAGAAATTAAAACAACAACAAAAATTTAACCTAAATAAGATCACTAAAGAATATAGCCATTCCATGGCACCACAAAAAATGTTTACAAAAATCTGTCATATATTACAGCAGAGATATCGCAAATAAAAGGCAAAAAACAAATAGTAAACATATTCTGCATATAACATGGAACAATAAAATGGTAATGACTTTAGAGAGCACAGACAAAATACACTGACTACAAAGCAGATAAAATAATGAAAGCTTGAATAAAAGGTAGATCAAAGAAAATCATGGAAAAATCATTATATGAAGGTCAATGATAACAGCAAAACAACATAGCTAAATTTCTGGGATGCAACTAAAGTAGTCTTAAGGAGGGAAATTATATCCCTAAAAACAAACATTAACAAAACAAAAAATGAGAGAATGAGAATTAGTGAACTGAACACACATTTAAAAAATTAAAAATCAAACAAACTGAAAATAAGCACAAAAAGGAGATATAGAAAGTTAAAGGAGAACACAAGTCCTAACAGGCTCTTAACTAGTAGGGCTTTAAGGACAGACCCAATGTAGACTGTATGCATGTGTGTATGTAAGTATGTATATGTATAAGAATGTATTGTATGTAAATACACATATATGTATATATATATATATATATATATATATATATTTTAAGAACCAGCACTACACAAATTCATATATGCTTATCCCTAGAAATTAGGACAAAAACACAAATTTACAGATCCTTCTAGTCAAGTCAAGATGTATTTATGAGATAGATACCTACTAGCATTAAGCACTATGCTAAGTACTGAGGATACAAAGAATGGGAAAAGCACAGTTCAGTACATCGATAAGCATTTATTAAGTACCTACTACATATCAGATGCTGTACTAAGCACTGGGGAGATAAAGAAAGGCCAGGACAACAACATTCTTGTTTTTTTTTTTTTGCTTTTTGGAAGGGGGAGGGCATGGCAGGCAATCAAATCTCATCATCCTTTCCGTCCTCTCCCCCCACATCCCCAGCCCAAAGCTAGATCACATCTACCATGCAAGCCCAAACGCTTTCATGCCGACTTTTCCAGATCCTCACCCCAAAACTCCCTACAAAACATGCTTAAAGCTCTAACTTGGTCTGCATCTGTCCTTTCAAGTTCCTGTTAAGGAAACAGCTGGTTAACTCAAGAAACCAACATGCGCAAATAGGTCCCAAACAATTTTAAATGACTTCAAAGTCTCACACCAAAGAACTAGTTACTTGGGGGAGATTCAGGCAATGAGGTAACCTGATAAGGCTGATATCTGGTGGCACGGAGGTCCTTTCAGGTAGGTAGTGATCCATTTCAGCTATAAGTCAAGGCCAGTTTTACTGGAGGGTAGAACTGACCAAGTTTTCCATATCAGAGTAATTTCAGTGCTGAGATGAGGGCAGAAAAGAAAGAAACATAACACTGGGAAAACCTGTTCTGTTCCTTCGGGTGCTGCCCCCAAAGTACTGACGTGGAACGGTGCTCAGCTCTTTTCCCCACATGAGCGTCTTGACAGACTTACAAATCCCTTTTGTGGGCCTCCCAGACAGGTTTTCAGTCCAACCCTGTGACCCTGGTTGGATTGAGGGATCACTGCCAGAGGGAGGCCAGGGCCAGGCTATTTAAAGATGTAAGGAGCTAGTATGGATCAAAGGGAATGCTTTAGCAGTTACCTAGAAGCAGACCAACTGAATATGCCATCACTAAGTATCTAGTCTGCTAGGCATCATGTGCGGCAATGTTTTTTGTTGTTTTTTATTCCCCACTGGAGAAAATCTAAAATGATTTCACTCTAAAATCTAAATTCGACTTTCTATCAATGAGTCTCACATTTACATTAAATTATTTTTTCTTTGCCCACACAGCATGGAAGTTGTCAAAATTACATAAATTTCCCAAGGTATATGGAATGCTAGAATCATCCAGAGTGAGCACACTGGCTGGTTGTTGTCCTGCATTCTCAAAGAGGACCAAAATGACACCACTATATTGGAGTTAAGGTACAGTGTGTCCTACTGTGGCTGATCAAACCAATACCAGCATGGAAGACTCTACCACAGGTTGGGCACAAATAGTCCATATGAATATTTAGAGTGTTGTTTCTAAATTTGCTCATCTTGCATTTCTTTTGAGCTATTACAATTCCATTTTGCTCATAGAATGCAGTGCCTTTTTTTGATGTGGGCACAGCATGCTGGGTGGTTCTACAGCAATGTTTTTCATGTCTCACAATCTATTCCAATGCTTGTCAGAGAGACCTTGAGAATGTCTTTGTGTCACTTCTTCTGACCTCCACATGAACATTTCCCTTGTGTGAGTTCTCTGTAAAATAGTCTTTTAGGCAAGTGTACTTTTGACATTCAAACCATGTGGCCAGTCCATAAGAGTTGTGCTTTCTGCAGAAGAGTTTGAATGCCTCACAGTTCAGCTCAAGAATGAACTTTAGTGTCTAATATCTTATTTCTCCAGGTGATCTTCAGACTCTTCCTAAGACAATTCAAATGGAAGTGATTTCGTTTTGTTGCATGGTGCTGGCAGACTGTACAGCTTTCACAGACATACAACAATGAGGTCAACAAAATGCCTCTGTTGACCTCCAATACCTCTTCTCCCACACACTTTCCTTCAGTCTCCCAAACACTGAATTAGCTCTTGCAATGTGTGTGTCAATCTCATTTTCTATGTGTACATCCCTGGAAAGTATACTGCCAACGTAAGTGAACTTATCCATAGTATTTAAAATTTCTCCATTTGCTCTGATGGTTCCATAGATGGATAGTGTGGTGCTGGCTGGTGGAGAACCTCTGTTTTCTTGATGTTAAGTGTTAGACCAAAATTAGCACAAGCAGCAGAGACTAGATCTATAATTTGTAGACTCCTACCTCAGAGGCTGCATTGAGTAAACAATCATCTGAGAACAGAAAGTCACACGTGAGCTCTCTCTCCACTTTAGTCTTGTCTTGTAGCCTTTTCAAGTTAAGTAATTTATTTTCAGTGCGAGAGCTAACCTTCAGGCTGATTTCAATTCTTGGTGAAGGCATTTGACAACATTACTAAAATCATGCCAAAAAGAATGGGAGCAAGTCCACAGCCTTGCTTCACTCTGTTGGTGACAGGAAAGTTCAAGAACACTGTCCTTTGTCTAGAACCTGTGCGAGCACACTGTCATGAAACTGATATACAATACTGATGAACTTCTCTGGGAAACCCAATTTTGACATACTTTTCCACAAACTTTCATGACTGGCAATATAAAAAACCTTTGTTACATCAATTAACATTGTATACACACCTCTCTACCACTCCTAGTATTTCCCCTAGAGTTGTTGGGTAGCAAACACCATATTGACCGTTCATTGGCTCTTTCTGAAGCCACAATGGCTCTTGGGTAGATGACTATCTTCCAGGTAAAGGATTAGACTATTAAGGAGGACTCTGGCAAAAAAAAATCTTATTGGCAATGACTTAGAGAGAAGTGGTCATCACAGGACAATCTACTTTCTTTTCCTTTACATTGATGGACAATGGAGGAATCATTGAAGTCCTGGGGGATAACATCCTCTTACTATATAACCCAGAAAATTTCTGCCAGTTTTTGTAAGAGAAGTGGACCCTCTGCCTTGTAAATATCAGCTGGAATAGAATCAGCACCAGGCATTTTGCTACATGATAAGAGTATAACAGCATTCAAATCTCTTCTTCAGTTGGAAGTCTGGCTAGAGAAGAATTGATTTCAACCTGAGGTATTCTGTCAGTGGCTTCAGCATTGGCAATGGTTTGTTGAGAACACTATGGAAGTATTCAGGATCATGTCCTTATCCTTAATTAATGTGGTTCCATCAGAACTGAGTAGTTGAGATACACCATAGATCTATGGCCCATAAATAGCCCTTAGGAATCACAAAAGTGCTTTGGATTGTTACTATCAGTGTAAAACTAAACTTCATCTGCCTTCTTACAGAACCAAGAATCCCGCATCTCTCTTAAGTTTCAATAATGGGTTTTCACAGGGGTGGAGCCAAGATGGCGGCATAGAAGCAGCAAGGTCCCACAGCTCCCACACCACCACCCTAAACACCCATAAAATTATGAGCCCAGATAAAGTCTAGGACTCTCAGACTCACAAAAATACAGAGAACACATCTCTTGCTGAAGGCAGCTCGGCAGCAGGGGCTCATCGTGGCAGCCAGGAGTGGAGATTGAAACAGCCTGAAGCCGAGACTGGGACCAGGCCTGGGACGGTGGGAAGGAGCTGGGCTGAGCTGAGCCGAGCCCCACAGTCAATCTTCAGAGGTTCTACAGCCTCCAGCACCTCCACATCTGCCAAGGCGTGAGGAACAAGGACGGGAGAGGGGCAGCTTGCACCTCAGTGGAGCAGAAACCTGGCCAGCCCAAAACCACAGCCGTGGCCAGGCAAGGCCCCAGGGTGGCGACGAGGAGAGGAGCCTCCCAAACCACAGCTTGAGTCTACTTCAATGAAAATCTAAAGCA